>CAJVGD010000006.1:1200000-1811853 GCA_910890315.1 Serendipita indica DSM 11827 | reverse complement strand
TGCGGCAGTGCTGTGAAGACGAGCTACCCGTACGTTATACTTTGCCTCCATTTCTATCCGAGATCGAGAACTGCACAGCGACTCATGGAATCTCACCATTCGTCCCTGGAGGACACGAAAGCAATCATGATCACCACAATAAATGACATAATGTTTGTGACTCCTCTATTCTTATGCTCAGTTTCATGAAACAATAGCGATCGTGGATCAACATGCAGTCGATTGTATTCCTGTACATTTAGCAAAGCGTCAGATTTACTTCCGTTGAATCATCGCGCATCACTTCAGGAGAAGATGGATCCAGAATTGGTCAGCCAGGCAATCATTCCAGTGGACTACTACAACTGGTTCTTTGATGGGCAGCCCTCGCCTCTGCGCTTCGGCATAGGTACTCTTTTCCTTCGATGTTAGGTGGAAGTCTGTGCGTTTTGGGAAGTGGCCTGAAGCAAATTGACTAACCATCTCTAAAAAAGGTGTTTTGGCCGGATCGACAAGAGATGATGCAAGCCGAGTGGTGGAATGTCCTCGATGGGAGTTGCCCTAGACATGTCACTCTGGTGCGCCCATTTCTTCCTAGTTAGCAATTTGGGATAATACCCTTCCAGTTTGAACTGGCCCAATATGGTCACTGCTTCCACTAAACTCACAAGAGTATGAACGACTCAAGTCCGCCAGTTTGGTATCCACTACAGCAATGGGACGAAGACTGAGACATAATATAGAGGAAATCTCTCGGCATGACTTGATCGCCCTCATGGTACCAGACGGGCCGATTTGGGAACCCCTAGGATCTTCCAGGCGCAAAGAACTGCTCAAGATGGCCATCGACAGAGTGGACCCATTGGCTTACACTTTGCTTGGCTAGTCTACTTGCTAAAGTTTTCACTACTAGATGCTTTAGGAGAATTCGGAAAACATCGTGGAAGCTGTTTTGCGGAAATGGGATCTCGAGACGGACAGGCCAAAACCCGAGAAAAGCAATCCAGAGCGACATGCCGAATTCTGCGGAGTGGTGGGACGGAACGACTTGGACAAGATACTTGACAAGTTCCAGAAACGGAGGATTAACCAGACCCTGGTCAAGAGCGGCCTTGGCCATAATTGTCAAGGGCTGTCTGGAACAAAACCGTTGCAATACTTATTCAAATGGCACAGAATCCAGTCCCCAATGCGTGATCCACTTCCCGATCATCTCAGCATTGACCCAACGGGGCCATTACAGCAATGGACGTGCTATATGCGTGTGGCGCGGGAAACACCTGCCCATCTGTCAGAATTTTTCAAAGAATAGAAGTAGTTGAATGAGACGATTCTTTGATATATCACTGTCACTCGTTTGAAACTTGTCTGTAGGTTCGTGACTACGAATTCAACTCCAGCACGCCGAAGGATATCAATTCGCGTCGTCGATTCCGATGCCTGTATCGAGGTCGACGACACGGGGGAATAAACAATTCCCCTCAACGCATAGTGAACCGAACTCTGTAATCGCTCAGCCAGTATAGTCCAGTGTCTCTCGAACGCGATTGCCCAGATTGCACAACAAGATTTGGTTGTCACGTACTAGCAAAGAAACAAATTTCGAACCTCCCGAGAACAAAATAAGAAATTGATCGAATAAGTAGAAGAGGTTGAGGAGAAGGATGTGCGTGGTATGGTTGGTTATACAGTAACTAGTGATAAGTTGCGATTATCGAAGTAAAGAAGCAGTAATGCGAAACCCGCGACCGAGTTTCGCGATATACAAGATGAATACGCTGCTTGCTGCCCACCAGCAAAGCCGTATCCATCGCATGCTGAAAATGCGTCGCTCATAGAGCGTCGGTAGAATGAAAGAGGCGGGGATCAACGTCGTCGCCACCGCTCAATCTCTTCGTCATCCACATCGTCGTCCGAAGTGACACCAGTCGAGAGCGCCGCTCGGAACACTTCAGGCGGTGGAAGCGGATACGAACCAGTGACAGCGACATCCTTTCTTCTCATGGAGCCCGAACCCGACTTTGATGACGAGGGTTGATCGCCCAACCCGGCTGCTTCAGCTAGACTAAGTTTGCGTTTACGCTCCTTTTCCGCGCTCTCGTCTAGTGCAGCAATAAGGCTGTTCATCGCTGCCATCTCCTTGGCTCGTTCCTCCTTTGTATACTTTTCCTTGGAGCCATCCTTTCCAGACCGGACCGAGCCTCCACCGCCACCGTAGAGAGAACTCGTTCCTCCGGCATACGAATAGCCACCAGCACGATGCGAACTCGATGTCGAGTTATTCCGCGAACGACCCCCGACAGCCGTCGGACCGCCCATGGCAAATTCCGTCGCCGCTGACACGGCCGTCTGGTCAATGCTCGCCTTTCGTGCGGCACTCCGAATACTCTCGAGGCTCGGACGGGTATTGAGGCTCGTGATGGCTTGTCGAGACTCGAGCCCATACGCGTTGTAACCTGGTCGCGTGCCGGCGCCCGCAAACGTATTGTGGCGCTGGGCCTGACTGCCGTCGTGCGCCCGGTCACTCGCAGACGGTGGGGCAGTGGCGACGGTATAATTACCATTGTGCTCGATGGACGGTCGGCTTTGGGATGTAGACCGGCCCGGCGAGGCAAATGGATGGGACCCAATCACGTATGGGCGTGTTATTGCTTGGGCGGACGTGGATCGTGGCGACTGGTGAACGCTCGAGTTTGCAGGCTGTGGACTAGAAAAGTCTGGATTGCCCGTAGGACTGCGCGGAGAAGTCGGGGCCATGTCGTTGCGGGTATAGACGTTTTGCTTGGGTAGGAAACTGTGTTCGTCCCGATAGTGATACGGATCCTGTTTGGCGGCATCTAAGCTCTCCATTGTGGGTCGTCGAGAATGTTGCTGTCCCTGGAGAGGTTTCCGGGCGGTGCTTTGTGAATAATAGCTCGATTCGCTATAGGTGCTCTGGAAGCCCGCGTGTGGCGGGGCAGCCTTTAGATGCGATTCGGAGGTGGCCTTGGAGACATCGAGAGCCACCACTTCTCCCTCTTGCTCCTGCTTGCCCTTTCTCGACCGTGCGCCAAACCAAATGACGAAGAGGACCAAGCCGGCGAGTAGTATCCCACATCCTACACAGATTGCAACGAGCGTCCTGACTGAAATTGGCTGAGTTGTGACTGTTGTTGCTGAACTCGTAGTAGTGGCGACGGATCTGGTTGGGGTGGTCGAGCCAGTGATAGACTTTCCGAGAAATTCGATCATGAGCGTCGACGCCAAGCTTGCGAGGAAAACTGTAAACTTACACGAGAGAAAGAGACACTCGTCGTAATGTTTGGGTCAGTCTGAAAAACGGAAGCTGTGGGCGTTTCTCCCGCGAGGACGGATGTGCCACCGAGTTGGGTCGTCGCGCCCGTTTGAGAGACGGTGACGACTGTATCCTGTCTTGGCTGATGAATATGCATCGTTTGTAGTCTGTAGATATGCCGGCGGTGGGCCCAGCGCCGTGCGAAGGGCTAAATAAAGGTGATAGCTGGTCGGGGATGGCCTGGAGGGCTTCAGGGAGCCCAACAAGAGGTCGCAGAGGACGTCTGCTGTCGTTTTTGAGAACAGCAAAAGGCCTTGAACGAGCTGCTTGTCGGAGTCGGGTCCAAGAGACGGCTGGGAAATTGGCGAGCTTCGGCAATAACGCGCCCCTGAGAAGTCGCAAGGATTATTCTTATTTCAGCTTGAGAGTTTCGGGTAATTGATTTGGGTATACTTTATTATACCAGACCGAGGCAGTGGAAGCTATTAGACAGCCTACTCACACAGCTTGTCCAATATCAAGTATGCCGTGGTTGTAGATATTATCCTACATGCTACACCCGAATATCCTGCATTTCAGCCTAATCGTCATGTTTAGTCGATAGAACCAAAGCAAACTCTCCTTGCAGTCTACCAAAATGTCGTTCAACTTGCCTCCCAAACCAGCATCGCCAGGTTTCCCCATTTCGACCCTCTCAACATCTTCCAGACGAATCACCTGGTCCTCTTTCTTTTGCTTTTGCACCCGCCATCAACATTTACAATCGATTTTGGTCATGGCGCACGTCGCTCGACCTCCCAACCCGGGAGCGTCGAGAACTGCAAAAGAGATTAAATGTCTGCTTTTGTCCCTTTGAATGCTTGTAAAATTGCTCATCTTGTGCTCCGCGACGCGTTTGCAGCCACGCAACTCACAAATTTCATGTTCGACGGTCTACGCGCCGACTACACCAAAGCGTTTTCTCACAAACCCGCGTTCACTATTTCGCATGCTTTTACGCTCGCGTCGCAGACTCAGGACCCGACATACACGCTCTCTTCGTATTTCATCGATGACAACGTCCGTCTTCCTTTTTTCTTCCTCTCTCGGCCGTAGCTGACTCGCCTCAGAATCTACTACAAGGAAACGTCGATCATGAAGGAAACCTTGGAGGACGCTTGACCCACCAGTGGACGCCGTCCCACACGACAAGGGGCCAATTGCAGGTCAGCCTATCGCCTCTGTCTGTGATTCCCCTTCTCTTATACAAATCATAGCTTGGTAGCGCACCAGATCGAAGCTTTCTTCAACTCGAGCACGAAAACTCTGGGGTCGACTATTGCCTAAACCTCAAAGCCATCAACCCATCGCCAATCGACGGCTCGGGCATCTACTCTGCAAGTCTCTTGCAATCCGTCTCCAAGCGTCTCGCACTCGGCATAGAGACCAACTTTCAAAGCGCACCCGACGGTTCAGATACGCTGACGACTTGGCACGCCAAATACACTGGCCGACAAAACGACTGGATTGCCACGGCTAGCTTCCACACGCTCGGGCTTTTACAAGCGTCGTATTGGCACAAGTTGAGCCCTCAAGTCGAGGTTGCGGCCGACTTGCAGCTCATTGCGACGCCCATGAAGAGAGACGCCGTGGCGACGGTGGGAGCCAAGTGGGATCTACGATTGAGCTCGTTCAAGGCTCAGTTGGACTCGACAGGTAAACTCTCGGCGCTATTGGAGCAGCGGCTTGCTCCCAACTTTGCGCTCCTCTTTACAGGAGAGATTGACCATTTCAAGGTACGTACCTTTATACCCTTTTTTCAATGGTTATGGTCGCTGACGATTTTAAGAATACGGCAAAGGTCAGGATGGGCATTATGCTCGAGGCCAATGCGGCTCCTACGACGAGGAGATGATGGCATCGCTACCACCACAACTATAGATTGGAAAAACGCTGCCGGGAGGCAACAGCTTGTAGACTGTGCAGTCACTCACGGGGACATCCAGACCTTTAGCATACATACATTCCGTACAGTATTTACTGTGTCGTGTTATTCAACCCTTTTCCCTCGTCATTGTTCAAGAGTATGTTTTGGTAAGAGGTAGAGACGGGAGATTTTACTCTGTGCGATAGATAAGATGAACGCCCGAGTCCGTTTCGACGATGCCGCTCATTTCGCCGACTTGGGCGCAAACGTCGCGTCTTCAAACGGCTTTTGCATCTGGCCACGGCTAAAGTGACCTAGATCACCTCCTTTCGAGGGAAGAGCAGTCAGAATACTGTTGGGCGAGCGAGGCAAACTTGTGCGGGTCGCCATTAATCTCGTCCTTGTATCCCAGCAAGATATCGATAGCCTCCTGCTTTGTACGCGTGATATTTGCCTATAAGAACGTCAGTTAGCTTTATTTTTTTGAGCGATAGATGTCGTGTGCGTGCCTCTCGCCAGCTCGATGGTCGTCGACTGTCCTTGTGCTTGACGAGGAGATGACTTGCGCGCACGATTTCTGGACCCCCCGATGGTGGAGATGCGCTGAGCAAGTTTGCTCCCGGCAGTTTCTCAATCTCCTGCGGCGTCAAGTCTGGAGGCGCCTGCCAGAGCGACTGATTCGTGTCGCGGTTGTAGAAATATGGCTTGCGGCGCGTATTGGACATGCGAACTTCCCATCCTGTGCATATTCTCGTCAGCTCTTGTTGTCCAAACCTTTAGGGCGGACCATGTTGGATTTGGTGCTGCAGTGGCGGAGATCAAGTTATGACTGAATATGGGTTCAATGATACATACAGCTATTATTACTCAAATTAATGGGGCTAAGCGACTGGATATATATTAATAGCTATTACTTGGCCATCTAGCCTCATCACACTTGTTTGGCATATCGAGACTGGCAGGCGCCAACCCATCTTGGACCTGATCCCATCCTCCACGCTTTTGACACGTGCCGCAAGAGGACACAGGAGACCACATCCAACTGTGGGATCGCAAGCATCTTCGACGTCATGTCACGCAGGAGGACTCAAAACTCCGACAAGCTGACAGTGAACGTTGGCCTTTGGACGTCGATAGCCGCGGGTACAGATGTCTTGCCTCCTCTCGGCGTAGCTTGTCGAACAACCAGGTCGATTGTCGAAGTCATCCAGGCAAGTAGGCACAACCGACACGGCTTCCTCTAACAGATGCAACAGACGATAGACGATAAACAAGAAGGATGGAACGATTTAATACAACGTCTCGAGGACTACCTGGCCTCGCTCGAGGAACGAATCGCGTTGTTCGAGGGTTGTACCCTGAAGGATAGGATAGTCGATGAGGCGCTTAGTCCACCTCTCCTCCTTTATGTCCAGTAAGTAGATAATTAAAATTTGTTTCCAATCGGCTGAGCGATGCAGATTCCTTGAGGGTATGCACTACGATGTGATCCAACTCAGAGAGAGATATAGTCACGACACAATTTGCTGTTTCAGAAGATCCAGAAAAGTGAAGGTTGACGCAATGGAGATCCTGAAATTCAAGGAAGGCATCCAGGATCAGTATTGGCGATTAATGGTGCGAGCTGCATGATCCCTATTCACAGGTTCATCGCAAACACAGGAGGTATTGCAACCTTTCATTACATCACGTGTTCAAGCCGCAAAACAGAAAGTCGACACTGATGGTAGGCCACAACTTGGTACGAGATGCATACTTATCACCTCCAAAATCGCCGAAGGGTCGAATGTACCCGCTGCACTTAATACAGCATGTCTAGCAACAAAACGTACCCTCGAAGTCATGCAGGCGAGTTGGCAAATACTCCTGATACTCCTTCCTCTAAGCGATACGACAGGCGGCATACAACAATCAAAACGAGTGGTCCGATCTAATACAGCGTCTCGAGAACTATATCTCTGCACTCGAGGAGCGAATGACCTTGCTCAAGACATATCCTCCAGGGGATAGTATCGTGGACGACGCCCTCAGCCGACCACTCACCAACTATGTAGAGTACGTAATCATTCCAACTTCGTTTCAACGGGCTAAGCTATGCAGATTCCTTGAAAATCTGCCTAATCGGATCGTCGATCTAAAGGAGAAGCTCAGCGGAAAGAAATACGTAAGAAAAATAAAAGGAGATGAAGACGAGGTCTGGGGGCTTAAGCGAGATGTCGAGGATCAGTATAGACAATTCAAGGTGCGAGTTTCATTGGTGTCATCCACAAGTTGACCATAAAGCACAGGATGCATTGACTATCGCGTCCTTATTATCATTTAAAGTCGATGTTTTCGCTCTACTTGAGCTCCCGACTGTAGGACTTGCTACATCCTCGATCCACCGTCCTTGTATGCAAGGAACACGCGAGGCTGTTCTAGAGACGATCTGGGAATGGGCCAACGACGACACTTTCGACAAGCCGATATTTTGGCTCTGTGATATAGCCGGCTCCGGCAAATCCTCCATTGCAATGACCGCTGTCGAAAGATGGCAGAGTGAGGAGGTGTTAGGTGGCAAATTCTTCTTCTCTCTGGCAAGTAGCGGAGCATCGACGACCGAAAATTTCTGCTCCACTATAGCTAGAGAGCTGGCGCATCACATCCCGAAGAGTGTCCCATACATCGTACAGGCCGTGAAGCGGAATCCTAATGTCATGCAGTCGCCACTCGACGAGCAGTTTCGGACGTTCATCACTGGTCCACTGTATGAACGGCAAGAGCGCGTAATTCTCGTTATCGACGCTCTGGATGAATGCAAGTCTCGAGCACGGCGAAAGGAACTTGTCGAGGCCTTATCTGCAGCTGTTCGGGAATGCAAGAATCTCAAGATATTCATGACGAGTCGACCGGACCCTGTCATTGAGGCCGTCTTGGAGTCGCTCTCGACCAAAGTCAAGTTACAAGACCGCCTCCACGATACCAATCATCATGACAATACCGACGACATCACGAGCTATGTAGATTATTCACTGGATGGCATACTGCCGGAGGACAAGAGACGGAAGCTGGTCGAAAGAGCTAACGGGCTTTTCATCTGGGCGAGTACTGCATGCGAGATGCTCAATAATCAGGACAAATCGAGGTCGCAGGAGGATCTATATGATCTTCTGATGTCTGTGGACCAAGCCGGCCCCATAGACGGCGTATATGATCTCGTCTTTGAGCGAATAGGTCGCAAAAACTATGCGGTCTTGTGTGAAATATTGGCATTACTGCTCGCCGCATTCGAACCGCTGACCGTCGACAACCTGGACGACCTTCTGAAGAGCGTCAAAATACAGGGAAGTGCCAAGGCATTGGTACGAAATCTGGGAAACGTACTCACCTCAGATGAAACTACGAATCTGATCCAATTTCGCCATCCCACTCTTGTGGAGTACCTTCAGCGCTGCACAACCGCTCCATCTACTGGAAACCGCGATAGAATATATCTCAATGTACCCGATGCACATGGCAAAGCGGCGTCGTGGTGTCTACAAAGCCTCGGATCGGAGACGGAAGGTCCCAAGTTCAATATATGTCAAATCGAGTCGTCTTTCTACCTGAATAGCCAGATTCCGGATCTCGATGCCAGGATATCGAAATTCATTTCAAGGAGACTTCGATATGCCAGTTCTCATTGGTTGTTCCATGTCGCCAAAACCGACGACAACGGGAGACGTGCACTGAAGATGGAGCTCGAGAACGCTACCCAGATTCCAAACATGTTATACTGGGCGGAAGTGCTGAGCTTTACGGGAGGAGTGCCACGAGCGATAGCCGGCCTTCGAGCTGTTACACATCAGAGAGGAGTGAGTCATCCATCACGAAAGTTTCTAATCTTACGCATTCTACAGCTTGAAGAGAACACTAGGAGTACTATGACCGAGGTCCGGCGGTTTCTCATGGCATCTTTAGTGCCAATTCAGGACAGCGCTCCACACGTCTACATCTCGGCACTTCCGTTTACTCCCAGAACGACCAAAATAAACCAGGAGTCTACAACGAAGTTTCCAAATATCCTCACTCTTACTCATGGGATCGAAGAGATGTACCATAGGCTCTCCAATTCCCTTCAAGGCCACCAGGAGCGGGTATGTGACGTCAAATTCTCGCCGGATGACTCCCGAATTATCTCCGGGTCGCTCGATAAAACGATTCGAGTTTGGGATGTCGATACCGGACAGGCTCTGGGAGAGCCACTTCGAGGCCACGAAGGTCCTGTCTTTGCCGTTGGATTATCCCCAGATGGGTCACAAATCGTCTCTGGCTCGGCTGATGGGACGATTCGTCTGTGGGATGTAGACACGGGACAGCCCCTTGGAGAACCGCTTCGGGGTCACGAAGGCTTCGTCTTCGCCGTTGAATTCTCACCAGATGGCTCACAAATTGTCTCTGGCTCAGAGGACAAGACAATTAGAGTATGGAACATAGACACTGGACAGCCTCTCGGAGAGCCATTTTGGGGTCACGAAGGCTCCGTGTTGGCCGTCAGATTCTCTCCAGACGGCTCACGAGTCGCCTCTGGCTCAAGCGACAGGACGGTTCGAGTGTGGGATGTAGAAACTGGTGCAACAGTGGGAGAGCCACTTTTCGGCCACGAAGACGATGTCCTCGCCGTCGGATTCTCCCCAGATGGCGTTCAGATTGTCTCTAGCTCGTCTGACAAGACGGTTCGACTATGGGATTCATTCAGTGGGAAGCCTCTAAGAGAACCACTTAGGGGACACGAAGGCTCTGTCTCGGCTGTCGGGTTCTCACCAGATGGCTCCCGAATCGTCTCCAGCTCATCCGACATGACGGTTCGATTATGGGATGTGGTCACTGGCCAACCTCTGGGAGAGCCACTTCGGGGTCATAAAGGCGGTGTATGGGCTATCGGATTCTCGCCAGATGGTTCCCGAGTTGCCTCGGGCTCATCCGACAAGACTATTCGACTCTGGGATGTAGTCACTGGGCAAGCTTTGGGAGAATCACTTCATGGTCACGAGGAGTCTGTGTTGACTCTTAGCCCCTCTCCAGATGGCTCGCGAATTGTCTCCGGTTCGTCCGACAAGACGGTACGACTGTGGGATGCGGCCACTGGGCAGCCTATAGGAGAGCCACTACGAGGTCACAAAGCCTCGGTCCAATCAGTTGCATTTTCCCCTGATGGATCACGAATTGTTTCTGGTTCACAAGACAAGACTATTCGAATATGGGATGTAATCACGGGTCAGCCTCTGGGAGAGCCACTTCAAGGTCACGAAGACTCGGTCTCTGCCGTTTCATTCTCGCCAGATGGCTCACGAATTATCTCCAGCTCGCTGGACACAACGATTCGACTCTGGGATGCAGATACTGGACGGCTTCTGGGAGAGCCACTTCGAGGTCACAGCGACACTGTATTGGCCGTCTGCTTTTCACCAGATGGCTCACGAATTGTTTCTGGCTCGGCTGATGCGACAGTTCGACTGTGGAATGCGGTCACTGGGAAGGCTCTTGGAGAGCCACTCCTAGCTCACACAGCTGCGGTGCTTGCCGTCTCGTTTGCCCCAGATGGCTCACGGATTGTCTCCAGCTCATCTGACATGACAGTTCGAGTGTGGGATGCAGTCACCGGACGATCTCTGGGAGGGCCACTTCAGGGTCATACAGCTGCAGTCTTTGCTGTCAAAGTCTCCCCTGATGGCTCACGAATTATTTCTGGTTCACAAGACAAGACTATTCGAATATGGGATGTAATCACGGGACAGCCTCTGGGAGAGCCACTTCAAGGTCACGAAGGCTCGGTCTCTGCCGTTTTATTCTCGCCAGATGGCTCACGAATCATCTCCAGCTCGCTGGATGCGACAATTCGACTCTGGGATGCAGATACGAGCCACTCTCACAGACAACCTGCACTCTCGAATATCCGGGAAGATTCAGATGTCCCTTTGAATATTTCTGTTCCAGGTTTTAGTCAGTGCTCAATTTCAAAGAATGGCTGGGTACAATCGTCCGGTCGATCCCTTTTCTGGGTGCCGCCAAACTATCGATATGGACTACAACACCCGCATCTTCTTTTGACTATCCCAACAACGAGTCAGTTCCGTGCAATCAAACTCGATTTCACCCATTTTCGATGTGGCACCTCTTGGGTCGATGTTCGAAAAGATTCCCTGTAGTAGTTCACTCTGACTGCTATCTCTTGTAATGTGTATTCCCCAAACTTCATGTACAATATGTGAGAAACCTTTGGGCGCGATCTTGCGTGGTTGTTCGTCCTAGATTATATTTTAAAGACATAGTAACTATTCTGCTCTCCCACAACCTCATATTATTGGGATCCAAAGTATGCATCCGATTGTAACATATTGATGCTCATTGGAGGGTAGAAAACATAGAGTTAGATGTATACAAAAGCTGTTTATTTCAATGAATATAATATAGCTATAAACATCGGCGCCTTTTGTTGCTGACGCATACTCGCTTACTTGTCCTCGACGCCGACCGGACTCACGAATTCAACAGAGAATGCCTGCTCCAGCACAGGATTCAATGCTCCAAGACGCAGAGGAACAAGGGGTACGTTTTCTGCACCTCTTTCCCGTTGCCGGACGTGCTCAAGGGCGCCTGATAGGACTCTGGCTTTGACGAAGACTATCCAGAAGATGCAAAGGGAAGGAAGAAGGGCTCAACGTATGCTTCTCGCTTCTTTGCGTATACTCTTATTATAGGAGAATAACTTACGCATTGTTACCTCGTCTAGGTCCCAAGCCACTAGGCGGGATCAGAATCGCATTGCCCAGCGTGATTTCAGATTGAGAAAGCAACAAAAGGTCATCTTCATCTTCATACGTGCATATTGCTGAGGACTAAAACGTGCAATAGATCCGAGACTTGGAGCGCAAAGTCGAAATTCTCTCCGCAAATAGGGAAGATTCGTTGAAGGCACTAGATGGGATGCTGCAAGACTTGGTTCGCGAAAACCAGGCACTGCGGCAGCTTGTACGGGACCTCTCGGGTTTCATCGGGGAAGGCATTGGAGGGTTCTTGCCTAAACTCGGCTGGGACATTCAAAGCTTTGAGGACTTCAAGTCAAAGGGAGAGTTAGATACAATGGGAGAGTCATATGCGTGGCGCAAGAAGAATCCAAACACGCCTGCTCCAATTGTGCCGACTCTTGTAGGACAGAAAAGGAGAATTGACGAGCCAACTGAGGCGAGAAAAAAGTCAAAGGTCTGCTATTCTCAATATACGTCGTGACTATATCTCTGATCACTAGGATTCTAGAGCAACGATAACGAGGAGTTGACCCTCCCCCCGCCCAATTCGTTTATCAACACGTCCATTTTCACAGCACAATCATCCAATCCCGTGCCTTCAACCAACGCCAATCTCCCTAATGGGGCACTCTTTAGTGCGGACTATGCCTCCAATGCTCCAGGGCCTAGCGGTCCCGCATACTCTAGCACAAGGACTACGCTTCCTCCACCACAGCCAACAATCAATACATCGACACCATCTGGGTTGAGCCCCTATGGAGGTGGTGGAGGGTCCACGCCGTCCTCTATCAACAATTCGAACCCGCTGAATAGTGCGGCTGCGAATACGTATCCAGCATATTCTGCGCCATCTAGACCTGCACCTTCCGATGGTTCGGCGACCCCATCTATTGGCACTTCGAATTCACATGAAGATCCGCTTCAAGTGAAGAAAGAAGAAGCTGGTAGACTTATTCAGTGCGTTTAATCTCTGCTCATCCATTAAGACTCTGATGTTTCATAGTCACCATCTTTCCAACTATAAACGGAACCCTGCTTACTGTCTGCCGGCCTCTCTCCGTCCAACACAGATTCAGCGCACCATAGCACACGAATTTGTCATTGATGGAATTGTTATCCCGGACATCCGCGATAAGATGATACTTTACAAAGGTCGATTTGACCTAGCAAGTGCGATGCATCTTATGCTCAGCACATCTCGCATTCACTCTGAAGATACAATGGTTCACACCAATTGGGAGATGTCAGAGGAGTGGTTTAGACAGTATGGGTGAGTGGATTCATGCATCACACACTTCGTTGACTCATTGGCCCGGCAGATTCCTTGCAACAGCTTCTGTCCTCGAAGTAGCTAATAAATGGCGACGCGAGCGCGGGGACCCCGAAATTCCTCAGAGTGTTCTTGAAGCAGAGTGATCGTGTCAAGCGACTGCTCGAGACTGATACCAAGGGGAGCTCGACCCCTCTTTCGTCTTCTCATTTCCCTTTCCCACCTCTGTCCGGCTAGAATTGCAGCCAATAATGCTATTCTCCATGGACTGTGCCGGTTCCTGTACCTATTCTTGTTCGTACTCACTGTAAAGCACCACTAATGTCCAGCAAACAGCGTTTTTTGTCTACAAGGAATCACATAGCGAGAGACTGAATACATGAAGAGCATAAATTGTGATTCCATCCATTGTCCAAAGACTGTTGGTAGTTATTTCAGACATAGTTGCCGCTACTTCCTCGTTGGATCATCGCCAAGACGCGGTTGACGACGTTTGGCACCTCTTCGCTGAGAATCGTCTCGCGCGCATGAGCGTTGCTCTCCGCGGCAAGTCGCATCATCTGTCTATTGTTCCCCACAATCTGAATACCTTGCGTGATCATGACATCTAGATTGGGATACTTGTCTTGTGTCACATTGTACTGCCGCGTGGTTCAGCAGCTTGGTTGAAAGTGAGAAACTGAACGTACCTCGTGCAGAACGGCCAAACATCTCCTCTTGAATTCTTCATTGAGTGGGAGCGCGCCCTTTTCAAGACGCGCGGGAGGTCCACCGCTCTCGATCAACTCGTCGCCGCCTTCACCGTCGGTGCTATAGACAGGTGGTGGATGAGCTTCGATCGGGAGACTATCCTCTCGCCCGCCAACATCTATCCTCCGGTGGGCTCCCCATCGAGCTCCCTTGACTGACCCTCGAGACGCTAGATTCGCGCGAAAGGCATCAGAAGACGTCTGCTCCAAGCCTGCTCCTCCTGCTCCTCCACTCCCAGTGCTCTCGTGATGGCGATGATGAGGATATCCATGAGTAGCATCCGGAGGAGAATAACTGGGTGAAAACGCATGTGGACGAGGCGGAGGCGTTGGTGCCGTGTTCTCGCTCCCGGCGCTCATGTCCAAGAGGACGACGCTCGAGTGGATGTGGACTATCTGTGATGGCAGCAGTCTGCATGAACACCCTCGGAGGCGGCGCAGGAGGTGGAGGAGCGGAGAGCTTCTTCGCCGGCACAAGTGAGTGCGAACCACGCTTCGTCGATGTAGCAGTGATAGCAGGAGGCGGAGGTACCTGCGGCGGTTGCTGCTGTGCTTGCTCGTGTACCCATCCAGGAGCAGCCCTGGGTGCGGTATTCCACGCATTTGCCTCCATGAATGCATCGAAATCGAATTGTGTCGAAGCGCGCTGTGGACGAGCGGGTGCTGGTTTCGGTGTACCAGGTCCTTCGGATCCACCATCATGAGCCGAGTCCGCAGCATCTATAGGAGCATCTGCTTCTCTCATTGATGGTACAGATGGACTTTTCACAGACTTTCCGATCGACGCTTGGACGGGAGAGGTGGTCGGCAGAAGCGCCGGGGAATACGTTGATCCAGCAGCAGGCTTGACTGTAGAGGCGGCTTTGGCAGAATGTGGGACAGCAGATGCACGACCACGATACGCATCTGGGTCCGGTGCGCTCATCAAAGACGCGCGATGACCTGGAGGAGCTGGCTTGACCTCGATGGGTGGTTCGTCCGTCTCTTGGACTCCATTCCTATTTGAAGATTAGATCAACCACTTATTTGAGATGCTGCACTTACACCACGTCGGGATACTTGTAACCACGAGATTCGAGCTTGTTACGGCGACGTTGCTCTCGCTCGGCTCTGTACCTCGCCTTTTCCGCTTTATACAAGGCCTTTGCCTCTTCAAGGCGCTGCTTTGACGACTTTGCAGATGCAGCGGCTGGCACAGATGCTGGTGCTGGTACCGCAGTTCTCTTTTCAGTATGGATAGGAGTCTTTGGAAACGCAGAGCTCGGAGTCGGGCGATGTGTCCAAATGACATCGCCATCTTGCTCCTCGATATCCGACGGTGGATCCTCTTCGACAATTGTTTGCACGCGCTTCATCACTTTGACAATCCCTTCAGCCAACGCGAGCTCCTTGGGCTTTGGTTGACCAGGTGGAAAAGCAGACATGGGCGTAATGGCTGATTTCAGTGCCATGCCCTCCCAGGTGCCACGAAGCTGATGCGCGACCCCATCGTCCTCGAGCAACTGCGTGACGACATCGACAAGAGACACAAGCTGGGTAATCAGTGTCCCGTACGTGCCTTCATCCGACTGCTGTCGAGTAGACTCTCCCGCGCCGCTCTCCAAGCTCATCTTTTTGACGATATTCGAAATGAGCGGGATGGGACCCATGTCACGGGGAGCCTCTGGGATCTGTATCGTCGGTTTCTTGGGGGTGTCGTTATTTATGACCGACCTATTCGACGCAACGTCGACATCGACGGTACTGTAGAGGGGAACAGGGTCCAAGCTCGTGGTCGACATCGCACGGCCCTTTCCCTTGTCCCTCGACGGAATCCGTGGCGGCCCAGAACTCGCGACAGATTGAGGTCGTGTCGGTTCCTCGAGATGCGGATAGTCGACACTACGGACGGTGCCTTCTGGTTCTTCGTCTTCGACGTCTCTCTCAGATGGCGCTTGAACTTTATCCCACGAGTTGTCGTCCTCTTGACGGAGCTGCATTACCTGCATGTTGGGCGACGCACCAATGCCCAGATGGCGCGGGACGGCGTAGGGCGTCTCTTCTCCTGGAATCACGAGCTGCACGTCCGTTGGGTCATTTGGAGGACGGTTGATAAACGTATAGTCTTCGTCGGTGAACTTGCCAGTATGCGCTTGTTGCAATATTTCGGTAATGCTCTCGTGTTCCTCCGTGTCCTCAATCTCCGACATGGGAATGTGAGATATGATACTGTACTTCCATTCTCTCAAATCCTTGAGGTCAAAATCGAGCGGGAGACCCTAAGAGAATGGTGTCAGTTCTAGATGGGCGTTATCGCAGAGTTGAGAGGCTCACAGCGACAGCACGAGCACTCTTAGGACCAAGCAAGTATGACCTGAGCTCATCTTGGTTATGAATTGTCGTCAGAGATCCATCACGGTCTCTGTGGATCAGGGCAACATTGCTCGGCGGAACATCAAAGAGCTCGGTAACCTTTTCCGTCACGGTCGTCCAGTGTGCGTCATATGGAACCAGAAATGCCTTGATTTCATGCTGGAACTGAATGCGAAAGTGAAGCATCACGAGACCGTCGAGCCACAAGAGCCAGGGGATAGGGGCGGCGTCAAGATGCGCGAGCGAGCTGCCTCTCATTTCAAAATCTCCATGAGATCAAAAAAAAAAGGACTGATTGTTGGGTCGTATATGAATAGTACAAACATACGGCTAAGTCTGGAAAGGTGACGAAACACGCGCTCTCCGAGGACCAACGTAATAAGCCACAGACGTGCTTGACCGGGCTTTCTGCGTTTACACAAAGCCATCGAAATGGCCCTTGAGCATACGCTCACCTATAGGCGGGTGGTGTTATAAGCCGGGCTTTTAAACAGCGAATAGGCAAACACATACCAATAGGACTGGGAGCGCGTGGCTTTGGCATTTCTGAGGATGCCAGAGTTGCACGACGACCGTGGGGACGCGATCGAGGAAGAGTTGCCGCGGTCGAATGGACAGTCTGTGATCTTGTAAGGGCATTATCCGCGTCTTGAATAGCAGAATTGCCGGTAGGAACGGCAGGCTATAGAGAAAGAAGTCAGAGCTTGAAGAAGGCGGCCACATGACATGAGATGAAGGGAATGCAGGGATGCAATTAGGGGTGGCGTGCGGGGATGAGTGCGTGAGGTGGACGCGTATCGATAGCGAATGAGATGGAGACGAGTGCGAGTGAGATACACCAAAAGAGCCAATCAAGACGTACACGTTGGAAAGGAGTGCTGCCGCTAAGACTGAGACGACGGAGGATGCCGGCCCCACGGTCTTGGGCAGCCTTTGCCGCTGGGTTGTTCTGCGGGGGATTTGTAGAAGAAAACCTTGGCCAGTCCGAGTTCATGCTCATTGTACGATGATGGCCGAGCACGGGCGAGAGTTTCGGTGGATTGGCCGCGTCTTTTTCGAATACAGAACCAGGCATATTAGCGATGGTTGGACGCAGCGAACTGGGAGACTTTGATGCGGCGTCCTTGTTGAAGAAGTAGGACAGAATAGGCGAAGAGGGAAGGGCGGGTCTGGGTAACGTTGGAGACTGCTCAATCGTAGATCAGTAAGCAACCGTGACGCGCAGAATAAGCATATCAACGCGAATAGACGTACAGAGGGCGGAGACTGCGAGTGCGACGAGCCAGGAGAGAGCTCGGGAACGTTGTCGTCGACGGACGAAACCGAACCAGAACGTTGGCGGTGGATAGGGATCGGTTTGGGTGTCGTGGGATTATCAGACATTTCTACGTGCTGTCGATGATGATTACAAGAAACACTGGGTGGAGGCGAGGTCCAAGAAGTGGAGGGCCATAGGCGTAAGGGGTTCCCCGCAATTTCTCAAACTTTGCCGCCGCGACCACTTGACGTATTCGGAAAGCGGATCAGAACAAGCTTGAATTCACGCCAAACGTCTATTCTGAATTTCTTCAGATTTGTTTCACTGCTCCAAATGGTTTCGTGGCCAACGCCACCACTCATTCGCAACGTCAGGATACCCACTCATCCGGAATACGCCCTGATTGGCCTGTTCATCCCACTGCTGGTGTATTTTTGGAGACAGCGGAGCCGCAGCACCGTTTCTACAATTATTACGCGAATATTTGTTCATCCTATCAAGGTCAGTTACATGCATCCTGACAGCAGCAACGCACTCAAAAATAACATAGTCGTGCCGGGGAACCTCTGTTCCGGCATGGGAGTACACTCCAGAGGGTTTAGTACGTCCGCAGTTGCAAAAGCGCGCAGTATACAACTCAACTGCTGTATTCTTAGAAACACGATAGAACGTTTGTTATCGTCGACAAGAATACGCACAAGACGATTACAGCTCGCGAAATTCCAAAGGTCAGACATTCAACGTCTGCAGTCGAAGCCCCTCACCGACGTAGCCTAGATGGTCTTGATTCATCCTAGAATAGAAGAGACTCCCAAGGGACAGATACTCGAAATTCATTTTCCAAGCGAAACTACTATTGGCGTTGTAAGGACATACTTGGTACCTCCAGAAGAGGTTGTCAAGAGCTGGGCAAAGTAAGCGAGCACAATAATTGCTTTTCATACTCAGACGAGTCTAGGCTAGACGATATTCAAATTTGGTCGCATACCACTGATGGATACATCTGCGAGTCACTTGAGCAAGGTGGTCTCGATCCGTCTGGAGCCCTCTCCAAGTATCTTGAGCGCGACGTGCTGCTCATTCGCAAAGGTCCTACCACACGACATCTCAAGCCCACCGCCGCGTTCCCCGCTCTCCAGGGGTCGGCCGTGTTCCAGGATGGATATCCTATCCTCGTCGCATCTGAAGAGAGTCTTGTAGACGTTCAGACAAAGCTTTCCCTCAGCGCAGCTGGCGTCGAAGGCTGGAAAATCAACGGTGTCGCTGGCGAGTGGACGGGCGAACTCGTCATGGAAAGGTGAGAAGTGTGAGTCTGGGCATCTTTCTTCTGCTCATATATGCAAACAGATTCCGCCCGAATGTTGTCGTCGAAGGCGCGGGAAAACCGTATGCAGAAGAGGAGTGGGAAGAGATTTCGTTTACCACCACGGAGCGGAGTGGTCGTGCTTCATCTGAATACGGTCGAATGCTCCTGGTATCACGGTGCACACGCTGTCAGGTAATATTCAGTGCTTTGCATTCCGACGTCGGCTGATCTCTATATTCAGCTGCCGAACATTGAGCCTTCGACGGGTATCCAACACAAGCATGTTCCGTACAAGGTCCGTGTAGTCGCCGTAACATGACGAGGAGCTGACGGCCTTGGTGCTGCTACAGGTGCTAGCCAAGTACCGGCGAGTGGACCCTGCTCATCCATACACGCCTTGTTTCGGTGTCAACGCGGTTCCACAAGAGTCTGGGGTGTATAGGGTCGGCGACACTGTCCATGTGCGACGGTTTGCGGCTGCTGGTAAATTGCCAGAGAAAGAGGTGATTGTAAAAAACTAGAGCATGTTTCGTATGGAACCCTTTGCTAGAAATAGAGCTTGATCCAGTGGCCGCTGAGAGCCGGGCGCCGGCGTTTCCAGGAGCGAGCACAAGGCCGATTGATGGGCTTCGCCTTGGCTCTTGAGCTTTGGATCCTCCCACCACGGGCCTCGATTTTTGACGAAATTTATTCCTACTAGGAATAAAAACCTCCGCTCTTTGTTTTTCTTTTACTCGATCATGATCGTAGCTCCAGGCCATTTGGAGGCGCGGGACGCCATCCGACATATTGAGGCCAGACAAGGACGAGGACCACCAACGCCAGTAGCGCCAGCAGATCCACCAGAAGATGATGGAGACATTATTTCCATGATCCTCTCGGGGATTTTTGGTGGAATTGACGACGAGCCGACGACAACATCGACCAGATCCTCGACGCGGTCAACAAGCACACGCTCCACGAGTACGACGACGAGCAGCACACGCTCAACAAGCACGTCTACGTCGACTCGTACAACCGCAGAGGTCGTGACCACGCCGCCGCCAGTGGTTGCTACTCCAACCCCATCGTCGAGCTCGGCGCGCTCAACGACGATAATCACCCAAACTGCGAACAATGCAAACAATACGGCTAACGATACATCTAAGAACAACAGCGGTTTACCCAGCGTCGTGATTGGAGTCATTGTAGCCGCCGCCGTCATCTTTGGCCTCATCTTTATTGCCCTCATTGCTCGCAAGATTTTCCAAGCCAAACGACGTCGTAGACGCGCTACCTGGGCTGAGAATGGTGGGGTCTCGCCTTTCCAAGATCCGCTAGTGCGTGAAAAGGCGCTGCCACCACCCCCACCGCCCGAGACGCAAGACTACACGGGTTACCCAGCGTATCCTCCAGCAGCAGTCACCTTTGCGAACCAACCCGCACCTTATTCCCCCGCAGCCGCATCGTCTGCTGGATACCCCGCGCCCTATCCATTTGGCGGCACAGGCAACGTCGCGCAACCAAATGGAGTAATAGGCACAACTACAACGGCTTCCATGTTCCAATCCTCGTCGGCCTATTCACCCGCCGACCTTGCCGGACCCGTTGTCATCCAACAAACCCCACCGACACCGATCGCCGGCTCCACCACCGTGCCCGCCGCAAGCGCACAATTGTCCGTCGTGAAGCGGACGTTTATCCCATCTCTACCAGACGAGCTTTCTATCGCCAATGGCGAGCAAGTCCGCGTGTTGTCGTTGTACGACGATGGATGGGCATTGTGTGAAAAGGTGGCTACGGGCGAGAAGGGTGTCGTCCCACAGGAGTGCCTAGAGTCGGCTCAATCCGCTGTGTCCAACACCCCTGCCCAGCAACTCGCTGGAAGCGAGGAATCTGCTCGTCTAAACAGAAACAGCAGCCTCCGACGCGGACAGGAACAAACCTACTAACTGTACGTCCTCGACCATCTAATTGGAGTACAACTGACCTTTTCCTTAGGATACCCCCTCTCTCTTTTCTACAGACTGCGTCTGTCCCCGCTCTCACGGCTTGTGGAGGGCATTCTGAACCTTTGTTTGCTCTCCACGACCCGTTATGCTCACGATCATTCCCCCTTTGTTGTGCCCTCACTGTTCTACCATTGCCGATACACGAGCCCCTTGTCAGAGTATTGTCTGTACGACTCGTGGAATGGATTTGGACCAATACACAATATCTTTGGAAAAAAGAACAAATGTCTCTTTGATTCTGCTCAAATTGGTCATAGGGATACATTGAGCAGCAAACGCATTGGCTTTGCATTTCTATACAGCTGACAACGAACGTCGTTCGACTCTGATGACCAAAGGAGCGACAGCTCTGTTGCAAAACCCGACCCGAGGAACACGATGAGAGGATTGGTGCGATACACCAAGATTTCGACGGCAAAAAATGGGAGAGGGAGAGACGATTTCAAGACGAGAGCGAGAACGGGTCATGGATGATGATCATGAGGATTATGAAACTTTTTGTTTTACCAATCCGACGTGACGGTCATGATGCGTTGCGTATTCTGCGTGTGACGGGGGACGATCCCTATTCCCCGGGCCATTCGAGCACGTTGCATTTCCGCAACAATCTCCTCCTGTCGTGGTGTCAATCTGTTCTGCGGCAGATGTCTTGGCATTTGTACAGTAGTGGTGGAAGTCGAAACGGTGGAAGCATGTGCTCCTGTCTGCATTCCGCCGTTTTGGGCAAAAGAGGTTGTGGGAGTGCGTTTTCCTTTGGGCGTGGCGTTTCCGTTGGTCTTGTCATCCACCTGTTGATGCTGACCGGCCTCGCGTCGTCTACGTTGGACCGAGGGGACAAAGATTGAATCTGCCATGCCCGTCGCGGCTTGTTGACGACATGCGTCCCACTCTTCATCATCCTCTTCGAGGTCAGAGTCTTCTGACTCTGACATGGCGACAACTTCTTCACGGGGATTGTCGAGTTGGGTCCACTCGTCATTAAAGTCGTCGACCTTTTCCCATGTAACTGACTCGCCGATATTGATATTGGAGGATTCAACCGAGCCAATTACGGGAGATTTCGAGCCAGACGAACGCATTTGTGGTTCTGCAGTGGTAGATATCGTGATTGGGGCACTTGGAGACGTTTGGGGGAGTGACGGGCGCGTTTCAGATTTCGAGGTGCTGGCAGAAAGGTCTGATATCGGTACGGCGGCAGAGAGAGGCGCGGGATGCTGGGACACTGGAAGCTGTTGCTGCTGCTGCTGCTTATCTTCATTCGAGGAAAGATTTCTAGAACGTCTGAAAAGTGTGCTGAACGTGATACGACCCGCTTCTTCCGCAATGACTCGACTCTCCTGTATGCCCCTCTCTTCTCCGGCTCCAGGCGTTTGAAGCTCCGACCCGGCCATGGCGCTCGGCGAGCGTACTGGACCGTAACCACTGATCGACACCGAATGTGCTGCTTGCGCCTCTGGCATAGGGTTCCCGTCTTCCAGGGCCTTTGTGATGCATTCCTGAGCTTGAGAGACCCAGGGATCTGGTTCCCTGTGTGTAGACGCTTGGTACACGGAGCCTGCAACGGCAGAGTGATGCGACGAGGTGGCAGACGAGGTCGACGCTGTCCGCTGGGTGGCTCGTGCAAACGGCGGTGGAGACGTGGATGCTGCAGATAAAAGAGACGTCGTGAGGACTTCTGCGTCATTTCTAGAGGCGCTGTAAACGAGGATCGTTAGCCAGTTTGCAATATTATCACCTCTGCCTTGCACATACCTTGTGTTGTCATAATATTCACTGTGCTGAAGAGGATCTACATTGTTTTGCAAGACGCTCGCGCTTGGACTCGTGGACAGAAAAACAGAGTCGGGGACGTCTGGCAGGGGGATCCTCGCGGGCTCTGTGAGGGCGTAGACGGTCGATGGAGCAGGACGAGGACCCTTTGGAGAGCGTTGAGGAGAAAAGAGGATCGATGACGGCGTCGCGGGCATCGTTCTAGCCTCCATAGCAAACTCGATGCTGCCAATGTCGCCGTCTGCATACTGCAAATGCCGATAAAAGTTTGTACTTGCTTCCATATTTTTGTTGTAGACGCTGTTTGAGCCAGTGCCCACTGCGGCTCACAGTCGTGGTTGAAGGAAAATTCTTGATTGGTCGTCTCCACCAAAGTTTGTCGCTCAGCACCCCTAAGCACCAGACAGGTCCAAAAGCGTCCATTACAAAACAAATGGGTAGATAAACAGGAGAAAAGAACCAGTTTCGTTATACCTACACAATCTCATTCCTCCCTCTCGCTTACAGCAGCTCTTAGCGCTGATAACCACCACTATAGGGAGCAGCTTGCGGTATTCCAGGGGCTGGACTGCTAGCTCCACCATGGATACTCTGTCGGACTGCAGCATATGGGTCCGCGTATTGCATTGTTCGCGAAACGGCAGGTTGGTCATACTGAGAATGGCCATATCCACTGGGGTTGGGATCACTAAATGCGCCATAGGCATCCATAGATGGTCGCCCAGCAGGACTATTATAGCCAGCGTATCGATTATCTCCGAATGGGCTTCGACTGTCGTGTAATTCGTCCTCTTCTTCGGTACGCTGTCGTCGTGGTGGTGCAGAGTATGGGTCCGTATCATCCTCATCGTGTGGTTGGACAGGTTGAGGGGGGAGTTTAAATGGAGGATCCTCTGGTCGGTATACGGTCTTTCCAGTACGCCACTCCTGGAAGGCGAGGTATGTGGTTACCAGCCATGCAACTAGATAGAGAGTGTGAGATGGAAGCGAATAAACGTTGATGGATACATACGTAGAGTGAGCCAAAAGAAGATGGCTCCTGCGCGCTTTGTTTGACACCAATCTGGCAAACCCGCAACAAATGCCTTGCCAGCAGATTTTGCACTGGGATCTTTCTTGGGATCTTTGCATCCCGGCTGGGTGAATACAGAAATGGTCGTGACAAAGCTATAAATTGTTCAGCGGGCGTGCCAGCAGACACTCGAATGCAATACTGACGCCGTGATCAAGGAGAAAAAGATACCAATCCCGTTGCAGATCAAGGCAACTCGCGTTACTCTACAATCTCGGTCAAAAAGTGTCTCCCACATTGAAGCGAAGATGGCGTACCTCAGAGCTCGGAATAGACCAGCTAGTCGATCATATCGATCATAGATCACAGGAACTGCAAGCAAAAAGGCTGCCAAACTACTCGGTGTCAAGGGTGGAGGCTGGGATTCGTGCGAAGCTCTTACAAGAAGAGGACCAATGAATCGAAGATGGCGAGGATGGAGAGGAATGCTACAATAGGTGTCAGTAGCAAGCTATGTAGACTGGTAGTGGCGCTTACAAGGTCCGACTTTGTGTTTTGCTTGGAAGCTGGCAACGCCCGCAAAGCAGCACCTATGAAGCGTGTCATTGAGTAAACAAAGAAGATTGAATCTAGAAAATCCACCGCTTACATTGCGATAAACGAGAGGAAGATCTGGAAACTGCTCGCAACCTGAATGGATGACGTTAATACCACGGTGTCGTGCCTCCTGAGGTCTCACAATAAACGTCTTTGAGAGTATAAGCTGCAAATAATGCTGTCAGCTCGCACAACGGGGCGCATTTGGTCAACGCACGTCTTCACCACGATGCATACCATGGCCCGCAGAACCTGGCTCAGGCAGTGATTCCCGTTTCTGCGGGATAAATCTCGTGACTGCGTCCTTGATGTTGTCGATGATGGCCATAGTACGCGTCTGTCGACGTCGACGTCGGGTCCAAGTTTGTTTATTTACTGGCCTTGTTGGTTTTCTCGGCCACACTGCGCAGCGACGAGCACAGCTCGCGGGATTTGGGCGGCGGCAAGCCTAGCGGATTTCCAGAGAAACAATGCTATTCCCTCATTTGCGGATTCATCAGATTTATGGCGCAAACACCGACGTCGGAAAGACCATTTTCTCAACAATCTTATGCTTGACCAATGCTGCGGCCGGGAATCGCGTCTTTTATCTGAAACCAGTGTCAACAGGATCACTAGTGGATTCAGACCATTCGTATGTCGCGCATCTGGAGGCCCATCCACGTCGTTGATCCTCCGTCAAAGGCATATTTCCAGGTATCGACCGCACGGTAGTCCCATCGATCCAGAATGCATTATCCGAATGAATGAGCCCGTAAGCCCTCATCTAGCTGCTCAAAAGGCTCGTCAGGTTCGTCTCCTCCTTGTAAACAGCCCCTCGTTGAAATTTGATACAGGTGATCTCGGATGAAAATCTCTTGGGCAGAATGAGAGACTATTTTCAGAAATGTGCGAAGAGGAACAATAAATTGACCGGACTCGGAGCCGTCTATGTCGAAACAGCCGGAGGTGAGCGATACCCGCTTCAGCCCATCTTTCGCCATATTGAAGGACGTCTCGAGGAACCCTAAGTCCTGCACCGTCCGGAACAACACAAGCCGACGCGTATCGACCTCTGCGCCTTCCCGTCGTGTTGGTAGCGGACAGCAAGCTCGGTGGAATCTCGACGACACTCTCCGCGTACGAGACACTCCATACGCGCGGATACAACATAGATGTCGTCCTCATGTTCAAAGACGACTATTACCAGAACCATACCTACCTAGAGCGCTGGTTCAAGGAAAAGAACATTCCGTTGACTGCGTTTGACCCACCCCCTCTACGTCCTCCTCGTAACCTAGACGAAAAGGACGAGATGAACATGAAGCACTACTATGCCCAGACTGCGTCCACCTCTGATGCCAGGCGCGTAGTTGCTACTCTGGATATGCGCCACACAGACCGAGTTCAAACCCTCGAAACCCTTCCTGATCGTGCCGCTTCAACATTCTGGTACCCCTTTTCACAACATAAGAATATCAGGTCGGCTCAAGATCTTACTGTCATCGATAGCGCCCACAAAGATGTCTTTACAACGGCAAAATCTCAACCCAACAACCCATCTCTGCTCTCCCCCACATTTGATGGCTCTGCCTCATGGTGGACGCAAGGGATCGGGCACGGTAACCAACAGCTTGCTGCAGTCGCGGCTAATGCTGCTGGACGGTATGGGCATGTCATCTTCCCTTTAGCCGTTCATGAACCAGCGATCGAGCTTGCGGAACGCATGCTGCGGACCCAAGGAAAAGCATGGGCGTCTCGAGTCTTTTTCTCAGACAATGGCTCCACAGGAATGGAGGTGGCGCTCAAGATGGCTCTGAGGAAGACGGCCATGCTCTATCCATCCGGGGAGAAACCCGACTTGGAGGTGTTGGGACTGGCTGGCTCCTACCATGGCGATACGATCGGAGCTATGGATGCGTGCGAAGGTGGCGTCTATAATTCTGCTGTTGAGTGGTACAAGGGCCGTGGCGCATGGCTTGAGACTCCAACCATTGGGTTTGAGGACGGTCATCTCCAGCTGCGTTTGCCTTGGTCGGACAGACAGCCGCGGTTTTCCGACGTCGAGAATGCTTACAATCTCTCCAAACGTCGAGAGGGGACGTTGGTTGAGCGCTATCGAAAGCATATCACCTCGCGAATTCAAGAACTGGTCAGCACAGGTAGACGGTTCGGAGCGTTGGTACTCGAGCCCCTAGTCCTTGGAGCAGGAGGAATGAAGTTTGTTGATCCGCTTTTCCAAGCAATACTTGTAGAAGTGGTCCGCTCGTCTAGCCATCTTCTCCTGCCGCCGACAGCCAAGGATGCGACCCTGCCGGTGATATTCGACGAGGTATTCTCAGGGCTTGGACGCCTTGGCTTCGCCACGTCTACATCTGTCCTTGGTGTGAAGCCAGACATTGCAGTCTATGCCAAACTCTTGACAGGCGGCTTGGTGCCACTGGCAGTCACCCTCGCGTCGCAGAGCATATTCGACGTCTTTATTGGCGATGACAAAGCCAGTGCATTGCTTCATGGGCATTCATATACGGCATATCCTGTTGGATGTGCCGTCGCCAATGCTTCCTTGTCCATGCTCGAGGACCTATTGCGGTCGGACACCTTTGAAGAGGCGAGAAGGGAGTGGTCCCCATCCCTAAGGTCTATGCCGGACTCCGAACGCGTAGACGTAGCTGCCCCATCCAGCCTCTGGTCCCGCTCCTTCGTCAAGTCACTGTCCACTCTGCCCTCTATTAACTGGGCCATGTCATTGGGTACAGTCCTCGCATTCGAAGTCAAGGATACGGACCGCGGTTCGTCGTCTCCCACGCTGCCCTTTTTCCCCATTCCCCTTCCCTGACACGATTTTGCAGGCGCACTGTCCGGATATGGTTCTTCGGCCGCGGAGCGTGCGTTGGCACCGCTCAAGGATTTTGGCTATGGTGCGCCGCCGGACGCGTTGAACATGCACCTGCGGACATTGGGAAACGTCGGGTATCTGATCACTAGCCTGAACTCGGAGAAAAGCATGATTCGCCGACTGGAGGGGAATCTTCTGCATTGTTTGGAAGCATATTCTAGCCACTTTTGAGGGGGGCTTGTATCAGACGTGCGCCCGCGCGGGGGGTGGTATTTCTGTCCTGGTCGCTGGCAAGCATCCCCAGCAGCGTCTGGCAGACCAGACCACGACGGTGAGCATTACGTCTGCGTTCTCGTGACCTCGTAGACGAACTTGTGGAGAAGTTTTGCTACGGCGGATCGTCGGTGAGAGTTGCAGCATGCTGCCGGGGCAGATGGGGGTCTGGAAGCAGAAGAATGAGCATAAAGTGGGCCGTAAAGTTATAGTAGAATTATTGAGCATAATAAACTGCATGAACCTGATATTCTACGGTTTTACGCCACCTGGACCATGAGACGCGACAAGCTTGGACTCAACGTACACCGAGGCCCACAGCCAACGTCTGCTACAAACAGGATTTCCGGGTGTTAAGCCTCGATGGCAAACACAAACTACCAGTATCCGTTGGACCCGTTCAACGGCATGCAAGGAAATCGGGGCCAGCACCTTGGAGGACAGCAACAGACCGCTGGCGTCCCAGGACAGTATCTGGGTCCATGGTCTACCTCTCCTGAACAGTTTCGCAATCAGAACGCGGCCGTTGGCGCTCCCCAGGGTGCCGCCGCTGGGCACCAGGTAAGTCCTCGTTTGCTCCCAAATATCGGGCTATATTTTGGCTGTTGAGCCCTTCAAAAGTCCCCTATTTATCCTCCATTCCCCACTCTATGCCTGATATTTTCTCCCTGCCGCCCTCCTTCGCAGCGCCTGAGACTGCCAGGACCGCCCGCTGACTTTGCCGTTTTCCTCAGACGCCACAGCAGCACCCGATGATGGCCCAGGGAATGGGAATGATGCGAAATCAAGATATCTCCGCTCAAATGCTTCACGCGACGTCGCGGATGCAGCCCAACGGGGCGAACCCGCCCAACAACTTTCAGCAACAGCAGGGGCAAATGTCTTTTCCTCAAAATTACGCCAATGGTATGATGAACTCTGTACTCCCTGGTGCGAACACTGCCATCAACCCGGGGGCCCAACAAATGGGACGACCCAATCTGTTCGCGCCGGCGCAAGTACCTCTGAATCCAAACCTCGCTCGTCAACTCCAGAATCTTGGTACAGGAGTTCCAAATGCTCCAACGATGCAGCGACCTTCCATCTCTGGGCAAACCCAAGCCCACCCGCTCCAGCATTGGGCACAAACTGTCCAATCAACCGAAGAACGCATTCCACAAATCAATCGCACTGTTTTAGAGGCCATAGGAACCAAAAATGTTGCCGTCATGCGCCAATTCCGCCAAGCACTCCCAGAGCAGAAGAAGAGGACGGAGGAGGATCGTAATAACATGGCGCAGACGACTACCATGTTGGCACAGAGTGGCAATTTCCCCCCGGATCGCGTCGCGCAAATCTATCGATTTCGGGATGAGCTCGCGAACAGGATGCAATCAGTTTGCAACCACTATGAGCAGCTAATCGCAAAGCTGGACGATGAGCTGCAGAAGTTGATTCAACAACAAAAGGATCAGCAGCAACAACAGCAACAACAGTCACATGCCTTGAGCCAGGCCCAAGCACAAGCGCGTCTCCAACAACAGCAACCTGGACGACCACCGTCTGCGATGCATCCCACTGCAGGTAATAACATGATAGGGTATGATACTTTTACTCTGGCTCGCGCGTGCCTGACTGCTATTTGCAGGATTCCCTATCCAACAGACGGTCGAGGTTCATCCATGGGCATGCATGCACAACCTCCCCTACAGCAAGGGCAGGTGCCACAATGGAATGGACAAGCTGCAACCAACCCTGGTCAGCTAGCGACGGGTAACAATGGGCCCTTAGGTCCCGGGCCCACCGCTCAGTTTGGTACCCAACCAGGCTTCCAACACAACCCTGGGGTTGGAACAGGCGCTAATCCTGGCAATGCTCAACAACAGCAACCAACGCCCCGCCTAAACCCAGCTGTCCCTCAGGCATCTGCTAACCCAGACCCTGACGTCAAAAACAGCTTCTATCGCTTTTTGGCCAGCCAAAATATTGATCAGAACCCGGTGTATAACGGAAGGGCCATCGACCTCTGGACGTTATATCATAGAAGCATGGCTTTCGACAAACACGCGCCTCCGGTATGCCTGTGTCCTCATTATATGTGAAAGCGCTCATCTCGTGCCCAGGGTCATCCACTGAAATTCAGAATGATCGGTGCGGAACTAGGATTCCCGAGTGAAAATTCGCAAACAGATGCCATGACTGCCAAGGTGTTGCAGGACTGGTATTTCCGCATAGCGCAGGCTTTGAACACTATGAAGAGGGAGAACCCACTCAACCGCCCTGCCGAAGGCCCTCCACCGTTCGGCGGCGGCGCCGATGGTGCTCATAACCTGAATATCCTCCAACGTGCCAAGGCACAACATCCGACTACCGACTTTAGTAGCATTACTGACGTTATGATCAACAACCTTCCGAAGGAGCGCTTTTTACAGCGTCTTCAAATGCTTCTCACGGGGAATAGCAACGGACCACTTGTGATGCCTACTGGTGGCATGGCTTCCACCCAACCATCTATTCTCCCAAATCACCGTACTCAGACGCCGAACAACAATGAACAGGTGGTGGCCTATCTCGTCAGTCACGCTCAAGACGCCAGGGATCGCCAGGAGTACTACAAGAAAGTTTGGGCAACCAATTTCCCAATGATGGGTCAGTCCTCATCTACCTGCTTCTTGCCCCTATTCTGAGTCTGTAATAGTCATGAATCCCGTCGAACAACCGGAAAATATGGATCGGTGGAAGAATACGCTCTCGCAGACGCTGACTGCCGTGAGGATGCTTATTCCAAGCCTGGGTGCTTTCGATATCATGGCTCAAGCAGCTGGAGAGCAGCCATCCGGCAAAGAAGCCAGAGATATCCTCGCTGCGGTAAGGACTATCTCCGAAACCAATTTAAAGTAGGCTAATTCACCTGTCCAGTCCATGAGGGCTGTCAAGCAAATGTCGGTATGGCAAAGCCAGATGCCTCAAGTTGGGGGAAGAGCCATTTGCTTGCGTCAACACGAGCTTGAGCAGATGCTCGGATTCCTGCAACCGCTTGCGGAGAGGCATAAGCAACGCTTATTAATGATAACCAATCCACCAGCCGAACTTCATTCGATGGTTCGTCCGACAGATGTGGATCTCAAAACGCTCGGTGGATTCCTCACCGCCATGCTTCCGTCCCAAACACCTCAACCGCCCCCGCCGCAATTCTCTTCTCAAGCCCCAAATCGGACCCCGACTCCAAGCTCGATGCCAATGCAAACCCCGGGTCCCACACACCTCGCACCAACGCCCCCACAAATGGGTGCGAATATCCGAGCGCAAAGGAGATATGCGTTCTCAGAAGCAGGTGCAGGACCATCTTCTTCGCCAAATCATCCCACACCGTCTGCAGTCCCCACACCAGCTGCGCCAACTCCTCCAGCTGCGGCCAGTCCTCCGAAACAGCAAAAGACCACTCGCAATAAACCACAGCCAAACCCCAGGAGACGAACCTCAAAGGCAACACCCGGTACGCCTACGCCTGTTCCCGAACCTGCATCCACGCCGACTCCGGCTGCTGCGACAACACCTGCAAGCAGCACGCTCAAACGATCTCATGACGATGCCGAAACACCTGCATCGCATCCAGAAGTTCAGCCTAATAAACGTGTCAAAGTCGAGCCCGCTGCGACCCCTGCACCGATACCTCCGCCAACTCCCGCAACGCCGCCCTCTCAACTCAGCGCACCCATCGATCGTGCAAGTATTCAAAACCCAGAACAGGCGCTAAGCATCCTCACGGACGCCTCGAAGCGAGCTGAAGTCAAGGACGAAGGCTCTGCTCAAGGGCAGAGTCAAGAGGAATTCCTTCAATGGTTGACGCAGGTATTATCGGGGACTCCATCATCTACCTCGGTTACACCAGCTCCTCAAGCTCCAGCAGAGGACCCGACGAGTCATTCAGTCCCGACGACCGAAGCCGAGGCTCCTGGCGAGTTCAGTTTCTTCGATTGGGGAGGCTACTACTCGGGGCACGATACACCTGCCATTCCGGACCTCGACAAACATGAAACTGTTAGCCCAGAGTCGCACAATGACATGCTAACCAAGACTCCACCGTCCCAAAGCAACGGTACAGGAAAGCCAGGCGTGGTGCTCGACCAAGGATCCTCGAAAACCAAAGCGGAAACCTCTCACGCAGGATCCTCCCCAATACCATTTGCAGATGCGACTTACGTCTCGTCGCCTGGCTTTCCCTACGACGGCAAAGTGGAGCCTTGGGAGGATCCATGGGCGATAGCGTGACTCGGTTAGACTTCAATTCGCGCCTTTTTTTATTCATATCCGATGCTCCATCTCCGTTTCGTGATCCCTATCCATTGCTTCTTCTCGCGTCCTTTGCTCTTCACCTCTTTTAAGTAACCAACCGCGGTTTGTTGTTCTAATGTGGCGAGGTAAAACTATGTCTTCTCGTGTCCATCCGACTCTTGATGTCCACCCCAACGCTCAGATAGTACATCCCCATGTTCGTCCTGTTCTGTACTACGCAATATTTGTCGATCTATTCTCTGGAATCTATCTTTGCTTTCAACAGCCGTGCCTGACTACTTGAGCATAGTACAGTAAAATTGGCGCTCTATACACCGGAGATAGCGTCGTTGGAAGCCCCTTTGGTGCACCTACGAGTCATCCTCTAGGTCCATTTCCTCTTCTGTGGGCTCTGGAGCCACCTTTTTTGCTGCTCTGTCCCCTTCAGTTCCATCTTCCCGTGGTCTCTTCTCGCCTCTGGGAGGTGCTGGCAGGTTTGTACGTCCAATACCGGGTACAAAGTTTGGATCTTCAGCCTTGAGTGTCGCCCATGATTTGCTTTTTGCGTACTCAATATGCTAAACGCGATGTGTACACGTCAATTTGTATTCTTTGAAGCAAACGGTCTCCACACACCATAGGTTTGTCGTAAAACATTTCGCCCTGCCACGCTCGCAACGCTGCAGTAGCAGCGATCATGTCCTGAAAGACGACAAAGGCCTGGCCTCGCATTTTTGCCGTCTTTAGCGCGACAACGTCGAGTATGGGTCCATGCGGGAGAAAGAGGGCGTAGAGCTGCGCTCGGAGCTCATCTTTGTTAATCCTGTCGTTAAGGTTTTTGATGTAGAGCGTCGGATTTGGGTTCGTCATCCCTGCCGTTGTCGGTGTCGGGTCCAAACCAGCGCTCCAGGGTTGACTACGAACCACAATTCCGAGCTATGTCGTCGTTCTTCTATTTGTGAGAGATGCTATTCCGATTAGGCGTGTATCTGATTAGATATCGATTAGAGGCAAGACACGCACGTTCCGACCTCGCAAGGACGCGCCAGAGGGGACCAAGCAGGTTCGTGCTTCCCTTCTAAGTTACCGAGGACATATTCAAAGCATCTTGACAGTATCAGCTCAGAAAGTATGCCGAAGCAACCTTGGTACGCGTCGTTACGCTCCAGCCACATTAGGCGCACCTTACACATACAATCAGGGATCGGGGAACCTGCGAATGGCCGTAGTCCTTCCAGATGGCGAAGATCTCAACGAATGGCTAGCTGTTCACAGTGCGTGCAAGGCCCTCTCCGAACGGTGAAGCACCAGGCCTGAGCACGTCTCGCAGCCGTCGACTTCTTCAATCACCTTAATATGCTCTATGGTACAATCACAGAGTTTTGTACTCCCCAAGAGGTACGAAATTTAGTTAGATGCGGCACATACTGACCACTCGCAGTGTCCGGTGATGTCTGCAGGTCCACGGTGAGGCGGAAGGTCAACTAAGAAACTCTGTCTAAGCTCAGATCTAGCTTCGAATACCTGTGGGAAGATGGTGTTCAGTATAAACGCCCGACCAAATTATCTGCTCCAGAGTATGTGGATGTCCTGATGAACTGGGCACAGTCAATTCTCGACGACGAAAAGGTTTTTCCAAACAAGATTGGTACGGAGATTTGACTTCCAGAATACTGTTTGACGAGAAATAGGCGTTCCTTTTCCTCGCAACTTTCGCGACACCGTCAAAACAATCATGAGACGCCTCTTCCGCATCTACGGTCACCTCTACAGCAGCCACTTTGATCAGATATGTGCACTAGGCATAGAAGGTGAGTGCATCCTTCTGACGTTTCTAAGAAACGCTTACCAGATCACAGCACATCTCAATACAAGCTATCGACATTTCTATCTCTTCATCACCGAGGTTCGGGTCTGTTTGTGGAATGATTCAAACGGCTGACGTGCTTCTAGTTTGACCTGATAGACAAGAAGGAGCTCGTGCCACTTGACGATTTAAACGAAGCAATCGCTATTGAGGATCAGAAGTCACGTTGATATATGTGGGCCATAACACCAGATTTGATACGATATATTCCATTTTTCGAGATGCCTACTAACTTGAATCCGAGACGCATGCGGCGTCTAAGCTTGGACCCAACCACCTCCAGATAATGGCACCAACGGGACTGTTGGCATACCTCAAGCTCCTTTTCATAGCTAAGATTGTTCGTTTACAGTACAATTTGAAGTTCAAAGTGGGCATCCTCTTCGGCCAGATTCAGTCCGCACGCATTGTTCCTTTCCAGTCGATTAGTATTCCATCTACAAAGAGTAGCAGACATATTCAAGTGAATATCTATCGTACAAAGGCAGCACTAGAAACCAAAGGTCCCGTTGCCGTCCATCTCAACTGGCATGGTATTGTAGCCCCTATCTCCCAGTTCTACAACCATCTTATGCTTTTACAGGCTCTGGCTTCTTGATTAACTCATTTGGCGAGAATAGTGTCTTCATCGAACACTTATTAAATCATCCCATTCTGGTGTCATATCCTCTAGCAATATTCGACTGTGATTACGCCAAAGCGCCAGAACACCCGGCTCCAGCAGCTACAGACGACGCGGAAGATGTTGCCAATTTTGTGCTCAGTCATCCTGAAGTTTACGATACCTCCCGTGTGACACTGGGCGGGTTTAGCGCTGGTGCGGCGATAGCGCTAAGTCTCAGCGCCGTTTTTGGCGAACGAGCACGAAATGAAAGAAAGCCTCATCCCTTCAAAGCCGTGAGCGCATATTACCCTGTAGTCCAGCTAGGCGGGCCACGTGCGGATCCCCAGATCCCTCCCGGCCCGCAGACATGGCCCGGCGTCTTCCTTGACAAATCTATCACGGACCTCTTTGATGCGTGCTACTTCTTCACGCCCACTCTCAACGAACCAAAGACAGCAGAAGAGGATGACGCCCGTGTTCGAAAGCTTCAGCAAGACCCGCGTATCAGTCCTGCTCGCGGGGCTGCAAGGGACTTCTCCGAGCATATTCATCTCGTTACCTGCGAGTATGATCATTTGAACTTTGATGTGGAGAGAATGCGCAAGACACTCCAGGCAGAGCCAGGAAAGCATGTCTATGGCAAACTCATTCCCGGAGTCGGACATTCATGGGATCTTATGGTGCTACCAGGTAAACCAGGTTTTGGTGAACGTCAGGATGCGTACAACGAGACAGCCAAGGTGATCGCGAGAGCCGGTCGAGTCAAGGTCGACATTTAGCTAGCAGTCAGTACCCAACTCTTCGCCATCTCTTGCTGTGTGCTAATCTTACTCGGTAGCTCGTTGCTAGGGGTCGACGATCAATACATACCACATGTAGATATTCGGCGTTTTTTGCTGTACTCTCTATCTGCATGCCTTCCGAGAATACCCGGATGGGTGAATATATCTTCCTCAGGTCTCTTGGACACATAAAAGGGCACAATTTGCCTCCGAGTCTTTGGGCCGAGTTGCTCGCTCCTTGACTATGGCACCTACTGGACTGCTCGCATATCTCAAGCTTCTTTACAAAGCCAAGTACATTCGATTTCAGTACAGTATAAACTATCTTCTACGCGTTATCACTGGCAAAGCGCCAGCTCGTTTGACACCGAACCAATCCTTCACCGTGCCGTCCACTAAGAGCAGACGGGGAGTCAAAGTCAATATTTATCGTACCAAAGCAGCGTTGAATCACACCGGTCCAGTAGCTGTCCATCTCACTTGGCATGGTGCGTCTCGAAAACGTCATACTCTTTTTATTCACTTGTGATAGGATCTGGATTCGTCTTCAAGTCATTTGGCGAGAACGGTGTTTTTATCAAATATCTCCTCGATCATCCCATACTTTCATCTTACCCACTTGCCATCCTTGACTGCGACTACGCAAAAGGACCAGAATATGTGTGCCCAGCAGCTACAGATGACGCGAGAGATGTGCTAGAGTATGTGTTCATGCACCCAGAAGTATACGACATCTCTCGTGTCACATTGGGCGGTTTCAGCGCTGGAGGTGCTATCTCCCTCGGTCTGAGCGTGACAATTGGAAAAGAGGTCAGAACTGGAACGTGGTCCCATCCAACGACTGGTCATCCCATTAAAACAGTTGTAGCTTTCTACCCTGTCGCAAAGTGGTGGGAAACCCCAATTGCACCAAGGGAGACGGCAGGACTACGACAGTGGTTAGGTGGGATGTTCCCTAAGGATCTGGAGTCGATCTTCCGTAACTCCTACTTCTTTACACCCAAGCTCAACCACCCAAAGACATCTGAAGAAGACGATAGGCGGGTGATTGCGCTGATGCGACAACCGTTGCATTCTCCTGGTTATGGCGAAACAAAGGATTTCCCAGATGACATAGTCATCTATACCTGCGAGAACGATCATTTGACACGCGAGGCCGAGAACTTGCGACAAAAGTTGCAAGCCGGAGGAAAGAGGGTGTACGGTGAGTTGGTGATGGGTGTCTATCACTCTTGGGATCTGGAGGTTCGTCCTGGAGACGTGGGATATGTCGAACGGCAAAAAGCGTATGATGTCTCTGCAAAGGCCATTGCAAGGGCCGGAGGAGTGCAAGTAGATATCTAATGTGGGTACATTTTTTACACTTCCTTCATGGAATTGACCAACATCTAGGTTTAATAAAACCAATCAGAAGCCACTTTTTGGATAAGCGCCAGTAACAGCACTCTCACTCTGCAGCCACATCACCGTTAGATCACTTGGCCCCTCCGTGACTCTTGATGGACTTTAACCCGTGGCAAAACTCTGTCTCTGCCAACTCGGGATCATCGGAGCCTCAACAAATTGTAGAAATAGCCACTCGTTCTGCATTCTTCTATGGTACTCTGATTCATCCCAGAGTGCTCCGACGAGTCCTTGGGCATGCAGGCACTAACCTGAAAATTGCTCCAGCATTGCTCGAGGTAGGTTTGGATATCTTGCTCTCCAATCTTGTACAAAGCATATAGGGATGGGTGCGACATCGCGTTCGTGGCGCAGACTTTCCTGGTATGTACGGCTACGGGTTGATCAGAGATACTCGTTCCCATCTTCCCTCTAGCGATCATCTCCGCAAAGGACAGTCACGACTTTTTCAAGACCGAAGCTGACCCAGCGAGTGAATGCGTTCGTGGTTCGTACGTGACGGGGCTCACTTTCGACGACATGAAGAGACTAGACCGTTTCGAGAGCGGTGTAAGTCCTAGTTGTTTCACAGGCCATGCGCTCAATCGCTTCTGCAGTACTATGAACTCGAAGTCGTAGAGGTAACGCCTCTCGCAGACCTCGTGAGCCTTGGGGATCTCGATATCAAGACGCTAGTCGACCCGGGGCTCTTGAAAATGACTGGCGGGGAGCAACGTGCCAAAGTGCGAGTCGTGACTTATGCCTGGAGTGAGCCACTCAGCGAATTGGAGAAAGAGCCGTGGTCATTTGAAGATTTTGTGACACAGAAGCTGGATGTGTGGGGGTAGTTAGGCGGATTGTAACATCCGCAAACTTTGTACATTTGCACTTGGCCATATAATGATGAACAATCTGTTATATCCGATTCCGATACCAAGATAACATGGTAGCACACATTGCCGGTACATATAATCCGGCGGTGGTTATTCACGAGTCCGATACTAGGTCGATGACGCATATATAGGATTAATAATCAGGTATAACAGGACGAATGAGGTAAGAAAGCATCAGGCGCGCTATGTCCGACACCAACCGGATACTTGGGTAATCTTGCCCAGCCTCAGCTACAACTTTGACCACAACCCTTTCGGTTGAGTTCCTTGATAACGCCGTTGGTCTCGAGTATAAATACTATGGAGGAACTCGGACTCTTCAACATTCCAAACCCAACACCACTCGACTTTCAAGAGATCTCTACTTGTGATCCAACCTTGCAACACTCGACACCATGCCGTCGCTTTCCACCATCAAGGCTTTTAACGAGGCATTCACCTTCTCCTACATTCCCACCGCTATATTCGTCGGAGGAACCTCTGGAGTCGGCCAAGCAATGGCAGAGCTCCTGGCGACTTACACCAACGGCAGAGCGAATATTATCATCATTGGGCGCAATAGAGCCGCTGCAGACCGTATCATTGCTTCATTCCCCCAGCCACCCTCCCTGGAAGAGACAAATGGCGTTGTGGTCAAGCACGAGTTTATCCAGTGCGACGTTTCCCTGATGTCCAATGTACGAACCGCCGTCGAGGAGATTAAGAAGCGCCACAATAAGATCAACATGCTCGTGTGTAGCACAGGCTATCTCGCCACATCCCAGGTCCTCACTTCCGAGGGCGTTGACGAGTCGCTTGCGCTCCGGTCGTATGCTCGTGCCAAATTCATTTACGAACTCCAGCCTCTTCTTTCCAACGCCAGGGCTCTCGGTGAAGATGCTCGAGCGATGATGATCCTGGATGCCGCTGCGAACAACAAGGTCAACCTCGAGGACCTAGATGTCAACAACTTTTCGATGCTGGGTGCCAATGCCGCGACTGCATCGTACAACGACGTATTTGTAAAGGTGAGGAGCAAACCATACCCTTCGCGCTTTTGTACATCTTACTAACGATTTGTATAGGTCATGGGAGAACGCAATCCAGACATAGCCTTTATCCACATCTTCCCTGGAGGTACCGATACGCCTGGTCTGCATAGGTCATGGCTCATCGGCCTGGTGGCTACCTTGGCAAAGCCACTGCTCCGTTCACCACAGGATTCCGCTTCCTCTATGCTTTACTCCCTATTGCACCCAGACTATAGCCGCGGGGGCTTCTGGCTGACGAAGAATGCGGACAAGCTCACTCTCGGGAACAATATCAACGACGAGGTGACCAAAAAGGTGTGGGAACACATCGTCTCTCGAGCACAACTCCAGTAATCGTAGAAAAGTATTGAATAATATTTAAATCATTATTGTCTATCTGTAGTTGTAATTATCCACGTATGTCTCCTAATCATAGATGTCTTTCACATTCTATCACCGTAAGAGACAAGAAGCAAGATAGTTACAAACCTTCTGCCTCAGAACCTGAACCTTTGTTCAACTGTGGGGGGTGAAAGGTGACCGCCAAACCTTGAACCGTGACGCATCGAAAGAGCCTGGGTCCCAAGTATCTCCATTCTCGCGTAGGCAAAATAAACATTAGCAACAACCTACGACTCGATCGGTACTTATCAAAATGTCTGTTGCCAACTTGAATACACTCAATTTCGATGTACTTATCAACATCGCTCGTTTCTTGTCTATGCGAGACCTCATAGCCCTCTCTCAGGTATGTATTTGGCCAGAAAACGATCACTCTGTTCAAATTACCGCACAACAGACCTGTAGACAAGCTTATTTGAGATCTCGGGAATCCGTCGCATTCTGGTGGCACGTTCTCAAGGAAATAAAACAAGCATACCTATCAAAGATAGGTCCCTGGACCTCTTACTCGGCTATAGAACTTCGAGAGGCGGTCATTAGATCTCTTCGAGCGCTGAGGGCTTGGAATTATGCGGACCCTCTCAAGGCAACCAAAATTGTTACTATTTATCTGCCACCACGAGACTCTTTTGGGCTGAACCGGATAGCAATTATCCCGAACACGCGATGGATGATTCAGCTGGCTCGTAGAGACGTCAATATTTACGACATGAATACTGGTCAGCAGTTAGGATCATTTGCAACTGTGGATAATGCGTCAACATTCCTGGGCGACTGTCGAGCCGTTGCACCTGACGAGTGTGTGTTGTTGATCGGTAACACGAGAGAGTATGTCTTACTGTTCATATTATATCTACTCTCACGCCCCATAAAAGCTGCATTGCTACAGTCTATAAGCTCAGACTCTGCGATCCAGACCCACAAGCCGTTGCATCCTCAGTCCTCGTGGAGCAGACCCACACGATTATCTACAATAGACGCAGTTCTTTCCCAAAGCTCTCCGGGGACGGTCGAATGGTCGCCAGTGTCGACGAGAGTTCCCTAAAGCTTCACATTCTGGAGAATGGTAGAACTCTCTACTGGAAGCACGTGAGTTGCGGGTTCCTTGAAAGATATATGCTTTATTTTCTGACGAAACTCGTTATTAGAATTCCCTTAGGCCCCGCCGGTTTGGTTTCTATCGTGATCTACTACTTTTCTATCATTGTTCCAGCACCGCCGTCAGCATGGCAGGAATACACATCCCTTCAGAGTTGGAGGAAGGCTCAAATGCTAGAAAAGCGCTGAACATCACGACACTTGAGCTCGAGTCTTCGCCGACGCTGATGGCCCCCGTCGAAGACATCTGGTCTCAGCCCATCAAGCCCATTAATGACGTTATGTGGAATCAAAGCAGTGATGACTCAATCATGGCTTTGTATCTGGCCACAGAGACGCATATAGCTCAATGCTGCATCCAGGTCTCCCTTCGCCAATTGACTCTTCGAGAAGCTACGACCTCAAAAGCTGCTCAGTTCTATCCTGATTTCTCTTTACAAACGCCCAGAGGATCAGATAAAACAACCAAAGACGCACGCTCGCCAAACATTATTGACCTGATACCTCTTCCCAGAAGCGCTTACAGGCGCTCCAATACCCAACATACCATATTCGACTCGATCTCGGACTCTATTCCCGCTTTTGATATCGAGTGGATCCATGTACTAGGTGTCGATCAGCCAGGTATTATTAGGAGAATCGAACTTCCAAGAGAATACAGATTTATCCACGAACTGGAGCTTACTGCCTTTGACGAAGAGTCTGGTGTTATGTTATTCAGGAAGGTGGAGGCAATGTTTGTCGTGTGGTTCGCCTGACAACGTCACCAACTCCTTGTCTGTTTCAGATCCAACTTAATACGTACTTGTACAACTTCTAGAACAACTCAATGTTTTTTTCTATCTCTTCATGCTGACCATTGCACAAGAAAGCTACTGATGAGTATGATTCGAAGTTGCCCGCTTTCAGGCTAAATTGCTGTCGTCGTTGCCAACGTTTCGATGGCATACAAGGAGCGTCTGCTTCGGCCTGCTCCGCTCTCCAGAAAGCTTGGTTCTACTTTCTATTAGTACTGGGAAAGATTCAACCTCGTCCTTTTCTTGTATGGCACAACGTCAAGGTACGCAGGCAGTGCGACCTTCTAAAAAGGTGCCATTCGATTATTTTGCAAAAGGGTTGGCATGAATGGTAACCTAGGGGAAGATGAAGCAGAGGGGATAGACAGCGTGGAGATGTCCAAACCTTTTCCAGTGTGATTGGTTCCAGAGGTCGGTGTTTGTGATTGACAGGGACCTTCTCCATTATCGATAAGGCGTCATCCGCACCATCAATGACCCTGAAAAGAAAAGGAGGTCATTCGGTGAACCAGATGGAGAAGCCGGCGAACCTTCCAAAGATAGAGTATTTGCCTACGGCAGCGTGAAACGCGTCGTGGGGTGATAAGAAAGTTGCTCACCATCCAAGTGCGATTGCTTAGAGTATGTGATAAAGAACTGGCTTTTGTTCATATCGCGTCCCGAGTTGGCCATTGCGACCATGCCTCGACTGTTGAACTGGAGGGCGTGTGAGCCTCAGGTAGAAGCTGATGAGCACAGTGTATGGCTCTTACCTTTATGGTGGGTCGAATCTCATCGCTAAACGGACCACCCCATATCGAATCGCCACCCTTTCCGGTCCCCGAGGGGTCACCGGTCTGAATCATAAAGCCTTTGATATTCCTGTTGGTTCATGAGGTCGCCCAAAGCGAAAAGGGATGGGACCCAAAGGCTGACCGATGAAAGATGCATCCGTCATAATAGTTGCTAGCACACAGAGCTAGAAAGTTCTAAATGTGAGAAGAAAAGTGAGTCTCTTCGGCTCGGTTTTAGGCAACTGTGTCGGAATAATTCGCACGCACCTCGGCAGCTTTGGGAGTAGCCTCGCAGAAGAGTTCTATCTGCTCAGAATCATCAGAAACAGCATGTTTGCGGCGTATGAATAGCCGAAGGACCTTGAGTTCGCCGTGCGAGGTATGAAGGGTGACAGCCTGAATGATCCGTGAGAGTTTAGTTAGCAACGCTGAAAAGACGAGCATTCTAATGTCCAAAATGTACTGACCATCGGTCAATTTGAGCACTTTGCCGGTTTGAGACTAGATCCAGAGGCAAACGCAGGGTCCAAAGTGTTGAAATTGTTTACTCTCTGCCCTTGGACACCAACTCCCTCGACCTCGCCGGCCACTGCACTCGTTTAGACTCGCTTTCTGGCCCACCTATCCCCATGCCATCTGCAGAAATCGATCCTCTGAGCTTTGCACTGCGACCGCCACCAGGAGAGACCAACGAGGCCCGCCAGCAGCGACTCAAGAACGAGGCAGAGGCCAAGATTCGCTCAAACCGCATCGACGAGCTTTTACGGGCTGAGCGAGATGCTCTAAAGCGCAAGCGTGGCACAGACGCAGATGTAAAGCTCCTGTTGCTCGGTCAGTTATCTCTCAGTCGTTTCGACTTGTCTGCTCACATTATCGCATCAGGACAAGCTCATTCTGGCAAGAGCACATTGACAAAGCAGTTTCAACTCCTCTACGCGCCAGAGACACTTGAGAGCCAGCGATCCTCATGGAAACCCGTCGTGTACCTCAACGTCTTACACGCGGTCCGCCAGATTCTTGATACCCTCGATGAGGATGAAGACAGCGCATACATGTCGGACAAGTCGAATGGAGACTATCGACGATCGCAAAAGTCGGAACTCTACCAACGCCAGATCTACAGCCTCCGCCTGCGATTGGCACCACTCTTATCAGTAGAAGAAACCCTGACGCGCTCACTAGCGTCTGCAGGGCATGGCTTGTCCTCCCCCTCCCAAGGTCCCCTAGTGCGACCTGGCTGGGCCTCGCGTAGCAACAGCACAAGCGAGTTCACTGAGGATATAATAGACGACAGGGACCCGTATGGCCCCACCGCTATGGGTGTGAACAATGACGCCGTCGTTGCTCACCTCTTTTTTGAATCCGCCGAACATGTCGACGAACTCTGGACGCATCCGGCCGTCAGGACCCTCGTCAAGCGGCGCAAACTGCGACTAGAAGACTCCCGAGAGTTGTGAGTTTCCGTTTCCATATCTGGTCGCTCCACCCCTTTGCCCACTCTGACCCCTGACGGCCTAGTTTCCTCGGCGAGATTGGCCGCATCGCATCACCCTGTGAGTGCCCTACTACTCCTGGCACCAACCCCCCAAACTAACGGATGCATGCAGACTATCTCCCTACGACCGGTAAGCCAAACCATTCAGGAACGCAAGGGAGATTTTGAATGCTCATTTCATTCCGCGGAACAGACGACATCCTGCGCTGCCGGCTTCAGACGCTTGGGGTTGCGGAGTATGATTTCCCCATGAATGTAGGCCGCAAGGCCGTGATGTGGAGACTCTTCGACGTCGGCGGCTCTCGCGGTCAGCGGCACGCATGGGTGCCCTTTTTTGAGGACGCTAACGCCATCATTTTCCTCGCACCGATAAGCGCGTTTGATCAATACCTCGAAGAGGACTACAAGATCAACCGAATCGATGATTCGCTCCAGACTTTCACCTCCATCTGCGCCAACCCGCTTCTCAAGAATGTGCACCTGGTGCTATTTTTGAACAAGATTGACATCCTGCGCCAGAAGCTCGCCGCAGGTGTCAAAGTCAAGAAGTATATTACCTCGTTTGCCAACCGGCCCAACGAATACGACGAAGTTACGGCATACTTCAAGGCGCACTTTATGCAGGTTCACCGGAAAAACAATGTTGATCAGAGAAGGGCACTATATACTCATATGACATCTGTCGTGGATACTAAGGCGACGCAGAGCATTATCACCAATGGTACGACCCTTTATCGCGCCCTTTCTGTATACTCACTGACGGATCTAGTTCGCGACTCCATCTTCCGAGGATACCTTAGAGATACATCTCTTGTCTAGAACGTTCAAAGGACACGGCACTGCGTGCATGTCTAAGCGAACTTGCAGTTTGGTTGAAATGTGTCGACTTTAACTTCTTTATTCTTCATTTAGGTTCTGTTTATTGCACTGCGCCGTCCGCGTGCTTCTCCCTGGTGACTTTCTTTCGTTATTCTCCTCTGTATAAACTAGTGATGCCTGAATATCTTCGGTGAATTGTTTATAAGACGATTTACTTTGATTCGAGTGCATTTGCAAATACGAAAGGGTCGTTATTCGTCTCGGACTAGAAGCCAAATCAAACTGTCTGTCATCGCTTGATCAATCCAACCAGCTCCTTTTGTAGTGCTCTTTGCTGCTTGGCACGTTCTAGTCCTTCGACGCTACGAAGGTCGTACACAATATCCCTTGTCTTGCCAAAATAGACCTCTTGCAATAGGTTTCTCATCTTAATCTCCATGTCTTCAATCATGCGTCCCGTATTGGCAATGTGAGAACTTTGGTCCGAGATGGATGCATCCACCTCGTTCTGCATTGTCACATTTAGTCAACCATATCAGGCGACGATGAACATTTGGCTTACCTGTCGTGTCAGACTACCACTGAGATTGACATCTCCGACACCCGCGCTCTTGGTGACCAGCTCGAGCATAACAGTGCTCGTAAGTTTGTAATGTGCGGTACGACCCCGCTCCGACGCCTCGAATACATGGATAGATTGCCACGATCCTGTCGCATCCTCGCTCGTTCCGTCTGGTGCTTGTCCAGATGCGTCGGGGGAGATGACTACCAAATGTCAGTATCACAGCTAGCTTGCATCGAACAGGGCACCTTTTCGGAAGAGTACTACGCCAGCGAATCCACCATCGTCTTGATCCCACAGAAAGACAGACGACACACCGCCCTCGTAGTACCTATGCCAAAGTTGAGAGATGCAAGATTAGGTAAGAAAGTGCGTACATTTCGCGATATGTATCGAACGCATCATTGGCTGCAATCTCGAGCCTGCGGAGTTTTGCAGATGGAACGGTTCCATCTTCCAGAGGTGGGTCATACTCGTTTGACCATGGCGACCTAGAGCATACATAATAGCCAGATTAGCGTCTTAGAAGCATATTTCGCCTGCTAGAAATTCAAAGAGCGAAGAGAGGACGCACCGATATGAATCTCCATCGCGATTATAGTCGCATGCGAGGTATTCGCGTCCCGTTGACTTGTCTGTGAGCAGCTTGAGCGGCTGGTCGACGCTCCCAAGCAAGTCGTCCGCATACTCTGGGCACATGCCCAGCAACGCGTTGAGATTCTCCTCGATGCGCGTCGGTGGCAGACGCCTACGGACAGTCATCCAAATCATTCATAGGTTCAAGTGGCAACGTCGAGGTGGTTGTATACACGGGTTGCGCGCACGAAGAAAGGAAATCTTAGCATGTCGATAGACGCGTTGGGATGGATTCATACCGCATGAGATCCAACATCGAGTCCAAAACGTCTCCCATCGTTGATCAGATGGTTCTGATGCCTACGCAAGGAGAAAAGGGAGAAAAACGTGCGAGTGGCGTGGGTTCAAAGGCGCAAGTAAACCACTCAGGATCTCGGGCTAAGCTACAACTTTGACCTAATTCAGTACCGTACGCCCAGGACATCCTAATGCCTACATTGCTAGATAATGATAATGACATAGAAGCACCAAGGAGAATAAATAATTAGCGACGTGGGCTGTAATTCACCATCTCTGATTCGGTTGTCATGACGCATGCGTCCTTTTTAATCACGTTGAGACGAGGTGAAACAAACTAGCAAATTTGAGAACCAAGCGACGACCTCTGAAATCACAAGAACATACCTTTTCTTCATATTCGCGCATCACCTCGGCATGTATCTGCTTGCGGTCGTTGAGGAGATGCGTATACGAGGTTATGATCAAGCCGAGCTGAAAGCTAGTCAAGAGCATGACGCCGCACATGATGGGCCAATTGTTGGCCTGGACGGTATACCAGAGTAAGGCATGAAGGGGTGAGTAGGTCCTGTTGCAAATGAGCGAACGAAGTAACAAACGGAGTGTGTCCTACTCGAAGAGCCTCAGCTCTACTTCAGACGGATCCCAGGCCTCGAGGCGTTGGATCTGAGGACCACGAGTGGTTGTAACAGCCTTCGTTTTGCTTGGATGATGAATCAAAAAATTCCTGCTCTCGTGAGAAAAGTGAGCTCGAAGATGAGAAAACATACCATGCATGCGCAATCCATCGTCCAAACATGAATAAGAGGCGAAGTAAATGTCGCCATACACTCGATTCAGACGGTAGTGTTGACTGGTCACTATGTCGCCTCTTGAGGGGAGAAGAAATGAACGATGCGTTGACCGAGTTAATTGGCTTCGAACGCTCGCCTCGAAGCTGAAAATCGTAGAGACGCGTGCGAGTCAGCATTCGCAAGGCATTCACGGCGGCAAGCAGTAATAGAGTGGCGTTTAGAATAAATGACTGTAAGGTAATGAGTTAATGAGACTTTGGGCGTGAAGATTGACGTACCCAGCTGAGCCACTCGGAAGATTCCTCCTCGCTATTGTCAGACAAGATTGACCGAAGATCCAAGTCACCCCATCCATCCTCTTCAATCTCCTTTGCACGAATCTCCCACCAGCGTGTGAAGGCATGCACCATATGTAGCAAAATACCGAGACCACGGCCCATTGTCTTTGCGGGAGGCAATGGCAAATCATGCTGCATCATCGTTAGGCTCAGCCACCACTGAGCAGGCAACCCCGCCAGCCATGCACCCCATGTCGTCGTGCGGAGAATGACTCTTGACTGGCGTGGTTTTTTCTTCATTCCAGTGACGCCCCCGCTCCCACTGCTCATAGGTGTACCCAGTTCAGGTCTTTCATCGCTGGTTCCAGTTCCCATTGACCGTCGTCCACGATGACGGATGGGTGTTGCAAACACGGGCGGTCGGTGCCCACGGGCTGCCTCCCAATCAAACGCATAAGTCTCTGAGAGTGAAGGAGTAGAGAGCGGGATTGTGCATAAATTAGTGATGCAGACTTGCGGGGTTTGACTGTACGCGCGTCTGGTGTAGCTGGACCATCGACAACAGTGTCCTCGGCTGGGTGTCGGTCCGAAACGACGTGTTCCGGCCGCAAAGGTTCTTCATATTCTTCATATTGTGTCTTTGAAGGCTGCAGCACGCGCGATTGACGCGCTTTTCGGACGCTCATGGCCCTTGGCGGAATGGAGTTGTCCAAGTCGACGCGCTTTGTTTGGCGCGCTTCTTGCCTCCCAGCTCTACGTCTGGCCCTCCCTAAAAGTCGAGCAATTCAAGAGATTGAATAATAATAGAAGAGAATGAGTGCAGAAGATTCGGCGTGGACTATCCAAGAACAGACACTTGAGTCCCTTGCCGCGGAATACTCGCAGCGAGCAAACCCAGAGGACAAAGACTATGCACCTCCTCCAGAGCCAGACTATGATCCTTTGATACATGTTCCGGACACCGAAGAGGGCCAGATGCGTAAGCCTGTCCACTATTTATGCCACAATGACGGTATCTAAAGCTATGACGCCAGATCGAATGATCGAGGTGCTCGCAAACCTGCGAGGAATCGTCCAGCGGGTCCAGGAAGAGGCCGCATTTAGTGCTCACCTGGACACCTTTTTTCGAGCAGCGACAGAATCAAACCTTGCAGGAGAACAGCAACCGACGTCGGCAAATGTTTCCAAGATTATGAAAGACTTTGATGCAGTAACCCTTTCAGATGAGAAGGACAAGACACAAATCTGAACGCGCTCGCATCCATACAAGGCAAACTTACACTCTGGAAACACAACTTTCCACAGGACGCACTGACTACAGTCACTTTTTTTATCCCCTTTGTGGTCATCTTCATTGTCATCGTCACCTGATTCTTCCACCTTGGTCGCTCTGTGTCCCAATCATCACGCCATTGGTACTACATCTTCCACTAAGGAAGATTTATCGCGACTTCGGCACTGAGCCAATGAATTTTTTCCACGCGCAATCGCCCACACACATATAGGTATTGTAGCTCCGTCAGGGCCACGCATTGGAAACAGAGTGCATTCCATACTCTTGTGTACAATCATCCAACGTTTTTGGCTCCGAAAGATTATGAACAGACCGCCCGTAACTAGATGTTAATGCACCCGGGGTTTATCTTCATGACAGCCCGCCGGGTAGTTGTAAATGTCGCTTAACTTGGCCATTCGACAGAATTGGATATGTTGTTTTAGATTACTTTTCTCTAGGCTTTGGCCTGTCGGTTTCGAAATCCCATTTCCGCTGGATAACCTCCCAAATATGAGCACAACCCTAATGCTGATGCGTCTAGTATAAACGAGATTATAGAAGTAGACTCACTGGCCGGAATGTGAGCCACCATGGATCAACCTTGCCGATCGCCATCTTGAGCAATTCTTTGCGCCTGACACATCCTAGGGGCTCCCAGACCGGTTCATCTGGCACCAAAAGAGAAACCAGATCAGCCCGTGATATTTTCCCTATACCAAATATTAGTTTTGTCTCACTATCTGAAATGGCTACCAAACTGGAAAAGAAGAGTCGATCAACCTCTTGTGAGTTTAAGGGAAGCAGTGGCCCGTATTGCGCGAGTTCAAACTGGGGAAGGCATCATCAAAAAATCGTCACCCAAGAGAAAGAGACAAACCAGAATGACACGTTTAGAAGGAACAGAATCGAGACCATTGATCTCCTCGGCCTTCAGCAGTCTGGGTATGTCCAAATTCACGTAGAAGAGTATATCCGCCTCATTCGGTTCCCAATTTGGCATGCCCTGGAGAAATATCATTGCAAATTGTCAATGAAGAGAAAATGGACATACAATTGATCAGAGAACGCACAGAGAAATCTAGGGGAAGAGTACCTATGCCAAAGAGCAGAGGCGAGGGTTTGCCATCGAAGAACCAGTTGTAGTAGTCCGCCGGGATGAGTGCGTGGCTGGCCAATTCTACGTCCAGCTTCCCTTGGAGTGATGCCCGATGGCTCAATGGAGATAAATTTGATGCGTTTCCAGATGCACGGGAGTACACCTGACTACACAATGTCGATGCACAATTGCTGTGATTGATGAGACCGTGTCATAAAAATGAGGAGCTGCCAACATAATGTCTCTTACTGTGTTGATTATGGTCGCTTTCGTCTCCTCCAGGGCCGAATGATGAGACTCCATCAGTCTCTGCGCCATTTTAAGAGAGGGGTAAGGTCACTGAGTATAACGCACTGGTAGCTCGTTTTCATACCACTCCCGAAGACACCTCGCAGAAGTGCGCTGATGGTGAACGCTTAGGCGGTATTCGAGTTCTTGACGTTTGGGTTATGCTGGCCATATAGTTATGACTATGCAATACTCACCGACCAATGGCATTCGTGCATTCGGCCTAAACTGTGTAATGAGCCATTCCTTGAGCTCGTCCTTCGAAGCCCATAGCCTGCTATACTTGTCATCATGTGTTATCTGTGCATCATGATGCGCCTTTGCGAGTTGAAACCCAACTGGCAGCTCCTGCATCATGTTTGAATCGCAAGTTTGGCTGATTGAGCTGTCTAACCTTCTTCGCAGGCCACTCGGGTATATTTGAATTCCGCTTTGAGCGGGCCTCGATTTCTAGACAGATTCGCCGTGTGCTTTCAGGGATAATGTATATCTCTCACCTTGTTCAAAAGCGGTGATGAGTACCTTTGAGTACTCCCTGTTATCCTCCTCAGACTCTGGTTTGTGCTTCTTGACCAATGCTCGTAGCCCATCAAGGCTTTGCCCTGTTCAATAGATAGATATCGTGTACACTATTGTTGACGTACAAAGCTTGCTCCAGTCTTGCTCTAGACGTCCACCCATCAATTTCAATACAGATTCCGGTAGAAGGAGGCGTACCGCTCGCGCATGAGCTCGTGGGCGAGCGCCAGATCCGCATCTTGAGCCTTCAACAGCTCTAGCGTGCTCCCAATTTCTGGCCAGCGGGTGTTCATGGTCGTGGTAGGGGTTCAAACGAGTCGCCAGCCTCCGCCACAGCTCCTGCAAGAAAGTGCGTGTGAGAGGGAACGGGCGCGGCGTCCCAGAATAATTTGGAATAATGACGCATAAGGCCGATGAAACGATATAAATGTAGATGAAAGTAACAGGAAAGGGGAGCTTAAGAGACGATCAGCCAACCTTGAGAGGTGCTTTTACTTCATTCCCTGGACACAAATCTTGAACACGCCTGTATTCATGATGTGCAAACACGTGTGGTCACAGCTATTTTTGTACTTTCGGGATACGAGTCTACAGGAACGACTGGCTGGTCTGATGATGCTGACGATCCACGTTGCTATTAATCTTATGACTCCTGCACTCGGCCAAAAAGTCGGTAAACATCTATAGAGATCAGTATTCGAAGCCTTTCCAGGAATAAATGGGCTTACCTCGATGGTATCGAGAGGACCGCCAGCGCTCTCCGGATGGAATTGGACACCCCATATCCTCTTTCCAGAATCTGGAGTCGACTTGATGCCCTCGACCGAAGAGTCGTTGCAATTGATGAAAAACGGCTCCCAGCCATTCGGGAACGGATCCTGGAGCTTGAGGGCATATTGATGATTTTGACTACACCTTGTCAGAACAGTCGTGGAAGTGGTCATGATACATACCTCGTCACATAGACGCGACCAGCCGTGATAGAGCCAGACGAGGCGAGGGCTAGCACGGGTTGGTTATGGCCACGGTTGCCAAACGTCATTCGGTACGCCTCGAGACCAGCAGCCATTCCAATGACCTGGTGTCCCATGCAAATACCAAAGATGGGCTTATCCCACTCGTCAAACGTCTTTCTGAGCATCATCGCACTCTCCATGCAATGGGCCGGATCACCTGGACCATTGGACAAGAACAGTCCATCAAACTGATCCCTAATCGAGTTGAAATCATAGTTCCACGGTAACACGGTGCAACTCGCACCACGGCGGACGAGCGAACGGAGGATATTGGCTTTTGCACCAAAATCGAGCACGGCAATCTTGACATCACCAGACGGGTTAAGAGTGTACGGTTCCTTTGTAGACGCCTGGGCGACCAAGTTTTCCGTCGTCGGGTCCCAATATTCAGATGAATCAGGCGCAGGAAGGCTTGCATCCTGACCGACCGCCAATCGGCCGAGAGTCGTACCTTGGTCACGTAGGATGCGCGTGATAGCACGCGTATCGACACCTGTGATACCAGGGACGTCGTGCCGCTTGCACCACGAGTGAAGTGACTCGACGGCGGCGTGGTGCGAATAGCGTTCGGCGAGGTCTGCGACGACGACGGCGGCGCATTGGATTCCTTTGGATTCGAGTACGACGCCCACGTCTTGACTGTCGAATGGTGCCGTGTTGCCTGGTACGCCATAGTTGCCTATCATTGGGGTCGTAAAGACGAGAATTTGCCCTCGATAAGACGGGTCTGTCATTGATTCCGTGTCTAAAGCGTGTAATTAGCATTGTATCCCATTTGACATGCTGGAAAAAGGGCAGACTGACAGGAAGTGATAGAGGTCGAAAAGACGGTTTCCCCAAAGATGCTCTTCTTGCTGCCAAAAGACTTTCCGGTGAAAGATTGACCGGTTTTAAGGTGTAAGACGGCTGGTGTTGCCCTCGGAGTGAGCACCGATGGGCCAACATGAGTCGCGAGACCACGAGCACTCGTCGAGCGAGTGAAGAGGATGAGCGTCCTCTGTTTTAGAATATTGCTGAACATGTTTACAGTGCGTATGACTGTTTTTTGGGAGTGGTCGAGATTAAGTCCGACGAGTGGCGTTTAAAAACCGAGCAAGCTAAAAATCTGGTCGGAAAGATAACTAGATTTGTGAGCTTTTTGTCGGTTGTAAAGCTATTCAAAGGGATGCTTACTCGTCGCGCGTCGATTGTGTAAATGGCATCCAGGAGCAACGTTTGCCGAACCACCTACGGCCGACAGAGGTGCCAATAAGAAGTATAATGGAAATTATATTAGAGTTATAATGATGCTCAGGCAGCCGCATTGTCCGCTGTCAAGCCACCAACACCCGCGTTAATGGCAGCCCTAAACGGCTTGAAACCATGATGCACGCCCCCCAATATAACAGCTGCCGAGCAGAGGGGAGCATCAGCTACTTGCTTTGTTTTCTTTTTATTCTCCGCCATCTCCGGCCATACTGGCATGTCTGAATATCTCGAGACGGGCACTTCGCCCACAATCCTCAGTACGCAAACTGTTACCCCCTTGGAGGGCCAGAAGCTGACTATTTGGTATCTCAAAGAGTACTATAACTCGCAGGCGATTGGTCTGTTAGGTTTGGTGACCTGGGAGCGTACGCGCCGCTCAGCCGTGTGTTTACCCCGCTCACGCATCCTCTCGTAGTCATTGTCACGACCCCATTCGAGTGGAGATTCATAAAGGAGAAAAAGGCGCCGCATTGGTCTCTTGTGCGTCCCACAGCCGCGTCTCGACGACAGGCTTGAACTCTCCCCCAGCCTTTTTACACGGGCAGCAGACTTTCGTTGTTGCTCTACTTGGTCACAATCGTCACAAATGGCTTTGGACGCCAAGTTATGCCCTGCAACGTCCAGGCATGGATCATGCATGGTAAGCTAAGACGTACAGGCACGGCCGCTGCGCATCCTAACTGTCCGTCTAAAGTCACCACCTCGCTCGCCATTTGGCTCCCCGGAGCTTTACTCTGTCTACGAATACTGAAACTGTGGATTAGAATTGAGCGGATACTCGGGTTTCTGGGGGTCCTCCTCTCCGGTCTGATGCTCATCAATTGCCTCAGTACGCCAAGCACTCAGGTCCCCACCTGTCCTAATCCACCTTTAGCCTGGCAGACTCCAGACATGACATGGGACAGCTCTCTAACACGGTGTATCATCCGGACAGGAACCCACAAGGCGATCACCCTGGCGCAATATCTATACAGTACGTTCTACTGTGCATAATATCCAACTGACGTCTCGGTCTAGCGTTTGCATTCTACCTCACTCTTAGCATTATATTCGCCAAAAAGCACCTCCCTCGCAGGACCCTAGCAGACGTCTACAAGCTCGTCGTGGAAGATGGACTGGGCATATACATACTCGTCACCATCGTCTTTCTCGGTCAAGCCATCATTACCTGCATATGGGTCAACGACCTAGTGATCATCCTATTCGTTCCAATCGCCCTCACAGTCACACTCATCGGTGCGTACTCGTCTAAGCATCCCACTCCATCTAATAGGCCTCTCCAAAAACAGCCGTGACGCGGTCCTACGTACACGAGGCACAACTTGAGCAAGCCAAGCTCGCTCAGTCACGACGACTACCAGGACACCGAGTAAGCGTCTTCAACAACCCGACAAGCCGTCCCGTCAGCCGTCCACCTTCATCGTGGCGTAAATCAAAGCTACCACCAGCCGCGACACCGTCGGAATCCAGCATCGCCTAGCCAATGCAACCCATCTATCCAACTCGTGTTTCAAATATCACAACCTAGAAATTTTTTTCAACGGCGCTCTGCGCTGCGTCACGTCACGTCACGTCTGTCTATCAACCGCTCGGACTCGAACTCGGTTCTGTAATGAACGAACGCACAGCGGACACTTTGCGCTCCAATGGACACTTGCATACCCTACAACTTAATGAAACCATACCTGTTCAAAGGCGCGGCTCGGACGTACAACAAAACCGCGCTATACGTCGTCACGCACACTCTTTCTCACAATCAAATTCCGTACTCACACCTAAACTTTGTCGTTTTGTACCACCTCTGCGGCGAGCCCCGCAAACGATTCTCCCAACCCACTATGTCGATATAAACTCTGGTAGAAATGCTGTACTGAACGATAATGAATCCGTCTCTCACGCCACATGTCCTCCTCGTTCTCCACATCCCCTGATATGATCACACTCCGCTCATCGAAACACGCCTCATGGTTTCCGCACACATCAAAACACCGGGGTAAAACGTTCCTGCGTGGTATTGCACAGCCGACATGACTATCTCACAAGAAAAGCCAAAAAAAACATGACGCCGTGGTCACTTTATGAGAGGGCGGGGTTGTTCTCTGCAAAGTACTCGTGGCTGTCTGCGTTCATGACAGCGTTGGATGGGTTCGACTTGGCGAGTGCTTTGGCATTGGTCTGGCCATAGGCATAATCTTGCGCTATGAAAGATGTCAACGTCTGTCGAAGTAAAGCAAAAAGTAACGTACTGCCACCGTTGGCGGTAAAGTGAGTCGCCTCGTGGACGATAGCTGAAAGAGTCGTCAGTCGTGAACACAAGAGAAATGAGATCACATACTCCCTGCCTTGGAGTCGGTGCCAGACGTCGGGGCCGAGAAGTAGACTGGGCAGAGGTAGATGTAACCAAAGCTTTTGAAAGATCAGCCACATCATCACAGTACAAAAGAGATTCCACATACTTGTTCGGATAGACGTACGCGTATACATCACTCTCCGTGCAGCTGCAATCGTACGTATACGTCCTCGGATCCGACGATTGGACCTTGGAAAAATGGCTGAGAACCGTCGCCTTGCGCGAAGCAGTATACGCGCCAAACCACGTCGAATAACGCGTAGTCGAACCCGACTGGGCGCTAAGGTAACTGACGGCATTGGACAAGTAGCTCATCGTCGTCGTCAACGCCGTGTTCGTCTGACTCTGTTGGGTGCTCGAGCATGAAGCAAACTTGGCTCGCTTAGAGAGACTCATGTTACGCTTTGCAATCTTGCTTGAGATGGTGCTCCCGGTGAGCTTGGCTGTCAGCGCATTCTCGACGTCGGCGACGATTGGGACGGCGTTGCCTGATGCGTCACGGTAGTGGAAGACGTTGGAAGCGTCGATTTCGTAGTCGCCAGTGGTTGTAAAGTTGTAGCTGGCAGAGACTGCGTTGGGCGCATTAGTCGCTAGTGGTAAAAGAGATGAATCGACGTACGGTCATGCGTCACAGAGACGTTGGCACCAGGGGCAAGAGTGATCAAGTTCTTTGCCGTCCTAAACGAGTACTTGACTTTTGCACCAGCAAAGTTGACTCGTCCATTGGCCGAGGAAACGGTAAAGGTATCTTCCTAGATAAAAGTCAGATTGAGCTAGGCAAACAGGGTACCGCTGGGGCTTACCGGGAAAGCGGAGAGAGCAGAGCGAGGGTCCGCAAAGAGAGTGACCTCTTCGGTACCAGTGTTGGTTACTGTGGCAGTAACGTGAAAGTTGTCAACGTCACGGACATTTGGAGTACCTGCAACTCATCAGAAAGAGTTTCATTGTATGCTCAAGCGAATACATACCAGAGATGTCCAGTTTGAGCGACGGGCCGGCTTGGGCAGCGACGGCGGTAAGGAGAGCAACAGTAGCGGCAGAGAACAGCATGTCGTTGTCGTAAGGGAGTGTGCAATACTCGACTGGGGGGGGCAGGAGTTTGGACCGGGTAAAACGATGGCGAGCTGTAGATGATCCAAGGGGCCTTTTATACGCAAAAGATGTCCCCCAGGGTTCCGCAATATCATTCAGACAAAGCAAGGGTGTGTCAAGTGATTGGCTACTGCGGTGAATAGGAGGGCAACGCGCTGTTCAGCTACTGCTGGCCGCTGGGCGCGATAAGGGACGTTGCCATGTGCATTTTCCGTAAGCGTCTTGGTGTAAAACTGCATTCGACATAGGTTCAAGAACGGCGCTCGAAGCCGCGAAGGGCCGTTGCCATACGGGGGGAGCACATGGAGAGCTATACCCAACGGCCGGCTAGTACGGTGTTGATTATCCAGAACGGGACCCGTGTTCTGGTTGGAATGGTAGAGACATGTGCAACGTACATCCTCGAGTGGGAGTATGGAGGCACACTAGACGGGCCGTGCCGATGGTTGATGCCTGGCGGATTGACAAGGCCCGGATGAGTTGCAACACCAGAAAATTAACCAACGGAGTCTCTTCTCCGTATCCCAACGGTACTAAACATTGACTCAGTGTTTGCTGTCCACAAACGCGCATATGAGACCAGAGGAGGGCGGCGACATATCTCGGCAGTCTGCTGGCATATGGCGAGCTGTGGGAGCATACGAGGACGATACGGCATAAGATATGCTGATTGTGGCCAGAAGGAGATCGCTTGGAGGTTGACCACATGGGTCGCTGGAAGGACCATAATTGATGGGATTTGCGTGCGTTTCGGGGATAAATACTGACGTAAGAAGGATAAAATGAGGCTGAGCTGGTTCGACATACGTTGTTCGTCATCTTCCATCAGGTTTTCACTCGCGACTCCCATCCATGACCCCGTGAATCATCCAGAGAGGGTCTTATGCACTCCGAATAGCCGTTTCGAATGTGATTTCGTCTCCAACTTTTTGGCCGACGACTAGCGACGGGCCTTTTGCTCCCGAGTCATGAAAAGAGCCATAAACCAATGTGTGTTAATGGCGCAGTGGGGCTTTGAAGCGGTCGGCCGACTGCGTTTCGGTTATTAGGCAGTCAAAGTCGAATACAAGCCTTGGACTCTGCCACTCTTGACTCGGACAACCAATTAACAGAAAAAAAATGTGCCAGACAGAAAATACACCATCCTCGAGCACTCCAAACAAGCAGGACATGGTCGAGGTCGGCCAGGTAAACGGCACAAATGGCCGTCCTGCAGCGGCTTCAGCGAACCAGCAGAGAAATCCATACGCACCCCGCTATGCAGACTTTCTGAGTAACGTATGCAACTTTAAGATTATCGAGAGCACCCTCAGAGGTCCGTTCATTCTCTACTGATTGCCCGGGAGGATTCTGTTGCTCATTCCGTGCAGAGGGAGAACAGTTTGCAAACGCATTCTTTGACAGACCAACCAAGATTGCCATCGCAAAGGCTCTTGATGCATTCGGTGTCGAGTACATTGAACTCACCTCTCCCGCCGCATCGGAGCAGTCCCGACTCGACTGCGAGGCCATTTGCAAGCTCGGTCTCAAGGCAAAGATTCTTACTCACATCCGATGCCACATGGACGATGCCCGCATCGCTGTCGAAACCGGTCCGTGATCATCTCCTTCATCCGTGTCCTGTGGCTCACCGTTTTCCCGGCAGGTGTCGACGGCGTCGATGTCGTGATTGGCACTTCATCTTTCCTCCGAGAATTTTCGCACGGAAAGGACATGGCCTACATTACCAAGACGGCCATCGAGGTCATCAACTTTGTCAAGTCAAAGGGCATCGAAGTCCGATTCTCCTCCGAGGATAGCTTCCGCTCAGACCTCGTCGACCTTCTCTCCATCTATCAGACCGTCGACAAGATTGGCGTCAACCGCGTCGGTATCGCCGACACGGTTGGTTGCGCCAACCCTCGTCAAGTCTACGATCTCGTCAGGACTCTGCGAGGTGTCGTCAGCTGCGACATTGAAATCCATCTTCACAACGACACCGGAATGGGTACGTTTCTTTGCTGTCTTCCAGCCTTTTTCTCATGACTTTAGCCATTGCAAACGCATATACTGCTCTCGAGGCTGGTGCGACACATATCGATACTTGTGCGTACAATCGACTCTCAAAGAGACTCATTCTGACAAGTGCCTAGCCGTCTTGGGCATTGGTGAGCGTGTCGGCATCACGCCACTCGGTGGTCTCGTTGCATGCCTCTATGCCGCAAACCCAGAATACGTCAAGTCCAAGTACAACCTCCCGATGCTTCGCGAGATTGAAAACTTGGTCGCCGAAGCCGTCGAGGTTTCAGTGCCGTTCATGAACCCTATCACGTATGTCATTCCGCGAGTCTCTCAACACTGCTAACTTGTTTAAAGTGGCTACTGCGCATTCACCCACAAGGCTGGTATTCATGCCAAGGCCATTCTCAACAACCCGTCAACCTATGAGATTCTCAAGCCAGAAGACTTTGGTCTCACTCGCTACGTCTCGATTGGGTATGTATTTCTTGTATGATCCGATCCATATTGACGTCACATAGTCACCGATTGACTGGCTGGAATGCCGTCAAGAGCCGAGTAGAGCAGCTACAGCTCGTCCTCACCGATGACCAGGTATGCAATCCTCACGCTCTACTCAATCTATTCTAACATACATGTATAGATCAAGGATGCGACTGCCAAGATCAAGGAACTCGCCGACGTCCGAACACAGAGCATGGAAGACGTCGACACTGTCTTGCGTGTCTACCACTCTGGTATCGTCAGCGGCGAGCTCGAGGTGGGCGACAGCCACCAATTCGACAAGCTTCTCAAGAAGCACCGAGACTCGTCTCTCCCGCGTCCGGAACTGACCAATGGCGCCAATACAAACGGCACAGCTACGCCCACGCGTGCGTAAAATCCTCGACTTGGGATTGTGGGTTTGTTGTCGTCGTGTGTTTTCCGGTCGTGCATCCTTTGGACATTCCCCCCTCATCACCTTGCGGGAAACTAAAAAGCTGGGTCTGTGTTTCGGCGCGAGTGCGCCGAATGCATTACAGGCCTGATTCGTCACTGTATCTTAACCCCCCAAAAATATCGGTCGTGAGTGTACCGACGAGCAGTTCAAATCAAACTTGATGACATTCATAATCCGTTGCGAGGCATTATAAGATATATGGACATGTCTTTGAGATACTAGGTGGTAAGATAAAATACAAAGAACAAAGAATGGAAAGGAACAGTGCCTACAGAGCGTGCAAACACACACAGTCACTTAGTATTCAGCGTAGAGCAGGCCTCGTATAAGATATTCTTCAAACCCATACTACAAGTATGGATGCACCCACGACATCCTTTCGTTCGTCACACATTACAATTAGCCCAGAAGCTTCGTCGATCCATCTAATCGTCGCATGATTCATGTCTTTGAAGTTTGGATGCACGATGAGCGATTTGACCGTTCCCGGTTTGTCTACACCAATGACATGCATCGAGTGCTTCTTTAATTTTGTGTTTGGATCCTCATCAGACCAAGCAAGCGTTCGCTGACAAGGATGTCCCTCTGGGAGAATAAGCTTAGCTTTCTTTGGGAGCCTTGCCACTTCTGTCTCCACTCCTGCTGGCACAATCTGCTGAAGGCAGTGCGAGTAGTCAATATATTCTCTCAGACCTAGAAATTGTGTCAGTCAAGAAGAAAGTAGGTGAAGTCTCTCGGAGTACTAGCCTCCCCTAGAACCACCCAACGCGACAAGGGGCTCCCAGTCGTCAGTGTCTGCGTCGAGATCTGGAAATAGTGTCATTAAAGTAGAGGTTTCTGGGGACCACTAGCCTTCACCAGGATCGCCTATCCTGACGGGAAGGACGAAACAACGGTCGTCCTTCATGTACGCAACATCCAAGTGACTGGCATCAGTCACTCGTTCCTTGAAGTGATCCACAGAGTCGAGAATAGCCGTCTCAAAAGAACTGCCCAAGTCAAGGCCGCGACGGACAAGAGTATGATCCCCTTCAGAGGCGCCAATGCTACAACCTGTAATCGTTAAGAAAATGTACTCATGCCTTTCGGGCCAGTCTTTGAGCAGGGAAGGGAGGTGTAAGCCGACGATGTTGAGTGTCTTCTCCTCCATGACCACTAGCGTATCCCCATGGAAGGAGATATATTTCTCATTATCGGACGTCTAATGGTCTGTATTGAGAAAATATTTCCGAAGGCGAAATCGGATACGCACGTCTGTGCAGAACTCCACTTGGCCTGTTGCACCATCTGTTCTGTATATGATCGTATCATCACCACGATGAAGTGCGAAGAACTTTCCATCGTGGGAGATACCCACATCGCAATATCCCTCAGTCACTTGCAATATTGGCTCAGCTGTGAATATGATCTCGTCGGTCTCGGACGAGTGGGACAATCGAATCCGTTGTAGATAGTATTCAACGGATTGACTCCATCTGTTGAGATAAGGTCAGCCAAGGAGGATAAATACTTAATGTCCTTACTTGCAGTACCGCTCAAGGCCAACGATGATCTCCGTAGCGGACACGGCAACGCTTGTATGCCATGACGGCGCGTATGCCCGATCTATCGTATGAACAGCCATATTAAAGCTTCCCGCTAAAAGACCAGTCGTGATATCATAGCACTTGACTGACACAATCCAATGACTTGGTGGGATTTTCTCGCTCCACCTCGCTGGCAAGGCTAGCATCCATTTCGTCCCTCGCACAAAGTGTGTTGCCTCTTTCCAAATCGGTATAAGAAATTAAAAGAGTATGCAACAGACTGACCAAGTTTCTCGTGTAAGCGGAAGACAGCCCTGGGTCGCACTTCCTCAGCGCTACACCATGCGCGACGAGAGTTCGCCGTTCGAATAGCCGCCTTTCGAATCTCCTCCGGTCCTGGCTCCGATAGAGTTACGAGTCGTGGATAATGAGTGCGTGGAATGGCTTTCACAGCATTGGTCCAGAAACGCCCATACTGCCGCGAGACACCATACCAAATTCTACAGGTCTACCCAAAGGTTAGACTGTGAGTCAATCCTCGTACTCGAGAACTCGCCTTGGACATGCTAATGAGGTCTTCGAGTTCTAGGTACTCGGCAATCTCAAGACTAATGTCTTCGTTGAGGAATTGATTAATCACCATAGGCTTTGAGTGGGGGTTAAAAGAGGATAGGATACGAGACCCGAGAGGTTTATTGCACACACTCAGCGGAGGAAGAGTCCAACTTGATCATATGGGCGCCCTTGGCCTGTTTGCCCGCGCCCACACGATTCAACTTCTGTGCGAGTCGTATATTTCCACGAATGGCTCAGACACGAATCAAATGCTCCTTGTACCTGTTTTCACCACTTCTCAGTTATCACCGCGGACATCTATGTGCACAGCACGTCGAAACTCCGCAAACAAGTGCTGTATCTTCTATCTGCCGCCTATGTTTTCCCTTTGATGAGAATGAGCCGTCTAGTGATCCTTCTCCATGGTGCATCTGCTGGTGTGGTCGTGACCAAGTCCGAGCGGAGTTTGATGAGCCATTCACAAATGCACCACCATAGAATGGCCGTAAGTCATAAATATATTACCATGATCCTCAAACCAGGTAGCCTCTGTCCAGGCATCTGGTTGTTAGCCCCCGCCAAGTCAGGATCTCGAGGGAAGTGGTCGATATACATCTCAAACCCATAATACAAGTATGGGCCCACCCGCGGCACCCTTTCTTTCACCCCTCATTACAATTAGTCCCGACGTTTCGTCGATCCATCTAATCGTCGCATGATCCATGTCTTTGAAGCCTGGAGGCGAGACGAGCGGCCTAACCATCCCTGGTTTGTCCACGCCAATGACATGTATCGAGTGCTTCCGTAATTTGGTACTTGGATCCCCATCAGACAAAGCAAGCGTTCGCTGACAAGGATACCCCTCTATCCGAACCGACTTGGCCGTCTGAGGGAGCCTTGCCACTTCTGTCTCCACTCCTGCCGGTACAACATTCTGAAGGAAGTGTAACTCAACATCTTATATGCCAGATCTAGAAATAGTGTCACTCAAGAAGAAATTAGGTGGGGTGGGAATACGAGCCTTTACCAGGACCCCCAATCGTAACGGGAAGGACGAAGCAACGATCTTCGTTCAGGTATGCAACACTAAAGGGGATTGAATCCGTCGCTGTGCCATTGTGCTGATCCAGAGACTCAAGAGTAGCTGTGTTATACGAACTAACGCTGAATGTGCCAGATTGATGGCATACGAGCTTCCTTTTTCCCTCTGTAGTGCCAAGGCTACAAGTTGGAAGTGTTGTGTAGTTGTCCTCGTCGTATTCCTCTGGCCAGTCCTCGAGCAGAGATGGGAGGTGTACGGCGGCGACGTTTAGCGTCTTGTCCTCCATGATCATTAGTGTATCGCCGTGAAAGGAGATATGCTTTTCGTTATCGGACTCCTAGTGACCCAGATTGAAAACTGGCCCTAAGGAGGAGGTAGAACACATACTGACGATGATCTCCGTAGGAGACAGAGCAGTACTTGTACACCATAACGGTGAAAGTGAGGAATATTCTGTGTGAAGAGCCATGTCAAAGCTTCCTGCTAAAAGGCCAGTCGTGAGGTCGTAGCATTTGATGGGAACAATAAGATGATTTGGGGTTACGTTGCTCCAATTCATTGCCATGACCAGCATCCATTTTGTTCCTTGCACAAAGTTCCCTCCCCGTGTTGGTATGAGAAAATAGTAGACTATGCGAACGACTGACCAAGTCCCTCGTGTAAGCGCAAGACAACCTTGGGGCGCACTTCCTCAGCACTACACCACGCGTGACGAGAATTCACGGTTCGAATAGCCACCTTGCGAATCTCCTCCGGTCCTTGCTTCGAGAGAGGTGCGAGTCGTGGATAATGAGCGAATGGAATGGCTTTCACAGCATTGGTCCAGAAACGTGAATATTGCCGCGATACACCGTACCAAACTCTACACGTCTACCCAAAAATTACACCGTGAATCAATGTTCATACTCGAGAACTCGCCTTGGACATGCTAAGGAGGTCCTCAAGTTCTAGATACTCGGCAATTTCAAGGCTAATGTCTTCGTTGAGGATTCGATTAATCACCATAGACGTTGAGTGGGCTTTAAAGATGCTCGAATACGAGATCCGAGGGATCCCTTGCTCAAACTGAGTAGAGCAAGAGTTCAACTTGGTTACGTGGGCGCCCTCGACCACCTGCATGCGCGCCCACACGACTCAATTTCTGCGCGAGTCGTTACCACTCGCATCTGGAGATGAACTAATTTTATGATTCGAATTACCTTAAACCTGTTCTTTTGCCTTCGTTATCCACATGAAGAAGTTACAAACATCCCTGTTCAGAAAGAGTCGAAACTCTGCAAGCAAACAGTCCACATCTGGTCTCGCGCCGTGTATGTTTCCTTGGTGAATATGGACCATCTGGTGATCCGTCCCCATGGTGCATCCGTTGATATAGTCGTGGCCAAGACGCGTTCGATCACGATCACGCGATTTGTCGCCGTAGGACGAGCCACCAGTCATAAAGAAATTGCCACAACCCTCAAATCATACAGCTTGTGCCCAACTATCTGATTGGTAACCCAAAACCCGGGCCTGTAGGCGCAAGTGCGCTGCATGCTGGCTGGCGAGAAGTTCAAAGCAAATACAACTTGATGACATTCACTATCCATCGTGAGACATTTAAGAAACGAACATGTCCTTGAGATCGTTGTCCATTGAATTCTACGGATCGGAAGTATACAATACAGAGAACAAAGGAACGAAAAGAACAGATTAATGTCGGATGTGGATTCGGCGTAAATTTGTGTTGGAAAAAGGATTGCAGGATGGGACGAGATGGTATCGTTAGACGTAGAGCCATCCTCCTTGCTCTTCTGCCCACTTGGCCAACCCCATACGTGGCTGGCCCACAAAATCGCGGTGAAGTTGTTCCTTCTCCTCGGGAGTCGGGTCTCCCGTGACTGGATACACACCCAGTCCACTTCCACCGACGGTTGTGAGGTATGGCTGGTACCCTGCTTCGACGAGCTTGTCCATGAGGATCCGCAACGAATCATCGTAAAAGTCTGAAATATCGTCAGTGAAACTGACAAGGAAATGAGAGGCAAAGGTCCGCGTACCATCAGGAATGAGCGTGACGGCACATCCACCGCCGCCTGCACCCGTCAACTTGGTGCACAGACCAAATTCGTCCGTGAGCTCGCAAATTTCTTCGAGTGAGATGTGTGAGGCACCGAGTTCCTTGAGGAACGCATGGTTTTGCTTGATCAGTTTCTGCAGAGGTGGGTTAGCCGTTGCGATACCATTTCTCGTGGAATATGACGTACCGAGAGACCAGCAAGGAGCGTCTCGCGAGGAATTTCGGGATCGCTCAACGCACGGAAACCTTCGATCGAGATGGCTTGGATGGCGTCCAAGACGTCTGCGCCTCGGTTCGGGTCCTGGACCATCGTTAGACTCAAAGAGTACAGCGAATTAAATGAGGTTACTGACATCCTTGAGACGAGTGGCAACATTCGCTACGAGCTTCTTGGTATCTCGCGGTACTTGCGAGTCGGTGAGCAAAAACTTGACAGAACGGAATCTACAACTCGAGTGAGCACTAGCTCAAAGAATGAACAAGGAAAAAAAAACGTACCCATGCAATCCGTCCATGCCACCCTTGGAGCCATTAACGGCTCTCTTGTACGCAATGGCACCACCATGAACAGAGACGGTATTATCCACACCACTGGGATTACCGTGCATGACCTTTTCAGCCACAAACGCCCACTTGTTGACTTCGTCTGCGACCTCTGTTGGAATCGCACGGCGACCGTCGTGCTTGATCGTGTACGAGATTGTCGCCTCCGAGTTGAGTCGTCGACGAACAGGTTCGGTGAGTGTGGTCCGTTTGGCAAAGATGAGATTGACGGCGGCAACGCAGGCCGAGTACGAGGCAGACGAGCCTAGACCGGCACCAATAGGGAGAGTTGAACGGGTCGTGAATCGGAAACTCGGTCTGAGGATCATCACCATCAGTAGGTGTTTTGTATGCCCAAAAAGATAGACTCACTTTGCTTTAGTGTCTGGTCGTAGGATCATGTAGATGTACAAGAATGCGGTGACCGCCGCTTTCGCACGGGCGAATCGCTCCTCGTTGACACTCTTCGGTAGAGCCCTGTTGTTAATCGCATCCATAAGACGTGGGTCCAGCGTTGGTCCGTGGTCTTCTCCAATGCGTGTGGGTGTGACGGAGTCCCATGGGAGCTCGTCGATGAGCCACTCGTGGTACCAGTCGTTGAGATCGGGGAGATGAAGCGAAATGTAACCGTCTTCTCGGTGGGAGGCAAGGGCGTAGCATCGCAAGTCGACCGAAGCGCCAATCGCAGTCTGTCGAATGGTGTGAGGTCAAACAAACCAAAGGGAATAGACGACATACGACACCGTGAACAACAGCGTGTTCTCCGAATAGAATAACCTTTCCAGGGGCCGAGATGAACCAGTGTGGGTGAGTAGGCTTGCGACGTTCTTCGAGGACAGGTTGCGGGGCGAAAATAAGCGGCGGTGGTGCCCATGGCTCGCCACGAATCGGACTAAATGGCTCTACAATGGACGGCATGATGGAAGGCAGGGTCACACCAGCTTCCATGATGGCGTTTTCTAGATCGTCTATCAAGTCTTGAGGATCTTCAATACCGACGCAAAGACGAATAAGATCTTCCGGAAGTCCGCGTGCTGCGCGGACGGCAGGATCTATAGAAGCGTGGCTTGAGGGGAATGAGCCTATGTTTGCATGAACAAACGATACTTACGACATGGCACAGGGCATGCTGATAAGTGAGTTGACAGCACCAAAGCTGACGCTGATACCCCATAGTCTAGTAGCACCAACAATCCTCTCACTGAGGGCTTTGTCGCCTGTGACAAAGCTGAGCACAGCGCCAGGACCATTGGCCAGTCTATCGTGAATTCCCTTTCCTGGGTGGTTTTGTAGGCCGGGATAATGTACTTTGAAACCGTGGGTATCGAGAAAGGTCGCTACAGCCATTGCACTCCGCTGTTGACGGTCCATACGAATGGCGAGTGTTTTGATGCCACGAAGCAACAGGAACGAATCGAATGGCGAGAGAGCATTTCCAACTGCATTGATAATAAATCCGATTTGCTAAAAGCACGTCAGCGCCAAATGTAAATGACGTGGTCTTTAAAAAAAACTAACCTTGCCAATGTCGCCACGGTTACAGCAAACGACGCCTGCCATCAAATCGTGATGTCCACTTAGATATTTGGTTCCACTATCATAAACAATATCCGCGCCGAGCTCGAGTGGCCGCTGGAGATATGGGCTCATCATGGTGTTGTCCACCACGACGAGGGCATCGGGTGCAATCCGATGGACGTAATTGCAAATGAGTTCGAGATCGGCAATCTTGAGTAATGGGTTTGTGGGGCTTTCGAGAAGGACCATGGCCGTCTTGCCGGGCTGAACGAGTGGCACGATGAGATCTGGATTTGTCGTGTCGACGTGGTGGACGGTGACACCGTTGTGTTCTTTGAGGTATGTGAGTAGTCTGTTCGTTCCACCGTATAGATCGTCTCCTGCGATGACCTCGTCGCCTGCTTTGAGCAGTCGGGTGATCACGTCCAAGGCGGCCATTCCAGACGAGACTGTAAAGGCATGCTGGGCAGAATAAATCTTTGCGAGATGGTGTTCTATGAAACCAAAGTGTGTTAGGGCGGCGCTGGGGGAGAATGCGAGGATCGCTTACGGAGATGGCTTCTGGTAGGATTTCCGCTGCGAGTATAGTCAAACTTGCCGTCCAAGCCCTTGAATGTAGCAGTCTGGTAGATGGGGACTGAGCTGGAGCCATACTGATCCTTTTCGTCTGGATTGTCTACCGTCGCGCATTGGGTCGAAAAGTGGTACGGCCGACGACGGGGTCTATTGCTCGCTGGAGAGTCTGGCAAGGAGAGCGGAGGAAGGGATGATGGTGAAGGATATGCGCCTCCAGACAATCCAAGCGCGTCTGGCGCATTTTTGCGGAATATTGCAGACATGGGCGGCGTCAAAAATGGATTTTGAAAGGCGACGAGTTCGGACGGCATGGCAGATGGCGACATCTCCCCTCTTGGGACGCTCAACTTGGGAAACCCAGCTGGCTTGTTATATAAATACTAACCAAAGCTTGACAATCGCTCATTGGCACATTATTTCAGACATACACCCGCCTTGTCCAGCCGCCTCAATCGGGCGGACAAAATAGACTTGCAGCCACAACTCCTTTCCTTATTGTCCAGTGGTTAGACATTCATCACGGCCCATAACTCCGGAGTCGATCGCCTTTTTGTTGGCCCGGAATGGCTTCAACGGCTCAAAGGCTGTAGAATATACTTGTCCCATTGCTGCTGACTAGCCAGTCGTCGTTGCGGAGTTTCCCGCCTCAATGGTCCTCCAGACAGGCTCAATGGCCGTGGCATGGCCGCTCCGCTTTCTGAGAAAAAGATGCTGGTCATCTTGCATTAAACTAGCCAGCCGAATAGCAAACATGACAGCGCCCAGAAACTTGTCTATTCGCTACCAGATCCAGCTCCTCCTCCACCCTTTGACTTTGATCTAAACAAGCACAAGGTGTTAGTAAATGGTGCGTGATAATGGATATCGCTATCGACAATTGTCGAAATTGGGTCGAGACCGAGCGAGACCAAGAGGTCGGCCATACCACGAGGGTCAAGATACCACAAAATATCGCAAAGAAAGCGATAGAACAAGTGTACAAGTAGAGCAAAACTCACAGCTGATAACCGACCGCAACCAAGGGAATCCCAAGGCCTGCGGTGAAGAAAATCACCGTCTTCACTGCAAACGCCGTCTTGTTTCGATATTTAAAGGGCATGTTCTGTACCAGGTAAACCCGTCAGCGCAACCGCGGTCAAGTCGAGCGCCAGAGAAAACCGAGGAAAAGGAAACCACGAGGCCTTTCTGAGCGACAAGGGGAACAAAACATAATGAGAGGTAGAACAGTGTCGAGAGTACATCTTCCGAGGTGTATTTCGCAGACGTAGATAATCACGCACATTGTGGACGGTGTTTTCGATATGCACACCGCGGATCTGCATGAGTTTCTGAGGAGACGAACGAGCCACGAGGGCAGTTTGGCGAGCAACCGTGCGGCTCAGCATCGTCAACAATGTTGGTCGGGTTCAAGTGTCGAAACCGCCACTTGGATCCTGCGACATTTCCACCTCGAGCAGAATCAACTCATCATCAGTGTACAAATATCAGTCTGAGATTGTAGAGTATTCTTGTGCTATTCAAGAGTGCTCGAATTTGGTCGCTGTTCGGTACAGCGGGCTAAACAGTGGCGGTGGCCTCGAATAGTAAATAAAACCTCGAGATTAGTGGCGAGTACGTGTGACTTGACATGCTCATATGAGGATATTCAGCTGACTATGTGGACAGATTGCACATCACATCCACCGAACCACTGTGCTCATTCTTGCAATCGACCATAGCTCTTTGTACGCATATGCAACGTCCAAACATCTCAACAAGGATCGGAACAACCTCCAACGGTCGCGACAAACCCCAAAGCACTCCAAACTGGCGAGGTTGGAGGCCAGACAAGCCAAAGCCAGGAGTGACAACGGATGCAAATTCTGTACTGGCTCTACATGGCGAGGATCATGATCCCAACCTAGCCGAGACGTCGTCAAACCGTCCTGGGGTCCGCCTAGAGTGGCAATCACCAAGCCTCCTCCGAAACCGCGTCAACCCTCGCCAAAGAAGCAAAAGACTACCCAGAGATATGTTGATCCAGCTTGGTCCAGGAAGGAAGGATCTTCAAACTGGGTTGGGCGAAGGGTCGAGTATCAAAGGGATCCACGTGATGTTCCTCGCTATCGCAACGACTATGAGAGACAGATTGACGAGGACCATGAAAGAGAATATCGCCTGGATGCTTGGAGTCGCCATCGAGAACGAGTCATCCCTCGCGAGGAACCAACTCGTGGTGCTCCAAGAGACTCTTATCAATCGTCTGGCTCCCAGTCGTACCGCATGGGTGCCGGCATGCCATCTCCCAGTACCATTCAAGCAGTCCACGGTCGCCCGGAGACAAAACACCAGTCATCACTCTCGTCATTACCATCCACACCAGACTTACATACGGATGCAAAGACTGGGAATAATAATGCACATAATGACGTATCTTCATCTTTGGAAGTTACGACACTTGTCGAAGACCTCAGGATGGGTTCCCCTCATGAGGAATCTTTGCAAGATCCCGGAGCTACAACTTTGTCATACGATTCTCCTCTGGGAACTATCAAGTCAGAAGAGACATCCAACATACCAGGACTTGAAACAGATGAGAGACACCGTCCGGAACTTTCTACATCTCTCAAGCGCACATTCTCCTCACTACCAGCTTCTCCTGACCAGCTCGATTCATTCAAGCGCCGTCGAGTGTCAGAAACTGATCCCGCTCTCAAGTCTGATTCGTCAGAAGTAGGGACACTTACTACGACGATCAAGCCAGAATCGGCGGAGCAAACATCTGTCGCTTCGGTAGTCATCAATGCGGAACCTCAAGTCAAAAGAGAGCCGTCTCCAGACCGATTACCTTCCCCTATCGACGTCGACGCCCCGCCGCTGAGCCTATACGAGCAACTTGGATTACCAGGGCGAACATCTGGTTCACATCGGGTACCCCGTCCCAAGTTTTCCAGGTCTCAGGTCGTCGAACGAAGTGCCTGGGCAGAGAAGATGTCAAATGCAATTCGATGGGTCAGAGGCAACGAGCATGCTCCACTGGAAATGGGCAATATCTTTTGGAGGTACTTGTTAATGTCTATGGTCAAAGCAACGTCTCACGCTTCTGTAGGGCAGACGGGGTTTGTTTCGACTGGTCCGTTTCTAAAGAAGAGCTGCTTGAAGCTACTCATAGCAAACCCCAATACTCACCTACCATGATCATCAAGAAACGGTTGAAGCTCCCAACGCCAGTATACAACAAGCCCAGCGACTGGAGAGCAACGGGGATGCGAATGCTAATCGCTCAATGGTCATTGATGACGCTGTATCCGGCCTACGAATGTTATCAGCGGAGACGTTGTCTGGGGTCGCCATCTGTTTTCTGGATCGGTAAGAGCACTTCTCTAGTCTGGACACTTTAACCTGGAATTAGATACACTCGATGCTTTGACCACCTACAGAGTCGCAAGGAGCTGCGCAAGGCATATTCTGTTGATGCGATCATGACTCTCCAATTCAACGACTTGCCAACGGAAGGCACTTGTCCTCGCGTTGGTAATCCTCGCCGACAGGGTCATTCAATCGTCGAACTTGCCGAGCGAGAAAACGGAAGAAATCTCCTGCTCGGTAAGTAGACCTTGAGCGTAATACGAATTTGGCTCACAGCTTCAGACTCGGATCGAGTGCCGAATCATCCTGGGTACAAGCAACGGTTCCGGCGATCTTTCAACGCGGGATCAGACGCTATCATTGCGAAGCTTTTGGAGTTTGACGACCTGATGCACTCACCAACTATCGACTCTCCGTCTCAGTTCCAATTCCACATCGTGGCGTTTGCGGACCTTGGTTGCCTGCTTCTCACGTTTCATGGAGAACTATTCAATAGAGCCACAGTGGAGAGACCGAGCTCTGTCGTTGTCCGATTCGATAGGACGTTCTTGTTGCGACAAAACGATTTCAAGTCCCAATCTTGGTAGGCCTTGCACGTTATTTACTTCATCTCTGATCGCTCATCAGGATTGACTGGCCGTGGATTATCATCAATGATCAGATGACTCTTTTCCACCGTCCAGGGATCATCTGTCAATGCAGTGGTTGACCTTTAGAGCATACTTATTTCCTATTGTTATCTTCATTATACACTAAAGCCACCACAATATTAGGCTGTTACTCCACCGTCATCTAAAACGATTGCCTGTTGCGGCCACCAGGATGGCACCCAATGCCGTACGCGGAAAGTATCGCCAGAGTCGGAATTGACGCGCATCTCTAATTCGCCTTTGTCGAGTGCACCGAGTTGTGCAGAGCGTAGGGCGGCCAGGCCAACACCGCGGATGCTGGTCAATAGTTTGGGACGCGTACCCCGCTCTGGTTTACCATCGTTCTTTACATTTGTAAGTGTGATGGAGATTGGTTTCGAGAAGGGTGGTATAGAGGCATCGGTTGTCTCTGGTTCGCGCGGACTAGGACTAGACGTTAATAAAATCCGAGGATACAAGCATGTGACAGACCTCTGGTTCTCCGGGTAGAGTTGAACTGGGTATATACGGCGCCGTACGACGCCAGTGTGGTAAGTTCTTACGGTCAGCTCTTGTCCGACGTAGCATCCTTTTCGAAAGTCGACTAAACGGGTTTCAGAGCTAGTATAGAAAAGGAAAGAAACACTACCTCCTCCCATAAGATCAACGTTCGAGTTGAGAGGTAAGCTGTTGACGAGTTCTACAGAGCCCTCTGGGACTCCATGCAGGATGCGATGGACGGTGTAGTCTTCTTCCGTTCCCTTGTCGTGGACTTTGTCTCCTCGGCTATGTGATCGAGTTGGTCAGTGCTATTGACCATTACACAAGACTCACGTTCTTCGCCCTTCTTGGTCAATATCCGGTGGCCCATACCGACGGCGCGCAAGTCGCGCAGGCGCTTATCATCTTGAGTTGACCATGCGGCAAGCTTGTCTTCGAAGATGGGTTCGACCGCTCCTTGGCTACCGTATCGCCAGCTTCGAGTCGGCTCGTTCAATTCGCCGCCCCAAGCCGTCCATACATCGTATTCGTCCTGTAAAGGTTGAACTTTGACACGAGAGCGTAGGACGTGTTTCTTGAGCATTGCGTCGAGTGGAGGTGCGTCCTCGGTAGACCGTGGGTCATAGTCAATCAAGTAGCCTTCGCGCGTTCCGTCACGGAATGGCCACAGAAAAACGTCATATAGCATTTTGCCCTAGTATACATTAGAAAGAAGCCCTGTGTACTCGGTATACAGACATTTGCTGCGAGAAAGGTTGAATAAAATCCTCCGTTTGGCGGCCAGGGAACGGTTGTCGAAACGAGACCGTTGAGAAATTGAGCAGTATTTGTGCCCGTGACGGCGAGGAGTGCTCTGTTGGGTACGCGTGCGCAGACTGCTCGATGGACGACACGGGCCGCCATTGCGAAAGGGTTCAAAAGACAATCTTGGTCATCGAATCCCAAAGTACCGGGTTTGGAGAATTCTCGAATTTGTTAGCCAGCGGGACTAAGAATACGATCGGTAGACGGCTAAACGTCGCCGTCATCGTCTAGAACGAGCCTCGCCGCAGACGTGTGGCAGCACAGACAACAGCGAGCTTGATCTCCACCACCTTGTTGCATTTTGGGACGCATCGCGCTCTCTGGACACTTCGTCGCCGCTTATAGGCTCAATATACGATGTCGACCAAGAAAAAGAGCTTGTTGGGTCGGGTGCTCGGAAAGGGCAAGGACGACGATGATGGAGGAGGAAAAAAGGGCAAGGGAAAGGTCAGAGATCACCTCTAGTATCTGTAAAAAGTACTCTTTTTGACATAATCGTTGTAGAAAAGCAAGGTGAGCTGCCGCTGCAGTTGGACGCGTGCGGCTGCGGTGTTGCAAGCACTGGCTGTCGCTCGTGGATCGACATTCAGCTCCAGAATAACGCGAGAATAGTCTCTGACCAATTTGGTGTAGCTTACAAGGGAGCCTTCTATTCGGGAGTCGGTCATGTCCGAACATCCCCCCACGCTCCATAGTGCTCATCCATCAGAGGCACCTTTACATTATGAAGAGGAACATCATATGGGAGGCGCTCCCGTCACAGCTGTGCATGATGATGACCCGTACTCACCATTTGATGAAGGCCACTCGATGATGCGCGAGCCAAGTGCCATCCACGTTCGACCGCCGTCCCATGCAATGCAAGGCGGTGATTATTTTATGCAACCAATGAGTGATAGCCCACGCGGTACGGTCATAAATCCTGCCAGTGTTCATGAGGTACCACTTGAACACGTTGAAACAGCGCACGACTCGAACGTGATCGCTCTCGGCCACGGCCAGTTTGGTCATGCGGAGCCACCAGAGCACATCTCTGTCGCCGGCGTATCGAGGCAGCCAGTAAGTATATCTACCTCCGCAAACTCTTTACCAGCCGCACTACCGAACCTTGGACCTAACTTTTGCGGTAGACGGTGCTCGCGCCTGGCCACGTCGAGACACCCCGCATGCTCAAACCCGGCGACCAAATGGAGATCGATCCCAGCAATCCGCCGACTTTTGTCATTGACGAGGGTGTGACGCTCGAGGTCCGTTTACCCATACATTGTCCATCGCACTTTTAGCTGACAACCAGGCCAGATTGGTGACGAGGAAAACGGCTTCATTCCATATGAAGAGTACCTCGCCAACTTGGCGAAGCAACCCCCGAAGCAGACCGGTGGCACCTACATCGTCCAAGGCGGAGGCGATGTGGTGATCCAGGACGAAAATGGCAACGTTATCAAGACGTGAGTAAACTCTATTTTCTGCATGCGTAACGTTTGCTCATTGTGTAGTATTCCGGGAACGGGAGCTAATGCAGGTCGCGGTCCGCCGCAAATTCACGAAGTAAATGGATCCACTATCGTCATCTTGTAACTCGGGTTCGAAATTATGGAGTTTCTTACGCTTTACAAAGCCTCGCCATTTGATCCCAATTCTTGTCCCACTCACAAGGTACAAGCCTGCGAAACCTGTGCACAGTCAACCTCAGAAGCACAAGAGAAAGCGACTGATCTCAAAGTTGTCGCTGAAGCCGACATTGTCAGGGATCGTTCCAGTCGATCCGCTCGACTCTCTTCGCGAGCCAGTTGAAACACCTTCATTTGGATCGCTGTTCAGTATCATTCAACCCAAGGCAGTAGAGACCGTTCCAACCGCTCCAACCGTTCCAACAGCTCCAGTAGTCTCAACGGTTCCGGCGACTCCCGCAGCTCTCGAGGAAGCCGAGCTTCCACAAGAGGCGCACGTAGTAGTAGCTGAGCCGGCGCCTCTAGAGCTAGAGGTTGTCACAGAGCCAGCCCCTGTACCAGAAGAGCCAGAAGCGATTGTAGAAACCGCAAAACAACCTACTACAGTCGACGCACCTACAAGGCCAATTCCTCTTATACCAGAGGCGACAGAAGTCTCGTTCTCCGACGTGTCTCCCACAGCTGAGCTTCTAGAGCAAAGCCTAAGGAGGAGCCATCATGAAGATCCACCATCTTATGAAGCCCCCATGGAGTCTCCTGGGCTATTCGAAGACGATTTCGATGCACTGGAAGACGCCGATTCCGACATTGCACTCTTCAGCAGGCCACCCAACTTTCACATTAACACTGCGCTGGCCGCAGCAAACGGGACCAAGGTGTTCAAGGAGCCTCCATCGCCTTGTACACCAGTCGAAGAGCTATCGGACATGTCCGAGGTCATTTTGTCGCCCAAGATGAGTCAACTCGAAACGCCGCATTCTCGAACCTCTATGGCCTCGTGGAATGCGTCCATTCACAGACGCACTCTGTCCAACACGAGCACGTACAACGGGAGCAACGCCACGACATCGCCGACAGACAAGGAAAACGTCGACCCGTTACAACGACTCGTCTCGACGACTGTCCCTCCACCAACGACACCCGTCCCTGTCCGCCGCACATCACCGACCCTGACGCATTCGAGCGAGGCGAATCTCACACCACCAGCGTCCCCGGTTCAGCTCTCACAGACAAAGATGGAGCACCCGACTCCGCCCGCCTCTCCGCCACCACCTCGACCTGTTCGCTCGCCCAATCGTCCTTCCCTCACGTCCCGAGGGAATACTATTCCAACCCTCCCTCTACCTCCACCGATGGTTGTACTTCGCCAAAACGTCCGAACCTCGACGGCTCCCATCCCAATTCCCGGTGCACAAGACCGCCTAGCACCTCAACAACGCATCAATGCTTCACCAAAGATACGCGCATTGGTTGAACGGTTCGAGGGGACTCCGCCAGATCGCCAGTTTTCGGAAGATGCGTTGATTGGAAGCAGCCGTTCTGTCACACCAAGCAGAAGAGGAAGCGGATCGTCTTCAATGTTACCTAGGATGGATTACAATGCACCCTGGTCGTATACTCCACCCCCCAGTAGGCCTGATACCCCGAATTCGCTCTCAGAGATTAGCGAGCGCCTTTTGGTAGAGAGACAGCACTTTAGGACGGAACATACCACGGTTTATCGGGAAGAGACCACTTGGGAACTCCGCCATACTCCTCCACAACGTAGCAATTCGTACATCACGTCCAGGTTAGTACAAGAGCTGGTATTCCCCACAGAATGCTGACCTGTTCTAGATCACACATGGTCCAGGCTATTCCTGGATTGGACGTTCAGCCTGGTTTGCTCCGCGAGCTGAGCCAAAAGAGGAAGAGGACGATCGAATAAAGGTCACTAAGTTATCCACATGCGTGGTATTTATGCTTGAGTTAGAGGTCGCTAGCGTCCTGTAATGTCCTTCTTCATTAGGGCTTGATCTAGTATACATGCACTTGAATGCCAGCAACTATGATCGTCACTTATATGGAATAAAATGACATCTGGACGCATTATTCTGAAGAAGACTGGGATATCATGACCTCGTCTATTGTGGTACTGATCACACTAGGGAGCCAGGGGTACTCTAGTCCACGTACTACGCTGAATTTGACCCAGTCTCTCACAGCAGGTAATCCGAAATAATGAGTAAACAACTGCTTATTTCACGGCAACTGATGGGAGTGGGAGGTAAACATTGCTCAACAGATTTCACGAAGGAGATTGATAGCAATAGTTACCCGTAAACAACATGTATTCTCCCGGGTTTAATCAATTTTTACTTATTAGGAGGAACGTAATGCCTGGCACAGTCAACAAGCGCGGAGGTTTTGCCCTAAGAATCTTTATCTATTGGACAAGAAAAAGAAATTCCATCGATAAATATAAATAGTAGCTGTATTTTACTGGGTCGACACTCTCCGAACGACATTTGTCCAGGTGGGTCCACATTGAAAATGGGTGAAATCAAGTTTAGTTGCCCGGTGGTGACTAATTGTCGGTATAGTCAGAAGAAGACGCGGATTTTGTAGTCCATGGCGATTGTCTGGTGGGACCCAGAATAGAAATTTACCAGAAGATTGTACCCAGCCATCATGTAAAAGCGAGCAATGGCGAAATCCAGGTACAAGCCCTGGCAGATCAATCCTCCCTAATTCTCCTGGAGAAGGTCAATCACACGGGTCAAAAAACAAGAAATTTGAGAGAATAGGCACCTTTCTCTGCATCCCACCGTCGAATTGTTGGATCTTCCGAGCCAGAGAAAGCTCCTAAGCCATCCGGCGAGAATCCGACGGCACGAACCCGGCCTCCATGACCACGAAATGGCCCTCCAACTGGCTGTTCAGTCTCCACATCCCACAGTCGAAGTGTCTTGTCGTCCGAGCCAGAGACAATTTGTGAGCCATCTGGTGAGAATCCGACGGCACGAACCCAGTCTTCATGACCTCGAAGTGGCTCTCCAACTGGCTGTCCAGTGTCCACATCCCACAGTAGAAGCGTCTTGTCGGAGGAGCCAGAGACGATTCGTGAGCCATCTGGCGAGAATGCGACGGCCCAAACGATGCCTTGATGACCTCGAAGCGGCTCTCCAACTGGCTGTCCAGTGTCTACATCCCACAGTCGAAGCGTCTTGTCGGACGAGCCAGAGACAATTTGTGAGCCATCTGGTGAGAATCCGACGGTCCAAACGGTGTCTTGATGACCTCGAAGTGGCTCTCCCACGGGCTGTCCAGTGTCCACATCCCACAGTCGAAGCATGTTGTCGGAGGAGCCAGAAACAATTCGAGAACCATCTGGCGAGAATCCGACGGCCCAAACGGTGCCTTGATGACCTCGAAGTGGCTCTCCAACGGGCTGTCCAGTGTCCACATCCCACAGTCGAAGCATATTGTCATCCGAGCCAGAGACGATTCGTGAGCCATCTGGTGAAAATCCGACGGCACGAACCCAGTCTTCATGACCTCGAAGTGGCTCGCCAACTGCCTGTCCAGTGTTCAGATCCCAGATTCGAAGCGTCTTGTCGTCCGAGCCAGAGACGATTCGTGAGCCATCTGGCAAGAATCCGACGGCACGAATATAGTCTTCATGACCTTGAAGTGGCTCTCCAACTGGCTGTCCAGTGTCCACATCCCATAGTCGAAGCGTCTTGTCAGAGGAGCCAGAAACGATTCGTGAGCCATCTGGTGAGAATGCGACGGCCCAAACCCTGCCTTGGTGACCTCGAGGTGGCTCTCCAACTGGCTTTCCAGTGTCCACATCCCAAAGTCGAAGCGTGTTGTCGTAGGAGCCAGAGACGACTCGTGAGCCATCTGGCGAGAATCTGGCAGCATTGACCCCGCCTTGGTGACCTCGAAGTGGCTCTCCAATTGGCTGTCCAGTGTCCACATCCCACAGTCGAAGCGTCTTGTCGGAGGAGCCGGAGATGATTCGTGAGCCATCTGGCGAGAATCCGACGGCACGAACCCAGTTTCCATGACCACGAAATGGCTCTCCAACTGGCTGTCCAGTGTCCACATCCCACAGTCGAAGCGTGTTGTCCTCCGAGCCAGAGACAATTCGTGAGCCATCTGGCGAGAATCCGACGGCGAAAACAGGGCCTTGATGACCGCGAAGTGGCTCTCCAACTGGCTGTCCAGTGTCCACATCCCACAGTTGAAGTGTCTTGTCGTCCGAGCCAGAGATGATTCGTGAGCCATCTGGCGAGAATACAACAGCGTTGACCCTGCCTTGGTGACCGCGAAGTGGCCCTCCAATTGGCTGTCCAGTATCTACATCCCACAGTCGAAGCATCTTGTCGGAGGAGCCAGAGATGATGCGTGAGCCATCTGGCGAGAATCCGACGGCACAAACGCAGCCTCCATGACCTTGAAGTGGCTCTCCAACTGGCTGTCCAGTGTCCACATCCCACAGTCGAAGCGTGTTGCCCTCCGAGCCGGAGACGATTCGTGAGCCATCTGGCGAGAATCCGACGGCCCGAACGACGCCTTGATGACCTCGAAGTGGCTCTCCAACTGACTGTCCACTTTCCACATCCCACAGTCGAAGCGTCTTGTCGGAGGAGCCAGAGACGATTCGTGAGCCATCTGGCGCGAATCCGACGGCCAAAACGCCGCCTTCATGGCCTCGAAGAAAATTAGGGAGTCCAGGATACGCTTCCTCGAGCCCTCTGGTTACATTTAGTATGCCTGTATACTCCTTCATTCCATGAGTATGCAGCATTGACTTTGTGGGGGTGAATGGAAGCGCAGAAACGTAAACGTGCGGTGCGCTGTCCTGTATCGGCACCGAAAATGTCGTCATGAACCTTCGAATCTCTTCTAGCCACTCTCGAGTCTGACCTTTGAGCTACACACTGCGTAAGAGACAGCCATTTGTTAGGATAAACCACTTACTCTTGTGTGCCGTGTAATAGCCCGAAGACCGGCGATTGCTCGTGGCACTCCACCAGTCACGCTGAGGATCTCCATCCACTGAAATGCGTATGGAACTTGAATGACATATTGGAGCTCGTTCTTGAGCGTGGGCCACCAATTGTCGTCAGCGCCGGCAGCATGGAACAACCAATGAGAACTTGCATATCGAAGTCTCCTTGGAATGTACTTTGATACTCGAGTATCAAGATCCGGAATTTGTCTGTTCAGACAGAAAGATGTCTCGATTTGACATATATTGAACTTTAGACCCTCCGTCTGTGATTTGAGGCGTTTGAGACACCAATATGCTGCTTGACCATGTGCATTGGCTAGGTTGAGATCTAGTTTATACCTGCTAGATGCGGCTTGGGTAGTAGTACAGCGCCGAAGGTACTCCACGAATGTGGGGTGACGAAATTGGATGAGATTTGTCGTCTGATCTGTGGTGAGTACGCTTCCGAGGTTCTGGACCAACCCTTCGGCACTTCCACGTATTTTGGAATCCTTCAGTACATCGTTCAGGTCATCGGTGGTGAGAGGTTCGAATGCAGCAAGCAGCACCGCGAGCATCGTGCACATCACCGTATAGTTTTGGGGATCTGTGCGTTCGAAGACGAGACTATATACTTCGTCTATGGCTCCGGCTTCGTTCATGGACATCAAACTGTCGTATATGTCCTCAGGCGAGCTCATACTTGTCGTGTTATTGAGCATTCGACAAGCAGTACTCGCCCAGATAAATAGTCCGTTGGCCTTTTGGACAAGCTTCCGTCTCTTGTCCTCCGGCAGTCTTTCACGTAGTGAATGATGTACATAGCTCGCGACGTCATCGATATTGTCGCGATGCTTGACATCGTGGAGGCGGTCCTCCAACTTGGATTTGATTGAGAGCGGCCCTAGGACTGCTTGTATGACGGGATCTGGCCGACTTGTAATGAATATCCTGAGCTTTTCACTCTTTTGGACGATCTTGGACAGGGTTTCGACGAGTTCTTTTCTCTGTGATGGAGACTTACATTCGTCAAGAGCGTCGATGACAAGTATCATGCGCCCTTGCCGATGATGGAGGGGACCACTGACGAGCAACTCGAACTGCTCCTCAAGAGAGCATCGCATGAAAGAGGGGTTGTGCTTCACGGCCTCAGCGACGTGCGGCGCGAGTTCGCGTATGTGATGCGCGAGGTCTCGTGCTATGGTCGAGCAGAGCCTGTCGGTACTGGATGTTTCGTTGCTTGAGATGGAGAAGAAGAATCGACCGCCGAGTACTCCTTGACTGCGCCATGATTCGACAGCCGTCATTGCAACAGTCGACTTGCCGGAGCCGGCTATATCGCAGAGCCAGAATATCGGCTTGTCCGATGTATCGCCATCGGCCCATTGCCAGATTGTGTTGAGGACCGCCTCGCGCGTTCCTTGTAGGCACGGATTGTGGACCGAAGAGGCGACGAATGCGACTGTCGGGAGCTGCAGTATTGCGTTTGCGTCCACTTTAAAGTGTAAGTAGCTGCCATCTATGACAGTTTTGACATACCGTCTGTCAAAAGTGTTTCAACGTCTGTTTTGGTGGCGTCGACAGTGGCCTTGGTCGCATCCACGGTAGTTTTGGTCGCATCGGCGGTAGTCTTGGTAGTCTCCACGCATGATTTGGTGACGTCCAACTTGACTTCTGTGGCTTTCGTAGTTTTGTCTACGACTTGAACGCGTAGTGCGGTGAAAACGCCCAACGCCTCCTACCTCCGAGGTGAGATTGTGAAAGGACTGATGAAGCTCGCACCATGAACTGCCTATGTTGATCCTCAATGTCTTGGCTCATTTTCAGAATCTCCCCTGCATCTGCTTTCACTTTGCTAAACGCTTTGAAGAGACCAAGTTTCTTGCGGCTGCGTTTTTCCTTTAGATCGACGACCATATCATGCATAGTCTCGAGAAACCTAGATATCTCAATGCATTGAAATGAAATTGAATAATTCGCCTACTCGACATAGTGGATGAGTGGCCGGCGGAATGCCTCGTCGACGACCCTCTCTTCTTGGGGGTATGTCTCAAACAATGTGGTTCGTTCTTCGAGTGCAGACATATAACGCTTGAGACGTTGAACAAGGTCTGTCCATTCTTCTTGATTGCTGTCTATCGCCTGTTATACCTATTAGAGGAAGTCATATCACCACAAGTCTGCCAACTTGCCTGTGCGACTTCGAGGATCGTTTTTGTTGTTAGACAAGCTGCTTTAAGAGGTGCCAGTATATCTGATACCTCGGCGATACTCGCCCCTACGGTGAGACCGACATTGACCGTGTTGTACATTTGAGCCTTCTTGCTCGAGCCTTGGGCAGAAGATGAGGATGCCAGAGAATCGACATTCTTGCGCTGCTTGCTTGGTTTGGATGAACTTGAGGCCGACATCCTGAAGATGGATGGTTCCAAGATTGCCGCGTGTGCGTGCCAGCCTCTGCACGCGCCGAGTTACAGCTTAGTTTGGTAAATTCGATAATACTTCCTTGGCTAATAACTCGCTATTACACTGGTTTGACTCACATCCAGAGGCGATACCACTTCTGGGCTACCTGTCGAAGCAAATAGGATATGACACGCAATAGATACACCATACGCTCAACCGAGAAAGTTGAATACGAAAAAGTGAAGTACGATAGATCCGAGTGCGAAGTCTGCAAACGCTCTACGAAACGTCAGCAGTGCTTGGGAGAGAGGGATGGCGAGACGCACCGTTCCGGAGACACGTCTTTAAACTCTTGTTGATTCAGAGGATTAACTTGTGATCGCAAGCTTGCAGTCAGCACGAATTGGCCCACACAGCTGGCAAATCTGGAACGGGGCCCCAGCTTGTTAGCGCGCTGGTCACCGGCAATGAGATATGTACCCAGCGAGAAATGCGTTGAAGGGAAAGCTCGAGATTAGGACGCAATATACGAATTGAATGATGCCGCTGAGCATGAGAAACACGAGAAAGGCGTCGATGAGCTTTAGTCTTGCTGGCGTCTCGTCCTGGTACGCCTTCCAGAGAGACGAGAAGGCATTTGTAGATGCAGATGGCTTGGGAGTTGCGCTCGGTTTCGGTGGCATGGCCAGCACTTGTCACGGTCGAGAGTCAACCAGTTTTGTCCAAAACTTTCTTCGACCTCGACCCCGTCGTTTCTCGTTGGTTGGGCCAGCTTTTGCGTTTATAAGGAGTATAATATCGCGTAAAGCTACTCAATATCGCCATGTACACGCTCAAAAGGACGACGACATCGTTTTGTCGAACACGAAGAACGAGAGAGCTGCGCTACGTCTTTACAGCGTACCTCTCGACAAATGCACAACATAGCGTCATAGCACCGTTCTATCTCGAGCAAGGACTGGGCGACTTCTTGTCTCCAGACGCGGTGAAGACGATTGCAGTCGAATACCAGCAGGGCCTATTGACGAGATTAAACGAGGAACTTGCCAGTTAGTCCCCTTTCTTTCTGCATGAATCCAGCGGCTTATACTTTATCCTTCTCAGCTGAACCCGAATTGAAGGACAAGAGCGTCGCACAAACGGTCGTCAGCCTCGGAAACGATCCTAAACATGTACTCGCCTTTAATTACGCGTCTCAGGCCTTGAACAACTCTTTTTTCTTCGATAATCTGGTACGCGCGCGCAGTAGACGAAACAGAATCAGCAGGCTCACAAACATACATAGCTTCCATTATCTCAAGCAGCTCCTACTATTGATGGATCGCCGGCAGAGTCACACGAGCACTCGATGAAAACCGACTTGAAGGTGGCAATCGAAGACTCGTTCAGTTCATTGGATAATCTAAAGTCGACAATGTCCGCAGCAGCGCTCGGCATGATGGGTTCTGGCTGGGTATGGCTCGTTTGTGATGAGACCGGTGACCATCTTGCCGTCATTCCATCCTACGGACCCGGGACAATGTTGGTCAGGAGTAGGGTTCAAAAGTATCCCGAAGGGCTGAGCGAAGTCAGCCTGAATTCGCGGAGTCTGCTTCAGGTTCTCGGAGAGCGAATCAGCAGCCAATCTGCTGGTGGTCAGACTACTCAGATCCCTCGCAATGGTGGAGCCTCAAAGGCCAAGATGCTCCACACCTCTTCTTTGATCAACTCTCCTCTGTACGCAACATCCTTTGCGGCCCCGCGGTTCTCCCAAACCCCCGCAAGATTAGCGCCTCTAGAACCACTCTCGCCTTCCCATCGCTACCCACAATCACCCATCACAAGCTCTCATCGGTACAGCAGCACATATAACGAGGATGTGCCCAGGCCGGAGCCGGCAGACGAGTTGGATCCCTTGGACAATGATACTCTCCCATTAGAGCGACAGCCTAGGCCTCGGACTGTGGCGGCAGATAACGCCGCTCTGAGTACGATCCGTCGTGACCCTACTAGTCCGCCCTTTTCACTGTCGTCGCGACTCAGAGGTGGTCAAGATGATTTGAGCCCCTTGCTCTGCATAAGGTCAGTCTGCTACCTTGCAACTTCACACTCAGAACTGATGCGCACGTCTCAAGTGTCCACGAGCATATGTGGCTTTGCGGAGGGTACGGCATCCTGGGAAGGAAGAGTACCTACGACGATTCTGGAACTTTGTCGACTGGGGAAAGGTCAGCGCAATCCATTCGAGATGGCGTGCAACTGGCGGCACAAACGCTTCCGAGTACCGTCCCCTCTCGACAACGGCACCTCGGATTTATTAGTCGCGTTTGTTGGTATTTCGGTATCACGTTACTTTGGCCTATTTCCTATTCGTATATACTTCGACCTATCAAACCAAGAGATGAATACTGAAGGGCCCTCCGGGCGGACCCCTGACCTTTATGTCCTTTTGGGCTCGACGATTTATCGCTGAATATACGTTATACCCACAACTCACGTGGGACCCCTTAGACGCTCGCAATGAACAGGGAGGAAGGGTGTGAACGAAATAGGAGATTTCATCAGAGATCTAAATGACAAACAAAAACAATCGCACCATCTGGATCCAGGAGGAGACAGAGCACGCGGACGGAGATTGTGAGGGGCACTAAGACTATGGGTCCGAGCCTTCAGTCCTCTTTCCCTTGATCTGCTGGAGCTCGTGCTCAGGTACATAGGAGTAAGCTGTTCGACAAAAGAACGTAAAGTTTCAGCTGGTGATGCACTCACAATACTCAAGGGAGCAACGTCTGTCCTGGAAACAACAGCTGTTGCGGCTTCCTTAGTAAGCAGAACTGTCAAAAGTTACCGATAGAACCCAGAATTGTTGAGCGAAGGGCGGGCAAGCTTGACTCGCCTTTCGGCATCGGTACCGAAGTCATGAAACCGGGGGGGATGAGCCAAGAAGTTGCGGTCAGCCTGTACAATAAGCTGACAAATTTCACGGATATGCATTGGGAGCGCAAGGTCGGAGGGGAGGCCAGTACGCTCGAGCCAGGGAAACAAAGGTTTAAGGACAGGCTCGAGCGGGGCTTTCAAGTGGCCGCCGCAGTTTGACAAGGAGCCAAATATTAGTTGAAAATCGTGCAGACAATTCAATTACTGTGCCTGGTAAAGGCTTGTAAGACCCTTCCCTCCACGGATGTGAATCCCTCAAACTGGATCTCATTTGTTTCAACCCGAAATTTCATTGGAGATATTCACTAAACTCGGCTTTTGGACCGCCACTCGCGCATCATACGCTCCATCATCTCAGCCTCTGTCTCCGTCTTCTCCTTCGTGAACATGAACCACTGGGGGGCGGGACGCAATGTATTTTGAACCCCTGCTGTTTCGCTGGCTGCTGCTGCGACATGGCCTGCGAGCAGCTTACAAGGAATTTCTGTGCCGCCGTCGTCAACGGTCACATCGACATCACAGGACCCGCTTGGGATATCCGAAGTATCCAGCCGAGAGAAACGCAGCCCATCCAAGATCAAAGGTGGTGGTAATCGATACCTAAACTGCCTGTATGGAGAACGCTTCAATTAGGCGTCGCATCGACGACTAGTGGGATAGTGCTTACGACGGGTTCATTGCATACTCTTCCTTATATTTCCGCTCTTCTTCACTCAAGTCGGTCTCGATTGTTTTCAAGTCGTGAGCCTGCCATTTACCTCCCGAGTTCCAGACGGCAAAGGCAGTGATCCATCCACTGAGATAGGACGGACCAGATCCACCGGCTTGATAATGACAGATTCTGTTCCAGAACTCGACGTCGAGACTATTCCCGGCTTTGACTGCATCGAACGCAGAAATAAATTGGCGGATAATGGGTCGCAACAGACGAGCAAAGAAGGTGGGTTCATTACCAAATTCTTCAAGCTTGTCCAGTCGTTTGAGGATTGCCGCATAATCTTCTTGTTCGCCCTCGAGTGTGATTGAAGGTATGCCACAATCGATACAGAATTCATAACTGAAGTATGCCTTGAGAGTGCTCATCATCATGACCGAGCAGATGATTTTGTCATTCGGTGTTGTCGTGGAGAAGGTTGGGACGATAAACTCGTAGAGCGAGGGATCTTTGATCTGGAGAGAGGTAAGAAGCCTCTCAATATCAATATTTTTAAACACCTTTGTCTTTAATAGCTCTCCCATATCGTTTGCGGCCGCACCAAATCCAAAGTCTGCGCCGACCACCAGCTTCTCCTTTCCTTCGTGCGAAACAAAGTGAGACCTTAGTTCCTCGGCATGAGCGTTGATACTAGACCGTGCACTTGGTCACTGAAGAAGCGTTATCTAAGAAAGTGCTCACTAGAAATTGAACTGGGACAAGATCGCGATCCACAGGTCATCCGGCCTTGTCTTGATGTTATAGCGTCACCCCAGATTAATAATGTATTGCATACCGGATAATCAGATGATAATGTTCGTTGTACGCATCGACCACAGTATTAATAAACCCATTGCTTTTGGGAATGAGGTAACCATTGGGGGTAAACGAAGACTCTAGTACACCTTTCCAAGTGTCAGCCGTAGCTTCATGTCAACCAGATAACTCACGGTCACATTTGGCGCCGTCTTCGCTCCAGACCTCACATATAAATCTCTCTGCTGTGATGGACGATGGTTTCCTATAAGATCGAAGTTCCTCTGCATCATGGTTTGCAACCTTGAAAGTGATGGGCATCTTCGAGTCGCTGGGCTTGTCATGGGCCAAGCTTGGGTCTTATAGGGAGAGGCCATTAATAGACGCTGAGCGACAATATCTGGGTACCCGGCGATAACGAAATTATTTCCGTGCATACTATTCGCTCATTCTATTGAGTGCTCGGTGGCTCTCTGCTACTGGCCGTCACAGTGACGCTTTAGGATCCCGCACGATTCACGTATGAGGTGAAACCGGAGAGTCATAAAGAGCCGCTTCAATATTCTTCTTTATTTGCAAAGCGAGTCTGATTCCAAAGCGGCAGACGATGTTCAAAGCTCTGGCTTTTGCGGCTTTTGCGAACGCCACTCCCTCTTCATACGCTTGAGCATCTCAGGCTTCTGTCTCTGTCTTCTCCTTGGTAAACATGAACCACGGAGGGGCAGGGCGCAGCGTGTTCTGCAGCCCTGCGGTCTCGCTCGCTGCCGCTGCAACATGTCCCGCGACCAGCTTGCAGGGTATTTTCGACTTGCCTTTAATGGTAATATCGATATCACAAGACCCATTTGAAATATAGGAGGTATCTAACTTAGAGTAGCGTAACCCGTCCAAGCTCAAAGGTGGTAGTGATTCATACGATTTAAATCGCCTGCATTAGAGAGCATCCAAGTTAGATGTTGCAGCGATGCCTGAAAGATTAGTGCTTACGAGCGGTCTTTTGTATACTCCTCGAGGTATTTCTGCTCCTGTTCGCTCAATTCAGCCTCAATCGTTTTCAGGTCATGAGCCTGCCATTCGCCTCGGCGATTCCAGATAGTGAACACAGTGATCCATCCGCTGAGGTGGGATGAACCAGACCCAAAGGGCTCAATATGACAGATCCTGCTCCAGAATCTGAGGTCGACGCCACTCTCGGTTTTGACCGCATCGAACGCAGAGACAAACTGGCGGATAACGAGTCACAGGAAACGAGCAAAGACCTTCGGCTTGTTTCCAAATTCTTCAAGTTTGTCAAGTCGTCTGAGGATTGCTATATTATCTTCTTGTTCGCCCTCAAGTGTGATAGAAGGTATGCCGCACCAAAAGTTGCATCCACAACCGAAATAAGTCTTGAGTGCTTATCATGATGACCGAGCAGGTAATTTTGTCGTTAGACGTCGTCATCGAGAAAGTAGGGACAATAAATTCGTGGAGTGAGGGGTCTTTGACCTAGTGAGAGATTAGTACCCTATGATATGAACGGTTTTAAATACCCTTGTCTTCAAGAATTCCCCCTTTATTGTCACAGGTGTACCAAACCCATAGTCTGCGCCGGCCACCAGATGCTTCGTTCCTTCGTGCGACACGAAGTGGGACCTCAGTCCTTCAGCACGAGCATTGACACTGTATTGAATGCTTGGTCAGCGAGAGGATGCCATTTCAAAGAGTACTTACGAAACTGAGCAGGGACAAGACTGCAATCCACAAGTCGTCTGGCCCTGAGTTTATGTCATGAATGTGATTTATGAGATTAGTATTGAGTCGCATGCCTGATGATCAGATGGTAATGTTCGTTGTACGCGTTGGCCACTATGTCGATAAACCCATTGCCTTGGGGAATGAAGTTACCCTCAGGGGTGAAAGAAGACTCTATGACACCTTTGGTCAAGTGTTAGGTGTAGTCTTTTAGAAATGAGAACGGACGGCCGCATTTGGCGCCATCTTCGCGCCACACCTGGCTCACGAGTTCTTCCGCTTTGATAGGTTTGGGCTTCCTAGAAGAGCAAAGCTCTTCGGCATCATGTTTTGCGACCTTGAAGGTGATGGGCTTCTTCAACTGTGGACGTGGTGGTGATCAAGTCTTGCTTGCCTTTGTGCATTGTGTAAAAAAACAGAAGCGCTACAACGAAACAACCAATTGCGCCTTGCTGCAAAGATGAAGTAGTTATCATTCGTATTGCTACCACTGCATTCATCCAGGTGTATTGAGCACTCGGGTGGTGGGACCCAATGTCGAAGGTACCATCGACTCTTGGGATGATTCCGTGTTCCAACACATGATACGGATGAATAAACCCCACTAGATACTATGAATCAATACCGACATCTCATTTCAGCTCCTCATTGACGTTGCTCCGTTGCTCCTGCTCCCCTTTGGTCATTTCGGAATCAATCGGTGTGCAACCATTTGTCTCTTGAAATCTAAACATGAGAGACAGTTTAACAACGTTCAGGTATTAAGATTTGGGCATTTTGTTCATGTCGGTGATAGGTCTCTTCCAGAGGTCGAGGTTGATTCCCACGCGTCAATAAACTGGCACAGGTTTGCAAAAACTTGTAGAATTTCTACCAAACTTTTCAAAGTTCTGATGATTAAGGATGGAGATGCAGTCGTTCTGCTCGCGCTGGAGATTGATTGACAGAGCACAGCGCAGATGATCCCGGGTTCGTAGTAGAAGTATTCCTTGAGGTCCTCGGCATCAAGGTGGACTCGTTGTAGAAACAGTGCGCTTAATAAACAAATAGAGAAATGGGTCCTTGAGTCGCGATACTGACGTGAAGAAACACTTCGATAGGCGAGCCGATACATTCCCATTAGCTCTGTACAAAGTCAACGTATAATTTTACATGTAATTCCGTTGATATCGTGAGATTTTGTGTATCCATATGGCCCTCGGGTATCGAGGCGGGTCCCAAGCTGGCCACGTCTCTTTGACCCCGACTGCAATTTGTTGGCAGACTCGACGACTCCAAAAAAACCCCGGCCATAATCCTCTCCTCTCTTACAGGATGAATCCAGCTGTACAAAACCTCGTCATCTCCCTGGGTGCGATGCAAGTCGCCCGTAAAATTCCTTTCGAGGACCCGCAGGTCCTCATGTACGTCCGCATCGGCTATATCGCCTCCCAGGTGATATGTATTGCTGTATATCTCTATATCTCTGCTCAGGTGCGCTTCAAACGTTTGCCTCGCATATGTTGGATCGCTGACGCGGTCGTTGCGTGGGTTTTTCGTGCTCGTCATTTGACGTGCCTTGTCTATCTCTCTGAATCATGTGGTTCGCGTCCTTTCATTTGCACCTCGACAGATTAAGAAGAAGAATGATACTACTGTCCTCAAATACGTGGAGCCCAAGAATGCGCTCAACCCAGACAGCGGAGGACTCGTGGTGACTACAAATCGGGATTATGATCTCGAGGAGACATCCAAGCTTTTGCGTGCAGTATATATGGGAGTCGCCATGATGGGATTCATGCACTTTTACATGAAGTTCACCCAGCCTCTCTTCATCCAGGGTCTCATGGGAATCAAAAACCTGCTCGAGGCTAAACCAGTTGCGCTCTACATCTTCAACAAGCCGGCCGAGGGTGACCTCAAGCGACCGTTCAAACAGCCCCCTGGTCTTTTGGCTGTGAGTTGTCCACTATACCTATTAGAGTATTTGATTCTCATCACATTTGCAGCGTCCAACCCAGCCACCGACAAGGCTAGCATTGACGCAGCCGAGGGCAAGCCAAAGCCAAAGGAGGAGTAAATCTACTTACCTTCTGGAGCATGTAGACACCTGTGCTCGGGGTTGTTTGGTTTTATTTTATTCGTGACTCTTGTTCGTTCTATGCCTCTGGGCAGGAACGGGTACTCTTTTGTAGACGATAACTAGTAGACTATTAATCCTAGTTTCGCTTCTGCGACTTTTCATTTGTACCTCTTATAAGCAGTGCTCTTGACCTCCACTTTGGTCGAGACTTTGTGATTTCACCTTTTCGAACCCAACCATCACATCCACTCCACGGACAGCCTCCATCTGCGCAGGCACAAGACATGTCCATGATCTCTAGAACGACCGCACGGTCAAGACTTCAGCTCGTCAAGGCGAACATTGGCAGGCAACAATCACAGGCAACCCGCCGGTTTGCGTCGAGTGGTCCTACAAAGCCAAACGAGGCGACAGAGAAGGCTGCAGAGTATGCGAAAAAGGTATGTCGCCGTCGATGTTTCCGTCTTTTCCCTCGTCTTTTGCCAACGAGAATGATTCTCGCTGACCAGCGAATTTCGACCACTGGTTTGCTGGCCTGTCTTTGCTCCTCATTATTTATTAAAATTCGAAATTGATTGTTATGGCTTGTTTGCTGACGTTGTGGTTGCTGCGTGTAGGCCTATGAGCAAGGATCTGCCGTAGCAGGCAAGGCTTTTGAACAGGGCTCTGCTCTCGCTGGAAAGGCACTGGAGGGAGCAAAGAAATATGGTGGAGAATACACTGGTCAAGTGACGAGCCGTCTCGGTGGTTAGTACCTTCCGTCGAAACGGCACTCTACGACAAATACTGAAAAAAATCTGTTACCTTATAGCATACCAAGAACCCCTCTTCTACAACTTTGCCGTCCTTCGAGAAGTTTTGAAGCAAGTCTACATTCGCGAGTCGCTCGCCCCGCCTACCTCGCTCTCGCAAATCACCCAAGTCTATCGATCCATTTGGGAACAGGCATCTTCTCTTCAATGGTGGAGACAGCTCATCGACTCTGGAGGATGGAAAAAAGTTGGAATCTACGCTCTCGAGGCGTATGGTATCTTCCATATTGGCGAAATGATTGGTCGAAGGAGTATTGTCGGATACAAGCTCAAGTAGAGTTTCTTCGGTCAGTCCTATGGCCTTTTTGGGGGAGAGGGGTTTGTATTCTGCAAAAGCCCACTCGACACCCTTGCATCCACTTCGACCATTCGTGTTTGCTATCTAGACAAGTACAGATATATTATCTGTGCTGCATAACCCGAGTTGCCGATATAGGATCCTTTCAAGTCTGCGGACATGCAAACTCCGAACCCTTAAGACAGTTACAAATCCAACGTCAACCAGCGACTGCAAACACTGAGGGCTACTATTTGATTATAAGCTTGCTGGTGTACTCATTAGACTCACACCTCATTGCACTCATCCGCGGAATGGTCAGTAGGTATAATGGAAATACGATAAAGAACTTGATATGATGACAAATTCGAGAAGGATTGTCCGACGACACTACAACCGCTCGACGCTCATAGCTTAGCAGGGGTTTCCGATGGAGGCATCTTGAGATGGGACCCCGAGACGAGAAGAGTGCGCTTCTCCTTGTGAATAAACTACAGCTCACATCAGTTTTACTCCAATGGCAACGACTAGTACACACCTCACACCTCGTGGAAAGCACTCTCTTACCCAGCGCTCGAGTCGTCGAAACTATCTCAATCGTTGTCCCTCTGGGGAATCTTCAAGCGATGCCATTTGAGTGTACGAGGGGACTTACACAGGGACAGGCAAGTGGTAATCCACGTTCAGATTCAACGAAACGTGAGACCGCATGAAGGCGGATAATAGCAGAGAGGTGCATCTATGGAGAGTCAGTAAATCGTATTCGGACCGGGTTGAGCACTTGCAAATCGACAAGATAAGCACTGCAGCCGCCGTGCATATTGTGATATCCATTACTCATTTCTGAAGAAGGATAAACACTTGTATTGAATACGAGGTGAGTATAAGCGTACCTTCGGTTACTGTAATTTCACAAACAAGCGTCCCGGAATCCTTCTTGCTCCCGTTCTTGCTTCGTTCAACGTCGAATCGCTTTGGAACGACTTGGCGAAGGATATCCCCTGCGAATTTCTCTTGTAGAACTTGCATCCATATAAAGATAATCTCCTTTTCCTCCTGGGTCGCCGAGCCCACAATCGAACGAGCCTTCTCCTGTAAATTTTCGACAGACATAGCGTCTAGAAGGTTTTAATAAGGGCTAATTTGTGATAGTTGTAGGAATCCCGAGTCTTCTTCGCAGACGAGGGCGGGTTCAAGTTCGACCGGTCTAAGCTTTGCCGGAGCTCTCAGAGCAAGAAACAAAAATGCTAGGTTCAATATTGTATGATACAAGAAAATCAGTGCTGGCATATACCGAACGCATACGGTGGTGTCGTTAGAAAATAACGCATCGGCCATCATCTTTGCCCTTGGATCCTACGCCGACTTCTGGCGGGTATTCTGGAGGGGCTGAGCGCAGAGGACGACTAAACTCTCCCGAAGCAATCTCTAGGGATGGTCGTCCAGCGTCCTTAGCATGACTGCCCGATTGGAACCATCCAGATGACCTATTGACGGACCAAGTAGAGGGTGACGATGTATGTCGTGGACGTGCGGGCCTACTTGATACTGTAGCATTCGCATCAACCATGCCATCTTCTGCTACAGGGGCCAACTGCGGCTGCCTATATGGACTAAGTAAAATGCTCAAGGGGAAGAACGACGCTGACATATCAAGCTTGAAAGTTGTATTTGGCTCGATTGGACTGTTCAATGCGTCTGCAATGGACCTGTAAGCCTGGGGACGCTTGAATTACAGGGACTAACCTTTGAGATTAGGCGCCAACTCGGCGATTGGATCTTCGGTTTCCCGTTGCATTTGAACAGGATCCTCCATAAGACTTGTCTTCCTGTTTGTGTCGGATATCCCTGTCTGGCTCAAGCCACTCTGCCATAACCAATAAGAGTATGAATAAAAATAGTTAGGCTCCTACCTCTCCCAGCATGAATTGAGTGGAATCCAAAGATGGAGTGGGTATCGGGCTGATGAATCGTGGGCTGTTAGGCGCTATCGGTGCGACGCTTGTAGCCACGGATCGCTCTGACCGAGCATCATCCACAAAACCCATTCGCTCATCCTTCGAGCTCGTCACTTCGACCAGCGGCACCTCCAAATTGACAGAGGGTATTTGAGGCCCTGGTGTATCAGGCAGCGGAGGTTCCACCTCCTTTGGTCGAACAATCGGTATGTTCTGTTGTTTATACTCATCCGTTTCGTCGAACGTCTCGGAGCGAGGACTAGTAGGCGCTTCAGGTGTAGTACTGAGCATTCGCTGAGCTTCTGGTCGCAACTGCGTGTCCGAATCAGAATTGTGAATTCTGACAGGTATCAACTGGGTTATTCCATCCTTCGGCACGGAGCTGACGATCCGGGGAGGTGGCGAGTCCTCAACCTGCAAGACAGTAATTTCCGGTGCCGTAGTATCCACGTGCTCAGAGGTAGTAATGTTTGCAGGCGGAAAACCTTGGTAGTGATCTGACCCATCTGGCGTATCGAATACAAATGCTTCTCGCGAGGTTTGTCCCAGTGGTAACGGTGATGCAGGCCTGCCCGATGTTTCAACTGTATCCCCTTCGAACCCCACCACCCGTATCACTGGCCTGTCCACCTCGTTGTCCACCTCGGGCCGAGCTGAAGGTTTGACGGTTGCAGTTGATTCGGCGACAGCATCGCTCCCAGGAGCGTTGAGCGAGGGTCTGACGGGCGAGCCAGAATCTTCGTTTATCCGATCCTGATGCGAGGGCAATGGGTCCCCTGAGGCGCAGGATCTCTTCTGGTGTCTGAGGAAGCTTCTGGCCCGAGTGGTCTCCCGAATATCCAGCCTGGGTGACATACGTCTGGTGTATTGCTTCCCGCTCCTCGCCTGCAGAAGTAACACCCGTGCCCTCTGAGATGACTTCTATTGCTTGCAGCGTTGGTGGCAGGGCTGTGACTCTAGCAGTTTTTTCCAAGGGGACAGATACAACTTCAGCCCCGACTGGTGCGCTTGGTCCCAGCTCAAGTCTCCTGGCCAGAAGTTCTTGTTCGGTATCCTCTGCTGGTAGATTGGTCTCCTCCAGCGACACCGTATGTCCCGAAATGTCATATGATGAAAGCGATGTTTGGGATTTGATGCCTTTTGGATCCGCCTGGGGTTCGAGCTCTTGGTCGTCGAGTGACTGAAGGGGAACAAGGGTCGCACCTTCGAGGGACGGGATGTGAGTAAATGTTCCCTTGGGTGCCTCGGAACGAACTTGAGGTGTAATATCTTCTATGAGGTTTCCATCCTCGTCTGTAGCAGGTGTCTGCTCGCACAAGGACGCAGCATCTACATCAGCCTCGTCCTCGGGCAGAGATGTTGATAGTACCCTTCTACTCGACTCCTGTACAGCCGCGAAGTTGCTTTCAGAAACCTCTGCAGGTGGTGTCGATGAAGGTAGTGTCACTGCACTCTCCGTGACCGTGGGGAGAGTGATGGACTCTACCACACCTTCCGGCGATCCTATAGCTAGCTCGAGCCGCCTCTCGAGGAGCGCTTCCTCGTCATCTTCAATTGGAAGATTCTCCTCCTTTAACTCCTTGATTGGCGCGGAAACGTCGGAGAAGTGGTGGCGTAGCGATGTCGGGTTGGCTCAGCGGTACCTGGTCTTGAAATTCTAGATCTGGTTGAATGTCATCCAGGTTGTGTGGTGTAGATGGGGGTATCGTGACGTTGCTGACTGTTGGGTCAAATTCCTTATTTGACGTGTCAATTTGTACTGGATAATCCAGTCCAATCTCGAGCCTGGTCTCAAACATCTCCTCGCTGTCCTGATCCTGGATCTGAAGGCTCTCCTCAGTAAGGGGTACGGTCTCGACTATTGCCTGGTTCCGAAGTCTCGAGTTCTGGTGTTGTATCTTCGGAGACAAAGTCATCGATCCGGGGCGTGGATGCCGGAATTGTGATCACACTAGCCGATTTCTCCAGAGAGTCCGCAGGAATATGAGCATGAACAGGGGGCTCCAATCCCAGTTCAAGACGCGCATTGAGCATACTCGCTTCATCTTCTTCAGCTGGTAGCTCTCGCTCATTTAACGGTATATCTGCTGACGAGATTCCAGAACCAACCGTCTGTAAAGGATCGCCTTGCTCCTTTGTCGGGGTTGAATCATCCCATTCTTGAACGCCATCAGATACTTCCCTTAAATCCTCCAAGGATTCTGAGGTGGACGGTGGAATAGGTATGATGCTTGGGGATCGCTCAACACTTCTGCCGGTAGTTCTATGTGAGGAGGGTGCTCAAGGCCGAGCGCGAGTCTTGTGTTAATAAGTTCGTTCTCCTCCAAGATTTTATCTTCGGTTGACTCCGTTTCTACTTCATGAAGGAGCTTTTCGCTTTCCCTGGACGGTGACTCGAGCTGACTGCCTCCGACGAGAGCAATGACTCCATCTGAATGATTGGGAGCTTCTATAGACTCGTCAATGCTGGTGTTTAACCCCATATGGAATCGTTCTCCAAGCGTATCACTTTCTTCCTCCTTAGCCGGCGATTGCGGTCTTACGACCTGCGTGGTCAAAGGAGCTGAAGGCTCTTCAGCTACTTCGGCACTCTGAGCCTCCAGCATTGCTGGTTGAGAGTCACTCGTATCTTCATCTGAGTGATTAGTGGTCAACCCGTCGATTGCCGCTGGCTGCAGATATCCGATCAGAGATTGTTGAGAAATCCACTGATATAGCCTACCATACGATTTTTATTCTCCTTCTCGGGTTTATCCCTGTCAACCACCTTCCCTTCGGCGTCTGCAACTCTCTGCTCGACGACTTCTGGGTGCTGTATATTCATATTCTCCTCTGATAATCCACTGGAAGCTTCTTGCGTCTCTCCATTCTCGGTTGGCTCTTTCTGCACACGTGCGGTGTCTTCCTTGGCCTCGTTTGCCTGGTCATGCGCCACTGCAGGCTGGGTCGCAGTTGGACGATGAGAGTATTCGTCTCCGTCTTTGAGCTCGACGCTCATCTTTCGTGAATTTCCTCTGCGTGGTGCAAAATAGAGGTATAAGAAGCAGTCACCACTCTTGGGCAACGCCAATAACCTATGACGCGAACCTCGGTGAATTCTCAAAAGTCTGGGAAAATCGGCGACTTAAGTCGAGGCGTGATATTTCAAGTGGCAGTCACATATACTGTTCAAATGTAGCAACAAGGAATGGTCTTGTTACCAGAGGATGCCAGAGTCTACAACCCAGTCCAGCTACCTCGTCCCTCGGGGTTGTGGAGCGCAGTCTGCCCAATTTTAATGACCGTGCCAGCTGCAATGTCCGTTCCACCACCCATTCTGAGACCTCCTTCGCTTGTGTCGATTGTCCCAAGGATGCCTGTCGGACTTGCAAGCGCTGAGACTAGAGGACTGGGAAGATTCACAGAGAGAAGCTTTGCAGTTGGTGTACTCATCGTCTTTTGATGCGACGGGCCGTCCGGCTCGCGTGGAGTGAGCGGTCGAAGGGGAGGCGGTGGGCTGAGAACAGGCAAGAATGATTCGGCGTACCACTCGTACCAGATCTTTGACCTCCCAGTGAGTCTCCAGATAGAAACAGTCAGCTCCGAGTTGCTGGGTAGATACAAGGGATCCTGTACGTGATCAGAAAGGATGAGGTTGGCACCACGGACAGGGATACCTTGAGTGGAAAGAAGAGTGGAAACCAGCTTAGCATATTCGGTGAGATGTACGGCTGACTCTCGGGATGAATGCTCAGTCCGACGTCGCGGTACAAAACAGCTTCGAAATATCCGGCTAAACCGTGTAGGATCCCCGCATTAGGAATATGAAAGTTGAGCTTCGCACTCCGAGTGTTATGAGTGTTCGTGATTGGAAGGCCTATGTGACATTAATGGATGTGTTTTCATTGCATCAGATGTACCTTGCTCATTGAGAACTGCCTCCCTTCTTGGATGCTCGAACGTCCAACACTCCTGAATCTTTGTCCCACAAACTCCACGGAGACCACCGCCGTCACCGCTGAGAGTGTTGACAGCCTGGAACATGACTACATACGGCGTCTCCGCGCTACTCTTGCTTGAATTTTGTAAAACCTCGTTATGAAGCTTTGGCGATGAGATGGGAGAGAGATATGCGGTATAGGATGAGGGAATGGATATACCATCCGCTGTACATGTGGTTCAGTTTGTGAAAGGAGACAATGTTATGCAACTCACGCGCTAGAAATCTCATGGCACCGTCCAAACACTCTGGGCTTGCCTCGTTGTCACCAAAGGACCCGAGGAGCTCACTGACAAGGATATCAACTGGCTCTGGGACCTGAATCCGTCTCATGTCTCCGTAGATAAGTAGGACTCTGTCCTTCCAATGTACTTTCTGTTCTTGTAACCTTCCGGAGTCATCAATATGATCCAATCTCATGAGCCGCGACTCACGTGACGAATGCATTCGGATTCTTCTCCACGGCATAGACAAGACCGTCCCTTTTACTTCTGTCAAGTGCGGCTAGACACCGGGTAACAATAGGACCCCGACCAGCCCCAACGACGCAGATTACACTGATACTGGTTAGGTACAACGCAACGAACTAAATAGGCACCCACGTTCGAGATGTTGGACTCCTATCTGAGAGAGCGAGAAAGACCGCCTACACGGTTCAGTCATGGCGTTGATCATGAAAGGTTCGTACCTCTTCATATCTCTCGTACTTGACTGGATCTCTCTCAAATGTATCATATGTCCCACTTCCAAGGTTGTCCATCAATGGCTACCTGAATCAGTCCGGCTGTTCTCCTGTACATGTCAACGAACCTGGAGAGGGGCCTGAAGATAGTCCCAATACCCTTTTGCAAAGTTTTCCAATGTTCCCGGTTGGTCAGCGGCTACAAGTTCCGGTGCTGTCCGTTCAAGATGTCGGACATACTGCGCGTATGCCATGTGACCGCCACTCTGATGTACCCGTGTTCTAGTGCGCGACAATAGAATAGTAGGGTGGTGCTTGAAGCACTTTCGGAGAAAGTTTTGCGTCGCCTTTGTGAGGACCGGGTAACCTTTCGCATTGGATATAAAAGACGTGGATGGAAGTAAGATGTGATGGCAAGGTTCTGTGGACCAACGAGAAAGAACACCCGATGATAAAGGAAGTGGAAGCGATAGATCAAGAGCTAGATATGATTTTAATAACACCAGTCAGTGGTAACCGTGGTTGGAACCTCACTAAGGGATAGCCTTGGATTATAACCGCATATCGAGCGGATAACGTCCCACATCTCCCATGTGGTACTGAGATCGCCATCCGGGGCACGCGCATTCACGCTAAGTGGCATGTCCTCTGGGATCGTCTCTTCGGCAATCGAGTTTCGTGATGCGGAACGTGGGTCATATATGGGTATTCGTATAGAGATCTGCGTATATGATGACGTCGAGTTCAAGCACGCACTAACTGCTCTTCCATAGTCGGCCACGTTCTGACGATTTCGTGGGGGCGGCAGTATGACTGCTTGAAGGCTCAAGTACGCAGCATACGACAACTCCTGCTTAAGTGCCTGAAGTACGTTAAGTCTGGGCCCATATCATCTCTTGTTACTTACAATTTCAGAGTCATAGCGAAGGCCATCGTCAGGCGAGTCCAACTCGAGCCAGTCTGACACCATACCGATGGTTCCCATGGCCTCATCTATAATGTTCTTAAGCGGTGGCATGTGTTTTGAGAATTGAAGTACCTAATCGGGTGATGTTCATCTCTTCGCGAAGAAAAGGTCCTTCAGAGGCTCGCCAGTCCTCGGCCAGTCGCTCAACCTCTTCGCTCTGTTTCTCTCCATCAGTTAGACACATCTTTTTCCATCGCGATTTCCACGTCTCATTTGCCAGTGGAACACAGATGAGGTCGTAGCCATCCTCAGATGAGACTTTAAGTAGTCGAAGGAGTGGTGTCGAGTCGCTGGCTGTAATTTCCAGACGCTTTTCGGTTTTTTCTAGTTGATCAAGGTCATCTTGGCTGAAAACTGCCGCCAAAGGGACGTGACTCATGATAGAGAAGAGTCGAAGTGGCGGACTACCTGTACTTCGAAGGTCCCACAGCCGGGATCTAGCGACATACAAAACGAAATGCCCTTCGTGTTTCTATAGCAGTTCTTATGATAAAGATACAAACATACACCAAGGGGCTGCCTAGCCCTTGAAGAAAGGAATGGGTCGAATTCGGGGTTTGAGCCCTGCTTTAAGCTGCTCCCTTTCCCATTCTTCATCATCCATATATAAATCGACGGCGCCACTGGCCTTTCCCGTACTCGATGTTCCCGCAACTGGTTGCCCCATCTCCTTTCGTTTCATGGCATATCGTGGTCCGTATCGTTCACCTCCGAAATGGCAACGTAAGCCTTGGCGATGCCCCAGTCTATTTCTTTGGTTACGAACTGGAATTGTTTCGCCGCACGCTCCCGCTTTCGATTCTCCTCGCGCTTCAGCGTCTGGTGGCGGCGGTGGTATTTGCTTATCAGTCTGCGGAAGTAGAATGAAAGGGCGGGTGTGTAGGAGGTGAGGGGTCGTCGAAAGAGTTGATGGAGGCAGTCCATTCAGCGTGCATATTTCGCGGCTCTGAACCAATATCATGAGTCGTGTTCAATCTCTATGGTAGCAACCCACGTTTAGTTTGTATTTCAGAGCGATGCCTTGAAGGGTGTCTTGCTTCTGTAACCAGTACTTTCTGGGACCGCCTTGCTCCGATTGATTCGTCTGTGGAGGGGATTCCTCCTTTTCCTCCTCTTTTGAGTGCATTTCTACATCAGTCACTGTACTGGGACCGTCTAGCCGATGCTCAGGCGACTCTTGGTCATCATCATCGGAGTCTCCTCCAACCACAAACGTATTCGCCTCGCGCTCAAACTGCTCAATCCGCGGACTCTTATAGGATCCCGTGTTTCTGCTGCTGGACCCGACGACTTGAACCCCGCCGCCACAGGCGAGACAAGGAGAATACTCTTTGAGTCTTGGGTTGGCCTTGAGACACGACTCGCATATTATTTTATTGCAGCATGTTGTCGTGTATGAGCCTTGAGTGCCTTTTCGAAGAGTAGAACAGCATGCCACGCAGAGGCCAGACATCTGGTAGAGAGATAAGTCGCACAAGCTTGGCCACCACCAACTCCCGAGCAAAGGTTAGAGTCGCCAGCAAAAATCAAAGACAAGACAAAAGGATGTCATTTGTACCCGTAATATCCCTTTCTCCTGCTCGAGCGTCTCAGGAAATATCGGACGAGATGCGCGCAGCCTGTCTAAGGAATGGTTTCTTCCAAATAACCGAATTCAATCACATATTATCCTCAGAGCTCTTGTCTCGCACACTTTCGGCCTCTAAAGCGTTCTTTGACTTGCCTCTCGACGTCAAATCCGCGCTGTTCAAGGAGAATCATATATGCGGCGGATATGAACCTTACAAAGCCATGAATCTCGACCCGGGAGACAAATCTGGCTACGGTCACAACGAAGGCTACTCTGTTGCCAGCTCTGGCTATCCAACAGCCTGGCCGGCCGAACAAATACTCCCCGGCTTTCGGGCAACAATGGAAGAGTACTTCACCGCAGTTAATCGCCTAGCGGGTGTCGTATCTGGCTACTTGGCTCTGGGGCTCGACCTCTCTCCTGACTTTTTTGGCGACTTCTTTCATGGCCAGCTCGCGCATATCAAGCTGGCGCACTACTACCGTCCAGAGCATTCTCAAGGAGACGAAGGATCCGTTGGTGTTGCTCCTCACACGGATTGGGGAGCCATTACAATCCTCCTCCAAGACTCTGTCGGCGGTCTAGAAGTATTTGACCAGGATAGTCTCCGGTGGATAAAGGTGATTGTGCATTAGTTTAAGAGAAGTATTGTTAAATTGTTTCTTGTAGGTCTCAGCGCGTCCGAATACACTCGTCGTCAACCTGGGAGACTTACTAGCACGATGGACGAATGACCGGTATAAGTCGACGCGGCATCGCGTTACATCTCCTCCTCAAGGCATACATCGATACTCAATCCCCTTCTTTTCTCAAGGACATCCGGATTATGTCGTTCAAGTGATCAATTCTTGTATCAGGCCAGGCGAGGTCGCGAAATACAACCCTATCCGGGCCGAAGAGTACTTTAAACTCAAATTCGAAAGCACTTACAGTATACCAGCCCTAATAGCCCGTGACCCATAGGCAGAGTTCATCGCCTAATGCACATGGGGTTCCAAAAGGAGGGCTCCGAGTTCTATTTCTCCTTTCTTCCGACGTGGTCATGGGGGTGAGACGGTTTGGCGAGGTCGACAGACCAGAGCTGCGCGGAGACAAGGGCTCAGGACCCGATCTATGACACATACGCAGCGCAAAACCCCTTTGGAATAGTCTTTTTCAGCTATCCACATGCAGAGCGAAGGCGATGGTTCGAACCCATCCGGGGAGGTCAGCGAACAGAAACGGCATGGTGCATCCCCAAACTGGCATTTAAACAGAATCTTATCTCTAGTGCTTACATAGAAAGGATGCAGTGCCGTTCTCCGAGCGCATGTCGAAGAGGAGCCGCCTCGTGGGTTCCTCGAGATATTCGCTCTGCTCCTCTGGTTATAAGGGCAAGCCTCCCTGGCGCATCCACATCCAAAGATCCCGCTTTCTCCGAATCGTCAACATCCGAATCGACAACCTAGACGTTCTCTCCCCCATGTCCCTTCTCGTCGCCCAGCTCCCAATGCACCTCGCCGCCGCAAACGTCGACAGCCCAGCGTGGCTCGAGGTCGACCGACTCCGATCCCGACGCCGCCTCCTCACCAACCCAACATCCTCGCGAGCTATCAACGCCGATCGCGAGCAGCGGCGCAAACGCCGCCAATGGGAGCGCTGGACAAAGGCGATGGATGCTGCTCTCGAATCACTCCGCAAGGAGACGCAAGCTAGTCTTGCAAAGACTACTACATCACATGTCACATCCAATGCTCCTCCTGCTCCAACATGCGAGCCCCAGCTGCCGGCCAAGCTCTCGCTTTGCACCGAGAGCGTGGCTGCGCTTGCCGAGGAGACGAAGAGGACAGAGTCCTTTTCGTCGCGTTCGCCAACACTATACAGCCCATCACCGTCGCTACGCTCACGTCGCCCCGTTCTCAAGATCAAGATTGATTACGTCTACGAATTCAGCTTTGTATGCCCCACTGGTCAGTATGGCCGCGCTCGCAATCTGAGGCACTCTCGTCCTCGAGGACGATGAGACCAGATAGCTCGAGCAGCGCCGGGTTCTCGCAGTGCGCAGAATCAGACTCTTTCGAGTCGCTGGAGGTGTCGGAGCATATTGCTCGTGGACAACGATTGCTCCAACGCAAAAGACCTGCAGAGCAGGCACAAATACGGCGCAAGACGCTCTGGACGCAACGTCAGCGCAAGGCACTGGCGTTGCCCTGTTGCTAGAAACTCCCTGATGCTTTGCCCACCTCTCCCTCATATTCGTTCACGCATTCATAGGGTTTATCCTGTTAGCATTATCGATTCGTTCTCCTCGGTTTCAGTACGCTGTAGCTGTACTCTTGCTGTATTTTTACGACCATCACGAGAAAAAACAAAGTTTTTCTTCTTCTTCCTTACCACGACTTTAGACAGTGCCTGGCCATCAAACCGACCTCTTCAAGGGGTTGTTTCGTGTTGGATTATTGGGCGATTTGTGTCGTGAAGAGTGATTTTCAGAGGACATTAGAGCCCGAATGGCCTGGGTGGTGTTTCGCCGCCTCCAATGGAACTTTGGGTGTCAAAGTCCTCGTACAAAACTTGTATGCATCCTGTTGAATACATTTTCGTGGGCAGTGAGCGTGAGCTCAAGGAATTCCCGTGTTTCAGCGCAGGCTGCCTGTGTACCCTGAAACAAAATGAGCCTCGTTGAAAGTTTAGTGAAATTATGCGGTAAAAGTGTAGAAATAATTTGGGGGAATTTGGAAACGCGTGCCTGATACACTTGGAACAACGTCATGTAAGACTAGACCATCGCTTGTAAACCTTTGAGCTGGCGACATTCATCCATTCCTCAAGAGACACCAGATATCGGCGATTCTGGTGCTCAACAGGACATGTCACAGTCCTTACCGCCTCCAGCAACCGTCAGCACGGATAAGAACCGAGTCGGGGGGTTTCTACACGGCGTAAAAGCGACATGGATCCGCTTTAAGCAGAGCAGGAATACTGGATCAAGTCCTTCCATGTTCGATAGGGACTTTCAGCCCGGAGGAGGGGGCTCGACAGAAGCCTCGACGTCGGTCACGGGCCCTCCAGAAGAAGGGGCTCGTCGCCGCGAAGTTTACTATGCTCTCCCAATGAACAGATCAGCTCAGTCAAGAGAAGGAGAAGAGAGCTATGGGAGACACCGTTCACAACGGAGAAGATTGGCCAAACCGCCTGGCAAGCAGAGCGAGACAACAGAGGATCCAGAAGAATTTGGTGACGTCGACGAGGTTGTTGTGGACAATTCGTTTGAAATTGGGGGCCCGCAAGAGTCATTGACCGAGCCAAGTGCAGGACCAGGCGTGACTGAGCACCAGCCGACAATGCAGCCGGGGCAAGGCAAAGCAAAGGGCGGCGCATTTGGCTGGGATCCAAAGGACAGGCAAAATGGTCTCAATCTCAGCTCTAGCCAGTAAGTATACACGCGTTGCACATCACGATAGCGAGCTCATATCCTTTTCCTTTAATCCAGCACCCACTCGGCGCACGACACAAACTCGGTAACACACACTGGGATCACGTCTGCATACCTTCAATCATTTCTACGAACACTAAGATATGCTGGTAAAGTGGTCTATGGCGTCTTCTTCCCCCAATTCGACGACCATCACCACGAGAAGCAGTTTGTCTCCCAGGAATGGTATCTAGGCAAGGTCAGGTGGTAATCTGCTCCTAATATGTCTCATTGGCTGATGAATCGTTTGTAGATGCTCGCCTTGATTGCCGCTTGCTTTTTGATTGCCAACTGGGTACTTGCATGCATTGTATGATCCACCATGATATACTCGCTAATGCTGACACCTTCTCTTTAGTTCATCCCTCGTCCATTTATTCTCTTCGACTACATCTTCAACTTCGGGATCGCTCCAGTCCTCACCCTCCCGTTGCCAATACTTATCGTTCTACGGTGGCCCATTCGTCGGTATGCCCTAGTTTTGCTCTACCTCGTATCATCTAAGCGAGTACAGTCCGGTCATTTACCAAATTTACCTCGTATTCGCAGTCTGGTCTCAGGCGTGGTACAGTCTCCTCAGGTACGGTATAAGTACTCCTGGTACCGTGGCTCACGCATAATTAGTCTCATACTTTGTGGATTTTACTCCAAACGGAGCTATTTCAGCTGTGGACGGTGAATTCGACCAGACGATCACTCTATCATGCTCACAATACACACAGCAAAGATTTCTTGGGGATTTTTTTCTATGCCACAGGCTTCCCATGCCTGGCACTATTCGCCCTCGGCCAGAAGCGCTTCCCCGCTGCGCTCGCCGCAAGTGCCACCATTATAGTAATGGGTGCTTGTGTAGTACCATATCGAGAGTGTGAGCGGACGATTATTCTCTCAGCTTTGTTTTAACATTTCGTTAGCTTGGGTTAGGCTCGTTGTCAATATGATTCTCTTCAATGGATTCATTATCTACGTTCATTGGGCACGAGAAATGGTCTGGTAGCATTTGTTGTTGCGGCATCTTGCTGATCGTCTCTGCCCAGTCGGACCGCGATCGCTTTATCATGAGTCGACAAATCAAGGATGCATATTTGTATCGGCATCGACTCCAGATGCGAGAGAAGCAAATTCAGAACAGCAAGCAACGACTAACGGGCTATATCTTTCACGAAGTTCGGGTGCCTCTCAATACCGCAAGTAAGCTGTTTCTGACCAAGCTCCGTCAAGCCGTGATCTCATATCCTCTTAGTGCTTGCAGTTCAGAACATTGAAGCGTCAGGCACAGTTTCAAAGCCACTCGAGCTAGAGTTCAACGCGCTCATGGGGAGTTTGACGGTCATGTCCAAAGGTAGCGGATAAACACATCAGTAAGCGTGGACTCACATTTCCAGTGCTCAACGACGTTCTTGATCTCAACCGCATGGATGCCGGCAAGTTTGAAGTGCGTATTCCGACTCTCTGTGTCTACTTGATCCTGATCCAATGCAGTCTGTAAGCAAGCCATACGCGTTTCACAAAGTGATCGAGTCCCTGCTTGTACCATTACGTTTGGCTGCGTCCGCCAAGGGCCTGCAATTGATAGAAAACCTGGATCCCGTACGGTTTTTCTCCGCATCTTTCTCCTCGGGCTGATCTTGGAAAAGCGCATTGACGAGTTTGTCCTCGGCTGTCTTATCCGAGCCAAGAAGGCGAAAGGCGTCTATGATGAGTCGGAGGAGATTGAGCCGCTCGTCGTCGGCGACGAAATGCGTTGTCGACAAATTTTCACCAATTTCACAAGGTGAGCTAAAGTTGATCCTCCCAAGCGGTTCCTTACCAACCCGTCCAGCAACGCCACCAAGTTTTGCCCACCTGGAGGCCGGATTGAAGTAGTTACAAAGCTTTTATGGCCATCGCCTCCTGGCGTGGGTGCGGTCGCTCCAGTTGGGCCTGGAGATTCAGACTGGTTCCCATCGCTCTCTGAGAGAGTGAGCAGTAACGGTACAGTTGTTTCCGAAAATGGTCACACCAACGGACATGCCAATCCGACATCCACGCCTACTGTCCAAAAGCTCAACAGCAGCGCGAGAATACCGATCATCTCTAGTCTCAAAGACAGGGACAAGCAGAAACCTCGTGATTCAATTGATGAGAAGCATATGGAAGAGGAGATTGCTGAAAAACCATCTGTCGCTGTTCCAATTGACCAGATTGTCATTCGAATCGAGGTGAGGGACACTGGTACGGGTATCAAGAAGAAGGATATTCGTGATGCCAAGTTGTTCTCTCCCTATGTTCAGGTGTGTCTCCTCTCTTGTCCGGAACACATCACTCACAGAGTACCCGTAGACTGAGATCGGTCGGCATCAAGGCGGGAAGGGTACCGGGTTGGGTCTAGCACTTGTACGACGCATTGTGAAACTGAGCGGTGGTCGCTTGGGAGTCAAGAGCAAGGTATGCCTCTTATTTGCACATACACCTAACTGACTGTACCTTCAGTATCAACAGGGTGCGATCTTACGTGATAAAAAGTTGAACATGGCTAATCTGTACTCTAGGAAGTTGCTTCTGGGTCGAACTCCCACTCAAAGTTGGAACACATGCGCTGATGCAGTCAGATTCTGGGAGTCGTGATGTGAGCATCCGCTCTCGCTCGATACCGCCAACGCGAGCAAGAGATTTCGCGCTTGATCAATCCTCCATCAACACTGGCCCGACGGTCAATGATTCACTTCTTGGTCGACCAGCTGTCTACTCACCTCCAGCACCCCATATATCTCATCGGACCATCATGGAGCAACGTACGTTAAACCATGTGCTTAGCTTTGCTTGCTGATTCCTTCTTGCAGAGGGGCTGGTAGAGATGACCCCAAGTCGACCAGAACTTCGATATCGGAAAGAGTCACCATTAGGAGACGCTATAAAGGGGACTTCTTCCGGAAACCTCGCATCTATCCCTTCTCACTATTCCGATCCTCATGTTCTATCCGTCGCCCATAGCCTCGAACCTCCTCAACGTACCGATACCTCTAGTAGCGCACCTGCTGCTATAGAAGCCAACACCGCTTCCGCAGAAGCATTTGATAATCAAGGAGCGGCAGAGCCTCGAACGCCCACACCGAAGCCTCTTGAAGTTCTGGTGGTCGATGACGACGCTCTCACAAGACGGTTAATGACCAGATTGTTGACACGTCTGGGCTGTATCGTCACGACAGCCGAGAACGGGGTCAAGGCTTTGGAGCTGCTTCTGGGTTCGATGTTCACACCTAGCGAAGCGGCCACTCCATCGACATTGATCCCCGGAACCCCTGGAGCATCAAGCGGTGGAACTGACCAAATCACCAACCAACCACGCTTCTACGACGTCGTCTTCTTGGACAATCAAATGCCGCAGATGTCTGGTCTCGAAGCCATCGCACGGTTACGGGCGGCAGGACGAGAGGACCTTGTTGTGGGTGTAACAGGCAACGCGCTAATTCGTGATCAGGACGAATACCTCAATGCAGGTGTCGATCATGTTCTCATCAAGCCTGTTTTGGAGAAAAGTCTACGACAAATGTTGTCGCTCGCCCAGCGACGACGGACAGCGGGTGTACTGGACGAAACATTAGAAACTGGACCAGAGTAACGTCACATACGACCTACCGACTATTATTATCATCCTTAGTTACTATCGCCCTGTGGGCCACATACATGGAGAAGATGCCCACCGTCCGACATTCGGTTCATTACCACAACTCCGATGCATACTTTTATGTCGCAAGAGAATCACGTTATTATCATAAGTAGTCGTGCAATTCGAGCTCTTTGCAATTAGCATACATCGCACTTTAGTCTATAGATACAACATCTCACGAATAGGAAGATGGGAGAACGTCAAAATACAAGAATGGATACTGCAGTAGAGAGAAGGTTGGTCAAGACGGTCTTGCAGGTGCAGGCGAGATGACATCGGTCCAAATCTGATCAATGCGATCCCCTACACGCCTCATATCCACCAATGCCGGGTTGTTGGCAACTTGGCTTAATAGTTCTTGATAACGAGCCTGTCGTTGGGACTGGAGACGACCTTCTTCCTCTACGGCGTTCTGTCTCATCGCTTCAACTTGGGATTTGAGGAAGTTCTCGCTTTCTTGATTCCTCTCGGTCGCCATGTTTACAAGTTGAGGTATGAGCGGGTTGAGTATTTGTGCTTTGGTTTGTTCCGACCTCAGTCGTGTTTGAAGCCTTTCCACCAGTGACGCATGAGAGTTTGACTGTTCTCGAAGAGTCTTGGCGCGGTTAATGACCTCCCGATACTCCGTTTCGATTCCCTCACGTTCTTGTTGTAGCTAAACAGACAAAGTGAGTGGACCTTGTCATCGCATTTCATTCGTGTCTGACCTCTCTGAGCCTGAATATCTGAGCCGATGCTTCCGTACCCAAAGATTGCAGCTCTGAACGGACCATCTTGAATGTCCGGAGATGCTGCTGCGCACTGGTGTCCAGATTTCGATATCGCTCGCTCAAAACAGCGACACGGTCATCCAAACTGACTTCCGATATAACTTGGCTTAGGTCGACAGATGGGTAGACCTCGTCGAGTAGCTGCTCTAATATGTTCGGGAGCTCTTCACGTTTGTCTGCCACGCGTGCGAGAGCTGCCCGGAGGTCGACTTGGAGGTGGTCTATTTCGGATCTCATCTCCCGGTAGCTTGGAATCTCCGTGGGTATGTTGGGGATTTGGACGAGCCGGTTCTCTGCATTGGGTAAAATGGATGTCAATTCACCCTCCTCCTGTGGCGAGTGATTGACGTTCATGGAATGATCGAAAGTCGATTCAACTGAGCTGACCGAGTGCTTGAGCTCGTCTGTTTCACGAGTCAACTTTGAAATCTCTTCCGTTTGCTGGTGTTCGAAACGAGGGTATGACCACCAGGATCCCCCATCCTTTAGGATGATACTCCGTAGTAATCCAAATGCGTTGCGATATTCCGTCTCTGCTTGGTTCTTTCTCCGCTCCATATCACCGCTCAGCGAGACAGGGATGGCTGGCGCTAGCTGCGTCTTTCGACTAATTCTTGCTACCAAGTGACGTCGAGAATCATCCGACTGTTGTAGGTGCCGTCGCGCCAAGTCAGCATCGATAATTCGAGTCAAGACCCTAAGAAGTACTTTAGAACCCAGTGGAATAGGAGAAAGCTGAACTTACTCGATACGAGCGGTCCATTCTTGAACTCTAGGAGTCAGGGAACTAGGTTTCTGACCTCTGCTTGAGACCGCCGACAGTGGCTCTAGCGGCCCGTCGTGAGTCTGAGCAGACATCAAAGGCGATGTCACATGCAGGGCGACTGCAGACATGGGCTGGTAAGAGGGCGAAACAATTGGTCCCTGTCTCGGATTGGTTGAAGTGGACCCTGTGTTCCGCCCATTGTCACCTCCTGGTCGAGCCGCCTCTGATAATGGAGATATCGTGAAGGGAAGGTCGAGTGTCAACTCGGGCTTTGATGCATTCGATGCGAGTGTAGGATTCCCTGAATCAAGTGACCTCTCTTGTCTTGGTGTCGCATCTCTGTTCGATTCATCTATCGCCGTCGGCTCTATTGTTGCTTTCGGTATTTCTAGGGTGGGTTGCACTGGCTTTGGACGAGCGGTCCCCTCATTTGACTTTTTGCCCCATCTCGAAGCAATGTCTATTTGCAGCATAGCATTTTCCCCAGTCATTCTGGGCTTTATGATCCCCTCTGCTCGACTGTGGCCGCCTGAGTCCCGTCTTTCCTGGTGAGAGGCTGGGAAGGCTGTGGGGTCGTTCCTTGTGTTGGATTCTGTGGTCGTAACAGCAGCACTTGTAGTTTGCCCCGTAACTTGCCCACCCCACCCAGAGGCCTGCTGACCTTCGTCGACCATTGCTATGTCGCTATAGCGGACTGTGTCCTGGGCTACAGACCCAGAGCTGCCAGCAACAGAGACGAATGACTCTCCCGTTACAGAGCCCCAACCATTCCCCCCAGCGCTCGTTTCTTTACTTGAGGACTCGTTCGTTCTCTCTACCTTGCGGCCCTTTCCACTCCCTCCCCTGATCGTATCCCATGCGCTCGCTTCAGAGCTTTGTCGATCTTCTCCCCACCCAAAGCCACCCCTGGGACCACTCGGTGGTAATGAACCCCAGCTATTGATCACTGGGCTATTTTCTTTTGGTCTAGATCCTTCCTTGGAGGTTTCTTTGGTGCCTTTGGATTCCTTCAAACCCCATCCAGAACTTTTATCAGAAACAGTGCCCCAGCCGGTCGCTACAGGAGGGCCAGCACCCCAGCTATCATCCCAATCATTCGCAGAGGAGCCAGTGGGCCTGTAAGAGGCAGCCTTTGCGGATTCCCCGCCATAATAGGTGGACTCGGCAGTCTCATCTGACGAGCCGCCTCCTGCAGCGACCACCGAGGCGGTAAAGTTCCCGCTTGGCGCGATATGAGCGTCCTGAGCATTCATACTGGCTGAAGCTGGGTAGTTGTATCGCGAACCTTGACCACGATCATGGTTGCGATAGCCTGGAACCGGAGGTGGTGCCATTGATCTACGATTCGAGTCAAACTTTGTCCAACAAGTCCATATGTCGCGTACCTTGAGATGGGAGCACTATACCACTCTGGATCAGATGGATGAACGAAGCTGTCGAGTATACCGACACAGTCATATCAGTTGGGAGTGACACTAGGCTGACTGTGAGTACTTACGGGCAGTATTTCGAGCACGCTCTTATTTCTTGACTTGTTTGGGAATCAAAGTTGCGGCATTTTACAAAGTTGCGTCTAGAATGATAAATTAGGACCGGGACGTATGGAAAATGCTCGTAACCCTCGAGCCATTAACTATCGAGAAAGCCTGGAATGCATGGGGGAGTGATAAGATAACAATTGTTTCACGTACTGGTTCGAACCTAAAGAACGCGGTGGTCTGCTGTCGTTTGGCCGTCGACTTGAGGGATAATTCCTATTCCCGTCTCGTTTACTGTCATTCCATGCCATTGTGGTTCCTTAGTGTGTCCCTTGCTCGTGTATTGGAGGGCCTACACGGCCGTCGTGGTGTCAAGGTTTCGACGCAACGTCAACAAGAATTACGAAGCAAAGCTCATGGCCACAAACCCTTGAATAAGAACCCTCTCCAACTCAGAGAATCAGACTGCTCTCCATCCAGATTTCCCAGAGGCAGTATCTGCAGCACAGCGCGTTGCCTCTGGAACTCACTGCCATCGACTGGACTTCACACGGGCGCAACAGTGCACTATATATGCGCATGAGCATGAATTATTTGCAGTGCACGACTCACTGACGACGTTATAAACAACTTGGACCCTTCCTCCAACAAGTTTCGCACAAAAGTCCCTCGGATCTGGTATTCGGGCCTCTTCAAAGCTAGCTCAAAACTTATGGCAAATAATCGAAATCTTAACGAGGATATTAGCCTCGAGGTTGCCGAGTATCTAGAGGTCGAAGACCTCCCTAGCATGTCGCAGGTGAGCCTTTGTTGACGAGTATTTGTCTGCAGCCTAACTTGGGATAGACGTGTAGACTTTGGTGTGATGTATCAAGGCAATATGCACGTTTCTGGACCAATGCCACAAAAGCCATTCCATTCGCTCATTATTCACGACTTGCGCCTCTATCCGAGCAAGGACTGGACGAAATTCGCAAAGCAGCTGTTCGAACAGGAAACTCTCGCCGCGAATGGCGTAGTGCCGAAAATGTGCAACCCAAGTCTGTCTTCCGCCTGCATGAGAATCTTAGTCAGTTGCCTTTGCATGCCATTCTACATTCTCTGAACGGTCAAAATAGAGCGAGCGCACTTTGTGCAAGGGACAAAATGGATGTTGGTCCTGCCGTTAAAGTGGGACGAAATCCCATCGGATCAGTTGACCGTATCGGTCAAGTGCTACGATCTTACGACTGGTCGTTTGGCAGGAAGCGTCGACATGACTCTGGACACAACAGTCCAGGCATTTGCCCCGTCATGGCATACGAGCGTTGCTGTTTCTTCGACAGAGATCATTGTCGGTATTGAGCGGTATTGCAAGTAAGGGAAAGGCATATTCATTTACTACTTGACTTATCTCGTCTCTACAGATGGAGTCAATACTCCGTGTACTACCTTCAACGAATCCGGTTATCACAATCCTCGGAAACCGACGAAATCACATTCACAGCCGAGGCCATATCAGCAATATCCGACATGGATTGTTCCATGGGTTTGTCCCGTGATGGAAGATTCCTCTCGCTTGACCAAGGCGGTGGTGGCTCTCTGTTCGTATACAAGACGGATGGTTCAATGGTCCCAAGGGAGTTTACAACCGTGCGTAATTTCATCTCTGATTGCGAAGTCCTCTCAATCAATTCGTTAGGAATCCGATGAGACTAGATATGTTTCCTTCCACGGCGACACGCTAATGGTGATGGGAGACAAGACATTGAACGTAGTCGGCATACACCTCCCGTCTCTACTTAAAGACTGGCCCGAAGAAATTGACGAGGATAACACCATCACGCTTCCGAACTCTAACCTTGGCACCCCGGAAGGGAAACATACGCTCATCCGCCGCGAACTCGACATGTTAAGCTTGTACAGAACGGCTATTCTCGACTCTTCGGATCAAACCGACGGTAGCTCGACTGATACATCTCGCCTTGAAATTGCATACATGAAGGAAGACTGTTGTTTTGTCCTCCCTGTCATGACGGGACCTCCTGCTCAAGGTCAGTGGACCAGGTTTCACTTATTCGTTCCTTTGTGACGCTTTTTCTAGATTCGGTGGAGAAGAGTGCTAACACTCTCCTTCAAAACGTTGTAGTAGCAGGAGCGGAGACGAAAGTGGCGACGGTCCCTCAGACGGCTAGGCTGCTTAGATCAGAGGGGTATCCTTGCCAGCGCACGCTTACTTGGTTCGACGAGGACCCAAATACCAAGGTTCGAAAGCACTCAATACACGTGATTGGCGTGGACAAGCCTGGAGCGGTCAGATCGCTCATCTCACCTCCAAACTTCAACGAGATGGATTATGCGACGATTAAATGGATCGACGAAGCTTCAGGGCTGATCGTAATGAGAGACGAACGCAAGGACGTTGTAGATGCGCCCATACTTGTATTATGGGTTTGAACGAATGTATTTGCTGCTCAATGTGAATTGTGTTTATTATCGACCATTATGATGACTTGCCCATAATAAAAACTCCAGATTGGACACCATCTAATTAGCCATTTCTTTTATTGTTCCTTTCGCATATTCATAACTCGTGGCGTGTTGCCTTTAACATCCTGTTTCTACGGTGGTTCTGTAATTGGCTACACCAACTCGGACCTGACCACGACGGATGCCCAACGGCGCAAAGCCAGCACCAAGAGATTCTAACCCAAGAATACCGTTTTACCGAAGGGGAAAGCATGATTCCGTGTGGAGTTGGATTCCATCGACTTGCCATCCAACTCAGTCAGTCCAGTTCGAGGCAAGAGCTCTGTCATATGTCAGATCATGATGCACAATAGACCTGCGCACTTACAGCGGGCTATCGCCGTGGGGTCGGCGTCTATCCCCTGTGAGTCGATATAACAGGCCATCCCAGACCTCTGAGGATATGGATTCTCCCATTTCTACCACCCAAAGATGCCAGTTACGTTCAAGATCGCAACCCATGACACACAAGAGGTCCCTTCCTATCTGCAGTCTCGGCGGAGATTATAAATGGTATCTGGTCAAAAGACGGTTTCAAATGCGGTCGTAAGCATGCATTTAGTATAAGGACTTCTACTGAGCATTGCAGGCGTGATTGAATCGTCATTCACGCCCAAGCCAAATCTTAGCACAAAGCGAAACTGTCTCGTAGAAACGGTTATCGATGCCTATAACCAGCATCACCACCTTATCATTCGGTGCGCACACAAATCAATTTCTACATTCTATCTGACGTCGATACAAGACCGGACGACCTATGGATCGCAATAATTTCGCAGTTCAGTTACTAGTGCGCACTCCTGACAGATAGATATATGATCATAACCCGGACGCTAGTGTGAACGGTCACGCTGAAGAGCTCCGCTCAAAATTTGTAGCACATGAAGGCCAGGAACACCTACAAGTCGAATTATCAAGGTGACGCTGCCAACGCTTTCGGGAATCTCCTGAAAACAAAGGTGAATTAGAAAAAAGCGCTTTAGATGGTAATGACCTATGCAGATCAAAGATCCCAGCGTACACGACTTTATTACACCGAACTTTTCTACCACGACTCCGAACGACAAGATCATCTGCTCGATTATCATGATGGGCACACTCAAGGCATATTTCAGCTATGGAATCAGTGTCCGTTGCGGGATCCCATCCATCACGTTCGAAGGTGAACAAGAAGACGATGCATCCATCCTCCAACGTCTCGACAAGCTCTCCGAGTTTGGTGAGGAGCCGACCATTTTTACTCGATTGCTCCGTCCAGTATTGCGGGAATTTGTTACTGTGTTCGACGCAGTTTGGACAGGCTAAGGGTTTAATCTTGATTTCTGGGGTAAAATATGCCATTACCAGGAAGGGTTCTCTGGTCCATCATATGTGAGCGGGTGAATCACTACGTTTACCGTTTGGAACTGCAACGGCAAATGGCTTGCTCATGATGCCAAGACGATTGATTCCAAGATGACCACAGAGGAACGTGAGTTCATAGAAAAGTATACGGCGAATCCAGGGTCAGTACTGTATTTTCTCTTGACTCTTGATTCTCAACGTTGCTCTATAGTGCCTATGACTATACTGGGCCACCGTTTACCATGATAGACGGCTTGCGGTACCCAGTGCTCGCGACTCACAAGATTCCAAGTGGATCATGCGAGGTAGAAATCACTATACACGACGATCCCGTCGACATTCCTTGTGTCTTGGTTGCAGGACATGTCGCTATGGTGGCTAGTGCGACTGGGAAGACATTGAACACTTTACGTCCTGAACCACAATGGTTCATGTTCACCCAAGAGAAAACAAAGGCGGAACAGGACCAAATGGAGGACATGTTTGCGGAGTTTGATACGATGTAAACAGATGCCCGTGGCTTCCTCATGAGAGATGACTGAAAAGGGGGGAAAAGTTGTGTAACGTAGAACCGATTCGTGAAATCAGATTGGTTCGGACCGTCCTCGGTCTTCTGACAGCTTGCCAGCTCACCCCGGCACTATTCAAGATATCTGTATGCGGCTCCTACCTTGCGGGCGCTCAAGCACGCATGGAGGCGCCAGAATTGGCGCCGCTCTACTCTTGTTCCCTGCCACACCTGACTGTTTGCTAGCATACCCAGGACATACTGGTGTGTTTAACGATGAAACAACGCATTTTGATCACTGATTAACGACATAGATTTCATATGCATAAAGTGACACTCGCGCCCCTTCAGGCCTGGGAGAGACTTTCTCAGAAATACACAAGTTTACGACCACGATCAATCAAAAATTATTCTGGTTATCGTCGAGTAAACCTCACTTCCCGGGCTATTCCTCCAACTATCCATTCTCTCCCCGTGGAAGTTCTGTTGCTCATATTTGAGCACTATATCAACAAAGACCCGACTCTCAATGCATCTTTGATGCTTACGTGCAGGCGTTGGGCCGAACTCGTGAGGGGCGAGCCAAAGCTATGGAATAGCGTGCGGCTTATCTCCACCGAAGGAGTTATAGCCCCTCTTCATATGCAAAATTTCGTCGAAACGTGTGTATCCCGTAGCCAAGCTGCACCCCTAGACATCCATCTCGACTTGCGGGGCTACGGTGTCACTCAAACGAGTATGACAGACACCAAGAAGAAAAACTCCGGAAAGATGATCAAAAGATTTGGACGAGGGAAATCTATCGTTATCATTACACCTCCTACCGCACCCGCACCTCCTTCTCCAAGCAGTCTTCACGAGGCTATTTTCAGCACACTGAAACTAACACCTTCATGTGCTACTGGAGAAGATACTCGCGCTTCACAGCACATTCGGCTACGCAATTTCAAACTCGTTCTAGGGAACGAATTCTGCGGCACAGGTTCGCCATGCTACCAGCCGATCTTTGATGGACGAGAAACCCCGTTCCTTCGTTCGATAGAACTAAGAGGTTGGCATTGGCACACATTTCAAAAATTCGGTGTTGCGGTGCCAGAGGCCAGCTTCCGCCATCTTCGCATACAGGCGCCGCCGGGAGAGACGTTACGCACCTTGAAGATCCATCCAGGACACGTAAACGCCATGTCCGTCAATATCACGGGCACGGAAATCAGCCGCCTGAGCATATTCGCTTCGCTACGGTCTCTCGTTCTTGGATTCGGGTGGCATCCGCAAGACATGCCGATTGAGCCGCTGGAGCTTCCCCAGCTGGAGCACCTTTACCTTATTGAACGCCCCGCACTTGTCAGTCTCTCCGTAATCACTGCCCCGAGCCTTCGCGACCTATGCATTAGTCTGGCTACGTTTGGATTTGAGGATGCGTTTACACGTTCAGCGGCTGCATATTCGACGATTCGTCGACTCTGCTGGTCGCGAACTGGGGCTGTACTGGGGGATGAGAGCTATGACCAGGAGCTGCGGGCCGTTCTGCCGCAGTGCAAGCAACTCCATCAACTCCAACTGGTTTCTTCGGTACCGGACCGAAGTCGAGCTCTCGCCCAGGTTTCTCAATTGGTCAAGGACGTATTCCCCAACTTCGAAGACATCTCAATCGTGTCCACCATTGACGACAGTATCGTCCAATCTATGGGCTGTTCACTGTCGGAACCTGTCCATCCCCGCCGAACAGTCGTCGCTTGATGATTACGTTTCATCTGATTGTTGTCATGCCTTATGCTGTACAATGCCATATCTTAACCTCATATGTTGATGCGAGTGTCTCGGCCACGGAAGCTAAAGTTTGAACTCAGCCACACCAATAGGTTACGGTAAACCTTGACTGAGCCGGTCAATCCCACGGTCTAGACCTCAGATCTAAAGGGCATTTTGAAACCATACAGCTTCATCGAAGCACAAAGGTCATTACCGTGAATAAAGAACGGGTCAGAACTGGTCTACGGAACCCTCGAGGCATTCTAGATGGAACGGCGACAGCGTATGCTGCTCTCCTCTGTTTCAATTGGCGTGAATGGACAGATTTAAGAGTTTAGCAGTGTTTCATCTTCTCAGGCGACAGCAATTTTATTTTACGGGGCATCTGATCCGGAATTTGACATGACATCTTCGTCAGTCTCCACTCAGCTATCTTCGGCTTCTGAAATTCCAATGGAAATGCTCGACGACAGGCAGGACATCTTGGCCTAATCTTGAACCCCGACGCGCGCGCGACGCACTCGGCGACGGCTGGAAATACAGTCTCGCCGAAAGAATGGCGCCTTTATTGTTTCCGCTGGGATATCGAGCTGTATACACCCTGCCATTACTCTTTGGACCTCTCTTTCACCACCAACTCACGACAAATCTGCGGGACATCCCCTCCTCCGCCAATGTCCTCAATCCTTTCGCAGCTGGTCGACGCCAAGAAGGATACGTCCCTTACACGCTATGTGACCTGCACGTCCCTGGCATTTCGCCTGGCAATACCGCTTGCTGACGGAGTATAACCCACAGATAGCGCGCTGGCCGTGACGACTTACGATGGCATTCTCACCTTATTCGATGCGATTAAGCTGTTTAGGAGGTCAAAAACCTCGTTGGGAAGGATTCTCTACTATCTCGTACGCCGCCCAGTTCTCGTCCATACGCTTCCCCCATCTCACCGTACTTAGACGCGTGTCGTTTCTTTCATCGGTCTTACTCTTATGACCTATCGTACGTACCTCACTAGTCGCGTGTCAGCTTCCCCTGAATCTCTGCCTCTTAGATATATCGGAATTCAGGCTCGGTTTCTCGCGCAAAGTGAGAAATCACCTTTCGAATGCAATTTCCCCTCATGATCATTTAGGCATGCCAAATTTTTGTATGGATATGGCCTTCGTTGTTCAGTCTCACAATGCTCTCTACCGACTGTAGGTTCCAACCACCTCCGCGCTTCGATGCTCACTAGTCACTAGGGCTTCTCACCTTGCGAATAAGCGCGCTTTATCACTCCAATGCTCTCATATGGCGTGGGACATATGCGAGCCTAATTATTTGCGGCCTCGTCACATCTGGTCTCCTCATCAACATCCAAGTCACGTATAGCAGTATGTCTCTAGGACCCATGGCACAACGGACGACTAAGACTCAATTACAGAGGTCATATATTATATCGATGCGGTCGGGATCTGCGGTGTGCTGACACAAGGTCGGGATGTCGTCAAAACATTCTACCCTTGGCTCGCGCACGAGACACTCTTGACTGTCATCATGGGTGTACATACGTGGCGAAACTTCAGAAAGGGGTCGGGACGCCAGACCTTTCCGCTCCTCATCGTGCTCTATCGGGATGGCGCATTGTTTTACGTCGTCATACTCGCCGTCCGCATCTGGATCATTTACACGGTGGGTAACATATCATATCGCTGTCCTGTCTCTTTATTCATCGTCCATCATGCAGCTCTCGACTTTGCCACTTACACGATTGTATCTTGATATTTGGTCAGTCCTCTCCCCTCCTTATCTTGACAATGCCTGACAACGGTGCCGGTGCAGTGTGATGTGGGCAGCTTGCACGCTCTTGACGACACGCGCGTATCTAAACCTCTGCTCTATCGTCCTCGTACGAGAGGAAGAAGAAGCGGCGTCGATGGAGTTGCAGGCAACAATCGGGTTCACGTCAAGAAGCCGTGCATCAAAGGCGCTGTCACCTACACGACTCGCCAACCCCACAACAATACGGCCGACAGAGGTCTATTTCCGTCGGGAGACAGAATTGACTGTGGACGAGACTCGCAAAAACTTGTCAATATCGCCTTCGCCGCCACTTTCAAAGCCAAGTTCACCCAATGGCTTTGACGAAGAACGACGGCTGTCGGGAACAACCGCCCACATGAGCCATCAAAATATGTCACCGTACCGATGACAATCATATGACTGCATGATAGACGAGCTCAAGCTCTAATGTATAAATGATTATAGTATCTTATTGCTCACAATATAGCTTCCAGGGGCTGTAGTCCTAGATATCATGTTTGCTTACATGCCACGCATCAAGTAAAGACAAAGGAATGGTGTCTTGTTACTAGCACAGGCGCTAGGGCTCTAGCGGTTGTTGGAACATATAGGCATAGGAAGCGACAGGAGTGACAAGAGTAGTATGTAAGGCAACAGACCAAGGCGGAGAGGGGATGAAGTTATGGCATACCGATGCAAGAGTAGGGAAATGTAGGCGTTTTGTAGGCAATTGAAATGAATGGTGTGGATGGCTTTTGTATAGATGGAGGCGTATGTATGGTATACGAATCAAGGTATAGCTCGCAGGCGAACGGACGGGTGAATTAGGCTACAGGCCAGCCAACGGTGCTGGCTACAGGGTTGATTGGACGATTATTACCTTGAAGCTTGGAGTCGTCTACAGCGGGAGAGATTTCGAGAGTGCCGCGGAAATACCTCTCCGTGGTCGTCTGGAGCTCGCGCATAATGACGAGCTGCCCAAAGCGACCTGGAAGGACTGTGACTTGCGTTGAGAGACTAGCGTCTACATTTTGGAAAGAAAAGTCGATGAACTGAAGGTGGCGCCCCATGAACGTGATATCGCGCACCGGTCCATCGTTCGGAATGAGGGAACGAAGGGTATCTGCGCCGAGCGAGCCCATGCCGCCCGCATACGCAGGATGTCCATGGTGATAGACGAGCTTGCGTGGCTCGGGCCCGGGTGGAAGGCGCGTACCCGTGATGGCGATCACACGCAGCTTGGGGCAGTGAATGAGTGCTGCGTCAAACGACCGCTTGGTGAGCTTCGTGAAGCCATGAAGGCGCGCCTCCAGTAGACCGGGAAGGCTCTGGAACAAAGAGATGACAGCGTCGTCCAGTACGAGGTCGACGGTGACCATGTTCGGAATCGCCTTGGTGCCTATGACCAAATGTTGAAGGTTGTCACGCAGGCCACCCAGATGCTTGAACGCTTTGCTGCAATACAGTCAGATGGCGGATATTTGACGAACTTAGAACATACTCTAGTTTGACAGTGTTACGGACATAGACACCGTCGCGCTCGTAGCGTCTCAGATGGCAAAGCTGTCCTTCCTTGAGAATCTCACACAAGGGGGTCGTCGAGATTGGCTGCTGAAGAAGCTTTGTTTCCATTGCCTTTTTCGAGACTGAGTAATCTATGTTGGGTTCAATATACTGGGTAAGATGACAAATCCGTACTCACGATGGACCATCCGATGACTCAGAGGCATCTCGGCAGGGAGCTCTGGCGTCAGTTTTCCGCGAACAATGGGAGAATGACGCTCCTGTGAGATGAAGGGATTTTCGCGTTCGTAAAATTGATCCGTATGAATAAAGCTAGGAGAAAAGAGCGCCTCAGACGATGGAGAGGGCTCGCGACAAGGCTTGAACGAGGTCGGTGGTTGAAGAACGAAATCAGGGACTGGGTCAGGCAATGCGGCGGGGAACCATTCGGGGGTAAGGGGCATCTCGAAAGTTGAATGTTCAGGCGTAGACTCGACGGTCGAGTAGCGCGTCGGTGAGGGGGAGGTCGTCAGTTGGAGACTGGGTAATGTTGGCGTCCACTGGACATGCCAGTCCGAGGATTGAGACCGAGGGTTGCCCCAACGATTGGAATTGCGCGTGGGTGTAACCCTTGGAAGATTGAAACGTGAGTCCCGGCTGGGTGGATGGTGAGGCGCCTGAAACGATGGCACAAGATTCTGACTTGGATGGGGGAAGCTGGGGGGTTGGTAATACAACGGGGGTTGATTATGATAGTTACGGGATGAAGAGGCCGAAAAGTGTCGCGTATGCGTGAATGGGGGCATGTTACAGGTGTCCAGAAGGGCGCGGAGGTTGAAACGAAAAGGGGTGGGGATCTCAGTACAAAAAGGGGTGAAAGAGGTGTTAAAAAGTGTTCAAAATATCTTGAAATCCGATTCGAGGAGCGAAATGGGCGACACTGAAAAGAACAGCGGCCGACGTCGGGTCCAAGTGAGTTGCGCCAAACATTGCGGCGTTGGACGCCGCTGCTAAGAGCCAAAAACCAAGAAATATCATCAAAATAAACTTTAACAGAGTTAACACCATTTGGACCTCGCATTGATGGGCTATGAGAGAGGTCGAAAAGATGTGGCAACGGATTAGAACATTGGATAATCTACCACGACTGCTATTCCTACGAATATCGATGCATCAAAACCATCTAGAAACCTGTTGAAGACACTTGCCATATAGCGGCCCGTCGCTTATGCCCAAATGTAATGTCCTTCCTTTTATAGCAAAGTGTTCAACTTGGCCCATATGTCGCCCGGCTTCCGAGGGATCCCCGCATATTCCCATCTCCTTGGTCTCGACGACGTCCAGATGGCGCAGACAAGCGCTATCGTAGCCCGCTGGCGATGCTGGGGATCGTCGACAACGACACTCAGACGTCTCAAGGTACAAAACGTTGCTTGGACTATCCGACACTTCACGCCTTCTGCACGCGCTAGGGCGGATGGTGCAGTTCCAGCCGGTACGGCAGGTTAGTAGAACATTAATTGGCCAATTACCTGACCTTGAAGTCCTCTGGATGCTCTCTAGGTGCTGCCGGTATCCCATTTGGCCAGCTTTCGGTTGGCGTTGTTTGCGAGCAGTTTCCGGGCGAACGACGAGTCGCACTGACGCCCCAGAATGTCGCCCTCCTCTTGAAGAAGGGTTTCAAGCAAGTCTGGGTCGAAAATGGCGCTGGCTTCCAGTCTCAGTTCCTTGACGAGAATTACGCCGCAGCTGGGGCCACAATGGCATCCCGTGACCAAGTATATTCATCGTCCGACATTCTTCTCAAAGTTAGGGCTCCTCTCCTTGATGGTGGGGCGTCTCATGGTCCTCACGAAATCGACTTGATCAAGAATGGATCGACTTTGATTTCTTTCGTCTATCCGGCACAAAACCCAGAGCTTGTCAAGGCGCTCAAGGAAAAGGATGTCACCCTCTTTGCTATGGACCAGGTACCAAGAATCACCCGCGCGCAAACATTTGATGCTCTGAGGTATGCTTTCCATCCATATATTACGGATATTCGACTAATAATTTTCAGCTCTATGGCGAATATTGCTGGGTACAAAGCCGTCCTTGAAGCGAGCAACGTCTTTGGTCGGTTTTTGACTGGACAGGTCACTGCTGCTGGAAAGATTCCTCCGGTAAGTGAGACTGAATCCTGAAATAACCTACTGACACAATTTTTACAGACTAAAATTCTCATTATTGGCGCTGGAGTTGCCGGTCTCTCGTCTTTGGCTACCGCTCGACGGATGGGTGCAATTGTGCGATGCTTTGACACGCGCCGTAAGCACTTTTGACGTTATGAATGTCTACTTACGTATATCATAGCTGCGGCCCGTGAACAGGTCGAGAGTCTAGGCGGCGTAAGTGAGGTCTTGCCGCCAACCAGCTGATCTGACAAGACATAGGAATTCCTTGAAGTTTCCATCAAGGAAGACGGAACAGGTGTTGGCGGTTATGCCAAGACGATGAGCAAGGAATTCATCGAGGCTGAAATGGCGCTCTTTATGGAGCAATGCAAAGAAATCGACATCATTATCACTACCGCACTCATTCCAGGAAAACCGGCACCCAAGCTTATCACGAAAGAGATGGTCGCCGCGATGAAGCAGGGCTCAGTGATCGTCGACTTGGCGGCTGAAGCTGGAGGCAATTGCGAGGTGACGAAGCCCGGACAAATGATCGTCCATGATGGTGTTTCCGTTATCGGTAGGTCCTCATTAGCTGTGCTAGAGACTTCGGGTTCACTCGACCGTAGGCTACACCGACCTTCCAAGTCGTCTGCCCACTCAATCCAGTACACTGTATTCAAACAACGTCACCAAGTATCTTTTGTCCATGGGAACTGAAGACAAGAAGTTCCGCGTCGACTTGGAAGACGAGGTCGTGAGGCGGTCAATTGTCACGCACAAGAAGGAATTGCTTTGGCCTGCGCCTGTTCCCCCACCGCCTCCTGCACCTCCTGTGGCGGCAGAGGCAGCCGCAAAGGTCGAAGAGGTGGTTGCTATCACTCCTTATAAAAAGGCGGTCACCGATGTTTCACTTCTCACTGGAGGCTTGGGCAGCATCGTTGGTATCGGTGCAGTTACTGGTGCAGGATTCATGTCGAACATTTTCACTCTCGGACTTGCGAGCTTGATTGGATATAGAGCCGTGTGGGGCGTCGCTCCAGCATTGCATTCGCCTTTGGTATGCCCTCTGAAGTTATCGCTCCCTGTCTGACACTCCTATTTAGATGTCTGTTACAAACGCCGTCTCTGGTCTTGTGGTAGGATATTTTTTATCTTTTTAATCCCATTTACCTGATTCTTGTAGGCTGTTGGTGGGATGTTCGTCATGGGAGGTGGAATTATGCCGCACACTCCCGCACAATGGCTTGCAGCCATCTCGGTGCTTCTGGCCAACGTCAATATCTTTGGAGGCTTCGAAATCACCCGCAGAATGTTGGGTATGTTTAAGAGGGCGACAGATGCACCCGAATACCTCTACCTCTATGCCATTCCTGGCGTGGTTTTCACCGGCGCATTCCTTGCTGCGGCTTCTACTGGTGCCACGGGGCTTGTCCAAGCGGGGTATCTTGCTAGCAGCTTGCTTTGCATCAGTAAGCTCGAAAATCCTTTCATTTTTTTCTCTCTCATCGTTTTTTTAGGCTCCATTTCATCCCTCGCGTCACAAGTGACCGCCAGACAAGGAAACGTCCTCGGTATACTTGGTGTAACCTTTGGGATTCTCGCCTCCTTGCTGGCTGTTGGCTTCACCCCAGACGTTCTCGCTCAATTCGCCATTCTCACTGCCGTAGGCGGCTCAGCCGGTCTTTTTATCGGACGCCGCGTGACAGCCATGGAGCTTCCGCAAACCGTCGCTGCATTGCACTCTGTAGTTGGTCTCGCCGCCGTGTTCACCTGCATTGGTAGCGTTCTCTCCGACCTCGGACATGCGACGTCGCTCCATCTGGCATTATCCTATCTTGGTGTCATTGTCGGTGGCATCACGTTTACTGGCAGCTTGGTTGCCTTTGCGAAACTCAGCGGCCGTGTTTCAAGCAAGCCTATCAGGCTGCTTGGTGGGCATTTGACAAACATTGGGCTGCTGGGCACGAACGTGGCCACAATGGGGGCATTTGTTGCTGCTGCGCCGACGGTGCCAATGGTGGCTGCCGGGTTCCTCGGCGCAAGCACCATCCTCAGCTTTTTGAAGGGATTCACCCTTACTGCAACGGTTGGCGGTGCTGATATGCGTATGTCGTTCTTCACCTTGTCGAGATCATGCTAACTATCCGCATATAGCCGTGGTGATCACCGTTCTGAACGCCTACTCCGGATTCGCCCTTGTTGCCGAGGGACTAATGTTGCAGAACGATCTCCTCACAACAGTGGGTAGCCTTATAGGGGTTAGTGGCTCTATTCTAAGCTACATCATGGTAAGTCAAAAGTCACGCTGATCACCCCGTGTTGGTGCTCATGCTGGCCATAGTGCAAGGCAATGAACAGGTCCTTGACCAACGTTCTGTTTGGCGGTATTGCAGCGCCAGCAGAAGCCACAAAGAAACTCGAGGGTGTGGTCACCAAGGTATGTCCTCTTGGCCAAAGGTCCCCGAATATTGCTCAAAGTATCACAGACCTCGGTAGAAGAGACAGTCGACGCGCTCCTGGATGCTGAGACGGTCATCATCACCCCAGGTTATGGTCTTGCGGTAGCGAAAGCACAATACGCTATTGCAGATATTGTCAAAGCACTTACTGACCGCGGAATCAAAGTTCGCTTCGGAGTAGTAAGTCCTAGACCCTTGGCCAGATCTGCAGAGCTCACGTCGATGCCAGCATCCAGTAGCTGGAAGAATGCCAGGCCAGATCAATGTCCTCTTAGCCGAAGCTGGTGTTCCATACGACGGTAGGCAGCGCATTGTAACGTGGTAGCTCTCGATTAATCGTCTCATAGTCGTACTCGAGATGGAGGAAATCAATGACGACTTTAGCGACACCGATCTCACATTGGTAAATCATTTAGCTTATTCACGATGCAGTCTAACGTATTTGCTCGCAGATCATTGGTGCCAATGACACTGTGAATCCTTCGAGCTTGGAGCCTGGGTCGCCTATCCATGGCATGCCCGTCCTTCATGTGTGGAAGTCCAAGAATGTGATAGTGATGAAACGGTCTCTGGCAGGTGGATATGCCGATAGTACGTGTGCCATCAATGTGTCTCCAGTAGCTACCATGCTGATATCCTGCTTCTTAGTTCCCAATCCTCTGTTTTACATGAAGAACACCAAGATGTTGCTCGGAGATGCGCGTGAAACTTGCGAGGCACTCAAACAAGGCATCGAAAGCCGCGCCAAGTCGTAGATAGACGAATTCTCAAGTCTTTTCGTGTCATTTCTTATGTCAAATACATTCGCATCGTTTCCCAGCATCGTTAGACGCAGAGATACCAAGGAGCCGAATTTATGCTCCAAAATATCATCATCGTGTGAGTGTGATATCAAAGTACCCGATTGACTACGTTGAAATGGATTCCAGTGGCTTTGGTCCCGGAGAACTTGGTGGGTTGATGTCCTTGCCCATATCCCGCTCAATCTTGGCTTCCAGGCTCTGCTCCTGGTTATAGTAGAGCTCAAAATACGGGTAATCGACCGGATGTGGAGAAAGCCCAAGACCCTTGCTGTCCTGGAAGTTTAGGTTGGGGGCAGGTTGCTTAGGTCCTTCTCTGCGGCGACCCCAGGTCATTCTGAGGGATGATGAATAGAGAGACATTGTTAGAGAACGGCGAGAATACCTCGCTCGAACGCCTATTGGATCTGTTTTTAGTTCTGGTGAGGACGTGTTAGTATCGATCATGAGGATGACTGAAAATGCACCTTCTAAAGCCTTTTTAACCCACTGTTCCAGCTCTTGAGCCGTCCAGCCAGCGCCGAGAAGCATTGCCTCCATCCCCTTTGTCGCATTCTGAAGCCCATCAGTGAATCCACGATGAAGACTATATCAGTACACACGATAAAGTCTTCTCGAAGGAGCTCTCCCATTCTCTGAAGCATGGAAGTCTTCTCTGGTGTGTCTCCTTTCAGCCACGTCCCTCAAGATGTCGTCAATCATGTCCAAAGTAGACTAGTGCAATACATACCCATAGGGAGATACACATTAGCTGCTTTCACTCTACGTATTCTCAGGGTAAGCGATCAGTCGGAGCCGAGCCAAACTCACGTTTCGGGGTCAATGAGCTCGGACTGATCCCAAAGGCCTCTATCCATAGCCTCGACCATTCTTGACACATCTCCACCAAATTTGATTGCACTGCGGCGGCTTTCTACCATCGATGTCAGCCCCAAAATTAGGGAATGTTAATTCGAAACGAGTACCATATAGAAGTCGCGAAAAGGCGGATCCATTGGGATTATCGTCACTCAGCGGTGCTAGGTACTTGCTTGGCCAAGACGAGTAAGCATCATAGTCCCCATCGAGCCAGAACACTGCACCCCCGGGTTTCAAGCACCGAGTAGCTTCCTCTATTGTCGTAAGTGCGTTCTTCAAACCTATTCCAATCGCACGCGCGTGTACGATATCAAACTGCTCTCGGTATTTGGATAATCCAAGGTTCAAATCGTGCACTTCAAATATGCAGTTTGACGGTGCTGAATGGGCGTTGGGTACAGGCGTTTTGTCGATGCCAAAAACCTTGGCATGTGGAAATGCTTTTGCCATTTCAATACACCTGTGACATTTCAGCTGCAATTCAACTGCGTAGAACTGGCAAACCAAACACCAGATCCAGTCCCTAGATACTATTACGTCAACCAGGGTATCAACAGGATGCATAGCCTCACCAAGATCCAGTATTGCTTTCGGCTTGTCATCTTCAGCACGAAGTATGGCGTTTATCGTGCTATGAGCCGGCGCTGGGAGGAGTCCACCTTGAGCATAGGAGAGCACTATGTGCTGCTTATTACTCAGCGAGACGGATAAGCCGGCAGTAGGTTAACGCTTGTTGCACCTACAGCCTTGACCATTCGTCGTCATCTAGAAACAGATGAATCAACGTAGCAACTATCGTGACATGCACGGACCAATGGGCAATCGGTAGCTTCCTGAGACATTGTGAAGCTACTTGATTAGCAGACGAGAGTAGCAGATGTGATGAATCATACTCGTCCTCCAACTTCGGCAAAGGTTGGACTCGCAATATTAGTCGACATCGGGGGTGGAGTCGAGAGATACCAAGGAGGCCAATGGCCGTATCCGTTTGTTTAATAGGTGTTATCTAACCCGACGCGTGATATCCTATACGAGGTGAGAACCCCTTTCCCCGCACTCGGCGTATATGCGGATCAGCATTGTCGAGATTGTACCTCATCGATCGACGCACACTCTGACACAGTCTGAGCGCCGTTGGATATCCCCAGCGTACCGGGTTGTTCATGTCATCTTGCGAAACACAGCTGTTATACACTTTGCAACACCTGACCTGGGGAATTTCAGTGAAATCAGATAAAACTCTCTTATGAGCCGGTTCTACATTACACGCAGAATACGAAAGCGTGCCTGTACCAGAGCTAGGGCGAGGGAGGGAACGGAGGCGGGGTGATGTTCTTTCCGGCCTTTCTTTTCTCCACAGCGGCGAGAGATTGCTCCTTTGTTTGGTAAATCTCGTAGTGTGGATACTTGACCTGTGGCCTTTCCGAGTCGTCTACCGGAATTGGTTCGAGCGCGGGAGCTGGTTGTCCAGAATCTCCTCGACGACGTCCCCAAGCCAGCCTATTGAAATGAGAGTGCGTGTGCGATCTCGTTAAGTGCTTACCTCATTCGAATCGAAACCTTGCCGTTTGTAATTTCTACATGTAAGGTATGAGCAGTGGATTGAAAGGACAAGAGTCCGCACCATCATCAGCTTTGGAAGACCATTCGTCAAGCACGGTTTGAGGCCATCCCGCTTTGAGAAGAACGGGCTGAGCGCCCTTGTGCGCTGCCTGAGGTACATTAACAGAAACTAGAGCAGCTGTGTGGTACCACTTACCATAATATCTTGACGCATCAACTTGCCAACAAAGCCTAACAGCTGTGCCTCGTTGATATCGTCACCTATATCCTGTCTGTCAATCGGCCAGCAAGATTTGTGATCCCCATACTCTTCATCCATTCACCTTTATAACCAATGAGATTTGATTCATTCTTTAGACAGAGGACACTCACCCATAGGGAGGAGTAGACTGGCGGTTTGGCACCTGAGGAGCGATTTAGCAATGGGTGCGTGAGTAGGTGCGAGCATTACGTAGCAGGATCCAGAATGTCACTTTGTTGCCATAGTCCTGTAGATCGTAAGCATTGAGACAAAAATGCAAGTCCATCCACACCTTCATCCAACGCAAGAGACATCCCAAATATGTCACTCCCTTTGGCTGTGGCCGCACGTCTAGTTTCTAAAGGACGTTTAATAATCGCAGAACGTATCTGAATCGATAGTACCGTAGAAGATCCGTTGAAGACCTGAACCTTCGGGATAGGCCTCCGAGTATGGAGGCATATATTTGGGTGGATAACCCCAATATAGGTCATAGTCCCCGTCCAACCAAATGACGATCCCCCCAGGCTTCAAACACCTGGCAACGTCGACCATTGACTTGCGAAAATTCTGCAATCCGAAACCAATCAACCTCGCATTAATGACATCGAATTGCTTGTCGAAATGAGTGAGACCATTATTGATGTTGTCAATTTCAAACGTGCAGTTTGGCGGCTTGGTCTCTGGGTCAATTGGAACGGGAGCAAGGTCGATGCCAACAACGCGAGCGCGAGGATAGGCTTTTGCCATTTCGAGAGACCTTGAAACATTCGTTGCGCCAAATACGGGATGGGAGATTCACTGACCAGACACCAGTCCCGCACCCTGACGATACCATTCAGGAACGGCATGAACAATAGTCTCAGACGGACCTAGATCGAGAATACTTTTTCCTTCCCCATCTTTGGTTTGTAGGATTGCGCGCACTATGTCTCCGTTGGGAAACAGCCCCTGGAGGCCTAGTCCAATGGCCATATGTTGTTTGTTTCTGTGACTATAAGTGCTAGTGGGAAACATGTGGATGGAAACGTACAAGCGAGACCACTCATCCTCATCTATGAGGGTGTCAACTCGTTTCTCGAAAATGCGGTAGACTGACCTGCAGGCAAAAAATACGTTTCGGTCAGTGTATTAAATTTCTAGTACTTGGTAAGTGGGTGCTGTCTCCAATCCAATGAACAGATTCACTCTTCCTTCTACGGTCCTGAGGAGGCGCTCGTCGACCACTGAAGATTGCTCCGAAAGAGCAGATATGCCAGATTTCCCGTCGTCGTCGGTATATGCCACCTTTGGATCGGCCATAGAACCAGCGTATGAGGTTGCCGCCTCTGAGTGCGTGAGATTAAACGGCGATTGATCAATCTTGGGTGTTGTTCTGTCGTAGCCGGTGCCAAATGAGTCCATGAAGAAACGGCGGGGTCCAAAAGCTACTCACTGTTGCGCGGAAAGTGGGGCGGAAGTGAAGAAAAGATAGCGCGTGGTTCATCGAGGAAAGTCCACAGTCCAAGCGGCGTCGACGTGATCGAGGTGGTGGCCGTTAGCTTGGACCCTGCCAGTACCCACGGGTCCGGTAGAGACCTTCTGAGTTTGTCAGCGCCAAGGATTGACGCAAATTCAGTCGCGTTAGTCCAGATCGAGACCAGGGGCTGAAAGCAGTAACCGAGCAAAAGAGGTGCACATAACATTTCCTTTTGTCTTTTTAGGGGCAGAGAATTGGGACATTTGTAAGGCAGCAGCGAGTTTTGTAAGGACCTCGATTATGACATGTGGTAAATGGCTCCAAGCCACTCTGACCACCTCGACCATCAGAGGCTGTGACAAAAAGGTGGTCCAGCTATGCCGCTGGGGCTTCAAAGAGGCTAGATAAATGCGACAGATACTGACCATCTCACGAATTGCCGCCTCCTTTAGCAGCCAGCAAGTGGCGGGGACGAATGCAATCACTAATCTATAGTCAAGCATCCCGCACTCACCGCATTGGGCCATCGCTGCTGGTCAAAGCCAGTCTCCGGGCCCTACCATTCTCCCGCAGTATTCCTTAAATACTCGAGCCATCGGCGTGCGAAGAGAAATAATGGACGAAAGAATGCCCAGAGATGGCGATAGAGGATTGCGCCTAGCCAGCTTTGGTGAGCATTGGATAGTAGATCGAGAGTAGACTCTAATCTTCAATTGTCGAAGACGGCGGCGGTGCGCGCGTACTCTCACAGCTCAAGATCCTCTGCAACTTGATGCATGTCATTGGTCAGCGCGAAGGAAGAGAAGACATCCGCCCAGCTACATACTTTGATCTTATCGGTGGCAGCGATGCTGGAGGGTGAGTTCAGGTTCATTGCTACAAAATATTCTGACAATATTTGCAGCTTCGTCGTACTCTTCTTGATCGTGTTTGATATGACTGCCCTCGAGGCTCTTCAATGCTTTCGCGCTCTCTGCACCCAGGTGTATACGAACGACATCTCCTCATCGGCAGAGCGGGAGGCTGCGCTTAGAGCATTCTTCGAAGATTTGCTACTGAAGCATCACAAGGCGATCGATCATCCGTTGTTAAACGAGAGAGATGTGGATGGCCAATGCCAAGGGTTCATCCTTGCGGTCCCTGCTGGCAGTCTCGGATCAGTATCCACATTTCGTACCTATATGGCCCCACATTTTTACCAAGCTAACATCACAGTCCTCGATGCCGCTCGTGTGACATGTGCTGGCTACCCGCTATTCCCCTCTGCGACAATCACCCCCAACAACCTTACAGATCTTACACAGACACGCAGCTTTATTAGTGCCTCCCTTGGGCACCCTAATCCTTTGCCGCAGCTCCTCCAAGAAGCCCAAGAACGCTTTACACCTGAGCGTTTCGTGTCTGTTATCGCCAGTTTCGGGAGCGGCCATCCGGGGATTATCTCTCTCGATCCAGATTATCACAAACCCCCCGGTTTCTTCGGAAGAGGAGACGCCGTGAGATCGGAAATCAGAGAGAGACTCCTCGCAAACTGCGAAATGACTGCACAGCAGATGGCAAACCGGATGGGTCACAGCGGAGTCCTCTATCGATTTTCGGTAGACCAAGGGATGCAGGGAATGTCCGATCTTATCGTGAATGATGCGCAATTGGACAAGATGAGCGCTATGGTGGATACATACCTTGAACAAGTGGACGTCCGAGGCAATTTACAAAAACTGGCAGCTGCGCTTGTCAAACCTGAGGGAATGACGACCTTGGAGTCAATCAGTGAGTAATTTTAGTCAGCTCTTATCACACCTGATTGTCTATAGACAAAGTTCCAGGACCTGTGGAGTTTGACAGGGGACTCCCGGTTCTAACAGGCTATTTCGTTAGGCGAGACGAACCATACTGCCTGTTGCTCAACGAAATGTTGGAAGGTTATCCAACTATGAGAGTCATTGTCGTTTCGGGCTTCGCAGGCGCCGGCAAGACTTGGTTAACCACGCAGTTTGCTCAAGAGAATGTGGATTCGTGAGTGACCATCTTAGCTTGTTTGCTTCAGAGCTCATTCGAATCCTAGGTTCGATGAGGTCTACTTCATTGACGGAAAATCTGAGCGAACGATTAAACAAGACTTGGAATTCCATGCAAGAGCAAAAGGAAAGGTTCAGGCCAGTTGGAAGGAGGCGCTCAACTTTTTTGGGGAGAAGAAGAAGAAAATATTACTCTTCTACGACAATGTCGACTCTGTTGACCTCAATCTCCAGGAACTACTTCCGAGGCCAGGCAAGGCAAGAGGGTTGATCATTATCACCTCTCGTAACAAGATGAGAGGCGCCGAGGCTCATCTCCATATCGAACTCGACATGATGACGCCAAATGAAGCGATTCAAATGATCATGGGTGTAACAAGATGGGCAGACACAGAGGAGAACCGACAATCAGCTAGAGCCATAGGAGAAGCTCTTGGATACCTCCCCGTTGCACTCAATCAAGCCGCACGCTATATCGCCCGTACTAAGTGCTCAGGAGCTGAATACCTCGAGCTATATCGCGTTCACCGACTGGACATCCTCGAGGGTTCAGTGACTGCACATCAGCGAGGTGCCTTCGCTTCCTTCGACGTGATGTGGGAGATTGTTCCTCAACACGTCCGGAACTTGATCTGCATTCTTTCCTTCTTGCATCACAACGACTTTCCGATGACCATCATTTCGCTCGCGGCCTCGAAGCAATTCGAAGTGCAAACTCAAGATTTTGTGCGACGCAACCGGGATTTCACAAAGTCAATCTCTCTCCTTCGGTCCATCTTCTGCAAGGATGGGCCATGGACCGATCGTTCGCTGGGAAGAATCGTAGAGGCCATCCAGAACCATTCTCTGGTATCCTTCTCCGAGTCTCGCCACAGCCTCATGCTACGCATTCACCCATTGCTACATGAATGGGCAAGACTACGCACACCCAGCTCAGATCAAGCTTTGTACAGAGAGGCCGCGACGCGTCTAGTTGCTTGCGCCGTTGAAAGCGAAGCTCTTCGACCGTATCTCATGTCCCACGCCGATAGTCTTTTGTGTGGGTCATCTATAGCTCTGATGCACGTCAACGACCGTGCTGCCTTTGCGAGCCTTTTCCAGGCGGCGGGTCAACACGAACGAGCGCAACGTGTCTGGATAAACGTGCGGGAGGAGCTTATTACGACGCTGGGAAGACTTCACCTGCACGTGGCCACGGTGTCGGTAGAGCTGGCAACTACCCTTCAGCCGGACGATGTTCAGCGAGAAATCGTTGAATCATCCGTTGTGGAGATCTACTCCGAGAAACTGGGTCTCAGTCATATCAAGACCCTTGGAGCAAAAGTGCAACTTGCCAAGAGTCTTCAGGTATTGGGGAAAAGGACGCGGGCAAAGCAGATATTACAAGACACGTTGAAGAAGTTTGAGAGACTCGCGACTCGACCCAAGCTTGTCATCCTTCAAGCAAAGTGCATCCTTGCCAAGATCTTTCTTCAGGAAGAAGCCTTTACCAGAGCACTCGTCTATGCTCGTGAGGCTTCTGCGGGGCTGGAAGCTGAGCTTGGCCAGAGCCACAACGACACCCTCGATGCGCTACAGCACTTAGGACTCGTTCACTTCAAACTCGAACAATATGAAGAAGCACGAGCGGTCAACCAACGAGTAGTCGAGAGGGGTCGAGCGACGCTTGGTCCATCTCACAAGATTGTCCTCGAGGCCATTTTGCTCCTGGCTGAAATCTATGCCACTCTCAAGAAGTGGATTGACATGGAAAAAATCTTAGAAGAGGGTCTACCGCACATTATGGAAGTATATGGAGATACCCATGATCTCTCGATAACTGCAATGGGACATCTGGCCAATGCGTACGATAAACGAAAGCGATTCAACAATGCCCTGGAGATGAAGTCTCAGATCATTACTCTACTTGAAAAAAATCGAGGAAAGAACAATGATCAGACCCTCGAAGCAATGCTTTCCCTCGCGAGTGGTCATGAACGACGACATCAACCAAAGGAAGCAAACGAGATCCTCCAAAGGATTATAGAGATTGAGACCTCGAGAGGGAAACTACCGAGCGTCGATGTTTACCGGTTGCTGTCTCGTGTGGCATTTCAATACTATCGAGGGTTCAACGGCCAAAAGATGGCCAGAAACCTGCAACTTCAGGTCGTCGACGGCCTAGAGAAGCATTATGGACGGCATCATCCGTGTACTGCCGGGGAACTTGTCGACCTCGCGCTCTTTCTCTGCGAAACAGGAGATCGAGACGCGGCCATCGAGCTCGCAAAGGAAGCGCTATCCGTCTTGCCCGAGGAAGGGGATGACGCTCGAATTGCAAGAAAACGCGCCCTTACAATCATAGACACAGCATCCACCTCGTTGGGTGGTGCGTTGACGTTAAAGTACTGGAAGGAAGTGTGGGATGACGTGTCGGAACCATTCGCCGAAGAGCTGCAGCTCGCGAAGACGAAGCTCCAACATTCAGGAATGCTGCCCTCTTGGTCGATGACTCGGGCGGAGAGCGATGACGTTGGGACGATCGAGTAAGCATCCTATTTCCCGTGGAATCTCTATTCCTATCCTGACTGTTGCATAGAATGGCTCTCATCAAGGGTGTTAGCAGCGCGTGTGCATTCTTGAGAGGGAATCCGTCAGGATGACTGTAGAGTATCATCATCTATTTAAACAGGGCAGCGGATAGTTTAAATGTTAATATCAGCGTCCTTCGTGTCGTGGTTGCTTCGTCCAATCGTCCTCCGTCCGTCAGCTAGACTTGGATTGTGCCAAAGCTCGCTCTCTCAGGTCGACGCCGACAAGAACCTTGCTCGCCTTCCAAGCCTGAACGACGTTGACAATGTTTTTCCCAACGCAAATGGGGAGAGTGACGGTAGCAAGAGTTTGAGCGAACGTAGCGTGAACCATCCACCTTGGCACATATTCGATGAAGAATGGTGAAGTCGTCAGCGAATATGGCAAGAGGGTGTAGAGGGGAGTCTTGTCCCATTTGACGAGGTAGAGGGCGACAAAGAAGAGCTCATTGCCTGCGCACATGGTGAAGAGGACGGGCTATCTTCGTGAGCTTTGGTAGTTTGGAATAGGAATAGCCGCTAACCTTTTTATAGTACCAGCGGAGGATGCGGCTCACGTCCTCTTTAATTTCTTTGTGATGACGAGATCCAGTTGTCAGCGTGCTGAGCATGATCAAAATGACATCCTTAGGGTATTCTGGATAGCACACACCTGACCATGTGCATGTAATGGCTCGAAAAGTCGAGGCTTATTAGTGCCTGGAAGAGCAAGGCATAGTTTGGATAGGCAGAGGCAAGATAACATAGCAGACAGCTCGTCGTACATCTGATGTAAATATGAGTTTTGATACACGACGTGAATACGAAACAAGTCTTGCCTGTCTACGATCATGTCGAGTACGGCACCAAACTGGCTGGCCTGCTTGAGGGTCCGCGCAGCATAGCCATCAGCAGCATCCAAAAGAGTAGAGGCACCGTATAGCAAGGTGCAGTAGCGTGGGTGGAATGGCATATAGTAGAGCGCTAGCGCTGCCAAGATGACACGCGCGTATCCTGTTGGCCCAAAGATATCCCAATCATTTATACCATTCAAACGAATGCAAATTGCGCATGAAGAAGAGAACGTCAGCGAGTTGTGGCTTACATAACTGAAACATTTCGACGACGCACCAATGAGATTTGGCACAAAGAGATAGACGTTTTCGTCGGTTGTTTTACTGTAACAAGCAGCGTATTAGCGAGACGGCGCCGACAAGACGTGCACGGCTGGCTTACGTCGCGATATAGTGTGCTTGACTGGCGTCTACGTCGCTGAGCGTCGCCCGTCGTCCCTTGACGACTTGATGCGCTGGTTTTGTGCTCATTACGCGTTGCTGCAGCAGATTTTTGGTGGCCAAGACGTCGAGGCTGGTCAAATGTAGCCAACACGGCAGGAGTCCAACTTGTACTTCCGCCTTACTGCGGGGCCAACAGGGCAGCTCATTTGCAGCATACACACAGATTATACAAGATATTATGAGCTATCAGGATAGCTTATTACGACGGTTTGACGCCTTGAAGGCACAAGCCCAGGATGCGATATGGGCCCTGACGAGCTGCGTCTGCAAACCATCGGCGACGGTAAAGGTCAACGGTCGTACATGTATGTGGTCATATTTTTGCATTTTCCTCGAGACGCGCAGTCGTCGCTAAGCCCACTTATTTGCCATCACACAGACAAAATCGTCAAGGCGCTCGGCGAGGGAGGATTCTCATTTGTTTATCTCGCGCAAGACGAATCCACGGGAGTATGTGGCCAGAAACCTCTAATCTATGCTCGGACACTGACAATTGGCCAGCGAGAGTTTGCACTCAAGAAGATTCGTGTCCACAACTCGGAGGGCGTCAAGGGCGCTATGAGAGAAATTGAAGCGTATCGCAGATTTAGGTAGATAGCTCATTAGTCGAAGAGAACCGACTGACCGACAATGCCTAGGCATCCCAATATTATTCGCATATACGTATGAAGGTTCAATATGAACCAATGGTATCCACTAAAGACAAATTAGGACTCTTCCGTGGTGCAGGATCCCTCTGGAGAGGGCAAGATTGTCTACCTTTTCCTTCCGCTTTACAAGGTACGTGTCTCCAAATGACACTTTCGGAAGCTAAGCATTTTGTCTATAGCGTGGTAATCTCCAAGATGCTATAAACGCCAACACCGTCAACAATACCCGCTTCTCGGAAAAGGAAATGCTCGTCCTCTTCAAAGGCACCTGCGAGGCCGTCCGAGCGATGCACGACTACCACGTATTGGTACCCATCAACACGCCAGACTCGAACGCGCCCGTCACGCGTGCGCACCACTCTGCCCAATCCTCGACGTCGACGATCCGACCCGAGACATTCCGCCCACAACCATCCAAGCTCAAAGATGGGTATACCAACCCTTCGAACATTGCAGAAGACGACGATGAAGACGAGGAACCAGAAGATGACCACTCGTTTCCTGAACCCGAAGGCGACACGGATGGTGGATACTCATACGGCGGCTCCGTCCCGCTCGTCCCACCAAAGAACAAAAAGGGCACAAGTGCAAAAGGAAAGGGAAAGCCAGGAGTCGTATTCGACGGTGACGAAGAGCTCGAACGACTCAATGCGCAACAACCCTCGCACGATGCAGGGTACGATAGCGGGAGTGCGAATGGAGAGGTGCCGCCTGGGATGAAGCGCATGCACGTGCCGTATGCACATAGGGATATCAAGCCCGGCAACGTCATGCTCTCCGACGAGGGGAACCCGATTCTCATGGATTTCGGGAGCACCGTCGTGGCGAGGATGTACATTGCGACGAGGAGTGAAGCTCTCACTCAACAGGTAAGCATATTACCCTATATTTAGAGCGGCGGCTAACGAACATGAAGGACATTGCAGCCGAGCAAAGCACAATGACTTTCCGCGCTCCAGAGCTATTCGACGTCAAAACGGGAGTAACATTGGACGAAAAGGTGGACATTTGGGTACGCTTTTTCTTAAAATGTACGCTGGGAAGCTCACACCTGCCCCAGTCTCTCGGCTGCACGCTCTACGCGCTCGCGTATAACCGCTCGCCATTCGAAACGGCGGAACAAGCGGGTGGCTCCATCGCAATGGCGGCCATGAACGGACAGTACAAGCATCCGGCGGCAGCGGCAGGTGCCTACTCTCAGGGACTACGGGATCTTATCGACGCATGCATGGTCGTCGATCCCGCCTCGCGTCCAGACATTCATCGTATCCTCGAGATTACTGACGGTGTCTTGAGGACGCTCGGGTAGATGGACTTTTGACGGACATTTTATTTATCATGGCGTGTATTTGACTATGTTATCTCAGACCTTTAGCCAACGGGAGAGGGGCTGCCACATCCATGTCTATTGCAACTACAATGAGGACGTGTGTACGATACAATGGGCAATAAGCCGCTCGGAGCCCAGCAAAGAGCAGGGCGAGCGTGCGGAAGGGGCGATAAAGAGACTAAACGAGCCGCGACACCGTGGGTGATGATACAGAGAGAGAGAGAAAGGTGGAGACTGGAGATGGGGAGAACTGTCCATGAGTAGAGCCGCTCGTGCACAAGGACGGAGTTCTGGTGAAGGGGGAAGAGAGAGAACGAAAAGGATACAGTCACACGTGCGGTCGTTTTTACAAGTACCGTTTCTGTTTCCTCGGGATCAGAGAGCGTTATCCGGGAGAGAGACGCGCCTGCCCATGCCAGGCGCTGCCGTATTGAGACCGATAGCGTCACCAGTCTTGACCGATAAGAAGGGGGAGGAATCAGATTCGAGCAAGCCAGCACGGTGTCGAGCAACGTTGGCCACCGTTCGGCGCCGGGCCAAAGCGGGAGCAAGTTCGAGCGCCGTCGCCGACTCGTCCATCTCGCGAAGCGGGTACAAGTTGGGGAGAGGAGCCATGCTCGCCTTGGACGAGACTGAGCCGCTCCTAGACTTGGAACCGTTTCCGATTCGAGTACCTGTTCCAGCGACTTGGGGGAAGGAGAGGTTCCCGAACGGGGTGATAGGAGTAATGGGCGAACGGGGTGAGCTGGGGGTATGCGCCGTAAACTTGACGTCGGGCGAACTGCTCTCTGAGCTTGGAGGGGAAGAATTGGCGAGTGTGCGCTGCTGCTGGAGCAGTGGTTGAACTAGGAGGACATGAGCATGCAAGAAAGGATGGCCTCGCAACACAGTACGTACCACTACTGCGACTCCAGGTAACGCGAAGAGACTTTCCGTCCATGATCATGCCATCGAGACGCTCAATGGCAAGCGCTGCGTCATGCTTGCGGGCAAAGGAGATGAAGGCGCATCCCTTGCCAAAATTGACCTGGGTGGCGGTGAGTCAGGAGGGCGAAGAATCAAGAAGCGAGGCGTACGTTTGTGATTACGCCCATGGCCGCGAACCGGTTGACGAGCTCTTGAAGGAGGACGCGTGGGGAGATGCCACCGACAAAGACCTTTGTGTTCTTCGGATCGACCGAAGCCCATTGTGCATTGAACTGGTCGATAACAATGTTATCTCGCTGACGTTCGTCACGGGAGCGCTGATTAGCAAACAAGACGAGCTCGGGCTTGTCGCGCGCACGGTCCTTGGCGTGTGCGCGGGAGAGACGAACTAGAAAGAGTGTCAGAGATGAAGGGAGCTCGTAGCTAAAGGGAGATGTACGCACTCGGGCGACCAAGGCAGAGGACGCCTTGCATGATGTAGAGGGCACGGGTGCGTTCTGCGATGGACGGGAAGCGGACAAACGCATACTTGGAGCCGCTGCCGGCGCTGCTGACGATACGAATGTCGGTGATCACAAAGGGGTAGATATAGACGCGGCCGAGGGCGTCGCCGGGGAGATGGTCCATGGGGAAGCTAAAGACGTTTTGGAGGTCCTCCTCTGTCGCGTACGGCGCGAGATCAGAGACTGTGATGATAAAATAAGCTCTAAAAGTACTAGAAGCCGTCAACGACGCACCAAAGAGCGAGAGCACGTCCTCTGCCTTTGACTCTTGGGTGGCAAGCGGGCTGTGGGCGTCGAGAACAGGGAGGGGAGACATCTGAGCGAGCTGGATCATGGTAGAGATGCGCTGGAGGGGGCTTGTGAAGCTTTTCGGGGAGCGCTGGAGAGTGGGTGGGTGGCGGTCGGGTCCAAGTCTGGGTTTGTTTGTGGGTGGCCGTAATTGGTGGAATTTATAGACTGATGACGAGTAATCGACACCAACGATCTGCATATTTAATCCTATTTCATGTGTTCTCTGGGCCTTGTCCCCGGGCGCTGACCCGCGCTGAACTGCGAAGTCCTGTCACCCGTCCCTGTTGCTCGTTGGTCCTCTCCAAAAATGTTGGCAAGTCCGGTGCTGCGCGCGGCTTTGCGCGCACAAAAACGAAGAAATATCACAAAATTCCCTGCTCTCGTCTCTCGACGCGCACTCGCCCAGTCGTCGACGGCCACAAAGGCCAGCGTGCTCGAAGTCCCCTCGGCGCGTCTGGAGAGTCTGAAACGCGGCCCAGGTGATTATTAGAGATATCAGTATGTATTTTCAGACGCTAATATTGGCCACAGAGCCCTCGACATCCACGCTAGAACTGTCGCAGCATCCATCCCCCGCAGCCGCCCTCAATCCAATCTACCTGGATGCCCAGGTACACAAATATCTCCTCTTTACTCGTAATTTCATCACTCACACCCTCCACAAGGCCACAACGCCCATGGACCCACGCGTCCTCGACGCGATGCTCCCCTATTTCACCGATCTATATGGAAATCCACACAGCAGAACGCATGCATATGGCTGGGAAGCTGAAAAGGCAGTCGACGAGGCTCGGAGGGTAAATGAAATCCACTGACCTCCTTTCCGCCGCTGACACAATCTGCCGGCAGCATGTCGCAACCCTCGTCGGCGCAGAAGAAAAGGATATTTTATTCACTTCTGGAGCGACAGAGAGTAACAACATGATCATCAAAGGCGTCGCACGCTTCCACCGCGAGAAAAAGAAACATATCATCACCCTCCAGACAGTAAGCACACCCAGCCAGCCATCAAAAGCGCGTTACTCATCAATTATTTCAGGAGCACAAGTGCGTGCTCGATTCGTGCCGAAAGCTCTCAGAGGAAGGCTTTGATATCACCTATCTACCCGTAAAGCAAAATGGCCTCGTCGATCTCGACCTCCTCGAGTCGTCCATCCGGCCAGACACCTGTCTAATCTCGATCATGGCCGTCAACAACGAAACAGGCGTCATCCAACCCCTGGCCGAAATTGGTCGTATTGCGCAGAAGCACCGGGGCGTATACTTTCACACCGACGCCGCTCAAGCCGTTGGCAAAATCCCACTCGACGTCAACGCGATGAACATTGACCTCATGAGCATCTCTGGCCACAAGATCTATGGTCCCAAGGGCGTCGGCGCAGCCTACGTCCGACGACGACCACGGGTGCGACTCGAGCCCATCCTTAGCGGTGGCGGTCAAGAGCGCGGTCTTCGCAGCGGTACACTCCCCAGTACGCTCGTGGTAGGCATGGGCGAAGCGTGTCGGGTGGCCGCGCAAGAGATGGCCGTAAGTACCCTCGTTGATTTCCAATCCCCCCCCCCCAAAAACGTCTGCGATGAAAAGTAGCACGCGGTCCCTTCTCCCCAAGAAGACGGCCAAGAGAGACGCATGGTGAACTTCAAGTTCAGCCGTGCGATGATCGTTGCGTGCAGGGGTACTGAGATCCCCTTCCCTAGCTCGTCCTCTTTGTTCCTGGCTCTGACAACCCCCTTTTCTAGTACGACCACGCCCACATCTCTGCGCTATCCAAGCGTCTCATAGATGGTATCACATCGCAGGTTGACCATGTCTACCGAAATGGTGATCCCAATGGATATCCCGGCTGCGTCAATCTCAGTTTCGCCTATATCGAGGGCGAGAGCTTCCTCATGGCTATGAAAGTAAGTGATCGCAAGAGGTCTTTTCCGTCGCTGACGTCGGTAGAATACGGCGCTCTCGTCGGGGAGCGCGTGCACTTCTGCGTCTTTGGAGCCATCGTACGTGCTCCGTGCGCTCGGTGCGACGGACGATATCGCACATTCGTCCATTCGATTCGGCATAGGTCGGTTCTCGACGGAAGAAGAAGTCGATTATGTCGTTCGCGAGACGGTCAAAACCGTGAACCGCCTTCGTGAACTCAGGTACGACCTTTTTGTTATTGGGTAGCCTCGTTTACTGACGGTATTCATAGCCCGCTGTGGGAAATGGTTCAAGAGGGTATCGATATTGGTACCATCAACTGGTCCCAGCACTGAGCGTGCGTGTTTGCGATTTCGGGGGAGCGACGCTGTACATTACTCTTTTGCAATACGAGCTATTCATCACTAGTCGACTTGGTGCGTGGATATTACGTGCTCGAGTGGCCTATTTGTTTGGCGGGGTGGGGCCACTTGCCACCAACGCACCTTGGACCCTGCCTCGATAACCATACCATCGATCCTATCCACAGCTCGCTGTCTGAGACCAGCTGTGCGGGGCTCTCTACATGGCATGAGTGTCTTGCTTGCTCTGGTGTCTACGTCTACTGCACGTAGTCGCATCGTCGACGGCGACAACGGTGTTGCAATGACACTTGCAACAGGATTCCCTACCCTGATGTGTCATTTGTACGAGAAAGTTTGGGAAAAGGGCGATACACTCTCCCGATAGCAGACGCCGCGTCACCGCGTCAGCTCGTATTCGTCCTTCCCCGTCTCGTGATGGAGTTGGCCAACTGGATAGCAGTCCATGTGTCCAGTTTTGAGCTCTCTTCACCCATTTCGGTGGTGGATTGTTGTTCAGATGGCTATCGAGTATCTTCTTATCAAAAGAAAAGATAAAAGCATCGTTATGCACAATCTACGCGGTCGAGCGGGTTTTATGGTCCGTACCTACCCTTGCGGACGTTTGGGTTTTGTCAAGGGATATGTTCTCGCAGACGTAGAGGTCGCTCGACGTACGTATTTCGCGTCCTCATTCTCGACCCCGTTGGTGTAAAATGTATGTGATACAACTCCATCGAGACTACAGGAGAAGAATGCCATTAGGCTTTTGGCATGGTCGTCCCCTTCATGATCTTTCGGTTAGCTCGTTGATAGAGCTCGTCTCCAAAGATCTGGTCTGGCCGGACGGCTGCTGGTGGCCTTGGAGCGCTCCTTCTGGTTACTGCGTTATGGGGTATCATTGGCAATGTACAAATCATCAGACAGTACAATGGGATGCATTAGCAATTTACAGTGAGCCTGGTGACGTCCCGGTGAGCGGATATACGTACCTTGGGGCGACTGCGTGGCTTCTTTGCAGGCCGGGAATGCAATCTTCGATTGTTCTGTCCATTCTGCACTCATGTTTGCCAGCCTTGGTTGAAAATTGCTTGAGGCACCCGGTGCATTTCAACCGGATAGCTTTGGTATGGGCTGTGGATTCTCAGTCACTGAAAAATATCGGGAATGTACGCACTATTGATATGTTGCAACCTTGTCTCCTCTTTTTGAGCCGTGTCTCCGCAGCTCGTACCATCGAGTTTTCTTCATTTGCAATACAAGGTGACATCTTGCCCAACGTCGGGGTACAAATGGTCTTCAATTATGTGTCTGAAGAGACTTTGCTCATCGAGCAATGCCTGTTGCAATCAGCCCATTGACAGTCTGACACAATGTCAGTGTAGGGCTTATCGCCCCGACCTGCGTACTTTGTGGCTCGACCTCGCGGGCGGTTGCAGCGTTAAGAACAGGACACCTTCCTTCTCGTTGCTAGTCAGATCACTTGACCTGGACCCAGTGTTCACACCACCATCGAGGGTGAGGTACGTGACCGACAGAATCAAGCATCGACGTCTCTGATGAGGCGACGTCGTTTGGAACAATGATTCTGTCATCAGTGCTGCTCCCGAAGCTATGGGCAGATGCCACTCGATGTGGTTGATTATCTCGATGGCTGTCGTGAGCTGCGCAGTGCATCCCTCCCATCCGCAACTATGGGTTATGTGAGTGATTCTGTCACGTGCTGAATCAGTGACTTACTCCGAACCACTTCTTCTGCCCGTTGTCCGTGCTTCGCCACGTGATCGTCTCGCCGCTGTTCACTGGGAAAAGCTATACACTGGTCAGCACTAGCCCTCCCCTCCCATCGAACCAACACGACGCACACTTCGTACATCCTGGCACCGTACACTGGAAATGCCCCCGGTGTACATCTAAGCGATGTCGAGCGGCATCGTACGCCGAGTCGAAATATATGACTGAACTATGTTGACATTTGTGCATATATGGCAGTGCCAACTTACTAGGACAGCCCTTCACATCAGTCTAAAGTGAGTATGTACCATAAGACATACCCGAAATTGCCGTGACCTTGTCCATATATAGAGCGGATACAGGTTACTCGGCATTGTGAGCAGATTGGCGAAGGTCAGCACAACTTTTGAGTCACACTGGACAGGCGCTGCCGAGGCGTCAGCAGCTTTCTGCGTGCCCAGAAAACAACAAACCGTCGATCACCACTGAAGATAGGCTCCCAACACTCGAGTACAATTGCATAACTGTATTGATGAAGCAGCGATTGTCGCCATAGTTTGCGAGCGGTCGAGGCCCGTTGTCATCAGGCTGACACAGCGCCACAGTAGGCGAATAGTCGAAGAGACGTGTATCCAGTGTGTTCTGAGTGACCTTTCCCGACGTTGGCCTCGTCCTGGTCGACCACTACGCGGTGACAGGTTCGCCTCAAACAAAATCCTCTCACTTACCTTTTTTCTGCTTCTATGCTTATTAATGCCACATGCACCCAGCTTTGCGCAATTGGTCTCATCACCTCAAGCATGCCCTCATGTATCTTGACGCACCTCCACATATCTCCACCTTGCTTAACTACCCGCCTTTGCCACTGTCCGTCTAGGTCTGTGAAGGCGCATCGAGTGCACCAAGCGATCTTTACCGCATTGCATCGCGCACCTTCATGTGTCTTTTTTTTTTTTTTTTTTTTGGGTAGGTATTATTGTGCAGTGGCTTTGCCAATATAGCACATCGGTCTATCGTTGGTCCGCTTACTGGGTTATCCTTAGTGTCCTCAGTGGAGCCGACCTCTCGCAGGCAGAAAATCATGCTCGACCTCGCTAAGTTCCCCCTCTGGGCGTGACCTTTGTCTATCGCTTCGTCGTCTCTCGCGTTTTGCTCCATTAGTTTCTATTGTTTCGTCGCGCGTTGTGTCGTCTTCCGATGTTTGCCACCATCTATTCTCCTTCGACTGCCCTTCCTGTCCTCCATCTCCTCGTTTTGCGTATAAACTTGAGCGTTTCTTCGATCCCATCCTCTGTTCCTAGGACCTCTTTGAGGTCTTCGGTTCTTCCTCGTAGGCTTCTCTCCCATTCCGCTCTGGCTTCTCCGTATTTGGGGCAGATGTATAGCACGTGCGTTAGGTTCTCGTAGTTCCTTTCTCCGCAGTGTGGACACCATGGTGAGTCTGCCCTATTGATACGATTTAGATGCCCGTTCAGACCGGTGTGTCCTGTACGTAGCTGGATCAATAGCGCTGCGTCCCTTCTCGATAGTTTGTCCGTGAGTTTCAGGTATCTCCCCGACGGCATCGTCTCGTCGATTTTGGACATCCGGTCAAAACGTTTGGAGTTGTTCCATCGTTCCCTTGCCCCTTCTTTCGCCAGTCTTTTGCACTCCTGCTTCACTGCCGAGAGATTTGATGGGAGGGGTTCTCGCAGCCACCTTGGGTGTTCGCTGGGTCTGCTTGCGCCTTCCGTGATCGCCTTCTTCGCCTCTTCGTCCGCCGCTTCGTTTCCTTGTATACCTTCGTGTCCTGGTACCCATGTGAATTCCATTCGTAGCCTTCTATAATCACTTAGCTCGTCTTCTATCTCCGATAGAATATTTTCCACAACATGTTGGCCTGCGTTGGGTCTGGCGCGAGTGATGCTCTGGATTGCCGCTTGATTATCTAGGCTGATGTTGACTTTTGCGCGGTTTCCTTGCATTGTCCTTGCTAGATGGATACCTAGCGCAATGCCCACCAGTTCTCCTTCGTGTACTGTGTGCTCTGTTTCAGCTCCCAGTAGGTAACGTACTGCTTTGACCCTTCGACCGTTCCGGTATAGGACTGCTGCTGCTCCGATCTTACCCTCCATCCCCGATCCATCCGTGTATATTGCTACGCTTTGGGTACTTATCTCTTTGTCCCTCTCTATAGCCTGTTCCCTTGAGTTGTCGATGGTCGATTTGAACATATGGGCGGCGTTTGGATTCCTGAGTGCTGGCGTGATCTTCTCCATGCTTGTTAAGTCTATACCTGCCGTGTGGAATAGGTGGTGCATTGGCGTGTTGTGTTTTTTCACCTTCCCCCACATTGCTCGTTCATGTGTCTCTTTGCGTCTCTAGCTTGCTTGACTATGCACCGTGGCCACTGCTCCTCTGGGACCGTGAAGATGCATCGAGCGCAATCGCGTCGAGCCCCCTTCATACATCTCGACGCGTCTTTACGCGCCTCCATCTCATTTGACCACCTAACTTGGCTACCATCCATCTAGGGCCATGAAGACGCATTGGGCATGTCGAGTGTCCACCACATTGCATCGAGCACTAATTCATGTGTCTCCACGTGTCTCTACCTCGCTTGACTACATAGCTTGGCTACCATTGTCTAGGACCGTGTAGACGCATCGAGCGCATCGAGTGTCCTTCACCGCATCGCATCGAGCACACCTTCACACATCTCAACGCCTCTCTACATCTCTCTGCCTTGTTTGACAACGCACCTTGGCCACCATCCGTCTAGGACCGTGAAGATGCATAGAGCGCGTCGAGTGTCCTTCACCGCATCGCATCAAGCACTACTTCACGCATCTCTACCTATCTCTAGTTCGCTTGGTTATGGACCTTGTCCACCACCCGTCTGGAACCGTGACGACGCATCGAGCGCGTCGAGCGTTCCTCACTGCATTTCGTCGAGCGCCCTTCATGCACCTCGATGTGTCTCTAGTGTCTCTACCTCGCTGTTAAAGACGATACCCACGTCTTTCTGACTGGCGGAGTCCCGAGTAGGGTCAGGACAGGTCTAGCAATGGTTTACTTTAGATTATTCCTCGACGTGAGGTACTTAGTTACTGTAATATGACGCGTAAACTGGGCGAGGGAGTCAGATATCAGACTAGCGAATGTTACATGGAAAATCGGGTCCTTTTATACCTTTCGATAAGCTTATGTAAGCATTATTTCGGAACCAGTAGTCGGTAGCGGGACTACGTTGGAGGGCATAGGGTTGGCGGGAGTTGGAGGGAGGGACAAGAGGAGTCCGAGACGAGACAGCGATCCGACATCTTATATCATGTCATCTATATAACGAGTCACCTATAGCGATGACTCTTGATACGGGCGAGTCGTGCGCAGCCGTCCACATACAAGCTCCCGCTCGTAGTGGCCAAGGCTGGCCACGGCCGGCCGCGCATCGTGAGTCAGGTAAGTGACTATCCTCGTTCTTCGTGACTCATACTGACATATACGAGTCATCCAGATGACGTGGGTCTTGCGGGCTGGTCCGTAACACTCGCTTGACTACGTACCTTGGCTACCACCCATCTAGAACTATGAAGACGCATCGAGCGCGTCGAGTGTCCTTCACCACATTGCATTGAGCGCCCCCTCGTGCACCTCGATGCGTCTCTACGCGCCTCCATCTTGTTTGACCACGTACCTTGGCTACCATCCATCTAGGATCATGGAGACCCATCAAGCGCGTCGAGTTCCCTTCACCGCTTTGTATCGAGCACGCCTTTACGCATCTCGACGCGTCTCTGCATGTCTCTACCTCGTTTGGCAACGCATCTTGTCCACCGCCCGTCTAGGACTGTGACAACTCATCGAGCGCGTGGAGTGATCTACACTGCATTGCATTAAGTATGCCCTCAAGCACCTCGACGCCTTTCTACATGTCTCTATCTCATTTGACAAGGCATCCATGGCCACCGTCTGTCTAGGACCATGAAGATGCATAGAGTGCATCGAGCGTTCTTCACCGCATCGCACTGAGCACGCCTTCACGCATCTCGACACGTCTCTACGCGTCTCTATGCCGCTTGATTATGCAACTTGTCCACCGCCCGTCTGGAACCATGAAGACGCATCGAGCGTTCTTCACTGCATTTCATCGAGCACCTTTCATGCATCTCGATGCGTCTCTACACGTCTCTACCTCGCTTGACTATGTACCGTGGCTACCATCCATCTAGAAGTGTGAAGACGCATCGAGCGTGTCGAGTGTTCTTCACCGCATCACATCGAGCACATCTTCATGCACCTTGACACATCTTCATGCCACTTCACCTGTCAGCAGTCAGGGAGACACATGAAGATCACGTACCTGATATATCCGAGACTTGTATTTTACACTTCATTTATGCTAAATACAGCAGTTAATTATGTATTTACATACTCTTAAGTACAGTTATGTTTCTTTTAGCCTACTCACAAAAACTAGTCAGTCTAGAGGTGTCGAGGAATTGTCGAGCACTGTCTAGCAAATTCTTGACTTGCTAATTCCTCGAGGCAATTGTGTTCGACCTCGCTAGGTTCCCCTTCTGGGCGTGACTTTTTCCCGCGTTCTGTCATCTCTCGCTGTTTGCTTCACTAGTTTCTGTTGTTTTCATAGCGTGTTGTGTCCGGTTCGATGTTTTCCCCTAACAGGCGTCGATCCAGTGGGCTTTTTGACCCAGTTCACTATACGATTTATCCAGTCTGGATGGCTGGATTCCAGTCGCGCTGACCGGAACCGGATCCAGTCAGCCAGACTGGCCCTCGTTACCACAGTGCTAGGCCCTCCTTGAGGATACCCTGTCCGTCGGCAAGGCTTTGGCTAGACGCAGCATTTCGATACATTTTTACAGCATCTATGGTACCTCTTGGCTCGCTCGCACTAATGGAGAAGATTGTTTGATTGCCCATTTTGACCTTGCATCGTGTACCCGGGACTAAGCAATTGTTTCCGCGAACGCATGCACAGAGGTATCTACCAGTCATGTTGGCAAGCGAGCAGCTAATGGTGTTAGTTGGGTTTGAGTTGGCGTAGCGTAGTGGATGGGTGGGATGAAATCTAATAGACGAATCCTACTCGAGAATATCATAGTCTTTCAGGACGATGGATTCAGAGGCATGCCAAGGTCGGTACAAAACGGGTCGAAACACGTTCCTAGCGGCTGATACTCTGGCGATATAAACCAATCCAGTTTGAAATAGGCTCACTTCTGCGCTTGGAGCTTGTGCGGGTCAAACGAGTACAGCAAGCCACTCTCCTATTCAGGCGTCTACAGAGGCTGGCACGAACACGAGGCAATCTTGGAGCCATCCATCCTCGCGATGTCGGGCCCAAGTTCATCCAAACCAAAGAAGCAGCGCAAAAATGTCGACTCTTTGGCACCCTCGTCTTCTGCCCAAGGCTCGAGCAAGAAGGCTCAAATGTACAACACGGTCAATGTCGGTCTCACCGTAGGGGCGAATATCGCCGAGGCATCAGATATACTGGCTCCTCTCAAGGCAGCTTGTCTGACAACAAAAACGATCCTCGAAGTCGCACAGGCAAGTTGGCGAAATCGTGGTGATATGACTTCCTCAATGGTCACAACAGGCGATAGACAGCAATCAAGAGGGATGGACAGACCTCATGCGACGGCTCAAGGAGTACATGTCTGCACTCAAAGAACAAATCACCTTGTTGGAGACATACCCCCAAGAAGACAGGGCCGTCGACGAGGCATTCCTCCAGCCACTCATCCATTATGTCGAGTACGTGAACAGATCGACTTCCTTTCTATCAATTGAACGATGCAGATTCCTCGAGACTGTGCATGATATGGTCATCGATCTAAAGGACAAACGCAGCCGCAAGAAACTTGATCTCTTCAAGGCGTTTACAAAGGTGAAAGTAGATGCGGGAGAGATCTTGAAAATGAATCGTGATATCGAGGATCGGCATAGGCAACTCATGGTGCGGCCTCCATTGATCGCTCTTTTCACCAACTCACCTTGAAGACAGGAGGCGTTGGGTATTTTCACTGCACTACGCGTTCAAGTTGTAGATAAAACTACCAAAGCCACAGAAGTCAAGTTAGACGTCACAAAAGCATACGTGGAAGCTACCAAGGCTACGGTCGAGGCTGCAGAGGTCAATATCGAGGCGACCAGAGTGACTGTCGATGAGACCAAAGCGACTGTCGATGAGACTAAGGCCACCGTCGACGCCACCAAAACAGACGTTGAAACACTTTTGACAGACGGTATGTCAGAACTGTCATATAGGGCAGCTACTTACCTTTTAAAGTGGATGCACATGCAATCCTTCAGCTCCCAACAGTCGCATTCGTAGCTTCTTCGGTCCACAATCCGTGTCTACAAGGAACGCGCGAGGCGGTCCTCAACACAATTTGGCAATGGGCCGATGACGATACATCGGACAAGCCGATATTTTGGCTTTGTGACATAGCCGGCTCCGGCAAGTCGACCGTTGCAATGACGGCGGTCGAATCATGGCGGAGTAAGGGAGTGCTGGGCGGTCGATTCTTCTTCTCCATAGCGAGCAACGAAGCATCTACCACCGACAAGTTCTGCTCGACCATAGCACGAGACCTCGTGCATCACATACGCGAGCTCGCGCCGCATGTCGCTGGGGCCGTGAAGCAGAACCCGTCTTTCATGCGATGTTCTCTTGACGAGCAATTCGGGATGCTTGTTACTGGTCCTCTCCGAAATCGGCAAGGGCGCGTGATTTTTGTCATCGACGCTCTTGATGAATGCAAGTCTGCAACACAGCGAAAGGAACTCGTCGAAGCTCTCTCTACGGTCGTTCAAAAGAGCAGAAACCTTAGGATATTCATTACAAGCCGGCCAGATCCCGTCATACAAGCAGTCCTAGGGCCGCTTTCAATCAAGGCCAAGTTGGAGGACCGCCTCCACGATGTCAATCATCGCGACAATATCGACGACATTGCGAGCTACGTACATCATTCACTAGATGGAGTCCTTTCGGAAGACAGGAGAGCGAAGATGGTCAAAAAGGCCAATGGATTATTCATCTGGGCAAGCACTGCCTGCCGAATGCTCAATAGCGTGACCAGCTTGAGCCCGCCTGAGGATATATATGACAGCTTGATGTCCATGGAAGAAGGCGGAGTCATAGACGACGTATATGCTCTCGTCTTCGAGCGTACGGATCCCAAATACTCTGCGGTGATGTGTGCAATGCTCGCGCTCCTGCTCGCTGCATTCGAACCTCTCACCATAGACGATCTGGATGATCTACTGAAGAACTCCAAAGTACGAGGAAGTGCCAAGGCGTTGATCCAGAATCTGGGAAGCGTACTTACCACAGATTCGACTACAAACCTCATCCAATTTCGCCATCCCACTCTCGTTGAGTACCTTCGGCACTGTGTCGGCAGCCCAGCTGCCGATAGCCGCTATCAACTACGTCTCAATATAGCCAATGCACATAGTCAAGCGGCGTCCTGGTGTCTGAAATATCTCAAATCGCCAACGGAAGGTCTCAGGTTCAACATATGTCAAATCGAGTCATCTTTCCATCTGAACAGGCAGATACCTGATCTTGAGACTCGAGTATCTAAGTACATTTCACGACGACTTCGATATGCGAGCTCTCATTGGTTGTTTCATATAGCGGACGCTGAGAACAACTCGTGGTCCCCGCTCGAGAACGAACTCCGACACATCATCCAAGTTCCATACGTGTTTTACTGGATGGAGATCCTAAGTGTCACCGGCGGAATCCCACGAGCGATAGCTGGGCTTCGGGCCATTACACGCCACACACAAGTGAGTGGCCTACCTACAAATGATGGACTCTTATGAATGATATAGCTTGAGGCTAAGACAAAAGGCGATCTAGAAGAGATCCGACGGTTTATCATGACATTTTCTGTGGCAATACAGGACAGCGCCCCACATATTTATGTTTCTGCTCTTCCATTCGCTCCGAAGAAGTCACTATTGCACATTCAGGGCATCAAGAAGTATAGCGGCACACTGAGGGTGACCAAAGGGCTTGAGGAAGCGTATCCTGGGCTCCCCAGTTTTCTTCGGGGGCACGAAGGCGCCGTTTATGCCGTCGGATTCTCGCCAGATGGCTCACGAATCGTCTCTGGCTCCTCCGACAAGACGCTTCGACTCTGGGATGTGGACACTGGACAGCCAGTTGGAGAGCCACTTCGAGGTCATGGAGACTGGGTTCGTGCCGTCGGATTCTCGCCAGATGGCTCACGAATCGTCTCTGGCTCCTCCGACAAGACGCTTCGACTCTGGGATGTGGACACTGGACAGCCAGTTGGAGAGCCACTTCGAGGTCATCAGAGACCGTTTTGCCGTCGGATTCTCGCCAGATGGCTCACGAATCGTCTCTGGCTCCTCCGACAAGACGCTTCGACTCTGGGATGTGGACACTGGACAGCCAGTTGGAGAGCCACTTCGAGGTCATCAAGGCAGCGTTTTGGCCGTCGGATTCTCGCCAGATGGCTCACGAATCGTCTCTGGCTCGACGACAAGACGCTTCGACTCTGGGATGTGGACACTGGACAGCCAGTTGGAGAGCCACTTCGAGGTCATCAAGACACCGTTTGGGCCGTCGGATTCTCGCCAGATGGCTCACGAATCGTCTCTGGCTCCTCCGACAAGACGCTTCGACTCTGGGATGTGGACACTGGACAGCCAGTTGGAGAGCCACTTCGAGGTCATCAAGGCATCGTTTTGGCCGTCGGATTCTCGCCAGATGGCTCACGAATCGTCTCTGGCTCCGACGACAACACGCTTCGACTCTGGGATGTGGACACTGGACAGCCAGTTGGAGAGCCACTTCGAGGTCATGGAGACTGGTTTGTGCCGTCGGATTCTCGCCAGATGGCTCACGAATCGTCTCTGGCTCCTCCGACAAGACGCTTCGACTCTGGGATGTGGACACTGGACAGCCAGTTGGAGAGCCACTTCGAGGTCATCAAGGCACCGTTTGGGCCGTCGGATTCTCGCCAGATGGCTCACGAATCGTCTCTGGCTCCTCCGACAAGACGCTTCGACTCTGGGATGTGGACACTGGACAGCCAGTTGGAGAGCCACTTCGAGGTCATCAAGACACCGTTTGGGCCGTCGGATTCTCGCCAGATGGCTCACGAATCGTCTCTGGCTCGGACGACAACACGCTTCGACTCTGGGATGTGGACACTGGACAGCCAGTTGGAGAGCCACTTCGAGGTCATCAAGGCATCGTTTTGGCCGTCGGATTCTCGCCAGATGGCTCACGAATCGTCTCTGGCTCGGACGACAACACGCTTCGACTCTGGGATGTGGACACTGGACAGCCAGTTGGAGAGCCACTTCGAGGTCATCAAGGCACCGTTTTGGCCGTCGGATTCTCGCCAGATGGCTCACGAATCGTCTCTGGCTCCTCCGACAAGACGCTTCGACTCTGGGATGTGGACACTGGACAGCCAGTTGGAGAGCCACTTCGAGGTCATCAAGGCACCGTTTGGGCCGTCGGATTCTCGCCAGATGGCTCACGAATCGTCTCTGGCTCCTCCGACAAGACGCTTCGACTCTGGGATGTGGACACTGGACAGCCAGTTGGAGAGCCACTTCGAGGTCATCAAGACCGTTTGGGCCGTCGGATTCTCGCCAGATGGCTCACGAATCGTCTCTGGCTCGGACGACAAGACGCTTCGACTCTGGGATGTGGACACTGGACAGCCAGTTGGAGAGCCACTTCGAGGTCATGGAGACCGGGTTCGTGCCGTCGGATTCTCCCCTGATGGCTCAGGAGCTGTCTCAGGCTCGTACGATCGAACAATTCGATTGTGGGATGCAGGGGCAGGTCAGTATTCTCTCAAACTTCCTGTCTTTTGGCCGGTGTGACCTGACATTTGTCCCAGGTACCAATGTGGACAATTTCACGCAGGATGATAGGAGCCCGCATTCACGTTCACAAGAGGAATTAGAGGGTATTTACTTACCAGGGCTTGTACCTGGATTTAACCATTGCTCCCTTCTTAGCGATGGCTGGGTTCAATCTTCCGGTAGTTTTCTGTTCTGGGTCCCGCCAGACAACCGCCATGGATTACAACATCGACGTCTTCTTCTGACTATGCCGACCATTAGTCACTACCGAGCAACAAGATTGGATTTTACCCATTTCCAATGTGGACGTGCCTGGACAAACGTTCGGAGAGATGCAACTCAGTAAATTGCAGCGAATATTGTAACTATCAATATATGTCCGCTTTCTCGTCTAATACATGAGGGCCCTTAGGGCAAATTTGCGCGCTCGTAGACTCTCTCAGCCGTTAGGTTCCCATGGACTCCGTTTGTACGTAAATGGAGATGGGCGAAATTCGGGTGAATATCTGTCCATCCGAGCTTGGGAGCGGCCTATTCTTAGATTGACTCGAGCAATCATTGGTGCTTGCAATGAGGCAGCTTTACGAACTCTCGAACTCCAATCGATTGTTCCGGGCCTGTATTATGATGGGATTTCATTCTATCTCAATGCCTTAGACATTATGGATACATTAGAATATAAATAAATGTCCATATTACCATGAGTGCGTCCAGCTGGAATACAAGTCAGCAGAACATGTGGGTGGCTGAGCACATACTAGGTGATCGTCCATGCTTCTGGGTACAGCGCATTGCATCGGTGCTCATTGAACCAAGGACTATGCCGCCGACAGAGGCACCAGTTGAGCTTTGGCGCGCCTTGCCAGTTGAGAGGATAAATCTATCAGATCTTATAAACACACACACACAATACCTCGATGTCGTCCAGTTCGACTGACCTTTCCATTCTCTAGTACTTCTAAATGTCCTCTGGACCGTTCATCCGCCGTCGCACCTCTTTCCCACTCGTTGACGCACGTCCTCAGTGCAACGGGACCGGTCAATGCCTCTGGTGTTGCAGTATACTGGCCCTCTTCCGCATGCTTCGCCACAAAATCGAGTGGACGGAGCCAAAAGGGGTGTAATCGTCCAGTGGACGCCATGAACGCGTTTGGAATCGAGTGCTCAAAGTTGTCTTTCCCCATGTGTCCTACATAGGCCTTTGGGATAGCATCCGCTGGGCCATAGAATGCGGCGAGGTGCACGTCGAGATTGGCCAGGGGCACGAGGTCCAAGTCGGCGTAGATTCCACCGAAACGATGCATGTACATATTTCGTACCATGTCAGCGCGGTAAATGGGTTTGGGTAGGCTATCGTAGACGGAGAGGTAGGATGGGTAATACGTTTCTACGAGCGCCCGGTTGTCCTCATCTGACCATAGTACGTAACTATGGTGGCGGCGGTGAGTGCGGATAGGAGGCGAAGGAGAAGTACGTACGTCCAGTTTTGTCCATGTATCCGCCTCCAGTCGTCGCTCCATCGTTGAAAGTGTTCGGGGAGATTATCGCGCGTTTTCCAGCTCTGATGGATGAGTCTCCGCGGCGTCGTCTCGCCCTCCGCTAGCATCTGCATCAATCTGCTTGGGGGAATGACATTTGACCACTGCGACGGGTCCGTGTTGGGCGTTCTGGGTTGCGGGGAGTCGTCTACCGGGCCCACGAGGGCAGGGCATCGTTTAAATTCCCCCGGAGGTCCGAGTTGTTGGTAGATTAGCTGGGTGCCGAATAGGATGGAAAAGATGCCCAGGGCCAGGACAGTCCACCGAACTCCACGGCGGTTTCGGAAAGTAAGAATAGGAGGCTGCCCAGAGATGGGTGGGTATGTGTCGTCGTACTTGTAATTGAGACCATCTGCTTCGAGGTCGTTGGCGGGTATCTGCGTATAGCGCGACTCCATCGAGGGGAGGGAGGGGAGTGGTAACATTTTGGGCGGTCCCGGTCGACGGCGAGTGGTAATATATGGCGAAACTGCGCAAAAGACAAATTGGAAGGACGGAGATATGCGTGATTATATCATCCGAGGCGGCGTTAAATCGTGTTGGACGCGGTCGGAAAAGGAGAAGCGAACTGCGGGTCCATCTGCGCGGGAGTGGCAACCATCCCTATAGTAATTCGAGTACACTTCGTTATTTTTTCGTGTGTGTTTGACAGTTTTAAAATGTGTGTACGCACGAGTTTTGACTAGGCGTGAGTATTGGCCCCGAGGCCTATGCTGACGGTGCAAACCCGAAGATGTACCCTCCGGTGTTTACTATAATTGCGACCAAACGAAGCGAATTGTTGACTACGTGTAGAAACAAAGTCTGCCCCAAACGCCAACGCTCATTTCGCTAAACCATCGAAGCATGTGCCAGTGGTAACCCTGGCGAGGGGCTTTGCCGTATGCCAGGACTCCATAATTTAAAGGCTTGAATGTGTTTCGTTGGGCAAAGGGGCTCTTAAATAGGCCTGGAGACTTCGAAGGGAGGTCGTTCATATTCAAGTGTCGATAATAGACGGTTTATTCCAGGCCAATGACTGTCATGGTTTGGGTCAAGAGCAGTCGTCACTTGGCTCCCCCATCCACCAATAATTATAATCAATTCCTGGGATCTCCGAGTCTCCTACAAGAGCGAGATGCCCAAACTCCCGTTGAGATTCCTTTGCCGTCTCGGCCTGGCTCGACCGCTGGCGTTTAGTCTACCGCACAGCAGCTGCCGAGAACAAACTTAAAGGCATTTCTTAGACGGCTAGTGGGTTGCCGCGACAAAAATATTGGAGACCCCTTTGCATCTTCTTCGACCTGTCCACGACCGCAGTTCGCGTCGGCAGCAACATCGCTGAAAAGCCTTCAAAGCATATTAATTACGCTCTCGATTCGCTAACGAAAATTTACCATGTCTCAGCAGCCAGTTCCTCCTCTTCCGCCCGGTGCAGGCGCCGCTGGAGCTGGTGTGCACTATGCACCTTCTCCACCGCGTTCTCGTGATCAGAGTCCGTCTAGACGCGATCCGTTCATGGATCCATCTGCTGGCCCAAACTATCCAATGGGCTCCCTCACCGCACCCAACGCCGGTGGTGGACCTGGGAGTAACTATGGAACTGCTCCTAGCTCACCATACCATACACCAGCTTCGCAGTACGGCGGCTCGATCAACCAGAGTCTCTACGCGCAAAACTCACAAGGCTACCATCAGCAGCCATACAGCAGCCATACAGGAGTGAGCACATCGACCGTTCAACTTCAAGACTTTGGACCCGTCGATCATGATAGTACGACCGGACATAGTCGATATCAGCACGACGAGACAGACGAAAACCAGCCGCTCAATGCTGGCGCAAACTTTACGGGTGGTTTCTATCCACCACCGAATAGTGCAGGGTATGTACAGTATACATCAACAGTTCATAGCGACTGAACCGCGAGTAGAATGGGCATGCCTTCACCGACCACCACCGCGGCCTCGGTCAATGCCTCGTGGCGGAACCGCCAGACGATCAAGCGAGGCAAGACCAAAAAGGTCAAACTGACAAGGGGAAACTTTATCACCGAATATCCTGTTCCAACTCCTGTTAGCAATGCCATCGAGGCAAAGTGGAAAGGTGCAACCACCAGTACCGAATTTACGCACATGCGATACAGCGCCGCCACATGTGATCCTGGTGCGCAATTTTGTCTGCTCAGAAATCTATATTCCTTACATCGACGATAGATGAGTATACAAGGGACAATGGCTGGACTTTCCGCCAAGTCTTGTATAACCGTCCAACCGAATTGTTGATTGCGGTCACTTCTTACAACGAGGTACGTGGATGCACGCGTCTCTTGGATGTATTCTCATCAGGAATATATAGGACAAGACTCTCTACTCGCGTACCTTGCATGGTGTCATGCTCAATATCCGCGACATCTGCAAGACCAAGCAGAGCAAGTATTGGCGCAAGTCTCAGGAAGAAGGTCGCCCTAGATCCAAGAATAGTGAACCAAACTGATAGATCAACAGGCATCCCCGGTTGGCAGCGAATCACAGTCGCGCTCATTGTCGATGGTCTCAAGGTCATGGACAAGACGGTACTGGACATTCTCGCCACTATTGGAGTGTATCAAGATGGCATTATGAAACAACAAGTCGATGGAAAAGACACGGTCGCCCACATTTTCGAGTATACGACCCAGCTCAGCGTCGACTCGACGCCCCAACTCGTGCTCCCCCATGGCGACGACACGAACAATCTTGTTCCAGTCCAGATCATTCTCATTATCAAGGCGCAGAATCAAAAGAAGATTAACTCTCATCGATGGCTTTTCAACGCTATTGGCAAGCAGTTGCAGCCAGAAGTCTGTGTCCTGATCGATGCTGGTACCAAGCCCGGTCACAAGAGTATCTTCCATCTTTGGGACGCCTTTTATAACGATCCCGTAAGACCTTGATCATCAGTTTGTCACATCTCTGACTATTAATAGAACCTCGGTGGTGCTTGCGGCGAGATTCACGCCATGTTAAAGGGTGGAAAGAAGCTCCTGAATCCACTCGTCGCGGCACAAAACTTTGAATACAAAATGTCCAACATCCTCGACAAGCCCCTAGAGAGCTCCTTCGGTTATGTCTCTGTGTTGCCCGGAGCTTTCAGTGCGTACCGATACCGCGCGATTCAAGGAAGGCCTTTGGATCAGTACTTCCACGGAGATCATTCGAGTACGTACCCGGCACCCTTTAGCGGATCTTGTTTTATTGACCATTACTTTAGTGGCCGACAGGTTGGGTAAAAAGGGTATCTACGGCATGAACATTTTCACGAAGAACATGTTCTTGGCCGAAGATCGTATCCTCTGTTTCGAACTCGTCGCCAAGGCAAATGCGCAGTGGACCCTGACGTATGTGAAGCCTAGCAAGGCGGAGACGGACGTACCCGAAAGCGCAGCCGAGGTTAGTTCGATTCTTGACTGCGGAGAGTTTATAATTAACGGTTCTTGTTAGCTTATTGGACAGCGTCGACGATGGCTCAATGGCTCTTTCGCTGCCAGCGTTGTGCGTATAGCCCACTACATTTCATTCAAGTTTACTGATAGTTGGAATAGTATGCTCTCATTCACTTCTTCAGTATCTACAAGTCAAGCCATGGCATCGTCCGGTTCGTCCTCTGTGTCTGAAAAGTTACGCGATTTAACACCAATATAGCATGTTCTTTCTTCCATATTCAAGCCCTCTACAACCTCGTGAACCTCATCTTCTCCTGGTTCGCGCTAGCAAACCTCTGGTTGACATTCAGCATCATCATCGACCTCCCCGTAACCAGCCACATCTATCCGTTCGGAAATGAAACAGTCGTATGTATATCTGGAAACTGTTTTGATCATATGGTTAATCCCTTTAGACCGCCTGGGCCAACGCAATCTTTAGATGGACATATCTCGCGGTCTTGGGTTTGAACTTTATCATCGCTCTGGGGAATCGCCCGAAGGGTGAGAGATTCATGTACGTATCAAGCTTGTGGGTATACGGTATCCTCGCCGTATACCTATTCGCTTGCTCCATCATCCTTACGGTTAAATCATTCTCGGTAGGTCATCTCATATCGTTGCGTTTATAGTACTCATTCCTCCATCAGACAATCGACTTCCAAAACTCGAATACGGCTGCAAGTCGGTTACAAGTTTTGTTGACGGGTACCAACGGGACGCTCATGGCGGCACTTATGGCGACATTTGGTATCTACCTGCTGTCGTCGCTTCTTTACCGCGACCCATGGCACATGTTCACGAGTCTTCCCGCCTACATCTGCCTTGCTCCCAGTTTTACCAACGTCCTCAACGTCTATGCGTTTTGCAACCTGTAAGCGATATTGCGCTTCCCTAAAGCTCGTCTGATTGTGTTCCGATAGACACGACGTCTCTTGGGGCACCAAGGGAAGCGACAAGGATGATGGACTTACTGTGGTCTCTTCCAAAAAAGGCAAGGGTGATGCTCCTGATACGGTGGAAGATGTGGAAAAGGTACAAGAGGATCTTGACTCGGCCTTCCAAGAGACTGTTCAGCGTGCGATGAAGAAACTGGAAGTCAAAGAGGAAGTTGAACAGCCTACGATGGATGTAAGTCGTCCCTTTGTGCACCATCGGCTTCGCGTTGATTATGATTTGCAGGACTCGAACAGGGCGTTCCGCACACGTCTCGTCGTCGTTTGGATGCTTACGAATGCCATGCTCGCCGTGCTCGTTGCCAACATTAATGGTCCCCGGCCAAAGGGAACCAGCCTGGAGGATATCGAATTGCAACTCCGCGAGAGACAATCGTTCTACTTCAAGGTTATCCTGTGGTCGACCTTTGGCCTTTCGTTTGTCCGGTTCCTCGGCGTGAGTACTCCACGGCTGGTATGATTGCGTGAAACTGACTTGTGTTGTGTAGTGCCTCTTCTACTGGTTCCGTCGTAACATCTTCCGCTGGTTCCGTCGGAATTAGACGCGACGCGTAAAATCGGCAACCCAAGCTCGGCCCAAGCTTTATGATAGTAGCTAGCCTGGATGGACTATAGTACCCACGTTTTCTCGCTTTTCATCAGTTTGAATCCATTTCTCCGTCATCGCCGTTCGAAATACCGAACATAAGTACCTTGGACCTCCCCTATGCCATCACTTCCGCGCTTCCTTCGTTCGTCTGGTCAAAATGGGATCGAAATGAACAATAGAGGATACCAACAGCTTAGTAATGAAAGCCTAGAGGACCCCAACAGCGCGAGACGCAAGCCATCGCTGAACCGCTGCCGCCGTGTCACGGCCTGCGTATTTCTACCAATAATTTTACTCTCTATCTTCTTTTATATCAACAGTCGCGACGAAATATCGCACATGACAACGGCGCTCAAGTGCAAGGAAGCTGTTGCTGGTCTGAATTTTCGACACCCGGTCAGCAATGCGACGAATGAGCCCGAGGGCGAGTCGAATGAGTCGTCGTGGGCGAGGATTGTTCGTGCAGACGAGTTGATGGACCGGTTGGAAGGTGGGCGTGAGCTTAGCTGGCGAATATTGCACCAGAGCTGGAAGGACGACAAGTTGCCTGAACGATTTGCTCAGTGGAGTCAACGTTGGCGAAGATTGCACGGTTCTCAATGGCTGTACGTGATTCAGTGATGGAACGGACCGAACTGAGTCGAACCTGGATAGCTACGTTCTCTGGACGGACAAGGATAACCGCAAGCTTGTTGAAAAGTACTACCCGGAATATCTCAAGACTTATGATGCATTGCCCAAGGAAATATACCGCGCAGATATGGTGAGAGCTTTGCACATTAGGTCTGCATCGTGGCTGATGGCCACAGGCGCGAAATATGTACCTCCATCGATTTGGAGGTGTATACGCGGACTTAGATCTCATACCACTATCGCCTCTACCGCAACATCTTCCAACGCTAGAAAGTAAATCTGCGCCTCCGGTGCGACTGGCCTATGTAGGCCGCATGAGCAGCGAGGAATTTGAACATTCGATTCCAAATGCTTTCATGGCTTCGATACCGGCTGGACATCCGTTCTGGCTTGAACCACTTCGCTTCGTTCGGCAACACCAAGCATCTCCAAAATATAATCACCAACCAGAAGCCCTTACAGGACCTGTCGCGTTGCGAACCTGTGTTAATCAATGGCTTGCAGATAGAGATATACGGAATGGAAAAGGAAATTTCGATCAAGTCATCGTGCTTGAGAATGGCAAAGTATGTGTATCTTCAGTCTTTTTTTTTCCTCTAACCCAGGCTGTAGATATACCCATTCAGCTGGTGGGACGCGCCCTTCAAGGATCAGGTACGTGGCGTTGTCAAACACGGAGGGTGGCGTTTGATCCGCTGTAGTGCATCTGCCGGCCGCAGAGTGTAACATTCAACCCGTCGATGTGCAATTCCCTCTACCCACATGCATGGACTCTAACCTAGTAAGTCCCAAGACCTCCGAACATCGGTATCTCATTTATTGGACAGCTGGTCGCATTCATGGGAATCCTATTCATGGTAGATGATGGCCGCCATCCCTTATTTCGAAAGTTGTACAGCCTCTCTACTAATCAATAGCCACTGCGAGCCCTGCTCCGTCTACGGACATACTTTGCCGTAACCGCTTTGGTAGGCATTCTTATTAATGAGTGCCCTCGAGGCATCGGGCGCCCCGGTATCGGCAGGCTGACACTCTATTGGTGCTGCGTCTAATGTCTCTAAGGAATTTTACCGACGGACTTGGACACGCCGTTCTCTCAAGTGTGTCGATACACAGGGTCGTGGCTTCTCGTGTTAAAATCCCGAGGGTGGAAGTCACGGGCTGGGCTGTGTGTAGGATCTTAAATCTGATTTTTCTCCCACCATACAGTATACACTCTTCCATCTTGCTCCCCTCTCCCTCCAGTCCGCTCATGGAGTCACACAGATACGCTCCACTTTCTTCCTCAGATTCCCAGCTTCCTCAGTACAACAAGCATCACGAAGCGACAGGTCACGGGAGATCAATCGAGCGGAGGGTCTGTCTTTGGGGAGCTTGTCTCCCAACCAGACGCGTTTCTCGCTGGGCTCTCCTTACCATTGTCGTGTTTGGCTTTTTGGCTGTTAGCCATGTCGTATATATTCGTGCTTTTCCCCCACCGCCACCACCAAAGGAGGGAGAGTTTGATGCATGCCCCCACCTCTTGATACCAAATCCGACTCGGTACAGAGTTGCGCCAACGAATACTGAGGACAAGTCGGATTGGGCAAAAATGATGCGTCCTTCAGAGCTGATGGACCTCATAGACCTGGGTCTGGCTCCTCCCAAACGGCTGATTCACCAGAGCTGGAAAACCCGGGACAATTTACCAGATCACTTTCAGAAATGGAGTGACGATTGGAGGCGGATTCACGGCTCGAATTGGACGTAAGTGCATCCTGTAGGGCCCTTACTTGAGTACAAGCTAATCGCGCCAAGCTATGTACTATGGACAGATGAGGACAACAAGCAGCTAGTCCAGCGGTACTACATCGACTATTTTGACGTCTACAACGACCTACCTCGAGAAATATACCGAGCAGATATGGTTCGCAACATGTACATGCACAAGTTTGGAGGTGTATATGGCGACCTGGACCTGGTTCCACTTAGCCCACTCCAAAAGCATATTACAGACTTCGCCACAGATACTCTCACGGCACCGGTTGCTTATGTAGGGCGAATGGGCGACAACGACGAGTTTGAGCATTCGATACCAAATGCATTCATGGCCTCCACGAGTCCCGGCCATCCGTTTTGGCTGACACCTCTCGCCTTTGTTCGCGATCATCAGAAGGAAGAAATATATAATCAGGAGCCCGAGAGCTTGACTGGCCCTGTTGCACTGCGGAGCTGCGTGAAAACATGGCAAGAGAAGGACCACAAGGCGCCAATCAAAGTGCTCGAGGATGGCAAAGTGCGCAAGTTTCGGGTGCATGATATGAATTGAGTGCTGACGGTTTGGGTAGATTTATCCACTCAACTGGGCAAACTCTAGTAAGCGTAATTGGTGCTTGTGCCGCATGCACAGTCCATGGTTCAACGACGAACAATGCAACGCTCAGTTCCCGAACAGCTGGACTATCACATAGTCAGTGAATTCTCTGCATATGACTGACATTTAGGCTGACCTATATAAAGTTGGACACATTCATGGGCATAAAGCTTTACTCATTACGATATAATGCCACTTAACATTCTTTATTTCATGATGGAGGTCTGTCTGCCCCGTATCTGTCCCGAGCTGTTGTAAGCTTTCGCGAGCCGGGTCATTAGAAAGGCATAATACTCTGGGTCTGCACAATATATTCCCATTCCTGAAAACTGTCGCAAGCTTGTCCCGATGAGACGGAGAGCCTACGTGCGCTGACCCGACGAGAGTCTGTCTACGACCAACGATACGCAATCAACCACTAGGTGTTGGTATATGTCGCGACGCTGCAAGTGCCACTTTGTCGAGCAAACGTCGTAACCCCTTCCATTTGTCGTCTCGTCCCATCATTTGGGCGAGATCTTCAGTGCGTAAACCTTGACTCGATGGTCCTTGCAAGAAGGGATCTTGAAGAGCGTCATGGTATGCGCCGTGAAGGGCCTTGAACAGCTAGTTGTCTATATGTGAGCCACAAGAAACCGGTGAGAAAGCATGTACCAGTATGATGTCGGCATCTTTGATAAATTCATCTGTCTGATCGATGGCGGCTACTATTTTCACCCTGGTCGCTGTGCTTTAGTGAGTGTGAGCGCAATAAGAGTTTTGACGCAACGTACGCGTGATGTACCCATAAACAGCGACATCCTCAAGCACATAGAGCATACCAAGGAAGCATTCGACGGCCTTTGGGTTGGAATTGACTGTTCCGCTTGGTGAAGGCTTGTCAACACGCCACAGGTGAGGGCTTACTGCGTTCTTCGATGACATCTAGGGCTGTATGTGCAATATAATGGTATTTGAGCTCGTCTTCCTGCTTTGTGCCAAAGGATTTCACGAGCATTGGATAGTTCTTGCCACGATGTTTAGAAATGGAGGCGCATCAGAGCGTTCTTGAGGCTACCTGGGGCGAGATATACGCGACTGCTCGTAATGCAATTCTTTCTTTTTCGCTCATCGTGTGTATTTAGAGGGTCGACGAGCACGGTCAGGTTCAACGTTTGCCTGTCCGCCGCGCCTCAAAGACGCCGACAAGGTTGGTTTCTCCTTCATCGCGTCCATCGTCAAAGCAAGCAATAAGACACGAGAAAGTACAGGAAATCCATTCAACGTCGCGTCTACAAAGTCAGTCTCGCCGTTTGTTGCTTGCCACAGTCCCCACGTTTCCGCTCGTTCGTCGTCGGTCGAGCCCAATACACACCGCTCACGCGCATACTAGATCCAATAGCTCTATAGATCCTATTACACTCAAATCAACGCAATGGCTCAGTCGGGTCGAAAGCGTTTCTTAGACGACTTGAGTACGCTCAAGGCGCTCGCCAAGAAGGGCTGGGAAATTCACGGGATTCAAATCATGGTAAATATCATTCTCTTTGCAGACTCATCTGACGCGCTCCAGGCCTTCGTGCTGGAGACGACGAGGGCGCTATTGAATTCTCACTCATTTACGACGATGAACCTCTTGCAAAGCCTTCTCTCCTCTTTACTGGTATGTATCTGATTTGGCGGTTAATAGTGCCTTTGTAACGGATCTCACCCACAGATACATCGGCATATCCAAGTTCGATGTGCGTCGCATACGACCAAGAAGCAGACGCACATGAGACAGTCTCAGAAGTGCTGGAGAACCTCGCATCAGAGCCTCCAAAACCCCTAAAGGACACTGTCATTCGTTTGGTCAACTCCATCGCCAGCGCACTTGGATTGTGCGATGAAGACGAGGAAATGAACGACGCGGATAGCGACGACAATATCAGTCTCGATGATGGAGTCGGAGGAATGAATAACTACCAAGCTCCCGAGATTGCACAACAAACGGCTGCACTCAAGCGTGACTTTCTCGAAGTGGTCGCTGCAGATTGGAAGCCCGGAGTATTTCGCTTCGGCTCCGACTTTGGTACGTTCCTTGACTCTGTGCATTTAGAAGCAAAACTGAGTCGCATTTAGTCGTGTGCGTTTCATGCCCGGTTGTCAAAGTATGTGGCGCGTGGCCTTTGGACCCCGTCGCTGACTATGAAACTATAGTTGTCTACACCCGCAAATTCGTTGGCTGCATGGGATCGCCGTCTTCTTCTTCCAGACCAGCATCTTACATTACTCATCTCGGGTTTCAGAGGATCATATCCTCCTTTGACTGAAACAGGACAAGTCCTCTCTGGCTTCGCCAAGATTCGCTTCAACGTGGGACTATCGGACGGAAAACCCGATAAAGAGGTTGCTGGAACTGTCACTCGCGATTTTGGACTCGTGGAAGAGGAGAAGTTCGTAGAGCCAGAGCCAGAGCCGGAAATCCCAGAGTACGACGAAAACGACCCGGATACTTGGGATCTACCGGAAAAGGAGCCGACTCCAGAACCAGAAATTACACATGACCCTGGTCGCTTCGACAAGTTCAGCTTGAGCACCAGCCTCAACTCCCTGCTAAACGACTCCCTCATCACACTCATTCAGCTCAGACTCAAGTTTGGCATTGGATGGGCTGGAGCAGAAGTACTCCTGGCCGAGCAAAGTGCGAAACAGATATCCGCCGAGGAAGCCTACAACAATATCGAATATCTTATAGAAGCAGCGGACAGAGAAGAGAGGAGTGTTGCTCTGCTCCCTATTGACCCGCTTCTCCGACCGACTGGCTCTGGAGTGCAGCACATTAATTTTCCTCTTGTCGCATTCAGCTATCTAGTCCGCCGCGTTCTGGTAAGCGCTATGTGTACATTGTAAACCACAGGCTCACGCATTTCTACCTAGCTATGCCCAAGGTTCTGCCTTGTATGTCACCAGCGCATTCAAACCGACTTTGTCGCTATCAAACCATATGTATGTGACAAGGGACTCTGCGCATATCAGTTCTATGCACTCAGTTTTGGAACATCTATCGAGGTACGTTTGACTAATTTCACACTACTGATTTCGTTCTTATAATCTTAGTACGATCTCATTCACAACCCCGCTGTGGTTGATTTGCTCGTATCCTTCGCCTGTGTCAGTGCCCTTGAAGGACAACTCTGTGAGGAGTTACCAGTTGGCATTGGTCTTCGGGTTCGTGATCCAAGTTCAAGGTGGCTGTCAGCTGATGTCTGTAGGTTCCCCGGCCTTCTCGTGCGATCGGTGGCCGTGTAGTGCAGCAATACCACCATACATCTACTGTGCAACAACCTTATGACGCATTCGATCTCGAGCCTGGTCACGACGGATTGTACGAATTTGACAAGATGCCCTTAGCGTGGCAGCGAGGAGCCATCGTCGACATGCTCAACAAGATTCCCAGAGTCAGTCCATTTACATTTTCTCGGCACCCTGCTCACTTGTCCAGGTTTCCGAGATGCGGCGCTATCTTCTCAAGCTTGCCGAGCAGGGCAAGGCGAGGGGTCGACACAACATACGAAATATGGCAGACGACGTTCCAGCTGCGGCTTGGACTCTACTCCGATGGTGGATGCTTCATCGATTTGCTTGATGATATCTAACTTTTGCAGGTGTGTTGCCTCATGCACGGCATATATCGAGGAACTCTCTCATTCGTCGGAACGGGTTCAAAACATGGGTAATTATAACAGAATATAGGTGAACTTTAATGAATAGCGCCGAGCAGAAACCAGCGGAATGTATCATCAATTCCGATTCAGCGTCGGTTCACCACAGGCAGAGGCGAAATTCCAAGCGGCGGTCCGAAATGCTATCACGACGGATAGCCATGCCAAGAAGTACCCTACCATCTACGTACGCTGGGGCTATATACATGACGCATACTGACGCATATATAGGCGTGGCATGGTTCACCTCTCTTGAACTGGCACTCGGTGAGTTATACATGACAGGTCGTAGCTGTAGACTCAAATTCACAGATTATTCGACAAGGTCTACACTATAAGGACATTGCCCACGGACGGGCTTATGGAAATGGGGTCTATTTTGCAAAAGATGCCAATATCAGCATGGTAAGCTCCATAAGCCGGGGTCTGGGATCCACTAAGATAATTCTAGAGCTATGCTAGACCATCGTCTAGTCGATGGAAAAACTCGGAGCTCGTCCCAACGACAGCCTTGGCCATCGCAGAAATTGTCAATCAGACTTCCAAGTTTGTGAGCACTAATCCGTACGTACAATCAAATTCAACATAATATGCCGCTAACACCTCGAAGATACTATGTAGTACCGGACGTTACATGGATTTCGACTCGATATCTCCTCGTCCAGAGCGCGGCCGTCTCGCAAACCATCAAGGACCCGGAAAGTGGAGTCAAGGTCAAGACCATATCTCTTGATCCCAGCAACCAGATCTTTATGCACAACAAAGCTATCGGAATCCCCATCCTCACTGATCACCTCGAGCTGATAGTGAAGGAGAATAGGAAGAATCTCAAAGACAAGCCTATGGATGACGATGATAGAGAGGTGTTCGAGTATGAAGAGCGGCCTTCGACGCCTCCTCGTATCCTCCCAAAGGACGACTGGAAGCATGATCCAGATTGGGTGGCACAAACGGACTATCATCTGCTCCAACCCCCCTCTCAAGCTTCTCCAATGTCTGCCATGCACTTGCAAAAGGAGCTCAAGTTCATCATGGACGAACAGCGCAAAGCCAAGAGCTTAAAGGAGCTGGGCTACTACATGTCTCCAGACCTGATTGGCGACAACCTTTTCCAATGGATTGTGGAACTGCATTCATTTGACAAGAACCTTCCGTTGGCCAAGGATATGGCAAAGAACAATATCAACTCACTCCTGTTCGAGATTCGGTTCCCACCTACATTCCCTCATTCTCCACCATTCTTCCGCTTGATTAAACCACGCTTGCTCCCCTTCTTGCAAGGTGGCGGTGGTCATATCACAGCAGGGCATGTCCATACTCCTAACAATATTGACGGTGGCTGACCTATGATATAGAGGCTCTGTCTGTATGGATCTTCTTGTGCAAGATGGGTGGCTTCCTAGCTATAATATTGCTGCGGTTCTCCTCCAGATTCGCATGGCAATCTCCAGCACAGAGCCACGCCCCGCAAGGTTGGCTTCCGGCTCGGACTGGAAGCGTGCTTATAGTACTCAAGAAGCTCTTGACGGTACGTGAACCGAAACTTGCCATACTCGAATGCTTACTTTGTCAGGCTTTAATCGCGCTGCCGCCACGCATGGATGGCGCGTTCCAGAGGGAACCAGACAGCTTGTCTTGCAATAATCGTTTTGTAGTTTCTCGTTAGTTTTACTTCTTGTAGAATAGAAGGTGACCGCAGGTAGCAGGTTTGCAATGTCACTTGCTTGCCGCTCCTCTTCGCTCCGGACGCTGACCCGCGTCCAAGTGCGCCGGCATGCGTCCACCTATGCACAAAGCGAATCATCCTTTGCCAGGAATGTGAAAGCCGTGGCCTATTCGACGACATTTGCAGTTGGACTTACGCTCTTTGCGGTTTATTATGCGGATTCGCGGTCAGCGATACATCGTTATGTGGTGCCACCGTTGTCGAGGGTGCTTTTGGATGCAGAAAAGGCGCACAAGGCGGCGCTAGGAGTGCTGAAAAGCGGACTGGGCCCGTCGGACCAGATACCAGACGATGAGTTGTTGCGAGTAGAGGTACGACGTGCATATATGAGCTAAAACGTCGTTTGATATACAGTATAGCTCTGGGATAAAGTGCTTTCCAATCCGGTTGGCCTGGCAGCTGGTTTCGACAAGGACGGCGAAGCGGTGAACGGTGTGTTTGGCGAGAGGATTGATTCCAAGATCAAACTTACAATAGAATAGGGCTGTTTGATCTCGGGTTTGCGTGGGTAGAGATTGGAAGCATCACACCAAAGCCGCAACCAGGCAATCCGCAACCGCGCGTGTTCCATCTCCCTGAAGATCAAGCCGTTATCAACCGCTATGGTTTCCCATCAAAAGGAGCGACACTTGTTCTCAGTAGGCTACAAGCACGGTATGCGACTCGCAACGCCGCAGAGAATCACCCAAATGGCTCTCTTCTCGACAACAAAATCCTCTCCATCAACCTTGGAAAGAACAAATCTTCGGCACCAGACTCTCTCTCCGACTTTCTTCTCGGTGTGCAGACGTTTGGTCCCTTGGCAGACGTTCTCGTAGTCAACGTGTCCTCGCCTAACACGCCTGGACTTCGAGGTCTGCAGTCCCGAGGGATGTTGATTGAGCTCTTGGACGCCGTGAAACGGGAGAGGGATTCGCTTCACATGGATCGTGCTCTCCCGAAATTACTAGTGAAGATTGCGCCCGACCTGTCAGAAGAGGAGCTCACAGACGTTGCCGAAGCAGTGAGAGAGACGGGTATCGATGGTGTCATTGTCTCAAACACCACTATTCAGAGACCCGAAGGCGTCAAATCTGGTGAGCCAAGAAACCCCTTTCTCATTCCGGTGACTGAAATACTATAGCGAACAAGAAGGAGGCTGGAGGGCTTTCTGGGGTGCCCTTGAAGCCGTTGACTCTTCGCGCACTGAAAACACTGCGACCCCTGCTCCCGGCCTCGATTCCCATCGTCGGTTGTGGAGGAATCGCTACAGGGGCTGATGCTTTAGAATACGCACGAGCAGGGGCGACGACGGTTCAGCTCTATACGTCGTTTGCGTACGGTGGTGCTGGCACGCCACGAAGAATCAAGGACGAAATTGTGGACGAACTGCGGCGGTCCAACCAGTCGTGGATGGACGCTGTACGTGAAGGCCAAAAGGCAGCATGGAAAGAGCCTCAGGAAGCGCATGGTTTAGTGACAATTGTCGCTCCTGAGGTGACCTCGGCGATCAAAGAGGGCTCTGGCGCGTTTACTGCCATGGGTGAACAGCTGATCAATATATTAAAAACAGATTCACATAGCGTGGAGGATAAAGTACAACAACCGGAGAGTGTAGTCCAATGATTTATGGAATAGATTAGTTTCGAGAGTGATGACGGTTTACTCCATCACCCATTGGCGAAGGGCTTGGGAGGATCCAATGTCAGGATGAAGCAAGACGGTCCTGAACCAGTGCTGGAGAGCCCGTCTTCGCTTGTCAAGGAAGACTGAGCGATAGCGAGCCAGAGGCGACTTTGGCGGCAGTTTTGGGACGTAGGATCGTTCATTTGACTGAGATTGTCAATGCCAAGAAGCAGGAGCTCAATTCGCACGTACCTGTAACGTCCTCATGAGGCTATGCCGGAGTCGGACAAAGTCATTGTATCGCCTCAGAATGTGAAAGGTATTTCCCTGCTGCGGATGAGTCGAAATGGAACGAGTTTCGTCATTCAAATACCTCTTTGGTGGTTATAGCGCAGTCGTATACTGGTTGTCTGTCAAGAAAGAGCCTATGCCGAGAGGAGCGGCCGCTTACCGATGTAGGCACCAGCTTTCTGATCTCCCACGCAGGTCCAACTGTCTGTTTTGAGCAAGATGGGTGTGAAAGGAGACGTAGACATACCCGGTGATCATTGCGTCTCTTGCAAATGTCGATGACGCCCCGCCACTTGTCTGGTCTTCAAGCCAGATTTCCTGGCTTATGACGGAGCGGGCCTCTGAACGAGTGTCTACAGATCTCCGAGACGGTGGTATTGATCTTGAATCTACGGTATCATCGTCCTAGGAGTGCTCTCAGTATGGCCAATCGCAGTCCCACTCGCCGACCGACTTCAAAATCTGCCAGAAACTCTGCCTCTGCCTGCACGTCCAAGTGCTCATCACGAATGACCGTCAAAAGTCCTTTGGCATTTGCAAAGGGGTAGAACGGTGTCTCGGGCGTTGCAGGCGAGACTGGTGCTGACCGGCTGCTCATGGCGAAGTTTACACAACCAAAACTGTTTGTTCCCAACCGCAACTATCAAGGGTCGGCAATGCGACGACGGACGGCCCAGTGGACATTGATTTTACTTGCTCTGGCAGCATGTTTCTTCATGTTCTACTTTTCAACCCTCGCAAATGAGACCCCGCTCGTCGTCTCGCCTCAGGGTTGCGAAATGTCGTGGATGTCGCCGCATTATGTCCTCCAAACCGACTTTGACAAGTCCTGGACGCCATTCGCGAAGAGATATAGTCTTTGGCTCTACCGCGAGGTCGGCATTGACAACATGAAGGAAGTTGGTGCCCGCCCTGGATCCCTGAGCCTGTTCTAACGCCCTGTAGCGAAACGGAGAACCTGTTCTATTCATCCCTGGGAATGCAGGGTCCTCAAGACAAGTGCGCTCCATTGCCTCATCCGCTGCTCGTCAGTTCTACGAAAACAGGCGCGGGAGATTCGACAAGCCACTCGACGTTTATGCCGGTATGTCATTTCTCTGTACATTTCAAATACTAATGAATCTCATAGTCGAGTTCAATGAGGACTTTTCCGCAATCCATCCCCCAACTCTCCTCACTCAAGCACGATACTCGACTCAAGCCGTCCATTACATTCTCTCGCTCTACCCGAAAGGAACACGGATCACCATAATAGGTCATTCTATGGGAGGGACCGTTGCTCAGATACTTCTCAAAGACCTGAGCGATGAGGTCCTTCGTGCAGTCATTACTATGTCTACTCCAAGTCAACTTGCACCAGTTCGCTTCGACAGGCGATCAGAAGGCGTATATAAATCGATTCGAGACGCTCAACTTGGGAATATCAACTCGACAACACCTTTGATATCCATCTGCGGAGGTGCAACCGATTCTCAGATTACATCCGAGCTATGTGCAATTCCTGAACGCACCTCTCCTCATCGTAGAACGATCATGACGAGCTCCCTTCATGGGGCTTGGACCGGGGTAGGTCACAGGGAGATGGTCTGGTGCCATCAAGTACGCATGATGACCGCCCGTCTAGCACTCGACATTACACAGCCCTCATTCGATATGAAAAATATTCACCGACTCATGCGTTCGACTTCCGTTCAGACCTCTCCACCCAAAGAATTGGTCAATATCACTGGTGTCCCGCTTCACTTCAAGAGAACTAGCTCCAAGCTCGAAATCGGCAGCCCGATGGCTGGGGTTCATTTCCTTCCGTTACCGACTGAAAAGGCTGTGCGCCTGACAGTATTCTCGCACGGGATCGAACTACAGAATCTCGCTAGGGAAAACGGACAACTCCTAACTCGTGGAGGGATTTTGCGAGTTCTCTTCTGCACTCGACCTCCCCCTGGTGTTCTCGAACCGGGATGTGTAGAAATTGAAGGACGAGCCTCGTTATTGCCGCGACCAAATTGGCCGGGAGCCTTCCCGTCAGAGAAAGGGGTGCTGGACAATGACCATGTATCTCTTTTCGAGGCAGATATTCAGCTGACAAGCTATTCGACTGACTCGCATGTCGGTCTCTTCTTCGAACGCTCTACTTCGACTGGTTGGGTGGTCGCGGCTGTGGAACCTGTATTGAATGCAACATCCTCTGCGACATTACTTGGCGAGTAATTTCAAATATGCTTGGGTCTTTCTAACTGAACATAAAGATGCCATGAAGCCGTCGGGAATCTCCTTCTCCTTGCCGGCAAGATCACGATCGCTCCGGACAATATTCAAGCTTCCTAAACTGCTATCTCATGCACTTATTGTCTATCGTGGAGACGCTGTATATGATGGTCATTGCCTGGGTAGGCTAATATGCTCTTCTTTATACCTGTGCTTATAGTGCTTATAGGACTAAGAGTGCCTCCTTTACTTTTACACCAGGTGTCTCCTATCGAGAGTCACTATCATACACCTACGCGGCCGTTCTATTTACATTCACATAGAGACGGACCTTTCCTCCCACTAATACCAAACACAAATCACACTCCAGAGTTGACTATATACTCTTCAGGAGAATGTGGGATTAAGAGTATCACTTTACGGGTCGCCTGGAAAGAAACTCTCGGTCGCCTGGGAGTTCGATACTGGATGGGCCTCGCGATGTGGAGTGTCGCGGTTGTGGCATTGCTTATGCTATCTGCAATTATGGGCTACGATGCCAATGGTGGGCTTACAACAATCTCCAGTTTAGTTGATCTAATGGGTCTCTAGGAACATTCCCGCCGTTTGAGGCTGTTATGGTCGAATTTACGCAGAAGCAGATGCTTCCTATCGGTGGCGTGCTAGTCGCCCTTTCTATGCTCCCTCTACCGAAGGAGATGATCATGGGAAACAGCGGCATCCTCGTGTTTGCTCCATTGTCCTTCTTTATGTGGCTTTTCGCTAATGGACTCGTTGGCGCAAGCAACTATATACTAAAAGTCGTTGCTGGGTTCTTCGAGCAGGTCCAGAGACTGATAGGTGTCACTGGCAAGGAGTACGTTCTTTCTGAAATCTTAAGCAATCAAGGCTAATGGGCTGCAGACAGGAACGTTCGACATCGAAGCGATGGATAGCTTCCATCCTTTTTGTCTCTCTCCTTGTGGCAACGATCATTCCGTTCCAGATTGCGTTTATGATCGTCTTTATAATTCAATTCTCAATATGTTGCTCCGCACCCCCCAAAATTGCGGCTGAATCAAGTCCAAAAGCGGAAGATTCGGCAACCTCTTCACCCACTCCAGAAGGCCTTCGAAAACAGGAAATACGACGTGCTCAGAATTTTCACCTCCTTGTGCTTCTCATATGGCTGGCCCTACCCTTTGCTGCACCAATCCTTGTCGTGTGGGTTCGAACGTTGCAAACTGCCGGGTATACTGTACCGTTTGATGGCGACCACTCTGTTATTGTGGTTCTACCTTGGCTACTGTTGGGAGAAGTGACTGCTTCTGGCCGCTGCCTAGAGCGGGAGAGCTTAAATTGGAGGAAAAGGGTGACATATGCGTCATTCTTACTGCTGGCACTCACTGCACTACTCTTCGGAGCCAGATTTCCTTACATGGTGTTCGAGATGGCGACCGTCGTCGTTGCTTGGCTCGTCGCCACCCGAGTGCGATGGAGATAATAGTGTATCCATATTTATTATCTATGTATGAAATCTTTAGATTCTTCCCTGCCGACTTGAGTTACTTCTGCTCCCGTGCGTGGTGAACTTTGTTCCACATATATATCTTGGACTTTCATCGAGTATCTACAGGCACAAGAGAAGGACACAACGGAGTAAGCCAAACACCCAAAGGCCAGCAGGACACTATCTTTCCTCGCCAGAATGGCCCGACTTCACGACAATGTGACAAAACTGGGACGTCGGCTCCGGAACGTGCCTACACCAGACTAGATGCGGCTTCGATCTAAGTTCGTTATCTTCAGGTCTGGAAATTGAACCCATCGTACACACAGCTAGCCGAGAAAACCCTTGGTACTCTCTTCTTCTTGGGCTCGGACAGGTCAATCTCCATTCTCTGGTCGTCATAGCTCTCGAGAAGGACGCACCTTCGGTAAAGATAGTTACATTGTTCGCCGTGCCTGTAAGCGTTGTCTCGCCAAGTTGTCAGAGCCTGATTCCCCCACCAACAAGATTACTCTGCGGTATAAGATGCTTCTCATACGTCAGATACATAATTCAATCGGATGCTCCTCCCGGAGTAGGGGATTGCGCCGCCAGAGCACGAGGTGGGTGCTGGTAATGGCCCCCTTTGAGCTGTGAACATCACAGGCCTGACTAAGATTGATACGACCGGAAATCCCCACGAATAGATGTATTCTCCATATATCCATTTTGGAAACCTATAACAGTTCAGAAATAACGGCTCTCTACAGTCGCATCAGTAAGAGGGAACGGTACGAGGATATGACATACCGATATCACCTAATCCCGGCTCAATCTTCCAATCCTTCCGACCCTTTCCTTGCCCTTTGACGCCTTCGCCACCACCGTCCATTCGCCAAATCTCTTTGACCTCGTTGTCCACAGCACCCGTGATGATGCGCACCTTTGGGAACGCACGTCTGACAACGGCAATCCCACCGACACGCGCAATGAGAAAGGTCAAAAAAATGATCCTGTCCTCACGGACCCCGTGGTCGAGCAAGATCCGAATTGTCATAAATGCCGTCGAACCGGTCCCAATCTAATTCGGTGATCAAAACCAATGTGAGACGATTTTAGTGTGGGAGAAAAGACTGGGCAAACACGGCGACACGGGTCTCCCCACCCGGCAAAGTGGGGTGGCGAGGGTACCGCTGCGGGAGTCACAAGACAGCAGGATTGACGAAAGTGATGACGGGGTGAAGACATACCTGAGACCCCAATACGATTACCCATGCCTCCTCTGCTCGATGTCGTTCACGCACACAGGCAGGAAGCATGCAGTGCATCAAAAGTGGTTCACTCGTGTTTGGTTCCGGTTGTATTAGCAGAGAGCCAAGGGGAATGTCTCTTAGGACCCGTTGCAGACCACGTTCCAACGGTCCACCCCTGAATAAGCATGAGCTCCGGCATACGATATAGAAGGGGCCACATTTACCATCGTATAATGGTTACTCCGCAGACCTCCTAGACACAGGTGTTATTCAGTGTCGTATATTACACGGGGACATACTTTTGCTGCCAACCTCTGCCCTACGACACGCTCTTCCACCGGCGTTGTAGTCTCAGATTTCTCAAAGGGCAGTGCCTCCATTGCCTTTTCCACCAAAATGGTTGCAAGTCGATCTGCGTAGAAGATGAAATCTTCCTTGCTGCACTTTTCATCTCTGAGCAGCGTATAGATTCCTCTGACTTGCGGCGTCTGCGGGAGTAGCTGCACACCAAGACCTTCAGCAGCCCTTTGCATTGACTCGATAGAGGTATCGTATTTTACTGAAGATGCCGGGACGGGTGTCGATGTATGGCTCAGCAGCCGTTCGGTAAGGGCCATCCTTTCTCGTAGATTAGAGCTTCGCTCAGCGAGTTTGCGGCGAATGTATTCGACGACGAGGTTGATGCCTTCCTATCAACTGTAAGTAGAGTCCAGGGATGTTGGCAGACCTACCATATTCTCCTTGGGTGGCAAAATGACGTCTGCATACCGTGAACTTGGTTGGACAAAGTTGTCAAATGAAGGCTTGACGAATCGAAGGTACTGGTCAATGACACCGTTTACGTCCCGACCACGTTCTGCGACGTCGCGTCGGATGCGACGAGCGAGCATCAAGTCGGAATCGCATTGAACGAAGAGCTAAAAACCACGATGAGAATGGGATGGTGGGTGAAGAGCAGAGCAAACCTTGAGGTCATATAGATTTCTGAGTTCTGAATCGTGCAATGCTAAGATACCCTCGACGATGATAATGGCTGCCCCATAGAGGTACTGGGTTTCGTCCAAGCGCTGGTGCAACGAGAATGAATACACGGGAACATTGGTTTGCCTATTGCGTTTGAGATCACGCAAACACTAAGTGAATGGTTGAGTTTGACGTGATGTGAGCGCAGAATGGCGTACTTTGGCAAAGAGGTCAAGGTCTAAAGAGTCCGGGTGATCGAAATCCTTTTCGTTTGCAAAGGCGAGGGCGATTTGCTCGGGTGAGTTCCACTTGTAGAAGCTGTCCTGGAAACACGCACGTGAGTTGTCTCTGTCTAAAACGCTGTCGTGCTCAGGGTCGAGTACGGCGTTCTAGTGGGCCGCACCCCTTTTGGCTGAGAGATGAATTGTACACACCTGAGACATGATGACCACGGAGGGAATCGCGCCGAGTTGGCGCACAATCTCGTGTGCAACGTGTGTCTGGACACGTTTTAGATCACCAGACAAGAGACAAACCAGGGCTAGTCAGTTGAAGGCTTGTAGAATGTGGGGAGACTTGCTTTTCCACTTGCACTTCCACCAGCAATCCCGATTACGAATGCATCGCATAGAGGAGCTCCCGACTCGTTATACCTGTCTAAGCTGGTCACTTTGGCATGTTGTGGATTGACGTGTGCGCTACCAAGGCAGACGACCGTGCGATTTGAGGATGGTGTTCTTCCTTGTGGAAGCCTCGAGGGTTTCGTGGACTGTGGCCATGATGTGGTCAAGGATCAAGATTGTGGGTTTGTCTCCTGCATCGTCGGACTTGCCATTGGCAAAGACAGAGATCAAACTAGAATAATATCATCTCGAATTCTAATCACTTCTAGATCACCGGTCCGTCTCTTGCTCCCGTCCCAATCTTCCGAACAAACTGGGAACGAGCGCGTGACTGCGCGTTCACGTCACCCACGTTGTTAGCAGAGCTCAGGGTCGACTTCTTCTCAGCTGCGAGTATTTAGGACCGGCGACTTTGAGCAGCCCCGCCCAACATTTCCAAAATGCCCACCGAATACCCCGTCGAAGGTGAGCAAGCACACAAGTAATAACTCCTTGTAAATGTTAATGACGCTCTACGCCATCTAGTCCTCAACGCCATCTGTGCCGCGGTTTATCACTCGGCCTCCCCCGCACCCCTCAGCTCTCTCGACCCGGTAATCCATCCGACCGTATTTACGTTACCAGCACCTACAACTCTCCCTTCATCATATCCACCAACAAACTGGCCAGAGCCCGTCGCAAGACTCACCCTCACAAATCTCTCGCGGGTCTCCCGGGCATTCTACAAAGCCACCCGCGAATATGTCTGGCGACGCGTCGAAATCAGGCTACCAAGAACATGGATCGCTCTCGTAGAGGAGATTACCGGTGGCGAAGAGATTGTCGATGAAGAAGCCGCGAACTTGGTAGAGCAGTCCCTTAGCGAAGCCGCATCCTACGTCTTTGCCGCGACCAGTCCCACAAAAGAACTTGACAGAGGTACGCATATTTACTCGCTATTATGTAACGACTCTGACAATGACGACACCAGAGGCCCTCTGGAAACTCCGCGCCATTATTCGAGAACGATTGGAGAGAGATGGGCCGCTTCCTCCCGAAGTCCTTACACCTCCAGAGTCTCGCGACGCAAGCCCCATGCGTCCTCGTCACCGAAGTATCGACGCCCGTCATCGGAGCATCTCGAGCTCCCGACCTGGTGGCATGGATGCACGAAGGCACAGCAAGAGCCCCGGAAGATGGAGAGTCATCCGCGCTGTCAGCAACGCAACTAGAAGTGTCGTTGAGTCTGTCCGTCCTGATGTCTATGGTGAGTCAAGTTCTATAACAAGGATGAGCGAATGGTAAACGTCCAATAGTACAAATGCCGCAAGACTCGCGGCCCGGCCGATACATCCTTCATCTAGACTTTAACCACTTTAGGACGAGTACGTACATATCTAATTGTTCTTCATCTACTAAGCTTTTCCCAGTCGGCCTTCGTCGCTCCGTAGGCGAAGGTGTCCACTCACGTTTTGTCACTGGCGAGCGATTGCACCTCGCCCTCAAGGTGACTTCCTAAGACTGAAGTTGTTATTTTGCTAATTTAGGGTAGGAAATGCCCAACCTCGTTACATTTGGCGCAACAGAGTACATGGATGGGGCGCTCACCTTTCCCGTCTTGGCAGAATTATTATTCCGCGGCCGACCTTTGAGGGAGCAACAACGGCAACCGAGCCGAGGACGTAATCCGAGCCCGGAAGAGCAAGAGCCTGGACCGTACGACTGGCACCGACGCCAAGATGCTCAGTCTCTCGTAGCGCTCGATCTATGCGGCTGTGTGAGTGCCGTATTCGTCAAGGCACTCACAGAATTCACCATCATGTATCTCATGACGCCCGACCGCCCACGCCAAACGCTGCAACCCGAGGAGATGACTCGAGGTCGGGTTCGTTTCGAGGAAGAGGAAGACACGGCAATCTTGTTCCCTAGGCTAAAGAGACTTTGTTTACGTTCGGTTTCGTCCGTGTCGGCACCCATCCTCTCGCGCTTTGTCCTCGCGTTCCCCTCGCTCACGCACCTCGACCTCTCCGGCACACGCTGCGAATCGGACTTGTTGTACGACCTTGCCAAATCCGACACTATCAGGCTAGTTTCACTCAGCTTGGGGAGGTGTACGCGCCTCACTGGGGGTGCAGTGAAGGATTTCCTCCTCGACGGCAAGTGTGTGGCGGAGCTGGAGCATCTCTCACTCTTTGGAGATGTCACTTGTCCTTTCCCTATCTCGGAGACGGAGCTTGAAGCGATCCTGAAAAATGCACCATGCATCCAAAATGGTCGACTGACCTACTTCGACCTATCCTCTCATCCACTCACGCCCTCTCTCCTCGACACCATACCCCCGCAACCGTCACTACGATCCTTTGGCCTCTCCTTCATTACTGAACTTCCTTTGACATCGATTGCAACGTTCCTCAGAGAAAAGGCTCCAAACGTCGAGATTATCACCCTCAGCTCGACGTCTCCGGAGCTATCGCCAACAACACCAATTCGTCAAAGTACAATCGCAGTGCACAACATGCTCATCGGTCAACTTACCACGGTACCGTTTAGTCTACAAGCAAAAGGTGTCCTGGCATCGTTCCTCCTCCCTTACCCAACGAGTCCACCCACGTCTCCCACCAATATCCCCACGATCATGACGACCACCAACACGACAACGCCAGCAAAGGAACCGACAAAGTATCCCCAAGCCCCGACTAAACTGCGCGTTATCGAGCTCAGCCCACACATCCTGACCGCACTCGGATCCGGAGCGGGCTCATGGCGTGTGATAAGGAGTAAAGGCGCGCGAGGATGGTACGTCGATACGAGCTGTGGGTGGTGCGCAGAGGTGGGCGACGAGGACGCGATCATGACGAGCACAAACGCGAGCTCTAAGGTCTCTTCGACTGTGGCTAATGGAGAGTATGCGAATGCGAATGGGGAAATTGGTGGAAAGGGTGCCATTTTCAAGCGCAATCTCACCTCGGATCACCCACTCCGCAAGGGCTTGGAAGCACTCTCGGAGAGCGGTGGAAATGTGAGCACGGCAGTTGGATGGCACGCGCGTAAAATGGAGGTTCTGCACGGCGATGGAATGCTTGGACGAGAAGATGGACTTTACGGCGCAATGGCGTTTGCATTTGCCGGTTGAAAAAGTAATTTCTCTGGGTTCTTTGGCGAGAGCATGTGCTCTATGTATGGTAACGCTGTATAATCAAAGCTCTATATGCGAGGATGGGATCTAGCGTACAACATCTGAAAGAACCGTCATGCTCCAAATGAATAGGGGAATGGTGAGGTTATCATTTTGGTTCGAGACTGCCTCTAATAAACAGCCGGCGCCGAGGACAAGTGTATATCTCCAAAGCGAAAACGGTTCGACGACGCCGACAAGACGCAAGACGATGTTGGACGCGAGGACGCTGACGAGAAAGGCGAGTGTACCCTCGACAGTCTTGGGGTTTCCGTCCATCCACCGCGTCCTTCCTCGTCTTCGTCCGATAATGGACGCCATGGCGTCGCCGATTCCAAGGGAAAGTGCACCAGTAAACTCGAGCAATCTCCATGGCCTATACAGTGTCAATCAAGGTACCCAAATAGGGCATGAACTTACCCTTCGAGCCACAACGAGTTTGCAAAGCCGGTCAGGAGATAAAAGTGGCTGAGAATCGCCGAGCCACTGTCCTTGGAGTCGATAAATTCGTTGAGAAAGATGTGGAGGATGCGTCCAAAAGGCCAAAGCGCAAAGTATCGAATGTACTCTGCAAAGACAAAGAGCGCAAATGCTGCGCTCAGACAGAAATGGGTAAATGCAGGCTACATGGTGTTCAGCTCCGGTAGGATATAATGAGAATAGCCGACATACATCGAGAATAATCCCAGGCATAAACATGAAGATCGCCAATGCATGAAAACTCTTGCGCCTCGCGTTCAAGCTAAGTGTCGGCACGCGTCGATCCGCCGCGTCGAGAAGATCCGTCGCGACATGGGCGAATCCATTCGCCATTGTCGGCGTCGAGGGCGCAGGAGGGAGTTCGCTCGATGCAAAGGCCGGGTCGGGTGGGATACCAGTACCGTGAATTGCCATGTTGCTCGCGTGGTAGCGTCTCGAGCGAGAGAGTTGTCGTCCCCATGCGCCGACGCTAAATGAGCCTAGGGCAGCCCAGTAGACGAGCATGGCTGGTCGGAGCCATTTAGTCTTGCCTTGGGTCAGCCACAGGAGAATCCATATCCAGGGATTCTTCCCGCCTAGGCACCACTGAGCCCAGAATCCAATGAGGCCAAAGATGATGACAAGCGAAAAGAGGAAGAACGAAATGGAGAGTGCCTTTCTTTGAGTCTCTCTTTCTACTGGCTTTGTATGTCGTTTATCCGAAGTGCGTTGGAGACGATGTGTCGGGACTTTGGAGATGTGGCGTGAAAGAACAAGGAGGGGAGAGAGCATGAAGCCAATGGAGATGGATCCGGAAACAAGGGAGAGTTGGTATATGAGTAACGGCGTTGGGTAGCGCGTCGTTTTGATGTATGGAGTGGCGATGGGCCATATCTAGACGAATGAGCACTATATCAAGGGATAGAAGGAGCGTACTTTTGCGATTGTCAGATTTATTACTTCCATAAACAGGGCAGTTGTCCCAATTCCGACCAAGCCAACTTCACCCAAGGTAAACCCGCCATGAGAAAGTCGAATCATGACATAGACAGCAAACTGATAGAAAGAAGATATCACGGCCACGTCGAAATAAGAAAGATCTAACACGGACGTAAGCACGGGAAAAAGATGGCAGAGTAAGGAACGCACCTTTCCAAATTGCTAGTTCCATAGCATCACAAGCGACATGGAACAGGACTGATATAGCAGATATTGATATGGCGTAGCCGACAAACGCCCAGGAGCGTAGACCTCGTTTCATTCTTCGTTCTCCATCTTTGGGGTCGTCGTGTTTGGGTCGAATCGTGGTAATGTTCGAGGTACACAGGTGCGTAAGAAGTACAAATGCACAAAGTGTGGAGAATTGTACGAGGCTTCTGCGGCTATTGAGAAGCGCCTCTCGGGGCGTCAGTCTATGAGGGGATTTTGAGAGGTAGAGTGGAGGGTCAACGAGCCATCCTGCTGGATAGTATGGACCGTCAGAGATGTCTGTAAGGATGGTTGCGTACAGCATGCTGGCTGCGGTGATCGGTCCGAGAAGCAGGGCGGTTAATACGCCGTCGTCGGCATCACTTCTACCCACAGGGTCAAATTCTAGAGCAGTGAGCGTCATGGATGAGCTCACCGATAGTCTTTTGGAGTCGTCATCCATAGGAGTGACTGGGACGATTCCTCCTTGACGGGGGGTGGGGAAACATGTCTTGTACGGGGGCCCTGCTCTACATGAGGGACCACTTGTGGGAGCTTGCAGCGGGGACGCGTGGCGATCATGTAAAGCGCAGAAACGACGGTAAGTGTCCCGAGCTCTGCAAAGAGTATTAGCGAGTATTCATCCGACGGCAACGGGAAGCACCTCTCACGATCCAGTGCTCATGCGGCAACAGAGAAAACTTGACGAGGGTGATGGCGGCTGCGGTGAATAGAATAACGTGTTCGCACAACTTGCGGACGTCGACCTGTGCGCTCCAACTGGGAATGGAGGGTGCAAATGTAAATGATTTTGGGAGGAGGTTTACTTGTTTTCTATGGACGTGTGTCGAGTGCGAGTGACGGATCGTCGACACACTTCTTGTATGCGTGGCGCTGCGCTCCTGGACGGCATGTGGAGCGACAGGAGACTCTTGTATGACTACGGGGGATTCACTCCTGACGACATGCGGGGATTCGCTGAGCTTTTGCGGAATATTGACAATAACAAGGCTACCATTGTCATCGTCTGCGCTGTCGTCAAACGTACTGCTGTCTTCTGTAACAAGACTGTGATGTGACGAGGATGCGCTGGCGTTGTAGCTTGTGCTCCAGTAATCCTGGACCGCGGGCCTCGACAATCCCCGGACAGTCGACCGTCGGCGCCGTCTGCTCATTGTCGAGCTCCTTGTCGCATGATGCTGTTCACGAATGGGCGTTGGAGGCGGAGAAGGAGATGAACGAGTGGACTGCGTGATGGCAAAGCCAGACTTTGTAAGTCTGGCAGGGACCAAGTTTGGAATCTGCCATGACGAGGCATTCCAAGAATAACACGGCCTCGTCCGTATTCTCTTATGCAGAACACCAAAAACTCAAACAAACTGCTCTCTACGGCACTCAGCGCGCACTCCTAGGCTCCAATTCGCATAGGCCATTTGACGCATGCAGCCTCTGTCTCGCCACGGCCATAAATCCCGTCGCATGCTCAAAGGGTCATCTCTACTGTAAAGAATGCGTCGTAAAGGACCTCTTGCTCCAACGTGAGGCTCACCAGCGAAAGCGCGACGAAATCGAGGCCCTCAGAGCTGAAGAGGAAAAGGCTAAAGAAGAAGTACGACTCAGGGCACGTGAACGCATTCTCACTGGAGGTACAAGCTCGCTCTTTGGCAAGCGCAAGGACCGCGAAGAGTCCAAAAAGGATGAAGGTATACCTGATCCTCTACTCCGTACACAGACCGCTAAATACCAAAAGACTTGCCAGCAGCAAAGAAACGAAAGTTTGAATTCGATGCCGAGGCTGCCAAAAAGCTTGCAAAAGAGGCGGAAGACGAAGCCGTTCGTCAGCTGGAGATTGAACAGGTATACCCAAGATCTATACAAAAGCACAGCCCTTATGCCTTGCTAGAACGAGGCGCGAAAAGCAAAACTACCGGCATTCTGGCTGCCCTCTCTGACCCCGGAGTCGCAAATCGCGCTTCCTCCCTCGAACGAAATCAAGATGCAGACAATGTGCAACGCGTCGGATCCAGCGCATCCATTGTTGTCAGTCTTCATATATGCCGACCCTTCATCTCTGACAACTTAGCAGAATGAAACACTTGACGCCCGTCTCGTTTAGCTTTACTGCGTCCTCTAGCAAAGAATCCAATTCCAAGCAGACGTGCATTTGCCCTTCGTGCCAAAAGGAACTCTCGAATACGACTAGAATCTTCCGTACGGGGCTGAGCTCTTTTGAGACTTTATCCAACTGATCCATCCTCCTAGTAATGAAACCGTGCCACCATGTCGTATGCAAGACATGCACTGACTCGCTCGTCAAACCCTCGTCTCAATGTGTTGTCTGTGATAAGAAGCTTGCATCAAAGGAGATCATAGAGCTGGTAAGAGAAGGTTGGTCCACCCTCCTCCTATGTACCTCGCTCATCGTTCCCTCAGGAACCGGGTTTGCGAGTGGTGGAAGGGCCGAAACCAGCAAGGCGGGGACGGCCTTTCAAGGATGAGTACTCTAACTTATTTCTCCATCTTCCTGGAATAACAGACTGTATCATGACAAAGTCGGACACCTTTGCAATCTCAACCAGCCTAGGATCCTTAGCGCATAGCCTGGCGCTGCATCTATTACAAATCCGAGTACTATCTAACAGGGATAGGATTGCCAACTGGTCGTGGCGTTCTACACGTATGCTGCTCTAGGGAGCTAGCACGCAGCCGTGGTACATTGTGTCGAGACTGGTACATTTGCTCGATTCACAAACTGGTGTCCATTTCGGTTCAATCAGACTGGGCATTTTCCAAGCCCACTAGACAAGAATCATCCACAAATCCCGATTCTGAAACGTTTCGGGGATGGTTCTGATTAACGGGGATCCGGGATCAGCCCACCCGTCCGGTTTACAGGCTTCTCAGCTTGCGCAGAACCGCCGGGTGAGTCGAGTGGTAAGCCGGAATAGATGCCCCATTCAATTCGAATGATTCGTCCACCTGATGGTGACCCTAAACCAAGGCAAAATGTCATCAATACCAGATCCCCCTTCTCAAAATAAAAGACGGGACTTACCGAGATGTGATGGCTGGCGGAGGAGGTTACGTGATTGTAGTGTGAGCTGTACTGCTGTGGCGGGTGGGATTGTGAGTAGCTGTGGTTGTGGCTGAGGACGGTCATGACGGTCGCGACTGCGGCTGCCTCTGGCTGGCGGACGATGGCAGCTTCACACAGGTTCAGGTACGCTCTCGTTGTGAGGATGGTGAACGCCGCCCACATGACACTGTGATACCGGTGAGTACATCCATCCCGGACATGCAGCGGGACCGTTGGGATGGGGGGGGGGTGTGAGAATGCGAGCGTACCTTATGGCGAGGTACATTGTCGTCAAAGGTTGTGTGAGGAACTGTCGATGACACCCGTCAACAGTCAACAATACGCACACGGGTGAGAGAAGCCAACCCACGATGTAAATGTTCCACGCGCGTACGGCGACAATGATAAAATAGAATATTGCACCATCTATACATCGTTAGACCAGATACAGCTCGGTATAGAAAATGGTTTACCTCGATAGAGAACAACGAGTAACGGGACGAGTTGTTGACCGGCTTGCCCTCGGACGTCACCCCATGCACGGTAAGCAGTCACCACCGTCAAAGTGGTTTCAAAGATTAAGGACGGATAAAACGCGGTGGCAATATCACGTCCGTGGCTGAGCAATCCGCATATCTCGAGTGGCTCAATATAAAACACAAGTTCTACGGGTAATCTGTCAGCAAGTGACTAAGAAAAGAAGTGTACGCACTGGTGTAGGTTAGCTGAACGCGCACGACGCAAATGGCTGTGGCAGTAAAGGAGAGACAAAGCATGGCGTACGAGCCATAGACGACGAGAGATTTTGAACGATACAAGGCAATGAGTCTAAGGGTTAATAGCCCTAGAGCCAACTTAGCTACCCTGCTGGGGAAAGACGGGAGACGTACAGTAGCAGAGGAACATCATGAAGCTGAGGGTGAGAGGCCAGACCCAGGTGAAGATGACACACATCTACGAGCTGTGAGTGCCAACCATGTAAAGAGAGGAGATGCCCACCGAGCGGGAAAAATCGGATCGAAAGTTCGAAATGTCTGCGCGGGGTCAGCGACGGTTGCCTCACGAATGGGGAGAGACAAACGATATGTCATCAACGACAATCCAAAGAAACTGAGAAAGCGGATCTTTATTCCCTCTCAGCGCAACTCTTGCACGGTCACTGGGGTGCTCACAAAGTAGTACAATATTTTGCCCAACGAGAAGCGAGACTTGCTGAAGAGCATAAGCTCATTACTGAACCCGAGTACCCAATCGTAAGTTATGATCGCCAGTGACATGACTGTAGATCCGCGGTCAGCCCCATGAGCTAACGAGCCGAGTCGAATTGGAAGGCTGCGCACTAGTGAGGTACCTCGAGAGCTGAATATCCTTGCGGGCATCGATGAGTTGGTCTAGGATGGACACCATGGCTTAGTCCGCCGGCTGGGGCACCAGTGCCAGCTTGACGGGGAGTGGGGGGAGGGAGGGGAGAGCAACGAGGGAGAGATAATGAGGAAACGTGGGAGGGAAAAAGTTGTAACACACAAGATTCAAAGTGGTTTATAAGGAGGACAACTCAAAAGTCCGAGAGTTACGGCTACGCGCTGGGACTCAACACCGAATTGACCCGTTCAGCCTTCCCTCGTTGCCGGTGCGCCGTCGGGGCAGCGTTCTGCGTCTCAGAATCAATTATCGTAGACTATTCCTGCGTATTCGATCTGTCATATTGTAGTTTTTTCAGTTCTAGCAGCCTGGCTCTTTGGGGCCGGCACATCCACACTGGCCGCCAGTCGGCCCTGGTGACTGTCAAGGGCTCTTCCTCGAGGGATTTTCGATATCCTCTGTGTTTCGTCGTCAGTGCAGGAATACAAACCTTGACGTGGCCTGGACCTGAGAAATGTCCACTGTGTAGCGCTCTGGCCCATTCATTGATCGGCAGAACCTTGTGCGCAGGCAGTTTGGTAAAATTGAGGTCATGGCGAGGATCAAGATCTCCCTTTGAATTTCAGGTTTACCTCGTAGCATCGATGTAGGAAGGCAACGAGCGCGTTGACGACTTCTTGTGTCGATCTGTGCTCATTTCGTTGCTGGCAACTGCTTACCTCACGTATCACAGAGACCTCTTTTGTATCAACACCTTTTAGAGTCGTATCGTCTCACGCCACGCCCGACCTGCCAAGTCTTCTAGGTCAGCAGCGGCTTGAACAACTTTGCGCCGAGTTCATCGGACGCGTTCCGCAGATCCCGTCAAGCCTTCCGTCTATACAACCCGCCTCCTCTGTAGTACATGAATGTGTCAAGGAATCATAACTTAATTGTCGGTGCAGACGCGAGGTGCCAGCCATCCTCGGGGACGGTGCGTACTTCGTCGGCATTGAGAATATCCGTGAGCGTAGGGTCGTGCTGGGGAGGGAAAAGTCATCAGAGAAAGAGAAAGAGACGAGAGAGAGGAGAGGCACGGACCAATTTCCGCCTTGGCTTGCTCGCAACTTGCCATGTTCGGCTCATCCCCGTCATCTCCGTCGGCAGCTCTGAGCGATTCCGGCCCGCCGCTTCGCATAGGTTGAGGTACATCCGCGTCGTGAGCGTTGTAAATGCGGCCCACATGATGCTGTCCCCATACTGATTAGCACGCAAACTTTCCGACACCATTGAAATGCTCTCACCTTATGGCGAGGAACATTTTAATTTTGGGTTGCGTGAGGAACTATATGCCAGAGATATGAGTGGTGTTCGGAGAGAGGAGAGCCGACGCACAATGTAGATATTCCATGCTCTTACAGAGACGATAATGAGATAGAATATCGCACCGTCTAGCAAACCCATCAATCTCTGTTGAGAACAGGGTGAGGAAACGCACCTCTGTACAAGACGACAAGGAGCGGCAGCCACCGTCTATCCGATTGCTGACGGTAATCACACCAAGCACGGTATGCCGTGATGAGCGTCAGCAGCGTCTCGAGCACAAACGGAGGGTAGAACGCTGGAGTCGAGTCTGGTCCGGTCGCAAACGTGCCACATAGTCCGACTTCGGGGATGTATGTGATCAAGTCTATGAAAGTAGTCGTCAGTCACCTTGTTTCAGCCTTGAAACTGCCACGGAGCTTGTAAATGAAACGAGGGGGGCGCCAAAGGCCGAATAAGAAGGCAAGACGTCGATACCGCACGTACCGCTGAATGGGAGCTGCGTTCTAATTTGAAGCCATAGCGTGATACCAAACGCCGTAATGAGGAGCGTGTAGAAGCCCCAGACGACCCACAGCTGCGAACGGTAGAGCGCGATTAATCTGAGCGTGAGCATCCCTGCATCATGAAATTAGAGTTTTTGTGATCGAAGAAGCGACTGATCCGCACAGTAGCATGAAAAGACGAGAATGGTAAAGAGCGTGGGCCAGGTCCAGGTGTAAGCACGGCAACTAGGCACGACGTGTGAGAATTGCGGGGACTATCGCGTATATGAAATAGTGGATACAACTAAGGAAGCGGGTCAGAGGGCAACTGATAGGGTTGGATCAAAAACTCACTTTAGGTGACAGCGGCTTGCGGAGATCCGATATTTCTGTTGGCATGTGAGAGGGGATTTGATATCAAACGGAAAGTACGTACGATACATCATCAGCGTCAGACTAGACAAGCTGAGGAGACGGATCTGGCACGTATAAGAGTCTTGGCACCAGCAGGGGACAACGGGCTTGGACGAACGAAATAATAGAGGGATTTGCCCAGCGAGAATCTGGATGTGCGGAATAACCGTCGTTCGTCGTCCAAGACGAGAATCCAGTCGTAGATGAATAGACAGAGCGATGCGACTTTGCGTAGAGGGTATTTTGAGTAAGAAAGAGCAGGAGGCAATGGGTAAATAAAGCGTACCAGTGGTGAGCCGCGAGGTAGCTACGTCCTTTCGAGCATCTATGAGCTGTTTGATGAGATCCATTGCGGGTTTCGTTGGCCTGGATGGAGGAGCGGGTCCAAAGCAGGGGAACTAGGGCCGTGCGACGGCGCCAGCACTTATATCAGGGTGGGAGCCGAAGTCGGCATTGATGGCGATATGGGACAGGCATGAAAGCGGGAGGTAGACACCGGTTTGCGGCTTTGTTGAGACCCTGTATCCCGCACTGTTCCTGATAATATGAGGAAGCCGTGAAGCATATGGCTGATCATATCCTTACTCTCGCACGCACAGCGTTTACCGGTCCCGATATATCAACGATCGTGGGGAGATAGCAATTCAACGTTTTATATTATCGAGTAAACCAAATACTTCAACAAAGTCGCGATGGTGTAGTTGGTTATCACAACTGTCTAACACACAGTAGGTCTCCGGTTCGAACCCGGATTGCGACATTTGCTTTTTGCTTTTTTTGAGGGCAGCATACCCCCTTCTTTCTTGTAGGCCATTACGCCGACTTTTTGCTCCTTGTCTACGCCGCTGATACTCGACTGCATCGATGGTGCTCAGAATTGGTTACAGTACGTCCTAAACCTGATAGTACAATCCTCACATTGGACAAAGTTCGTGAACACTTTTCCTCGCCGTTATTGCAATTTGCCGCAGCAGATGGTGGAAGGACGATCAAACTCGTCGAATGTCCTGGTTCGTCTGTTCATATATATCGTCTCGGTTCTCAGTCTACTGATGCGAATGATTGAACGCTCAGGGGGCACTGGACAGATCATCTCTGCCTTTAAAGACGGCTCCATCGACATTGGAATCGCACTCACTGAAGCGTTATTGGCGGGTATCCAGCGTGGCGAAGGAAACTATCGTCTAGTCGGATCCTATGTCACTACTCCGCTCAACTGGTGCGCACCTTTTTAGACGTCGAAACGTACTGAGATCTGGATAGGGCTGTGATTGTGGGCAAAGACTCGGAATACACAGAGATTTCACAGTTGAGAGGGACGAAAATTGGAATCTCGCGAGTCGGGAGGTGAGTGAAGCGTGGTATCGCGTCAAAGAGTAGAATTGACAGCATATAGTGGAAGTCAAACGATGGCGGCTGTCATGGCCATGCAACAAGGTTGGACCTCTTCGTCCACACCCGCTCAACTGACCGACGACAGAATGGTACACGGATCTCGAAAAGACCAAGGTGGAACTCTTTGATTACCAAGGTACGTTTACTGTGAACTCATAGACTCTAATGAACGTGTTAGTGAACAATAACATTGACGGCCTCATTGCGTCTGTCAACGATGGAAGTACGAGTGCATTCATGTGGGAATGGTATGATACTCCGCACTTTTCGGGTTCCAGGGCTCTTATCTTTTGCCTCGAGGTTTACGACAAAGCCATATGCGGATAAAGGGCTTGTCAGATTTGTGTGTGTCAATGTTCCTTGGCGTCCTCGACTGTATCAATTGGTCTTACCCTCGCCGTCCATCTGTCCCGATATGCCCGGGTGTTTGTTTTGCTGACAGCTGGCGTAGATCGGTTCAGTACCTACGCCATGGCCTAGTTGGATGATCGCCGCTCATGCAAGTGTCGAATCCGAAGCCATCGGTGCATTTCTTACTTCTCTCGGTGCGCATGTCCATGCGTTCTCCCGAGGGTTGCACACTGCGCCACCCGTGGGTGTCGAGATCAATGGCCAAGCAGTGACCGAAAAGGCAAAGACAGTCAAAGGAAGCAAAGAAGAGGAAGAGAATGTTCAATATCTGATGAATACGTTTGGCTACAAGGAGATGGACGTGCGCGAGTGGATGGACACTGTCGGTTATCCACGAGAAGGCGACTTGGCTGTGCTCGACCTGGGCATGATCACACGCACTCTCAAGTAGAGTATAGAACTGCTATAAATTGGCTGGGAACTGACGCGACACAGCATACTCAAACAAGCCGGCGTTGTCCCAGAAGCTCACTATGATCCACTGGATTTTGTGCGTGGCGATGTGTCCAAGTATATTGAGTAGAGGCGTGGCGTGTGCTCGCAGATGGGAGACGAGTTCCCTGTTCGCACCCCGTCCCCCTTCATCGTCTGGGCACGAGAGTCTCTTGGTATTCGTGAATTTGTCGTCCCATCTCCAAATCGAGAGCATCTTTTACCAAAACTGGTGTGTCGATCCAGTCCAAAGGGGCCTGACAGCTGAAAAGGCGCAACGTGGCCCGGAAAGAGGTCTGACCCGAGGGCTTGAAGTTGTCGGGACATTGAGGAGTCGGCAGCCGTGCGGACTAACCCTGGGAGCGGTGATCCAGACCGATGGGAAGAGAAGTTGGGGAGCAGCTGGGCCAACTCTAAATTGTTCAGAGTTCCAGTTCACCCGCTTTCAAGTTATACACACGCCCAGTATAGGATTGACTCCAGGCTCACCGCTTCCTGTTACCCGCATCAGCCGGCTGTTTGTGATATATATGATCAGGCCTATAATCACCCAACCGTCGGTTCATCTCCTCCTCCCCCCGTCCTTCTCCTCTCTCCCCCTTTTCATTTCCCTCCTCCAGATATTCCCCGCCCAGAGATCACTTTGCCCATGGCAGAAACACCGAACATCTCCCATCACACGCTCGTGAGCGAGAAACTTGACGATAAACCAAAGAGCCACAACGCCTCTCGGGTCTCGCATGACGAGCACGACGCATCAACGAGCAACGCCCTCCCAACCGCTGCTCCTTCTATCAGAGAGTCGAGCAAAACAGCTTCAGTCAAGGATATCGAAAAGGGTGCAAACGGGGCAGATAACGGTGGTACGATGACGGACGTGTTAGAGGCTACGACCAAACCGGATAAATTCCTCCACGGCAAAAAACTCATCGCAGTTCATTCCGGTCTAATGACGGCTGTTTTCCTTGTCGCACTCGACCAGTCCATTGTCGCAACCGCCATGCCAAAACTCGCCAGCCAGTTTAACGCGCTCAAGGAAGTCAGCTGGGTCGTCTCATCCTACTTTCGTACGCATCCTTTCTTTTTCGTTTGTTCTCCCCAGGTTTTGTTTCGATTGACATGTCGCATCCCGCGTAATTAAATACGCGTCGCGGCCCTGCAGTCACCCAAGCCGGCCTCCTCCTCTTTTTCGGACGTGTCTTGCGCATCGTTCCATCCAAATGGGTCTTCCTCTATTCGATTCCAGTCTTTGAAATCGGTTCGCTCATCTGCGCCGTCGCTCCCTCGATGCCCGTCCTGATCTTTGGGAGAGCGTTACAAGGTGAGAGAAAAAAGGAGCTAGTCGATAAAGACTTATGGAGCATAACAGGCGTCGGTGGAAGTGGTGGCTTCATCTCTGGGCTCACTTTGCTCGCGGAGATTGCAGAGCTTCGTGTGCGGCCCATCCTAATGGCGACATTCGGTGCTTGCTTTGGTTTCGCAGCAACATTGGGACCAGTTATCGGAGGTATGTCTCATTTCGGCCTTTGCTCGTACCACCCATCAACTCGTTATCCAATTCCCTAGGCGAATTCACGGACAAACTCACCTGGAGATGGTGTTTTTGGATCAATCTTCCACTCGGTGCATTTGTGAGTCTGCATGACCAAAAGAGGCGAGCAGTCTCATTGACAGGCAAACGTTGCGTGCAGAGTGTTCTCAGCGTGTTCCTCTTGCTTCCCGTCCACCCACCAATCGGAACCGTGGAAGGTGCACCCAAGATACCTCTGCTCAAGCAGTGGCTCAGCCTCGACTGGATTGGTGGCATTCTCTCGCTGGGAATGGTCACCACCCTTATCATGCCACTTCAATGGGGAGGTCTTACCAAGGTATATCCGTCTCCATCAAATTCCTATACATTCCGTCTGACTGAATTACCCTCCGTTTAAAGCCGTGGAATGATAAACTCGTCATCGCCCTCTTCGTGCTCGTACGTACTTTCGCAGGCTGTTTGCTTATGTGAGAACCCGGTTACTGATCGTACATGTGCAGTCGGGTGCTTTATTTATTATCTTTGGACTGTGGGAGCATTGGCTCGGCAAGGAAAGGGCCTTGATGCCCATTCACATGCTGTTCAACCGCACGCAGGTCAGCGATTCCCATCCAATATTAGCATCATTTACTCACCACCTTGTCTACCCAGTTGGCCGCAGGATTTGCCATGTTCTTCGTCATGGCCACCCACCTCAACGCCATTTACCACCTCCCCTTCTTCTACCAAGCCAAAGGCCGTAGCGCATCCCAATCCGGCGTGGACATTCTACCCTATGTCATCTCCATGGTAGTAGGCAGTCTTGGCTCTGGCGCTGTCGCCAAACGGACTGGACGGTATTGGCCTTTCATGATCCTCGGCCCGCTCGTCGCCATCGCCGCCTCTGCACTCCTCTATACTATCAAGTTTGACACTTCAAATGCCAAACTCATAGGGTATCAAATCTTCCTCGGACTCGGAATCGGCTTCATCTTCCAATGTCCTCTCCTCGCAATTCAGGCAGAGTGGGGACATCGACCCGACATTATCCCACTCGCCACCTCGCTTCAAATCTTCTTCCAGTATCTTGGTGCTGTCTGTGGTACATCGATCACGGGTGCCCTCTTTGGCAACGAACTCCATCACGGGTTGGATAACTCGCAAATTCCAATCCCATCGGATGTCATCGATGCCGTCCGTGCTTCTGTGACCGTCGTGTTCAGCCTCCAGCCGGAGATACAAAGACCCGTCATAGACGCGTACATCAAGGGTCTCGACGCGACGTTTTTGTTTGGGATACCAGCAATGGGACTTGCGCTCGTATTCTCCCTCTTTGTGCGCAATTGGAATATGATTGAACGTGGCAAGTTGGCGATGGAGGCAGAAGAGGCTGCCGAGGCTGCAGCTGCGGCAGCGGCCGTACCGGTTTCTCCTACTTCACCTACCTCGGAAAAGGGCAAATCAAAAGAGGTTTCAGCCCCAGAGGAAAAGAGCGAAAAGGTAGAAGAAAAGGTGTAGCTGGAATCACCAGGGCTTAAATTATTCCTCCAACGGCAAAAGTCATGTTTTTAGACGAATGTGTATGTACAATGTCCTCTCTGAAATGATGCGACGTTTTCTACGACAACTAGCGCTGGAGAGTTTGGCCTAGATATCTGCTTGAGAGTGGCAAGGGAATCCGGGACAGGCTCGTGGCGGTCATCTCTGCCACTAGAAGTCGTGGATCGGAAGTACATTAATGAACGCTCATCCCCTTGTGTAGGCGCGCCTTTAGTTCCTTGCCGGTGGCTTGGTAGGCGCGCGCGGGCGCGGACATATGTCTTTGTTGAACCTAAAGTACATTATCCCGAGATCGTTACATAAACGGTACTTTAAAATTCGCTTCTATGGTCTGGTGATGGGCAATGAACCCCACCTATTGGCGATTACAATGGCGGTTTTCGATAATCTGGGGGTTGAGTGCATTATGATTACCTATGAAAACGTATTTCTGGTCTTCTTATTCTTGTATGTGTCCAACGCGGCGCTAATTCATCATGTGGCAAGGGAAATAGCAAAGCGATTGAATGATAGGGCGACCATTCAAATCAGTTTCTCTGAGAATCACGGTTGAAACGGCGTCGCCCCCAAAGACACAATCGCCCACAACGAGTAGTGCGAGCGAAGTCGCTTAATCTGCGTTGGTTATATCAGTCGAGGGCTCGGACAGGAGGATGAGAGTGCAATCACTATGATCCGTGGAGCTCAAAGATGAAATGAAACTGGTGTATATTCTGAATCGGAAGGTGTCTAGACGGTATTCGCAGCATTTACTGTAGCCACAGTACTGTGATCTCAGAACAATTACCGCTTCGATCCCAAATAAAAACCAAGCCAGTTTCTTCGTCAATTCTTGTGAAACCGTGGCGAACTAAGGAGTCTGCATCTTTCCCGATCACCTGAATGCCTCGCCTACGCTTGGCTGTGTCCACTCCGACAATATGCAGATGACGCATATCTGCGGTATTGAGGCACTGTGCTTCATAAAACACGACGATACGTCCATAGATGGACATATTTCGGCAGTACCGCAGATGATCTTGGGATTTGAGAGGTGCGTGCACAATGACCCCGGGTTCTTGTGGATAGATATTTTGTAGGTAGCATGGTGAATGTGGGCCATCATAGTGTTCCACTGGCTTCTTCAAAACCTTTCTGGCCTTTTCTGGCGATGCAGTGTCAATGAAGTCTGGCTACATGATCAGAGTTGAGGGTTTGGAGGGAAGTAGATAATACCTTCTTCGCTGTCAATATTGAGGAAACCTTGAAATGCTTTCAGCATAATTTCGTTTGTTTCTCTCTTGCAACACAAAAAGTCTATTTTTCGAGTGGATGGAGTCAGCCCTTCATCAGGCCGCCCAGTAAGTAGCTGATATTGATCTATATGACCCTGGTAATCGTCAATGTTAGCTCATCTTACAAACAATCACATACTGCGCGCATTGGAACGCGATATGTATGTCGCTTCTGGAAGCAGAAACGAATCGAAGTGTCTTGCTTTTGCAGTACGCGTGTCAGCGTCGGGATATGTAGTGCGACTACATCGTGAGTTGACCTATTGAACATGACGAGGAGGTCTTCAGAGGCAGCCAACTGTATCTTATGACGGAAGTAGGGGATTTCGCGATACTTGGGCTACACAATAAGCAACAAGAACTGCTTTCATAGGCCGACTTACTAGATACCACGAGAACATCCATCGATTAAGGGTTTGAAGATCATAGATGTCAATTTGACCATTACTCTCTATGACGAAGAGCCTCCCATCGGGAGAGAATATACCACTGGCATATTGAAATTCGCTGACGAAGGTGAGAACCTCTTCGACTGAAAATCTAATGTCGTCAAGGTTGTGATTATCTTGCGACAAATGTATCCTTCGAACGTAGTAAACTGTATCATCGCTACCCGATTCCCTGGTGAAGTCCAGTCAGGGATGGTACACTGGTCATAGGGACCGACTCGCCGTTGTCTTTGGCGCCGTACGGCGAGCAGAATCTCCGCAGGGGAGAGCGCAAGAGATGTCAGAATCTGAAGCTCGAGGGTATTGTAGATGTCTTCGAGTTCAATATCCACAATGCCGGACAACTGACCACTCTTGAGGTCGTAGAATTCGAATGACAAACTCGTAATCAGGGAGGGTGAGTAGGGCAGAAACTTGGTGCAGAGCATCCAACGCGTTCCTGGGACGAAGTGGATTGTTTCTGTCGCTCATTTAGCCATCATGTCTAAGGCAAGCCGGCAACCAGGTCTCACTGTTAGTGACATCAATACGGCTCCCTTGTTTTATTTTGATTATAGGGGACTTTTCCCATTTACTCTGGACCCTCAGCGCTTCGATCGCGGCCGCCCGTATTTCTTCTGCAGAGTATTTGGGCAATGGAGCGATTCGTTTGAATACTACGGTTGAGATATCCTCGCGTGCATATCTCCAGAATGAAGATTCTTGACGAGAAAGAGAATGCCATGAGCGAGTCGTCTATTTGAGCCGTTAGAACTACCCAGAGTTGAGTAAGGGTCCCATACCTGCGACATTGCAACCAGATCTGCCACACTGAGATGCTCAGCGATTATTATTAACACGTCTCGGTTGAGAGAATGCACGCTCTTCATCGCGTGCGCCATACGTTTTGCCACACCAGTGACGGCGGAAGTGTGGGGATTGTACAAGTGCAAAATGAGAGCGAAGATGGGCATTCTATGCTAAAATAGGCGGAATCACGGCGGAATAACGTCGTAAAATTTGTTCAGCTGCCGTTTGCAGTGGACAGCGACGCCATTTCGAACACTAGTACGCCTCGGTTTTTGCCACATGTTACTTGGAGAAGACTATGGCGTTTGACAACATTGCTGTTCGATTTCTCGCGGCTACGCAGACAGCAATGTGGTCCGTTATCGAGTAATCGGTGTCGCAGACTATTCCTCAAGACGCTGAAACGGTGGTACATAGTTTCGGAACCGAATAGGGTGATGTATCCAGTATCCAAGTCCAAATAAGTGGTCCTTCCATAGGTCGGCATCGTGATCAGGAAGCAGGGTTGCTACTGTGCCCTTACGAGGATATATAGAGATCACATAATCTTATTACGTCATCCACTGTAATGCTGGGGCTTCCGTAGCTGTGGTTCGTCGACTAGGTCGGCTCCATGTTTCGGTGAGTGAGGATTATCTGAAGACGCAAACGAAATAGACTGAAAATCTTATATATGGATTCATTCGTTTCAAGTTACGCCTGATAGTTAATGAAAAATTGTTCCAACCAGCAGAGATGGACTGGCACCACCTCAGGAGGTCAAGAAGACCTTGATTTGAGCCACATAGTCTGGAGCTCATGGATTCCTATAGAGCCTTCTCGGGGTCAATAGGCGGCAAGTTTCACCTTGACCTTGACCAACTACAACTCAAACTCCGCTCTTGTTCCCGCCGTCCATTACTCGTTGCCAAACACTTAGACATATTCCTATTCACACCTATAATGGCGTTTCCTGACTCGACGATAAGCGAGACGACGCTCCCGACGACGCTCCTGACGGTCATGGACGCTTTGGATATAAACACAGACGGAGACGTAGACATTTCGACGACAAGAGGCCCAATGACTGCCTTTCTGGACGAAGACATCATCCATTACATTCTCCATCACCTCTGGAACCTGCATTCGACTGCTTGGGATTCTGAATTTCGTCCAGAATGCTTCAGAAGATTCTTCGCCCAGTATTCCCTCATCAATTCCCACTGGACACTTCCTTCTCAACGCTACGTCTACCGGTCAGCTCTACTCCTCTGGGACGACCAGGCCCGGTCCTTTGAGGCTGGGTTGAACGGTAAGACTCGCGGACTCCAACTCCGTTCATTTGTTCGGGTTATGGACGTGTCCATCTCGAACAGTAAACTTGGTGTTCCACTCCTAAAGCTTGATAAACTCCTGGGCTTGACTCCATACCTCGTCGAGCTACGCCTCCGAATTGGGTCAGAGGTCAACACGCTCTTCGTTCGCAAAAATCAGACACAGCGACTACGTGACGCCTTCTCCCGCCTCAAACCCACCCTCCGTGCACTTCAAATCTGTATAGCTGGGGAACATGAGAAGAGCCACGTTCTCAAGGAGATTCCCACTCTCATCTCTATCCCTTCACTCGACTTTATATCCATTGCAATTGACAGCGGCTTTGACATCGATATGCCAACGGACCTATTCCCCGAGGACGACTGGTCAATCCACATGGATCAATGGACGACGATTTCCTGGCCAATGGAAACATGCGCACCCACCTTGTCCATGAAGCGTGTCCTCTTCGCGCCGCCAGCAGGGACGACGGACACTCCCCTAGTCGCGCCTGAAGTCCTTCGACTGAACGGCGAATACGCATACGGCGACATCAACGGGTCACCTCCGTTCATTGACATCCTCAAACCTCATCTCAAGGAAATTCTTTGCCAACCGGTGTTTATGCGCAACGACTGGGCAACGTTTTGCGCCAACCTCGTCACCTTGTGCCCCAATTTGGAGCGCCTGATTATCCTCCATGTCGTTTCGGGCTTATGGCTCAAGAAGCGGAAACAGGGCGCCCTAGCTCGAATGAGGATTCTTGAACGAGAAGATTGGGAGATCAAGGACGCCGACTGGCCACAGGATGAAAAGGGCGAGGTGCCTCCTGAGTGGGAGTTTCTCGAAGAACTCGCAGCCCAAGCCGACCCAAAGGATGTAATCAGGGAGAAAATCCTGAGCAATGGCTCACATATCGTCACGTTCCGAGACGAACCCACAAAATCCTGGAAAGAGAAGAACATGCAAGAGAAGACGCATCGACGACCGGATGTTTTAGATGTTCGTTGGCTGGCGCCTGCTTTGGCCGGGGTGGAGGAAGACAGGGAACCGCAGGAGTTTTATGACCAGTACGAGTACTCGTGGCTGGATCCCCTGCCGAGGTACAATCAATACCTAATCGCAATCCGGAAATCCCAAATTATAATAGAAACCCCTGTATAATCACCGTCGGCCGCTCATTCGCCTATTTACATTCCTGTATACTTCCGTGAATAGTGTATATTCATTACCTTCCCGACCGATGTCGTAAAGAAACGGGGTCAGTGGGTGCACGCACCCCGACAATACTATGGTATTGCCAGGCTAAACACCCTATACATAATTCGTGCCTAAAGCCAAACGGCGAGTCTACGTGTGTAGTCTATCGGATCTGACATGAGAATGAGGCCAATGGACTCATCTATTCCAATGATCTTGCTATGGGCCATGTCATCTTCGAACCTGTCTAATGCTGCAATAGGCCTCATCTCCCCAGGTTTGTCGATTCCTATGACGTGCAAAAAGTGTCGATGAATACCTGTCATATCTTTCTCCTCGGATCGGGTGATTGTCCGGCAACTCAGTAAGAATTGGGATGTTTGTAGGCCGTGAAGACGAGAGCCACTGAGTGCCGTCATGACTGGGATTTCTGTACGAATGGCATGGAGGTCATTCAGGTATAGCGGCGGAGGTGAGTTATCGGAGTCGTCCACCGCTGTACCCCAGTGGGTACGTGCGAGATCGCTTGAACCTGTTCAACCCTCCGGATTAGCCTTGAACACCCCCCAGCAAGCTGTTAGACCTTCACGATTCCCAGGGACGGGTACACGTCCGCTCAGCGTGTATAGGAACGTTGCATCTTGCTTCGTGTAGATCAGATCAAGAGTACGTTCAGGGGAACGTTTCCACTCGTCATTCTCGTTCTCGGGACAAAGAATGGATACTTTATGCCAAAATTGACTGGTGTTCGAGCCGTTGTACAATGAACGCGCAGTCTCTCCCGAATTTACTGGACCAATTTTGTGAATTAAATGACTAGGTGGTGTTGGCAGTGCGTCGTCCAGCGCTGGAAACTTGGTGGGCCAATAGTGTAGCATTGTGGGAAGGTGAAGGACACAGAGGCGACTCTCGTCCACAAATACGAGTAGGCAATCGCCATAAAAGACAGAATACGTATCATCGTCGGATTCCTAGGACGGGTCAGTGAAAATATGGTCGAAGAATTAGTCACACACAAAGTATTGCTGCCACGCTAGTGCTTGCGAGTTTATATCCGAGGCTAGATAATGAACTTGTACGTAACCGTGATCAATCAGACAGATGAAACGGCCGTCAGATGATAGAGTGGCTGTCGCATCTGTGGTGTCCAGACGGCGTAAGAGGTCACAAGTGATGCTGAGCCTCTCCGAGTCGACAGAGATTTGATAGATGTGATGTACAGACGAATTTCTTTCCGGGAATGTTAGCTTCCCACAACAGGATACGATTGACGCACGCGTAGTAGTCTTGCAAACAAACCACCATCTCCGTTGGAGATATTGAGACGCTGACTTGCCAATCCGGCAAATCCTTGAGCTCGCGCGAGGTATACTTCGAATTTGCGGCTCCGACTAAACATCCGGTCTGAAGATCGTAGACCTCGATGGGAAGGAAGTCGCCGACTGAAGAGCGATCCTCGGGTTGTAGTGATAACATCCATCTCGTTCCCGGGACCACATGCACGCTGCCTACCGGGCTATCAGTAAAGATAATGTTGCATGTCTCCCTTGGCTCACGGTTTGAAGTGTCTAGACGAATTGCCCTTGTAGGTCGAATGACACTAGCCGTATTCCACGTATGCGCAGCACGGCCGGTTTTTATGGATGCTCGACGAATGTCTTCTAGGGCGTAGTCTGACCACGATAACGTCTTTTGTAGGTGCGCAGGAGGCAAACGCCGTACTACGTTCGTCCAAAATTGTCCGTATTGTCGAGATATGAAGTACCAGAGTCTACATGTCTATATCCAGGTCAAATAAATAAAGGCGAGGCGTGGTTAGATCTTGCCTGTGACACCATCACGAGCTCTTGAAGCTCGAGATAACTTGCAATGATCAATACAGTATCCAAGTTCAATGGCCCGTCGATCGACATCATAGGAGTCGCCTAAATGATGTTTTCTATTGGAGAAGTGCGGTGCAAAGGAGTTTGACCACACAGAGAGAATCAATTTGAGGATCACTTTCGTATACGTAGGAAGCTGTTTCAGTTGAAGGAGTTGAGGTGTGCCAAATGCAGTCCAATCGTCTCTTCCCAATCGAGCAGCATTGCCAGTGACTACCTCTCCTACTGTACCATGAAGAGATTTCTTGATGAAGAGATAGTACTCCTTCAGGAGAGTAACTCGGTATATGTCGTGAGGACGGCCAGCTGTCAGCACCAAGCCAGAGGCCGACATAACGACTCGCAGAATCCTAGAAAATGGTCCGAGAGTGCCCGGTTTTTCTTCGCTTCTGACACGTAGCGATGTCTGGGTGAGTGTAGTCAGTTCAGGGCTCATCGGGTTTCACTTGCCACTTCTGGTTGTCGGGCGTCTTTCCTTCGAGTCCCCTCAGCATCTGATCAAGGCGAACATAGAGCACGAGGCCAAAGTCACCACTCATCTTGCATAGCATTGGATGCTCATTGTATAGTCCGAGTGACTTTCGCCCATGCTTGAGTTCCGGCGGAGAGTGGAAGTTGGTCCGCTGTACAGATGCGAAAACGCGTGAATCTGACACCCCGAGAGATCTTTTGAAATTGAAGTTATGAATGGGGGTGGCTGGTTCTTTGCGTATGGGAGTGAATGTCCAAACTGAGGCGGGGCGGCAGCGTTTGTCAAATGCAGGCAGTTGGATACGCGGCAACTTCTGATGCATGCGTAGATACCGGTCGCGACTTAATACTGATGTGGCTGATAGAGGATGGGGCTCCCCGAGATATCTTGCAGAGAGGCAAACAATGAACGTCGTCGTCGCAAAGCCGGTCTTGTGGATATTCGTCGCATCATCAATTATTTTAATTTCGATTGGGAGCCTGTGGGATCTGTTTGAAGATTCGAAGGAAGTGCTATGAAGAGATATCCGGCAGGCTCCCTCATCAAAGCGCCCGGTTCATACACCTCACGATTTGAACCAATCTGTACATTCGAAACTATTTCATATCAGACTGTATCCTATCAGGTTCCCGCAATCTATGGTAAACAACGCGTGGCTGACCTTTGATTGTCCGCAGGACCCGACATGGGGACATGTGGACTTCAACTAAAGAGCTTTATCAAAGGATATTGTGAAGATTGATAATAGAATTGACCCAACACCGCCGTTAGGCATCGATATACAATAGGTTATGACCTGTTTATACCTGCTAGATTGGTTATATATACTCCAGATAGATGATTGCGTAGATATGACTCTCAGTTATCGTGTGTCTTGCAGCCGCGACAGACTCCTGGTCTCGCTTAACTAGCCATTGCCACAAAGTCGACTCGGAGATACCCATAAAGAAATCAATGTGATATATCGTCTCAAGGGCTCTAAAGATGGTATGGACGGTTGGAGAGCGGATGCCCGCGAGACATTGTGGCGAATATAATGGGTAGCGAGTTGCTCCATCTACTGATTCCCGGCTCAACGGGTGTGGCTCATAGCAAGCGATTAATTATATGCACATGTAATACCAGACTAGCGAGATGTTACATCACTCAAAAACGAACATTTGCCATCGAGGGTTAGCCCATAAATCGGAGCCCTGGTCAGGAACTAGCTGATAAATGTCTGTATTAGGCTCCTCGAGACAATAACATTGTTCAATTTGACTTTGAAGTAGGTAACGGGGGTCGGTCGTCCGACTTTCATGTGCGACAAAAGGGAGTGAATACCGCATGGAACGAAACCAAATATGGGACAAAGCAACTCGAGGTACTCGACAGGGACCATTGACCCGGCCCGAGTATAGAAGTGACCATTATCCGCGCCATAACATGGCAGGGGCTATTATCCGCTATGTTTGCCATAGTTCATATACTATTCAAAGCCAAATTGATTCGATTGGGTGGGTTCGAGTTGCCATTCCGGGCAGCGGTGCATTGCACGGCAGGAAGCGTCGGCGTTCGCAAGGGTTAGGAGACTGATTTGCCGGTATGTGATATGAATTAGTGTGCAGCTAGCAAGCGACAATGGGGTCCCCTAGACCGCGCCGCGGTGGGGCATAGCCGATATTGGATCAATCTGAGATCTGCGCACCATATTTTCGGCACCATATTGCTGGAATCATATAGGGAAAGGAGCCTAGGACTCTGGTGTGGTTGCAGTTTGGGGTAGTGTGAACGGGAATACATGGTTTTAACCGACGAGTATCACTTTGGTGTAGCTGGGCCGACGTCGGGCATCATGATTGGCGAAAGAAATAGAGATTGAATATGTCGATCGAGGAGGAGAGGAAACCAACCATATCTGTGCCATATGCGGCAAGGGCCCTTGAACAGGAAAGGAAAGCGCTACGTCGGTGGGACAATGGTTGTTGTTCGACAATCGGAGTATTCAAGAGGGAATATTTTGTCGTTAGAGAAAAGACGTGGCGAGATAATGGGATCGAATTGAAGTGAATGCGTGGCAAGTGAATCCAGGGGGTGTTACCACGAGTGGCGGACAATAGGATACCTGGCAAGCAATTCAGTCGGACTGCAGAAATGTCGACCGAGAACTTGGATGAGGTCCGGTAGTCTTAAAAACATGCAGAAAGAGTCTTATAATCATATTGTATCTATAGTGAATTTATCAGACTTTTTCCCGGAGTTGCCTTCTTTGTCCAGCAATGGAGGTTGAGGCAAGCTCGTCTTCGATCACCAGGCGCCGACCGTTCAATTCAAATTTCGCGCTATTGTTCCTCTGCAAAGGCTGACAATCCAAAATATGTGACTATAAAACCACTGACGAAGGCTTGCAGAGTTCATCAGCCTTTCGAGCCTCTCCTCCTCTCCTCTCCTCCTCTCGTCGCTTGTAGCCTTAGCGTTTCTGTATCAACTACTCCTTCACGACTCAAAACTCGGACGACATGGCCTACTACGCTCCTCCACCTGCCTACACTGCCTACCCTGGTGCCCCCGCTGGTTCGCAGAAGTACGCAATCCTCGACCACTATCCTCGCCGTGTCTCGCACGCGCAGCAACACATGCTTTCCCCCGCACAATTCGTGCCCGGCCAAGCTCTCACCCGCGACCAGGCGCAATATGTGAAATCGGTAGGTTTCTTATGACTACAACTTCGAGTTGCGATTTCTCATTATTTTCCCAGTACAATCGCGCTGTCGCCATCTACAACGCCTCGCCACGCAAGAATGTCCTCGCCTGCAGCCAAAAGGGATGCACCAACGTCCTCAACACGTTTGGCAATCTTGTCATCGAACTTCACCTCCACGAGATTGCCTCGAGTGGCACCTGCTGCCCCGTTTGCTCCAACTGGTTCGAGAACTGGAGTGCAAAGGACCGCCATATGTGCCCTGGTCCCGGTGGACAATGCCCAGAGGAGGACCCTGACATGCCCGCGGTCATGCCTCCCGTTGCCCAGATGAGCGCACAGGACCCATACTTCTTCCACCAGAGCATGCGCCGCGAGCAGTACGCAGTCGTCGCTGTAAGTCACTCTTTTCGCACCGAAATCTGGTCAAGTTGCTTACTCGGTTTCTTTTAGGCCCGTCGTGCAATGGAAACCAAGCGCAGTGTGCGCTCCGGCCAGGCCCTCCCCTGCGACTTCCACGGCTGCACTGCACACCTCCCGACCGAGGCATCGCTCATGCAGCACATCTTCGAGCACTTCCAGCTCGCTACCGGTGGTCTCTGCGCCGCCTGCAAGACCTGGGTGCCCGATGCGAAGAGCCGCGAAGCCCACAAGTGCCCTGGCTGCTAAGCGACACACTCGTAACGACATTCACATCATGACCTTACGATCAGACGACGAATTACATATACATTCGCACTATTTCGTTCCTCTTCGATTCCCCTGCAAAGGGACCTCTTTATCGACTCCGGATCCCTTTGGCTTGACATTACTGTAGCATAGCACATTCCCCTTCGCCCTCAAACCCCCTTTCCGAAACCGAAAACCGAAACCGAAACCGATTCACCTCTATGCCTTTTCTCTCGTCTCTCTTCTCTCTCCTCTACTCTCTCGGCTTGACTCGACCTTGGATGGATGGCTCATAGATGCAGTCCAGATGTATATCGTCGTGTCTTCACATATATCTCCTTGCCCTTACAAATCGAGTGCTCCCTAAGTACGGCTCTCCAACTAAGAACTAGACCTTTCGCTTCTTTCGCTTCTTCTTTGCTGCTACTGGCTCTTTGGGACCTTCGTCTTCTGAGCCCTCTGACATAGCCTCGGCTTTCCGCTTACTTGGTGCAGAGGCAGTGCCGTCGCGAATGAAGCACGATACGAAGAAACCATTTGTTCCGTCCTCTGGAGAGCACCTGATTACCGAGCCCGGATCTATGGGTCGACATGTCAACGTAAGTCAAAGGGACCTATACGTGACTTACCAAAGGCTGTGGCAATTCCTTCGGGTAGCATACCCCTCCGAGGCCAGGCGGGGATAACCTTGCTTCTGTCCTCCAGAAGAAAGCCCCCTTGTATGGCTTCGTCGCACTCAAGTGCTTGAATCACTACTTCCTCATTTTCCTTTGCATGTATACTACACGTTGAGTACACGAGGCGACGTAGGGAAGGAACTAGATGATGATTGAGCTTCCACTCGAGTCTCGACGAAACTCTTACATTTCATGGCGTGTCTGATCATGGTTAATTGAAACGATGCCAGCTTCTCGAGCCGCTTGTCTGTCTCACTATCCCCTTCGTTCTCTGTTACAGATGAGTGCGCTTCCGGTGAGCGACACAGAGAGCTCACCTGTTTGCACCAAGTGATCCAGTCGATTGACGATTCCTGATCCGGAGCATGATGGGTCGAGTAGACTTGAACATTCCGTCAGTAATCACTCGTGGAGTTGGAGATGAACGTACATGTGCGTGACATTGGCATACTCGACATCATTTGGGTCCACAGACAAGAAATCTTGATTCTTTGGCATAACGTTGCTCGCACCAGCACGCTCCAGCATCGTCTTCAGCGTCTGAAATCGCTTTCGGTCTCGTTCAAAGGCAGTAATCCGGCCTCGTCCTTGCATGAGTGCGCTGGATATCAATCAGACGAGTGTGTAAGGTTTAGTTAAATACAGACCTGAGATGCGAGGTCTTGTTTCCAGGAGCAGCTGTCGCGTCGATAACGTGAGTGTTCGGATTCGAAGGTGGATCCAAGACGAATGCCGGAAAGCATGATGCCTTGTCCTGTATAATCAACTTTCCCTCATTGAACAAGGTCGACTCTTGAATCCGAACAGACGGTGCGATAGCAACGAGGTTCGGAATGTGTCGGTCAAGGATGAAGGCTTTGCCCGAGAGGTCATGTTCACCATCCACGTAAGTGAATCCTTCCTTTTCCAGTGCACGGAGGATATCCTCCTGACTCGACTTGAGTGTATTAAGACGGACCCATCGTCGACCATTACCGGATGATCCAGCAGTCGACACAGCGAGGTCTTCAACTTTTGTCACACCGCGTTTGACTTTGACTTTGACGAGCTCGGCACTGAGGCGTGTCTTGTGTTTCAAGACGGCTTGCTTGATCGGACCATCGGCAGCTTGAATCCCTCCCTTGGACAGGAGGAGATCATGCACGAGCAGTAAGACGAGGTTGCTGTCCTTTAGAATCTTCTTCTCGTGTTGGAGAATTCCTGAAGTCTGAATGATCTCAAGGAGCACGGGGTGGTCTTCTGAATGGTGTCAATGCAGATATAGATCTATTATAAGGATGCATACATTTTAACGTCTCGATAATGAGCGCGGCACCCCGTCTACGATCCTTTTCAGGGAGCGTGCTGATCAGACTTTGTACTGAGCCCTTTTTCTCGGCGAGGCGCGTCAATACGCCAGCACAGTCTCTGTAAAAATTCATATTTATGTCTTCATGCGCTAAAAAGAGAAATATCAGAACGAAGTTGGAGGTAAAGACCGGAATGAGAGGTCAGAGTTGTGAATATTGTCGTCAATCGACACAAAGTGCGTTGGACAATGTAGATAAAGGTTATAGAGCATCATTCGAAGTGATAACGGGGCAAAGGCATACCTGTTGAGAATATTTGCAGACGTGATGGGGACAGAATACAGTCGCCACCGTCGACCCTTCAAACATCCAAAAGCCAAACTTGAAAGGAGATACGTAAAGGCAAGTGTTGAATATTAGGTTCCGCCGCAAAGCGTCGTGTCTCTTCTTTCCCCCGACCACACCTGCGACTTGGCCAATTCTCAGCAGTCAGTCCAGATCACAAGCCATAAATGAAGATTTAAATAATAATATGTCATCTACAGTGGAGTCGGGTTCGCTCTATGAACTGTTGGGCGTGAAGTCGTCAGCCAGCACAAGTCAGCTCTTATCTCGCGACGAAAAACAGCAAACTCATGCATGTGTTCATCTTCCACAGCTGAAATCAAGGCTGCGTATCGGAAAAAGGTGCGCGTTTGCCCGTCCAACAGTCACCTGGCGCGCGTTTTCTAATCATCGTGCAGGCCATGCAGTACCATCCGGTGAGTCTGTTCGAGACATGACGCGCGTTTTACAACTCTAATACGTGTCTCGTTTGCAGGACAAGGTACGCATACATCCAACGCGTCTCGGCGAAGTGGTCTGACCAAGCCATTTTGTCGTGCTATAGAACCCCAATAATCCGGAAGCGCACGCAAAGTTTCAGGAGATTGCCGCAGCGTACGTACACATCACCTAGGCCTATCTTTCTCAAGCTCTTACTTATTGGCAATTGGCGACCCGTGCAGGTATGAAGTGTTGGTAGACGACCAGACGCGCGAAATGTACGATCAGTTTGGTCTCGACGGACTCAGTGGTGGTGGGATGGGTGGCCCTGGAGTGTCGCCTGAAGATCTGTTTGAGCATCTGTTCGGCGGCGGTGGTGGTCCATCGTTCGGGTTCGCCGGCTTTGGACCCGGAGGCGCACGGAGGCGGAGGCGGGGGGAGGATTCGATCAATCCGTACGAGGTGACGCTCGAGGAGCTCTATGTCGGAAAGACGGTCAAGATGCAGTTGGAGAAGACCGTCGTCTGCAATGCGTGTAGCGGGTGCGTGGTTTTGAGAAGCGTTGAGCGTTGAAGCTAAACTTTTGGTGCATAGATCTGGCGGGAAGCCTGGTACGAAACCCAAGCAATGCTCGCGGTGTGAGGGTGAGGGTGTGATCATGTCGACGCGTGCCGTAGGGGGTGCGACCGTTGGCTTTTCGCGCATCACCTGCCCACAATGTAAAGGGTCTGGAAAGACCATCCGAGAGAAGGATCGGCAAGTTGGTCCGCCTAGTCACTTGGCAAAAACTCACGTTCTCTACCCAGGTGTAAGAAGTGCAAGGGCGAAAAAGTGGGAAAGGAGCGGAAACGCGTCGAGATTAACATCGAGGCGGGTATGCCCGATGGACACCGGATCGTCCTTGTGGGTGAAGGGGATCAAGAGCCAGACATGGCTGCAGGCGACGTCGTGTTTGTCCTCCAGCAAAAGGAACACGAGTCGTTTGAGCGTTCTGGGAGTGATTTGCTTGCGCATGTGCGCATCACGCTCTCCGAAGCGCTCTTGGGCTTTTCTCGCGTCATCTTGACGCATTTGGACGGACGAGGGATCCGGTTTGATAGTCGGCGACAGGGAAACGAAAAGAAGATTTACAAGAGCGGGGACACGGTCGTCATCAAGGGCGAGGGGATGCCTGTTTGGAAAAAGGATCGACGGGCGAGTATGAGTGGGCCTGTCGAAAAGGGCGACCTGTTCGTTTTATTCGAGGTCGAGATGCCGACGGAGGATTGGCTCGAGACTGTCGACGTCCAGGTATGTTCAGAGGCTACCCGTGTAGAGGAGATTGACCCGTCTGGTTTCAGGCCCTGAAAGCGTTGCTACCCCCTGGTAAGCCGGATATTCCCGCTGCAGTGGTCGAAGAAGCCAAGTTTGAAGCCGGTGACCTTTCAGCGGTACGGGGTTTCGGTGATTACCGTTTACGCCGACTCACCTTTGTTTCTAGTTTGGTGACGGCGACGAAGATGCATGGGAGGACGAAGAAGACTACTCTGCGGACGATTCTACACAATGTCGTAATCAATAAGCTCGTTGGTCCGCCCTTCCCCTTTTGTTCTATTTGTCCCTCCATGTCGAGTGTCCTCTCTCCGCCCATTATCCGTCTGCCTTGCTTGCATGGTCTCAGAATGCTAACGCTGTCCTGTCTCCAGATGATCTGCCTCCTCCTGCCTCGTACATGTGGTAGTGACCAGTCCCCACTCTCTACGGTTTTTTGGGTCCTTGTGCTGCAGTCTATTTCCCCGCTTTCCTAATGATGACACCCCCCTTTTGTGTTTCTATTCCCGATGTGAAGAGTGTGTTTGCTCCTTGCAGTGTGGAATTGTTGATGGCAGTGCTTCAATTGGGCGCTCTCGGCGTCGGCGATGCAGCTGCCGCTGCTAGGCGGAATCGAAGCGCGGCAGCTTATATACTTGGCCAACTCTGTTTTTCCAAGACTTGGACCCTGCCCTCTCCGCCCTCTAAATTTGCTAGAAAATTATCCTTCAGCAATGACCTTTAAATCCATGTTTGTTACGGCTGTCCTCGTCAGTCTCGCCGCGCTCCCTGCATCTGTCCGCGCCCAGCAGTCGACGGTCCAGTGCGTCTACGCTGACTGGGCCAACAACGGCGACAGTCAGAATCCATGCCAGGTCTGGGCCAATCTGGGATCAAAGTGTGGCACCTTCAACGTCGCCCCGCTTGGCGCACCCAATCCCACTACGGGTGAATCTGCGTCGTATGGTGCCCCAGGAGGAACTACAGTCCCCTCAAATGATTGCCAGTGCAATCGTATCGCTTACTCGCTCATGGCTGCCTGCTCCTGGTGCCAAAAGGACGTGTGGGTGACTCGTGGGTCACGGAGAGCGCGTGGGCAACGGGATGCTCAAACTATGGAAATGCTACAGTGGCGACAACGGTCGATACAAATGGATTGAACATTCCCCCGTATGCTACCCAGCCCCTCCCAGGTAAGCACACCGTTTACCAAAGTATATCGCTCACACCCGTTATACAGGACCTTTCTGGGATCCTACCGATGCTCAAGCTGCTCAAATTCGTCTCGGCTCAAGTGGGACGGCAACCAGCGGTGGTTCTGGCGGTAACAACGGCGGAACCAGTGGAAACGGCTCACACTCTGGCGCTCCTCTCTCCATGTCAGTCGGTATCGCGGCTGGAATGGCCGTCTTGGCTCCCATGGCATTCCTCTACTGAGGGAATTCACCATTATCCATTATTCTATTCCAGCAACTGCCTTCTCTTGGTCTCCCCCACAGCATTTTGACAAACGTCCCGAATGGACTCTTTGCCTCGGCATACTCGGCTCTTTAACGTCGTCGAGACATGTAGACGACTTGCATCCGCTGTTTATTACTTGCAATATAGTGTAGTGCAGTCGTATACCAAAAGCACTCTTTAACCCATCGTCTATTGATCATTTGACACACTGAGAGCGCCCGCCACCCCTTGAACCCCGACCACCATGAGCGTGCAAAAGGATGACGACGGATTCGTGACTTCTGTCGGTAAGTTGCTCAAAAAGCACTCTAGACATGATTTGGGTCGCTAAAACCAACTCTCGTCATCTCCAATAGGCCCATCCACTGGCGCCGTAGAGACTCTCGCCGCCGATCTTGCAAAGGCACTCCCTACAGAGAGCGAAGGATGTGCGTTGTACGCATTAAAATCTCGAATTGCAATAGCTGATGCCAGTCAGCCACTCAGGATCCTATTGGACTACTCAAGTCCGAATTCGAGGTCGAAGTGCGTAGTCGTACCGTCCAGAAAAGATGAAACGTTGACCAAATACTCGTAAAAGATTACATTGGCGGATCAACAGGCCGACCCGAATTCCCCACTGTACAGCGTCAAATCCTTTGATGAGCTCGGCTTGTAAGCGTTTGATTGCTTTGGTCACCTAGCTCATGCAGTTTAGAACTCCCGAGTTGGCAAAGGGCGTTCGCTCCATGGGCTTTATTCGGCCCTCAAAGATTCAAGAGCGTGCGCTGCCACTCATGTTAAACAACCCGTACGCGTCAACGTATCAAGTAGAAACTTTGTGATACTTAAACGAGCTAGACCTCAGAACATGATCGCACAATCGCAAGCTGGAACGGGAAAAACGGCAGCTTTCACTTTGGCCATGCTCAGCCGGGTAGACGTCTCCATTGCTGAGACGCAGGTGTGTGTTCCGAGGCAAAACTTGCTCTTGCTAAACTCTGCTAGGCTATATGTCTTGCGCCGACTCGAGAGCTTGCCCGACAGATCATGTCGGTCGTGGCTGAGATGGGCAAGTTTACTACTGTAACGACCGGATACGCCATCAAGGAGACGCCACCCTCGCCAAATGCCCACATTGTCATTGGTACAGCGGGCACGATGCTCGATCTCATTAGCAAAAAGGTCATCAAGCCCGAGACGATTAAAATCTTTGTCCTTGACGAGGCAGATAACATGTTGGAAAAAGGAACATTGGGTGACCAGACTCTACGAGTCAAAAAGTATGTACTCCGAGACATTTCGTATCAATTCTCATTTACCGTTTAGTCGTATGCCGAAAACGGTGCAGACGCTCCTCTTCTCTGCCACATTTCCCCCGCATGTCCGCGCGTTTGCGACCAAGTTTGCTCCGAGAGCCAACGAGATTATGCTCAAGACGGAGGAACTCTCTCTCGACAGCGTCAAGCAGTTTTACCTGGATTGCGATTCAGAGAAGCACAAGTTTGAGATTCTCGTACAACTATACTCTCTTCTTGTGGTAGGGCAGAGTATTATCTTCGTACAGGTCTGTATGTTCACTCTTCGATGGGCGATGTACTAATAATTCGGTTCAGCGACGCGACACGGCGGATTCCGTCGCTGCTCGCATGATAGCAGAAGGCCACAAAGTCACTTCGTTGACAGGAAGTCATCAGGCTGGAGATCGTGATCAGACGATTGATGACTTCCGAGACGGCAAGACAAAAGTTCTCATTACTACCAATGTGATTGCGCGTGGTATCGACATTACTCAAGTCAATCTCGTCATCAATTACGATTTGCCACTGACGGCAAGTGGAGAACCAGACGTCGAAACTTATTTGCATCGTATTGGTACGTCGCTCTTCTTTGCGAATTTGGCCTTGATTCTGATTGCTCCAAAGGCCGTACGGGTCGATTCGGTCGCAAGGGTGTGTCGATCAACTTTGTTCACGATAGAGCGACGTGGAACAAGATGCATTTCATCGAGACTGCATTGGGGAAACCGATCGAGCGGATTGCCACGACGGATTTGGATGAGATGGAAGCGGTGCGTACACGAAGTTTCGTGTTAGTAGTCGATTGTAACCACATTTTGCAGATTCTGCGGTCTGCTCTCAAAGACAAGGGAAAGGCTACGGGCTCTGCCGGTCCATCCCAGCACCAATCATAGTTTGACTTCTGCACCTACGTATACGCATCTTTCTCGAATGTAATGCTAAGAATCAAACTCTTTCACGTCCTTCACGAACCTTTTGTTGTTGGCAATGGTAGCATCTAAAACTTGGACCTCTCCTCGACTTATGGGCAAACGAACAGGTGGCGTTCACAACATTACGGTAGTCGTACCGAGACATGGCACGCCTGCTGCCCCTAAACCTCTTATAAAAGCGGTTACTGCCGAAGTAAAGAAGTCAAACCGCGTGTTCCAAAATCAAGACCCAGTATCTGCGAGTGACCTACAAGGTTTGGTGAGCTCATGGTTACGCTATTATGGATAATGTTCGAGTCATTTACCCTTTATGCTGTCTGTTTGGCAACTGTAGGAGGATGCGTCCAACTGGAACGGCTTGCTACTCAACGCACGAGGCGAGCGGGGGCCCCAGTGGGACGTGACGACTCAAATGTACGTATTCTCATTCCTAGTCTACTGATGTGGGCCTAAACTATCTACAAACGGCTAGGTATCATGTACAAATTGGCACGGAAGAGTATTTTGATCCGACGCTATTAGAGGACCCCCCGAAAACTCCGCCTCCGGAACAACTCAGTCTTCAGACAAATGTTCAGCCGCTCCCCGCGCAGATGACTCCGGCGCACGATACAGCAATGGCAATAGACGCGAGCCCGACTCGGGGGTATCCACCACAAGGGATTCCAGGAGGGATACCGATGAATAGACCCATGGTACATGGTGGATATCCGCAATATGGACAACCCCTTAACGGCGTTGGACATCATGCGCCGATGGGACAGCCGATGGCGAACCCAGGAGGATATCCTATGCACCCGCAGCCTATATCTCAACCTGGAATGATGCCCGGGATGATGCCTCAGTACCCTGGGATGCAGCAGCATACACCCATTGGTGGTTTGTCGTATAACCCCGCGATGCAGCCTAACCCAGCCATGGGTCAGCCAGGAATGGGTATGCCTGGGTATGGGCATCCACCACCGCAACCTGGATATAACCCGAACCAGTTTGCGCGTGGGCCGCCTGGAGGTGCGGCTCCCATGAGTGGCGCTTACGGCGGAATGTACTAGCTTATGTGTTTATGGAATCTGGTTATTTCTGTAACTTCAGATCATACTGTTTGTCAGATGTAAGGTTGCAAAGTCCCATTGCCAGAACTTGTTCTCGACCGCAACATCGAGTTTCGGTAGAGCACGTCCCCTTTCTGCCTGTTGTATACAAATTTTGTAAGTGATATATTCCTGTAACGACTGTTGTATGGCTTTATGTCCGCGTTGGCGATGTTGCAACTGGTTTTGCGTAACCCACGTCGGCCGTCTGGCTGGCCGCGATGCTCTTGTACTTCGCAAGCAAACGATTTGAATCTCATCTCTCAACTTGCCATCCACGACGCAGGCGCGCGCCTCACCTGTGAGGGTGAACAAAACCCAGCCCCCTCCTTTTCAGTTTTCGTCAACGGGTCGGGGAGTGTAACACCAAACCGTCATCTTATGCGAGCTTTTAGGACAAAACCGAGATGCCGGAAGACGACTTTGACATTTATGGCGACGAAGGATACGAAATGCCGGGTGCGCAGGACGAGGTGAGCGTTCATTAACCAACAGTTTTCAGTTTGAACTGCTGCTGATGAGTTCTTGAACCTGGTATATTAATTCAGGAGCCTGTACAATCCATGAGTGATCTTCCAGTCGCGCCTCAGGTGGGCGAAAAGCGGTCTCGAGCCGACGAGGAGAACGACGGTGACTATGGAAACAATGTGCCCCCAAATCTACGAGGTAGTAGCAATATCCAACGACAAGGAAATGCTATGCCGGCGAACCCTCAACAATGGCAAGCCACGCCGAATATCGGTGGACAGATGAACATGAACCAAAATACAGGTGGAATGGATGCACTCTACCTCGGAGACCTGAATTGGGTGTGCCATACGCTTCTCAAGTTGGTGCTTTTGCTAAATATGTCTCGCTAGTGGACCACCGACGAAGACCTACGCGGCGTCGCGAGTCAAGTCGGCATCGAGTTGAGCTTGAAGGACATCACGTTCTCAGAGCACAAAGTAAACGGAAAGAGCAAAGGGTGAGGATCGCTCCAAAGCCCCTTTGGTGACTGACCGATGAACAGAATCGCCTACATTGAATGTCATTCTCATGAAAACGCGACAATACTCAAAGAATTCTTTGACAACAAGTAAGTGACACTGTTTGAATCTGCTCATTAGAGCTCACTGGGGATAGCACGTTCCAAAACCGGAAAGCGAGTGCATCCTTGACAAGTTCCAGTCTCGGAAACCCATTCCGTACGCTTCCAAAAGGTAGAAGGGGCTTCAGAAGTCTAGTCTTGCGCAGAACTGACGCATGGTAGATCCACATGCGGGGAAGGAGGACGACGGTGGAGGACGAGGCGGCTTCAGAGGTAATGCAAACCGAGGAATGGGAGGTGGCGGAATGAGGGGTGGCGGAGGTAACCGAGGGGGCTTTAACCAAAGCGCCGCTGGATTCCCCGCTGGTGGAGGCATGATGGGTATGGGTGGTATGCCGAATATGATGGGTGGTATGGGAATGGGCATGGGTATGGGTATGATGGGCGCGGGTGGAGGCAACTTCCAACGAGGCGGTCGTGGTGGTGGGCGCGGATACGGGAATCAAATGGGCAGAGGTAATTATGGAGGTAATGGTGGAGGACATGTCAATCCGGCATTCTTTGGTCAAGGTCGGCTCATTTCACTCTCTCAAAGGCCGTTTACTGACCAGCCACTCAGGCTAAGTCAACCTTGAAGGCATGACGATACCATTTACACGGCATAGGAGTATACAAAAGTCTAATGATACATACACTACACGTCCGTAGTCGGTAAACCGTGCTTATATTCGTTGATGTCAACTTTTGGGTCGAGCAAACTTTCCGTCTGGTCGATATATCTGAGCCGCTGTTGCCAGTTCGTATTGAGAGGATATACAAAGTCCTCATCCATGCCCGTGTTCACATATGCGTGACAGTAAAGGCTGGCTAGTAGAGAGTAGTGTCGAATCAGACGAGGAAGGTGTTCAGAAGCCACTATTTTGAAGTCTCCAACTGGCGTAATGTGTGGCAGACGAGGGTCTGTTTGTAGCAAAACTTTGAAAGACGAATTGGCATGCCAAGGCCAACCACCTTCATACACTGCTCGAGGCAGTTTCGTATGGGGCTCGATGATAATGTTGACCAGATTGAATTGACTGGGCATTAATCCAAAGGGAACGGGTCTGCCGCCATCGTTCCAGATAATCTTGACCGGGTCGTTGCCGATCTCCGCCTTTTTCCAGCGCCCTTCGTCCACATAGGGCATGAAGGTTGCAACGTGGAAAAGAATCTGTCCAATGTCATCCCACCAGGCGAGAGCATAATTTCCATGCTTTGCAGATTGTAAACCTCCAGTGTATACTTCCAAATTGTCGTTTGGCTTGATAACGCGACCCAACTTTTCGATGAACTGATCGTACGAAGGAGAGCCGTGAGAGTTACGTAGTATTTCCGCCTCTGTTTGTTGACCTGGTGCGATGTAAACGACGCCGACGTTGTGCGTGTCAATCACGGGAGCGGAATCGATAAGCTCGAGCTTAGGCCAAAGCTTTTTCACATCGGGGAAGCGACGTAGTTTTCGAGCCTCATCGTATGGATAGGATGTAAGGAATGGGGTAATAATGGCGGGATCCGGCGTATCCCGAGGGGGAAGGTCAACAAAAGAGTTCCAACTCAGACCAGTAATTGCGTCTGGTAGGTCAACATCTCGATGATTTTGTTCCTCAATTGCGGTCGCGAGTATCTGTATGCATTGAGACAAGACACCCTTATCTGAAAGGAACACCTACTTGCTTGATGGCCTTGTCAGTCCCGTTCGTTGGCTCATTGGTTTCACGAGTCGCAAACTGTACGAGGTTTGCTGCCGCTTTGAGTGACCTTTCTCCCTCCAGACGACAGATGAGTTCCACCAGACAGGATGGTCGCCTACAAACCATCCTTATCCAACCAGACTTGAGGGTGGCAACAGTGATAATCGAGCTTCCCAACTTCCATGCTTTGCAATTCGCGACATTTTCTTGTTCCTTTTCATCCTTTTCGCGCCATGGTTGACGAACACTGAATTGCCACCCTTCCGGGACTTGAGGGCATACGACAGTTCGGTATAACATTGAAGGGGTGACCTTTGGGTCGGCATTCCCGTACGTATATCTAGCTAGCCAATCGAGGCAGACCTTTGTTGTTGCTCGTAATGGGGTTTTGCCTCGATTCGCGGCGATGAGTCGGTCTGTGATGAATGGAATATAACTCGGCCGATCTTCCACACGTATACGCATGAACCAGATATGAATGACGAGGTAGGATGCGTTCAAAAGGTGTTGAGCGAGCGAGAACAACTCCCGGCCATCGTTCGTACGATACGTGGCCTTCTGTTCTCGGTAGTGCTCCTCAATGTAGATCAAGGCTGCCCCAAATACCCTCTGGTAGTCGTCCTTTCGGAAAGAACCGATGTATAGCTTCCTGTTGTATCCCAAGAGAATAAGGAGCTCGAGGACATGGACGGCCATTCCACGAATGGTCATCGTCCGTGATAATTTTTCGACAATATCTGCCGATCTTCTTTTCAAGGCTTCCGGCATTGCATAAATGAGAAGTGAAAGTGCCTCGAGACACGGTCTACTCGTCGTCAAACCAGTCCCAACACCGGCGACAAAGGTGTCAACGATACGATGCTGCAGAGACATAGAGCCAGGGTTGTTGGAGTATGCAGCGAACCGCTCCTTGTAGCTGAATAGCACTGCCAATGCGGAGTAAAGTATTGCGTTGACGTCATTTTGACCTACTCCGATATCCCTCTCCTTGGTGACCCTTTTGTACAAGCTGTCCCCGTCGATGGCGTCGCAAATGGCAACGACCAGACGACAAATAATAGGGTCTACTCGTGGGCCACAGAATAGGTGCTGATTCGCCAGTTGAAGAGGGAGATGGCAGAGGACAAAGGACACAATATCCCAGTCAGGATCGGACTGTAAGATTTCGATGATAGTAGCTAGATATGAGCTAATGGGTAGCCATTTGCCTCTCTTCTCCCCCTTGAACGACGCGTAGGATGACATTGAAGTGGTTGGAAAGAGCGTCCCTTCGAATATTCGAGGATCAAGGACCTCTGGAAGCATCCAGAATGGCCCTTTTCTTGTGAGGTGATCCTCGGGAAGCTCGGGGCTACTCCTTGAGACAGATGAGATGGACGATTTCAGGCTGAAGGTCGAATCTCTCCGCCTTGACAGATGCTCTTGTCTCTGCTCTCCATTGGCCCCTTGTGTCGTATCTTGTCCCGTATATCGACCAGCAAATTTTGCCAGAGGTATAACCTCCGTGAGTTCACCGTCCACGCTATGAATACGATGTCGAGCTCCAGACCGCAGTCTCAGCAGCCACTGTAATATAGCTATTCGAGCTGGGGGGCAGTTTAGGCGGGCCACCAGTCTACCTTCATGGTGCTCAGTCATCTCGACGAGTGCAAGAAGATCTTGGAACAATGAAATAGCGGTGGCCAGAGCAGCTGCCGACAGTTGTTGATCCGTTTTCGACAGAACGGTTTTGAACGACCGTCGAGATGGGAATGCGAGTCGATTAAAGGTGATTATGAGGAATTTGATAGCCAAGACTCGTTTGAAACAGGAAGATTGCTCCTTCATTGCCAGTTTGGTCCAGAGTGTTCGGATTCGCTCCGAGTATGATCCCTCTGAATCATGGGAGAGAATGATCTCCTCGGACATGACGTGAAATGCTGATTCTAATATCTCCTGGTCCTCCTCTTCTGGAAGCGTGAGTTCCCAGGACTCGATGACATCTTTGACAATCTCCAGATGGGAGCAATCCTCAAGTTCGGCTAGATGGTCGTAGAGCGAAGCCACACAAGATGCGATTGATCTGCGGCTTTTGGAATATCCACTCATATTGTGTCTGTAGAATGATAGAAGGGTCCCTAAGTGAATTGACCAGTCGGCAGAACTGGGATCGAAGCAGTGTCTCCTTTCCATGCTGGTGATGAGACTGGATAAACTACCATCATCGAAATGAGTCCCCAAGCCGATCATAATGGTGTCGAGGCGTGGGTTTGTTGTAGTTTTTTCCATGGGAAGACAAAAAATTGACTCGAGGACCTCGAGGACCCCTCGCGGAGCGGTCTTACTCTCCAGGATATTCATAGTATGTCTCTCTCCGTTTGGGTACCTAACGCGACGAATTACGAATGAGCGAGATGAGAGTATATGGATGGGGCTGACCTGAACTCTTGAAGCACTCTGCCCATCTCCGTGACGACCTTTCCAGAGAACACAGCCAATGTGGAGCTTAACTCGTATCCTCCATGGTGACAGATCTTCCAGACCAGACGACACAAGACTTCTAGGATGTCGTTGCTACCTGTCCGATTCATCCACTTTAGGGGTACCTTGGTCAACAGGTCAAGAAGCCATTCAACATCCAAGGTGACTTCCAGTGGTGTCTCAGATGCAGGAGGGCTACTATTCCCCCTTTTAGGCCATATCGTGTCCCAAACATAATGGCCAATGAGCGTTAAAGCCCCTTTTGCTAGGTCGGGATCAAAGCTGTTCACGCTGGGAAGTAATATGTCTTCCAGTGTGGAAAATGTGGACTCCCTATACAAGTCGTCCTGCAGCATGCTAGTTGCTAACTTGATGAGTTCGAAATAAATCGGACGAGAGTGTTGACATTGCACCTCGGTTTTCAGCTCATCCTGGCCGTAGAATTCGAGCAACTGGCATAGTGCTTGCACTAGTGTAGATACGCAGCTCGAGCTTATGATACGGTGCCTGAGTCCGTTATCCAGGAATCGAAGGAACCTGGTAGTAACAGCACCTATCGAGACAAGCTCTTTGGGGGAAATGGCTCCGACACGTATCTTGCGCAGGGAGTTCTGCACTGTACGATCGAGGGACGAGAATAAATTTCTACTCTGCGCCTCGGTGAATGTGTAATTAAGAGGGTCGAGGAGCCCAAGTAGGAGCTCCCCATATCGGATGCTCGATTTCCACCTACCAATATCGTGGAAACCTGGGACCGAGTCGTTGAAGGTGAATGAGATGACCTGGTTGATTACTTGAACCTGCTCCGGAAGCCCAGACGCAGCCTTTAAAAGGTGCTTTGTAGCACTGAGCTGAAGGTCAAGTGCACGGCTTTCTCGTTCGATAAGATGGTTATTGAGGGCTGACCAGAGGCATCGTATCTCTATTGGAGCCAGCGGCGAGTTTTCCCTGCAGATCGAGACGATGAGTGTGTATCCCCTCATGCGATCGTCCACGTTTGGTGAGAAGCAGAGTTGCTTTGCTGGAAGGAGTAGGCTGGATGTCTTCCACCCAAGCTCTTTTGGCGTAGATGCCATAGAGTTTATGTCAATTCTATTATCCCTTGTGGAGCCATGGAGAATGAAGACATTGGGGGGCGTCTCCATCCGGCTGGGGTCACTGACGGATTCGAGAGAGCTGCTCGACCTTGAGGAGAGTGATAGGGCGGATGTCGGTGATAGAATAGGAGTACAAGAGCTGGCAAGGAGGTATTCAATTGAAGACTTGGACGACCGTCTGCGCTGGGAACCCTCCATTCTCTTGGCGCTCGGTTTGATGGCTAGAGGAGCCCGCTTGGGAGGAGATTCCACGTTTTTTTTATTTTTGAAGTCCCTAAATGGATTCAGATTAGGAAACCCATCGGTTTATAGGCATACATTGGCTTCGCCTTAGCGTTGGGTCACCTCGTCAGGTCGTCGCACAATGATGGGTACCTAACGAACTATGGAGGGTGCTACCATATCTTATGGCTATTATTTATATTAAAAAATGCTGCATGACCGATTCGGAAACATCCTGACCCGCCAGGTGGAGGCGGGAGTCCAGCCTCTGAGTACTGACCATAGGTTCCACCGACAGTCTCAATTATATAACGTGTACAAAGTCTTTGTTGAGAAAGTATGCGAAGAAGCATGCAATTTGAGAAAGCCAAATGAAAGAGGAAGGACAGGGAAGAAATGCTGACATGTTCCAGTCTCATCGCGCACCGAGTTTCTTTCTGCGTTTCTCAGCTTCGTGACGCATTTCTTCCTCCAATGCCAGCTGGTCCTCTCGTTTGGCGGCTGCGAGACTGCAAGGCCGGTCAGCGTGGGCAAGCGTCGCAAATAAACCATACATACGCTCTCTTTTCCTCCTTTGCAAGGGCTGCAGCGGAGACTTCCATATCCTCATCCTCTTCGTCACTGAATACATCTTCCTGATAATGACTACGATCCTTGCCAGTGACGATTTGCCAGATGTTAAACTTGGGCTGCGACTTGGAGCGCTTCCGAGGAGCATCGAGATCCATGTCTGATGAAGAAATGGACTCGGAGCGAGGGCGCTTACGAGATCCGGCAGGCGAGTCTTGACGGGATGTGGATGGCAGTCTCGATGTGCTCGCAGAGGTGAGTGGTTTCCGGCTGGCCGCAGCCCCGAACGGTAGTCTACCAGGTTCGATATCTTTGTGCTTTGGTTTTGTGGCCGCTTGGTCCCGTTTGTCTCCTATACTCGCCCCTTTCTCCGCTGCCAATGCCTTGAGCCGCTTCTCTTGGAAATAGTCGGCTTGAGTACGAGTATCACGGCGAACAGCGGCGAGCTTTATAGGCGTAAAATAGTCGGATCCCTTGATGCGCTCCTTGATCGAAAGATTTGGATTCCCTTGAACCGCCAAAGATGACGGCGCATCGAGCGTCTTGGAGAAGTCAGTCGGACCGCTTCTCTTCGATTTGGTTGGTGACCGAGATCCTTGCGCACTGATAACCGAGGTTTTGCTGGCGCTGGAACTGGAACCAGGTCGGGATGTCCCAACGAGTTGCTGAGCCCACTGAGGACGAGCGTCAGGGTCCATCTTGAGGGCGCGCTTTTCGGCCCTTGTGAGAAAAACCCCAGCCTTTCCTCCTTCGGAATCATCATCGTCGTCGTCGCTCGCTTTCTTTCGCCGTGGGCTGCCACCGCCCTCCCTGTCGCGCTTCTCGAATAATGTATGTCTAGCTTTACCCAACATCTTCTGCATTTGCTCCTGTTGGCGGGCTTCTGCCTCCTTTTCCCTTGCTCGGAGAGCTTCCTCACGCGCGGCCGCTCTCTCCTTGTCCCGCCGCTCCTGTTCGGCGCGCAATTCTCGTAGTTTGGCCTCACGAGCCTGCTCCGCTTTGCGTTGCCGCTCCGCTTCTTCCTGTTCTGCACGCAGTTTGGCGTTTCTTTGAGCGAGAGCATCCTGAATACCGGTCGTGCTGGCTGCTGACTGGGCTTTGCTCATCGCCATAAGAGCAGCAAAGCTAGACATGGTTGAAGATAAGTTGGGAAGAACAGTAAATCTGCTCATAGTCAGCCCAAATAAGTGACTGGTGTGTCAGGTTCTCGCCGACCTAGAGAGAAAAGTATGGAATCTGAATATTCCAGTCTATAAACAAATCGTTACGAGCGAAACGGCGAGATCTGGAACTCGAGTCGGAAATGGTTGGCGTCAACGTTGCACAGTCGCAAACTCTACACGCCGCCACGCCCATCTTGAAACTCGAGAGGACTCGAGACGGCAACGATGGCGCTTCTTGCACCTATTATTCTCGATAATGGAACTGGATACTCCAAAATTGGGTGCGTAGACTCGAAAACAGAACGATGCGGATGCTCATACAGCCCAGGTTTGCAGGAAACTCGGATCCATCCTTGTGAGCTTGATTTATGAGGATTGTATTCGACTTGTTGATGATCAATAGCGTGTTCCCCACCGCAATCGCCACCAGAGAGCATGTCGCCTCGACGGGCACGCGTAGCGGACCTCCTATCCCTGCAAAGCCAGGGAATCTCGCTTCAAAGCGTGGAATAGAAGATCTTGACTTTTACATTGGAGATGAGGCCGTCGCCAACGCAAAAACCTATGGCCTTCACTATCCGATTCGTCATGGACTGATTGACAACTGGGACCACATGGAAAGATACTGGGAGCAGTGCATCTTCAAATATCTGAGAGCTGAGCCAGAGGACCATTACTTTCTTCTGGTGAGCATGCCACGAGCTTTCTCCAAGATCGGACTCAACTTACTCTGAATAGACTGAACCACCGCTGAATCCACCGGAGAATCGAGAGATGACGGCTGAGATCTTCTTTGAAACCTTTAATATCCAGGGTCTCTACATTGCCGTCCAGGCGGTTCTCGCTCTTGCCGCGTCCTGGACGTCCAAGTCCGCCCAAGCTCGTCCTGGAGAACGCACATTGACTGGAACCGTCATCGACTCTGGAGATGGCGTCACCCACGTTATTCCTGTCGCTGAGGGATACGTGATAGGAAGTGCCATCAAGCACATCCCTATTGCCGGCCGTGACATCAGCCAGTTCGTACTAAATCTGATGAGAGAACGTGGAGAAACAGCAACGATTCCTCCAGAAGATCAACTGCGAGTGGCCAGCAAGATCAAGGAGGATTACAGCTATGTCTGTCAAGACATCGTGAAGGAGTTTAGAAAATACGACGAAGAGCCATACAAATACTTCGTCCGCTATGATGGAGAGCATAGTGTCACGAAGCGCGTAAGTCTCCACTACCCTGCGGAGAGCCAATTCTAATCATGACGACAGAAATATTCCGTAGATGTAGGCTATGAAAGATTCTTGGCCCCAGAAATATTCTTCAACCCAGAAATCTACTCGTCCGACTTCTTGACTCCACTCCCAGAGGTCGTTGACGGTGTCATCCAACAGTCACCAATTGATGTCAGAAGAGGGCTGTACAAGGTAAGAACTGCATTCTTTTTCTCCACTAATCTAACGGGTGCAGAACATTGTTCTCTCTGGAGGATCGACGATGTTTGACCACTTTGGCCAACGTTTGAAGCGGGACTTGAAACGACTCGTAGATCAGAGGATTGAGGCTAGCGAGATTTCGAGCAAGAGCTTGATCAGGGTGCGTCTCACTGTAGTGCTATTCCGCGATCGCTTATTGTCGTTCAGTCGTCTGGTGTAGAGGTCAATGTTATCTCTCACAAGAAGCAGCGTTACGCTGTTTGGTATGGTGGTGCTTTGTTGGCGTCTCTGGTGAGTTATACAGGTTGACACCCTCGATATCCACTGAGCCATTCTATAGCCAGATTTCTATGGCTATTGCCACACTAAAGCGCAATATGAAGAAGTTGGTCCTAGTATCTGTCGTCGATACCAGATATTTGGCTCAGCGTCCTCGTAATCCGGCTGTACATCGATTTCTGGGCGTAACAAAATACATTTCCCGACAAAATAAAACACGATGATACGCTAGTCCCTGAGTTGCTCCTATTCTCTGCTTCAGTCTCTGCTTCCGTGGCGTACAAGCGAGTCCGATTTCCCAGGGCCATGGATGAATCTATACACAGGCGTGAAACATGTACAAGGCCTAGAATATTGGTTAGTAATCCTGTGTGTTGAATAATAGCGACTATCATAACTTAGTGCTCTGGCGGCAGCAAGAGATTGCGGCTTTCCTCCGACCACCTCGACGCTAAAACGGGCAACCCTTCCGGGTCCCTATTGACGATCCTTTCTCAGTAAAATATCAGCCTGTGCTGCACCCACAATCTTTTGTTTTCCTGCCGTCTGGCCCTTCTTGGACTAAAGTGTCGCATCAGCAATGGCGGACATCTGTAAGTAGGGGCATGGTCGTTATTTGTCTCATAATGCTTGAGGACAACGTGCTGATCAATTTTTACCTCTATTTCCTTGAAATTCTCTCTCCAACCGAATCGGCGATGTGTTCATCTAACGTGCGCTGACCACTTGACTTTACGGCATCCGAATCGACATCACTATACAACTTTGACCCCTTACAATCAACATCCGTTCGGCTCTGATGCCGTCTTGAACCTGGCGAAACGCGCAAGCAGCGGTCTCTATCCCCGATTTACCAGACATTATTTCCTCGATAATTGGGTGAGTTTCTGATCCGGTCGGTTCCATTTCTCTCGTCCGCCATTATATTCGGGGTGATCTCGCAACCACTCGTCCTGTCAATGCCAAAGACTTTCCCAGCTCTCGCGCTCTTTGGAAACAATTTGTTCATAAATGCTGATGTAAAAATAGTGGTCCTGATATCGCAACCTCGACCGAAACCCGCGATCCTCCCGTCACTGTTACAATCACAGTGATAGATACGCCGTCGACTTCTTCGATACGTTCGACGTCAACTTCTACACTCACACATTCAACGTCGGCAACAGCCCAAAACTCGACCTCGACGACTCCGCCTTTGTCCACCTCCAGCGGCTCGACAAGTGAACCAGAGAGCATCACGACGACCTTGATTACTACACAAGGGGATTCTGTATATGCTATTACGACCGTCATTCGGAACCCAGGTCATGTCCACAGCAATCTCTCGGGTGAATCGGGTGGTTTCTTCAGCCATCGAACAGCCGTAATAGGCGTATTCACTGCAATCGGTATTCTACTCTTTGCATTTGCTGCCGGCATAATAGCATGCGCGGCTCATCGGCGTGCCGCACGAAGGCGCCAGCTGGAGCAGCAGGAGAAATCACAAGACCGTCGAAACTTCTTCGACGACGAGATGAACGACGTGATCACGCCAAGTGAAAAGTCGTGGTGGGGGAATACCAGTGGCGCAAGTATACCCTATAATGAAATGCCCATGCACCCGGTCGGCAGCGCCAACAATCAGCTCGCAGATGTACCCGATCCGGCTAGAGTATCCTTGGCCTATTCTGGACTGGAATCCGGCGGAACAGTCGTGCATCCTTATGCCAGCGCTCCTCCATCGCTGACTACTGCATCCTATGCCGAAAGCCCCGTCACCCACAACCGCACAATTAGTGGAACGACCAACACCTCCAATATCTCGCGTGACGCTATTCGATCACCACCTCCTTCTATTCCGCTTCCCGCGCTCCCTCAAATTCCAGAAGGAACTCCTCCTACCTCTTCGGAAGGCTGGGAATCACAGATTCAACACCGACCCCAGAACCTTGGTGCTTTTTCACCTTCACAGGAGAGTCAACGGTCGACGCCGCTTTCTCGAAGCTCGACCAAGGGTGATTTCCACCCGTATGCGTCGCCGCAAACCAACCGAAGATCGGAGCTGTATCCAGTAGATGTATTGGTTGGTTTGGGAGACGGTGGTGGGGTTGGTCGAGTCTCAGTGGCCGGCGTGATCCAGTCGTACCGATGCCAGGTTTGGATACCCACATTGGGCGTGCCAACGTAGAACCCAAGCCCCAGCTCGTTGTTAGCATTACATCACCCCCTCATCAGCAGCATCCTCTCGATAGTTCACTTTCTCTTGCGCAAACGCACCATTCATTGGGCGTGTCGACTGGCACACATCCGAGTCCGATAGAGCCGCTTCGCATGACACCCGAGCATGCTACTACACCGACCCATAGTCGTATAGAATCCGCTGGGCTATCGGAAGGCGGCTGGTACGACGAAGACTCTACGTCGGACAGCGGGCGAGGAGCCATGACTGGTGCAGCGGCCAGTGGCGAGTCAATGCTGGAGACCAGTGGTGCTAACAACCAGAACTATGGTTATCCAAGCCGGCCCATGCAACAGAGAACAGGCTCTGCTAACGAGTTGTCTGAGACGCGGAAGCCAGCCCACGATCCAAGGTTTAGTGGTCTATTTGGAAACTCCTGGGCTAATTCCAGCGAGCCCGAACGAGATCGTAGGACGTTGGGATCTGTGGACGAATCTCACTACACGTACCTTCGCGGTGGTAATGCTCTGAGGGTGAGTAAATAAACTGATGTGCGGTATTGTGACTAAATACTCATCCAGGTCACAAACGAGTAACCTCTCTCATTCATTTTTATCTCTTCCGCCGTCCTTGTCTATCACGGCTCTTCCATCATGCCAAAGAGCCCTTCTTGTTACATATCTCCGACATCCGTGCGCGTGTACATTGTCGGAGACACGGACTGCCTTGACCACGGCCCTGGTTCCTCCGCGCGCCTGATGATGTTTGGGCAAGCTATCTGTATCTGTATCTAATTTGCGGTTCAAACACTACTATCACACCCTGAGTTGACTCGCCCTGGGAGAACTGAGTGGGTCGGCTAACTTGGAGAGCAACCATCTCCGGTGATGCCTTTTGGCCCATACAGACGTAATGAAAGTGTCACAAAATCAGCCGCTGTGCCCGCTTATTGCTGGAGAAGATATAAAGCTCCGTCGATCTCGTCCGCGCAACGCGCTGTTTACGCCTCTTGGATTGCTTTGGACACCTATTCGAGGTAGTCGACCCCCCTTCCTTTCTTTCACTCTCCTTTACACTTTGGATTACAGTGAGTCTGTTATTCCATCTTAACGTGCTGTAATTGACTGTGCCGAAAGGATTTCCTTTGATAGGAAATATCTCCTGAACGTCAACCGTAGACAAACATGCAGATCCTAATCCTCTCATTCGCACTGACTTGGGTTCAAACGGTGTTCGCCACGGCGTCGAATCGTCCATTGGACGACTGCATCTCCCGTGAGCGCAAAGACGGTTTGACTGATTCATGCTAACATCCAAGTTAGAATGCAGAACGAGATTTCCGTCTGGGTTAAACATGGACAACAACAGAGGGAGCGGAGCGACGCACACTATCATGGTGGCTCCGGAAGGAGTCGGCCTTCGCTTTGTTCCGTTCTCTCTAAATGTTCCCGTGGGAGACACTGTCCGGTACATTTGGACTACGCCTGCCAATCATACCGTCACACTTTCGTCCGCATTGGCTCCTTGCAACAAAAGTGGCATTGCAGATCAGCGCAACTTTAGTTCTGGTGTACGAAATGCAAAGGACGGTCAGCAAACCTGTACGTTTACTCTTACCATACGTAGAGAGGCAGACTAACGCGCTCCCCCTTGAACAGTTGATGTCGTCGTACAAACAGACAAGCCCCAATTCTTCTACTGCTCTGTTCAACAGCACTGCAACAAAGGGATGTTTGGTATTCTCAATCCCCCGACCTTCGGCAGCGTCTCTGTCGCCTCGATTTACGACACTGTACCAACTCTCGGTGCAGGCAACGAGTTTCTCAGCAATGAAATAAGCTCGAGCAAGGTATCACAGTGGGGTGCAGACATATCCCTGGATGGAATCTCGCCAGAGTATCATCAAGCTGTGGCGGAGAACGTACTCTTCACACGAGCGGCTATGCACGCGAGTGTTGGGCAAGTTGAAAGGAGAGAGGAAGGAGCAGAGGACGCGAAGCTGAGACTCTTCTCGAGATTGACTTCGATTCTATCTCGTGGCGGGCTGGAGGACTCGGTTCATTAGTTTACATCTTTCCTTCATCACATGCGTTAATTCAGCTTCTCTTGTGTATTTGTGGACTGTGAACAGCAATCGCGCTTCGTGGTCGTTGACATATTTCATTGTCGGGCAGCCTTTGCGGGTCGCGCTGCATCTCTGAAGATGACCTAAGACTCGTTTAGAACCCATTTTGGTGCAAAGCTCATATGCAGCAGGCGAACGTTCTATTGCGACTGCCGTTGGGAGCCCTGATCTAATGACGGCTCTTGCATACCCAGCCGTCTAATGGGCTCGATCATGTCGACATGGGCTATTTGGGGGTTTGCGGCGAGGTAGAATATAGCAAGGCTGCTAAGGCCAAAAGGGTCCACCGAGTGAGCCCATCTGAGCCCATCTGAGCCCGAGGTGGCAGTGCTTATGCGAGACCCATCCGCCGCCCAGGATAACATGTCCGCTGTCCGCTGTCCTTCGCTGTGAAGATTTTCTGCAACAAGATCACTGTCGTATGGCGCCTGCCACTGTTTCCAGCTTGTTACTATGCGCCTCGAGGTTTGCTCGACGGGTTCTCCGCCCAGGTCCTCTTCAGGCGCCCTCTAAGTGATAAAAATGTCTAGGACAAATCATAGCAACATTTTATACCCCAGCCGTCGCTTGCTCTCTCCACACAGGTCTCTGCACGGACTCGAATCCTCGTTTGCGGTAGACCTGGGAGCTTCTGACACCCTTAGGCCTTGTCTACAGGATTCTTCTCCAATTACTGATGATAATCGGTCGCTGATCCTCCCACAAGACCGTGCCCTGCAGCAAATCTCTCGACATCCGTTTATTCTTGTTGCAAGTCTCGATTGACAGCAAAACTTGACCAAATATATATTCCAAGTTTAATATTGGACAAACCTCGGAAGTCTCAAGGCGACGCCTGTACAAGGGGCCGAACAAGAACAAGAAATGGCCCTCGATATGCTGTCGATACTAAAGGGAAAAGGTTTGTCAATATGTATACGGCGTTTCAAACTAACGCTGGAACTGCTTAAACAGCCCGTCCAGATTCATCTCGAGCGTCAAGTTCACGCGCGTGGCTTAGACATTCAAGTTGCTGGTTTGGAAGAAATATATCCAGTATCACCATGGTATGTAACAACGGGAAGATACCTTTTCACTTCTCAAAACTCTCGCCTACTCAGCTTCGGGAGTCTGTAGGGCATCTGCTCAACTCGATAGGTTAAATATCGATCATAATATCCAAATCACGACAAGTGGCAGCTACTTTTTCGTTCTTTGCCCTCAAATTGGGAGCCGGAGGGTCGGCCACGAGCAACATCGACTATCATCTAGTGATACCCATGCCTATCTAAGCGGAGTAACGCGTCTCTCGCCGCGTCCTCTTTCGCAGCATCCTTGGACATAAGCCACCACCTCGAGGCTCCGATTTTCACACTTCCGATCCAAAATGATCCAGCCCATCTCCGATCATAATGTGGCCCCCACCCCCAAGTCATGTTTTTGGCTCTCATAGAATATCGATTCAGGCGCTCCATCAGGAGCTGTTCATGGTTTGCACCTTGGGCCAGGCGAGCGGACTGCTGCACCTGCTGAAAACCGCTGTTCATGCCATAGGTAGTCGTCTGGGGCCGAAAATGTGGCCTGTGGTGTCACTGCTCAGCCTAACCAACACACGCGACCTCGAGGCGTACCGAGACATTTTGGGGTGACAAGCTGGTAGGACTGTAGCTGGTGATTTCTAACGAATACAGTGCGAATATTTGCCAAGTACAATGGCGGGCGACCGTTGGTGGAGACGAACTTTGGCCAGTCGCCTGGTGGTCGTTCAACTCGTGCCCTCTTGTACTCATCTGTACCAACCCTATGAGGCGGAAACTATTAAAACCATCCTGTCTGTCCACGTTCAGGAGTTCATTAAATCAGCTCTATCGGGGGCTGAGCTACCTCTCTTTTACCAACACGGTGTACTTCCAGTACCATCTCGGCCGGAGCAACGTGGCAATAGTATGTTCTACGCTCCATTCAAACACTTTGTAATCTGCGCACGTCGCTAGATTGTTCGCCTGGCTCCCTTTGACAAGACCGCTTCGAGGCTCTGTTTGACAAGACGCATCGCAAGCGGCTCTCCACTCCACGACAGTTGGACCACCCAAAGCTTTCGCTCAGAAATATGGTGTATAAACGTAGATTCTAACGGCTTGCGGCTATAATCTCTACATAATGCTTAATTCCGTTCACCAGGCTATATTCCAAAGAGGTGCCAGATTCTTAGTATGTTCGTCTGTATTCTAGTATGTTGACCATTGCCGTGAGCACGAGGGTCATTACCTAATTTGCATGCTTTTTAGCTGCCTTTTACTTGGGTTCTATCGTCTCGGACCTGCACTCACTTGAGATTATAGAGTCCGGGCGGCTGCTAATGGCCGAAAGCTTTCGAGGGACAGATAAATGGGGAAAGCGGGAATGCTATGTGTAAATCGAACCAACGAACGTGTAGGCTCGCATCAATATCCAGTACGGGTGCGTCGACCAACCCTCTAAGGATTGGTACGCCGGGGGTCAACGGCTAGACGATGAATGAGAGAGGAAGAGGGAGGTTATGATAGGCTAAATGAGCCGATACCTCTCACCTAAGCCTGGCCGCTAAGGAGGTATGGACAGAAAAGCCGGACGTAGTGTGAGGGGGTCAGCAGCACAAGTTTCCTTCACGGCATTCAGCGAGGGATCCCAGTCCTTGTATATTCGACGATTCAGCGGTGTTTGTCCTCACGGATTCTGCAGTTCAGTCAGCTCTTGCGTGCAGCACGCTCGCCTCCGGGCATACTCAAGCCATTTGGATGATCAAACGCGGGGAATCGAAGCGAAACAAGAAATACTCCAGCTCCACCCAAGAGGCCTCAGGCCATTTGGCTACGTCGGTCTCCCGTATCACTGTCCATGTTTCTTTGATTTATGGAAAGGAACGAGTTGGTTTACGGTGAGCATCCTCAGCCTGTGTAGCAACGTATCGTATACTGGCACCTTGTCTAGTGATACCCATAGGTATCGAGCCAGAGCAGAGCACTCTTCGCGGCCTCCTCTTTAGCAGCCTTCTTGGAGAGAGAGAGATCTCATTTGCCCTCGCTAGCAGGTACTACATGGAACCAAGGCGCGATCATTAACAAGACATGGGGTGATTATTAGGGTGATTGAGTTCGTGGGTCTAGGGTACGCTCTATTGTATAGGTGATGAGTGTAGGCTGGGAGGTGTCGTTCAAGGTTTGCCAAGAGTATGTTACGAAAATAGGAAAGGATACGGGAATTATACCATCTTCTTCATTTGCAGCGGGTATCCAGCCATTTGGGACCATCTCCGGTTGTAGCTGGCGTCGGTTACCGTACTTCGTCGTCTTGGGGGCGCTTCCTGAATGCTTTGGTGAGTTTTAGGAACGAGGCCAGGCCGTCTATCCCTTTCTTGGTGCCGAGGAGTGACCCTATGTGGCCGTCGGGTGCAGCGCAGCCTTCTTGGACGGGAGACTTCCAGACCATCCAATGTTTGTTTTGCCAATCCAAAAGGCTCCCGTCCATATCTGATCATGCGGGGGTCCCGATACTGTAGTGATGAAATTGGCGTTCAGCGAATATCTTTGGAGGTGCTGTGTGAGGGGTCGACGGTGACCCAGACCAACAGTAAACCGTAGGATGTGATGATAAGAAGGTCGGTTGTGATTCTGTTGGGGGTTCGTGTCCTTTAACTGTGCTTATTCTGAAGGATTACGCAGTCCAGTCATTTGTTTCGTGCAGCCTCGAGGCGTAATAGAGGGCAATGTAGGATCCGGGGGGTTGAAGTCGAGATCCTTCCAGGATCGAGCATATAAAAGTACGTACAGGTGATGCAGTCTCTAATTAGATATTTCAACTGCGCCTTAGAAGCCCACCCGTGTTTCCTCGATCTAGAGATCGAGACGAGAATAAATTAAAGTGGATTGCCGTCAAATTCATCTCCCCAGTCTCCGCTTTCCAACCACTATATAGTCCTCATAGCATTTTAAAACCCAAATTATGGTTAATTGTAGATAAATTCGCACTCACGAGTAAATTTTTATGATTTGCGTGCTCAGGTAGAAACAATAAATGCACACTTCCAATTATGTCGAGACTCTCAGGTTGAGTAGACAAATGTTACAGCAAATGGAACAAGTCAGAATAAACTGTAATCTACTATCTTGTATTGAATCCTTAGCCCTCGGCCAAGTATCTACTGGTCGTGGGACCTCAGTCGATTTACACGAACGACCATGGACAGTGAGCATATAGTCCTCACATGTAGAGTTCTCACCCACGTATCCTTATTCGTCGATATTCAGTCTTTGGTGCGTCAATTGGCCACCTCGGTGCTGGCGGAGTCGGGACCACACCGTCGTAGTTATGTCCAAATGGTCACTCGCACCAGTCGACCATCATGTCAACGATCATTACCTCGGCTACCTTCTGAATGGTCCTTTGTCGATACTCTTGGTAGATGTGCTGTCGCCCTCGGAGCAAATCCTACACGGCATCAATATCCTTTTACTGCTTTCTGGCGAAATGAGAAAACGCTGGCCCAGTAAATTACTCGTCGTGGATGGAATGCTTGTACTCTGCGGTGGAACGGATACTGAACACACACCACGATGCGTCCTTCAGTCACGATAGAGATAGATGCGTGACTGAGAAAGTCGCTATCACTCGCTTATTTGGACATTGTTAAGCAGCGGCCTTACTATACTTTGTGGTGGCAGAGTTCGACTTTACCACGACAAGCTTTTGATCAGGCCAGCTCTGCATCGGTCGAAAACTCTTATATACGGTCGATTTGAGACGATATTGAGGGCATAGATACTCTCTGCTCTCAACCGGGATTCCCATGGGTCTCGCTGGTCGCAAGGAGAAACAGAGGATAGGAACAGACCCTCGAAATCTTACGTGGGCACATGGTATGTATCATGACTTTAGACTATCCTCCTTTACACTATTTTCTCGAGCAGCCTTTGGCAATTTGGCTCGTTTTCATCTGGTAAAAATTAAGGGAAGAGTCGATTAACGTTACTTTACAGACAACTCGCGCTTTGGACAGCAGTATCTAGCTAAATTTGGCTGGACACCCGATTCTGGGAGTGGCCTCGGTGCAAATGGAGATGGACGAACGTCGCACATCGCTGTGGCGCTCAAGCTGAACCAGCTTGGTATCGGAAACGGTCCATCTTCCAACGGTGCGGGAGATCCCAATGCCATCGCATGGAAGCAAAACCGTGACTTTGAAAACGTGCTCAAAAAGCTCAATGGTACAGCACTGAACCCACTAGAAGGTGGGATGGAGGACGTCAAGATTGAAAAGGCCCTCTTCAATGGGTTTGTTAGGCCCAAAAATGCCGAGGATCATTTATTGGGCGAGAAGATAGAGGAGACAGAGGGAGTGGACGATGGAAAGTCGGAAAAGCAGCGACGAAAAGAGGAAAGGCGACGCAAAAGGGAAGCCAAAGCTCTAGTATCCCAAGCTTGTGAGAGCTCCGTCACCCCACAGAGGGAGTTGCCTCAACGAGCGCTCCGCCGATGACACGGCCAAAGATTGCCCCGCATATGGCGTAAGCAATTGGACATCCACTCTCTGACACTATTATACTGATTGTTCCCCAGACACCGTGCCAAATTTCGCGCCTCCAAACAGCTCGCTTCCCTCTCCTCCGCCGCTCTGTCCGAAATCCTGGGCGTTTCATCTTCGGAATCTCCTACTCCAGTAATCACATCTGTCTCCGCAACTCCGATTTTCGCTTCCGAGCTACCATCCTCGTCTAGTACGCCACAGAACGAGCCGACCGAACAAGCCGCCAAGCCTCCTGCCATCATAGACGACCAGCTCACTACATCCTCGACGTCGGTTGCGGACTACTTTGCGGCAAAACTCAAAGCCCGGCGTGCACATATCACAAATAGCACAATCGAACAGCCGGCCATCCAGCCTACGATCACTAAGCCGGAGTCAACCGAAATAGTCGAGGACCGTAAACGTGACAAGAAACGTAAGAGGGGAAACCGGAATATCGACCAAAACGAGGAAGCCGAGAAAGCCGCTATTACAGTGGCGGAGATATCCTCAGACAAGAAAGAGCGGAAGAGGAGAAAGAAAGAAGAGCGGAGTAAAGATCCCGAATCGTCAAAGGCCAGTAAAAAGAAGCGACTAAAAGAGTGAAACGGTGTCCGATTAGTAGTGCGACGATGTATCTACATTGAACAAGGACGTTTCTTGACCCGAAGAAAGATGTTGCTAATGATGAATTACTCGTAAACCTCTGTAGTCAGCAAGACTATGAGGATGATTGGAACCGAAACAGGAAGCAAACATGCTGCTCTTTGGAATGTTCAGTTTCTTGCTTGCAGCTTGTACGAGCTAAATGAGGTTAGAACCGCAATCGATATACGGTGGAAATCCTTACCTCTGGACCAAATGTTCCGGGGACGAAAGTTAGATCAAGAGTAATCGAGGGGAGTGCTTCGTCGAGAATCTTGGTATTCGGTGCCAACTCGGATGGAATGTTTTCCACGTCGTGATACGCATGAAGAAAAATGATGCGTCCCGTGGGCTCGTTTCGACGAACGTACAGAATGTACTCGAGTAAATGATAAATCTGTGGATACGTGTGAACCAAATGAACAGTAATAACCGTCACTTACGTCATCTCCCTTGACCCAAACGCAGATTGGGTGACGGCGTGTGGCCTTGATAAGCTTGACGCAGACGACGTCCAGTCCTCGTGTGAGCTTGAACTTTTGGAATACCTCGCTCTGTCCGTAGAGCCAGATGACTACACGGGCAATCTTTGCTTGTGATTTTGCGATTAGGAGACTTCCGAGAATGAAAGCAAAGTAGCACGCAAAGAGACCAAGCGCAATGGGACTAGGTAAAGTTCCTAAGTTTACGATTTTCTTTCAAGATTCAAGCACCCACCTCAGTACGAGATTGCCAATCAGCACCGTTAATGTCGAAACGAACGCTAGAGCCGTCATCATGAGCGAGGTTTTATACTTGCGTGGGAGTCGGTCGCGATTGAACTTTAAGAGTATGTTCGATATAGGATACTATTGTATATGAGCAAGATTTTGGCACTATGTTTGAAGACGCACCATGAGGAGAACTGTCAGAACAGTGACAGAAAAGATAGAAGACATAGTGGCTAATCTGAAGGCGGCGGTGGCATACATTACAATACATGCCAGGAGAAAGAAGATGGGCGTGAGGAATGGTTGCCCGGTCAATGGCATGGGCCGTAGGGCGAACTTCGGCAGTACCCCGTCGTGAGTGAGAGTGGTCATTAGATTGCAGGCGGTGAAAATACCGGTAGCCATTCCACCACATAGCACAAGCATTGCATCCACGACGAGTAATGTACGGAGCCAGTGACCTCCTACTTCACCAGAAAGCACTGAGAGAATATTGGTGCCGTGTAGGATTTGGTCCGAGGGTAGCAGCGCATATACCAAGAGCATCAAAGGTCCATTCAAAAGGGTCACCGAACTGATGATAGTCGAGATGACGGTCGAGTAATGCTGAGGCGCCACCATTTCGACATAGGACGGTATGGTCTCGAACCCGCTCACACCGAGGTAGCCAATTGACGCACCAAAGAACAAGTCATGGATGATTTGCGAGGGACTGGTTGGTCTCTGAGACCAGTTTACTAGAAGTGTAGCCGATCCTCTCTTCGCCCATGCAGTGCAAGAGACTAGCATGAGAACGATCATTGTCACCGCCTTTATTCCCGTCAGAGCGATATTGTGGTATATGATCGAAACGTACATGAATGAAGAAGAATGAAAGTGTCACGATAGTGCTGTCCCGTGCCTTAGCTAGGGCAATCAAGGTAATGATTGTCAGGAAGCAAATGGAGATTGCTGGAATAGGTATAGGCAGGTTGCTAAACTCCCCTGCTAGGTATTCGCTAGCTGTCGCCGCTGAAACGGCGCTCGTTGCGACGCCATCAAGAAGGGTCACCGCGGCACCCATCAGAGCGGCGGTTTTGCCACAAAACTGTAGAAGGTAGGTATAGTTTGATCCGTTGGAACGTGCTGCAGAGCCCAACTCTCGCATCACGGGCTTATACAATGTCAGGAGGAGACATGCGACGGTGAGGGCAATTGGCGAGAGAACACCAGATGCAGCAGCAACTTTATAACGATAAGATATAAGCCAAGTACTGAGACCTGCACGTACCAGCTGGAAAACTGTAGAATACGCTCCCAACGACCGCATTCGCAGCGATGGAAGACACTCGCAGAGGATCCAATGTTTTGGAAACCTGTTTCAACTCTTTTCTTGCGGCTTCCATGTCATTTTGCGAGAGTTCGAGATAACTCATGGAGCCCCATCCCTGGAAAAGGGTCGGCTTCGACCCGCCAACAAGGGGCAAAACACTTACAGCAAACTCCCAATCGTTGTCTAGAGTCGGATATCGAGATGGAATATTGACTATCTTGAGGCCATGAGGATTCGTTTTTTGCCTCCTGACGATAGTTTCAAATTCGCTCTGGGCAAACGATGGTGGATGCACGGAACTGTCGTCATGTATGTCGTCGAATAGCTCTGTGTTATCATTGTATTAGAGCATGACATCAGTTCTCTGTGATCCACGACCCTCCAACCGGTCAACTAACCTGGTTGAGACCTCTTCTCAGCAGCCTCTTTCCACGAACGAGGGCTGATTGGAAGCTCTGGAACAGTGTCGAGACCCTCGCTGTCATCTTGCAGTGGATGAGCGTTCGCAACTGCCCTTGGCTGCGACAGACGTGAGTGAATGCGTCGTCGTGTGGATGAGGCATGTTGCAGCGGACTTTGGGGTCTCTGTTGTTGATTCAAACGTGGGATACCGCCACCTTTGCTTGTCTCGGACATTGACCGCAATCAACACAGTCTCGGTGGAGTCCAAAAGAGTCGAGCAATAAATTTGAACCCGATCACATTCTCCACAATGACGAAAATTGTAGTTTAATTGCCATCTCTTGGCAGCGAAGGCTCACATAAAGAGATGAATGGAAGAGACTGACCATTACTTGAAATGGCTCAGCACGCACCAATCACTCGAGGCCTCGTCATCAAGATTGGAGATCACATCCATCTCAAGACCATCCACGGGGCTGCCTATCCTCCCTCTATCTCCACCAGCTGACCACTATCCTTTCATCTATAGAGGTGCAGGCCGGAAACGCCCGACTCATCGCACAGAAAGCGCCCTTGCCATTCATCCATTCATCCATGACGCAACACGTTTATTTTGGTCTAGTAGCTAATCTGCTATCAAGATCATCGATCCTCGGGCTACCATTGTATTATGGCAACTCGGAACCCAAGTTGAAAGCTCACCTATTGTAGTCAATTAGGGCTATATCAACGACCTGGCGACGACAAAAGGTCCATGGCTAGTGTTCGCCTCGCTGGCAAATACCGATACCACCGCCAACCTGGGCACTGTTCTTGTCGACTGGTGTCCATCAAGTACCAGGTGAGACAGAGCAACGGTATGGATTCGTGAGTATTGTTCCGTGATATTTGTCCAGTGCCCGCACAGCTAACGGTGATTCCCATCTGGCGAACCTGCAGCGGGACGATATGAATAAAGACTCTACTCGGACCGAATGATGTGTAGGAGATGTGCTTCTAGCTTTGGTCGGAGACTTGCTTCCGTCAGCTCACTGCGAGTTTCATGAGCATGCGGTGCGTGATCGACAATGTGCATACCCGAAACCGATCGTATTTCTCGCTTGATTGTATTCTTGACGCCTCTTGTACATTGTTGCCAAGTCACAATGCTGTTGCCTGTCTACTGGCATGCTCGGCTGATGGGAATATATCCGCTCGAATCCCTATGTATGGAAGTTCTAATTAGATCAGTGTCAGACGCATTTTCTTCTATAAGCACACGAATTTGGGAAGAGCCTCAGACTTCGACCGCCCCATATTTGTCCTGTATGCTGCAAGAGAGCAAGATTAAAGTAGCCGCTTCTCGTTTTCGCCTCAATTCGTCGACTGTGATCCTCCAAAATGGACCCAGTATGTTCTGAGACGAGGTCGCTGCACCAGAGTTGACCGATCTCGATAGAACTCCTCCGGGAAAGCACCATGGAATCAAAGAACCCAGCGGAGCAACAACCATCCTGTTTATCGGGCACATACGACTGCCCCTGGCATGAACAGGAGTTTTCAGCAGGTCCAGCAGCCCGTCCGACCAACCCAGGGTCCAAATCATAGACAGCTTCTCACACAGCGCCTCCAAAAGTATTCCTTGAATGCCAATTATTTGAGTGAGGGTTCGGGACCATTACACGATCAGAGATGGGCTGGATCCTTTTGGATTGGTGGGACAAAAATCGGATCTTCTGGTTGGTTTACCTCAAAAGATGCTGCCAAAGAGGATGCTGCGAAGAGTGCTCTGCTCTGGCTCAACACCTATGGGTATCATTAGGAGCCTTGGTTTGCAGCAGAGCGGTAGTAGATTTTTCCGGCTTTTGCCCAGACCACAAACCATCCGCGCCTTCTAACAATCATGAGCATGGTCCTGCTCTGATAAGTGGCTTTGTTTCTGTTAATTTGCCTTACATCCGTCTCGTTCTTGACCATAATGGACCTCCGTACCCATCCTGTCTTGAGTTATATATCAATCGGACTTTTCTTTGTCACTTTGAACCCCTTTGTCGTTGAAAAGGAATAGCCGGACGTTCACTGTGAGGTTTGCTGCCGGACGAAACCTCGTGAGAGATTGAGTGAGCAACCATCGCCCCAAACTTAGGAAACAAGCTTCCAGAGAAGTCCCATGAGCATCAGAACCTCGGGCAGTGACTCTCGACTCTATGACAAGCAATGGTCGAAGCAAACCCAGAAGGGGCCCCCTGGAAATATCAATGGATTAATTGGGGACACAATGTCAAATCATGATTTTTTCCGAAAATTTTCGTCACTCTTCGTGGCGGGGTAACACCCTAAAGAAGAGCTGGATCTGGTCAAGATGACCCCCAAGGTGAGGTTGACCGGAACAATCTCCTGGCTGAACGGCAAGCACGATGGGATATCTTGTCTGTTGTATACGAGTGCTACAAGGAACAAGGTTCAACGAGCTCTGGGGACATTGTCAGACGTGGGAGGGTCAAAGGTGCAGTATCCGTACCAGCCAACAAAGCATCCGCCATCTGTCCATCTGCATCCCTTGCCCAGCTGTAACACGTACTGCTGCCTTCTCTATTGAAATCCTTCCCCAACACCTGCCCCTGAAGACTAAGGCCAAAATGCAAAGTGGGAACCAATGGAATGGCGTCTGAGAACGCCGGAGGCGATACCTTGAATTAGATCTGTTCTCGGTTTGCGATCTTTGATGGTACGTACGACGAGTGTTCTCCAGAAATCAATCCGAGACACGGGCTGGTTCGCTTGTTCTTCCGCCCCCAGCCTGAGAGCGCGTACTCTCATGTATCCATGAGAATTCTATACAAAGATTGGCTCAGTGTCTTGTGAAACCAATGCCATTTGACCGATGTACGAACCAGTGGGCTCACGGCCGTGTATCCCGCCGTATATTACATTCGCAAAAGCAGGATTTCTAATCGTATTTCACATTTTCCATCGAATTGAGGCTTTACGCGTACCATCACTGTCGTGCTGTTGTCGTGGAACGGAAAAAGATAGTTCTCAGCGTAGTTAAGGTTCATTTGAACAACCGTGTTTCCATGGCTTAAGCACAACTAGTGTAAATTAAGAAAGTAAATCAAGGTGATTAGCCGACAATAGACTCTCGGCTGAAAGAAGGCTCGTGTGGTTTGCGCGATATAGAAATAAATTCGAGCTCCAAAAAGAAAGGGACACGAGTCCAGATATTCGAGTAGCATGTATCATTCGAGCGAAGCTAAGAGCCTGCATTCGAAAGAGAGCGAACGAGAATTAGCAAGTGAACCACCACTCCAAGAATAGGTACGCACATTTATACGTAGCCCATGTTGTTGAGATATTGAACAGCTATTGCTGCGGCTAACTCCTTTGCGTCTTTTTTATTGGTCGCGTTCGCCAATCCAATCATGATGAACCCGGTCATGGTATTCATGGTGAATCGTCCAATCCACTGCTCAGCATGAGAAGGACCTATTGATTCTTCTGAGTAAGCGATATCGAGATGATAGCGGCCATTCAGGTCATTCAATCTTGAACGCCAGTTCGGTTCTTGCCTGTGGGCCATAGGATCCTAGGTTATGATTATAATGAGTTATAGGTGGTCAATAGATGACTGGAAACCGTAGCTGAGGTGGGTAAAGTGGGTGTGGTGAGGCGACGCCTTCTCACCTCTTTTATCCTCGGCGGTCCACCATGGCGAGCTACAGCTTTCTGTAGGCCTGAGAGGGACATTATCGTCCCTCTCGCCGCGAGGCTGCAGGTTGGCGGCTCTCCAACGGTGGTTACGGATAGGCCGCAGGAGAATGATCGCTGGGAGAGGTGAGTACATCCGCAGCGTATTCTCCATGGACGTCCATGTCTCAAATGTCAACTTACGCCAGGAGTCTGTCCACTCGTGCTTCTAGGCCGCTGCTGGTGGGTAACTGTACCCAAAGGAGAGATTCAATTCACAAAGAACACGACTTCTCTGTGGAAGGTGGATCTGGGCAAATCTACTATCTCAAGTAGGACTTCGCGCACGGGCTTTGAGGGGTCGGCCAGCTAGGTCATCCGCGCGTGCCAGCAACGGATCTGTACTGCCTTCTTGGCGGTGATGGCTGAAAAAGCGCAAAAACGCCTCAAGACAGTGTTTCGGGCTTGTTAAATATGTCCCAGCTCACGATGTCAAACGCCAGCTGACTCGGGGTTCCAGGCGTGATCGATAGTCTGGCGGTCGAGGCCATGGTCAATTTGGTAAAACTCACATCCAGCACGCATATTCAACTTACTTTTTGACTACATGGGATTGTGCGGTGGCGAGAGAGCTGTCTGAGGAGAGGCTGTCCAACCAGGCATTGGACTAGGTAAACCGAACCTTCGATCCATCTCAATGGAGTCGAAATGATTCCGTCTCAAATCCTCAAACAAGCGTGTGGACGAGGAGCCTTGGACGGGCTGCTGAGAGGGTGGATCCTAGCCAGGTGGCCGCAATCTTTGTATTCGAGCGGTACGGGGTAGATGCAGTTTGATTAATCAACGCAGTGTCCGTCTCTTGAGCGAAACGCGGCTCTTGAGCATCTGGCGCTTGATTCTATCCTGTTCATCCGCTTTCGGGATACGTTTAGGTTCGAAGAAGATAGCCGTACTGGGCTTAAAGGGTGTAAGTCTGCCTATTCGGTGGAGATGAAAGGGGTCAAGTTTACGTGCATGGGCGCAATGTCAGTACCTTTGCGCATATTAGAAAGCTAGGTAAAGACAAAAATTGCGAAGAAAAGACAGAGCTTGTATAGTCCACACAGTGTCCATGCACCTCGAGAGCCAAGTCCTTGTGAAGATAGCGTCAGGCAGATGTGTGAACACGGATCGTGAGGACATGAGAAGAACGTTAATTCGTGAAGTGAGACCTCAGCCATCAAGTAGGGCTTCATCGACTGAACGACCAAATGGCCGTCATTATGAGCCTCTGCCTGATTAGAAACCACCCCCAGCACCGCCCTGGCCGCCATTAGCCGCCATTCCGGAGCCCATTTGCATATTGTTGAAGCTCATATGATGGGGACCGGGCATCCCTGATCCAATTGGGCCTGGGCTCGACCCACGAAGAACGCTTTGAGCGACCTGAGGTCCAACGCCGAGCCCTCCGTAGTTGGGCATTCCAGTATGACCAACACCCATGGGCATCGCTAACGAGCCTGTGATGGATGCTGTGCCCATTTGTGGGCTCTGGTGTGCGGACGGCGCGTTATATTGATTGTTGTTCATGGCATATGGATGTTGCTGTGGCAGAGGAGTGCCTTGGATGGGTGGGGATGTCGCTTGCGGAGGCGAGCCTAGCCCAGCTTGCTGTTGCTGTTGCTGCTGTTGCTGCTGCTGCTGCTTTTGGAGCGATTGGAGCTACCCAAATGTCAGGGAAGGCCGGCGCAAGATGAAACGAGACACACCTCGTAGAACGCAAAGTCTTGTAGAAGCGATGTCTTGGCTGGGTGCGTGAAGAAGATTCGTAGCATCTCATGTCCGGCTTCTGGCAAGAGCTCTTGCGTATCCCGAGAGTTTGTGACGGGCTTTCTCTCTTGTGTGTTGCTGCGGATGACAGGTCAGATATGCCACTGCATTCGAGTCTACGTACTTCAGACGGATGTTTCGCAGAACAGCATTGGGAATGTCGCGCACGAAAATCCAGCGGACCTTGAAGACTCCCTTCCATTTATCCGAAGCCCAGACGGTACTGCTTCGAGTATAATCCACGGGAGTAAGCATCTCGGCCATGCCACAGAAGTGGCCACTAGGATAGTCAGAAGCAGATTCACGATTAGACAAAGCTTAATACCTGGCGTTGACGCTAAAAAAAAGGTAGATTGGGCCGCGCCCAGCACACTCTTTGAATGCCTTGTCCAACCGCTTATTTCCCGGATCGGTCGAGCTCCAGATCTCGTATTTGAGCGACTTGTGGACATCATCCTCGGTATAAGACTTGATAACAAAGTATCTGGCCTATAAGAAACGTCAGGTGACCATGGCCTTCCCCTCTACATCACGTACATAAGGAGGTCTGGTGTCAAACGTGGCCGGATTGTAGCCCTTTTGAGCGATCATCGTTGGGACGTCGATAGGTGAGCTCAAGAATGCTGCTGGGTCGAGGAGAGGTGGCGGCTGCACGTTGGTTTGACCAGGGGGCGAGCCAATCGGTCCAAAATTCTGCCCAGGCGACCCGTATCCACCAATGGCGCCCATACTTCCAGACCTCGGGTGCACTTGGCTGAGATACTGTGAGGGAATAGGTGGTGGAGGCGGCATATTGCCGAATGCTCCACCATATTGACCTTGATAGCTCTGACCAATACTGGGATTGCTACCTCTACCCTTGAGGATTCGAGACTTTGGGTCCCAGTCAGAGCCTGAAGCCGTACGGTGATGCTCTTCGCCAGATCCCATGCTGGCGACACTCTCCCGTTGAAGCGATCCATAACTAGCGTGGCCAGGTTGAGGAATATAGGCTCCTGCACTCGCTGGACCCGTTGGCCCTTGAACTTCCGTGTTAAGTTGAAGCCGTTGCGCATGAGTCATTGCGCTCTGCTGCAGCTGCTGGGAGTAGTCTTGATGGTACATTCCGGGGTGGTTTGAATCAAATCGAGGTCCACCACGGGCGTAATTTGCAGTCTGACGTTGCAGGTCCATATTGGATAGCGAATTTGTAAGCTCGTCGACATGAGCCTGCTGCGAATTCATCCTCCAATCTGGTGGACCGGGTGGATTACCCGTGCCCCAAGTCGTATCAGTTTCGCCTGTGTTGTCCCATTCGTTCCCAATCCCTCCGTATGCAGATTCCGGGGGATAAGAATTTGGATCTTCTGTCTCTGCTACGTTATCGTCGTCGTACGGCGGGAAATCTTTGTCTGTGGCTTCGGTTGTGGCATTCATGGTACTCGATCGAGCTGGTGGCCTTGCAGACATAGTAGGATGTCGTTGTAAACCTCCTATCTTGCGACCTCTTTGACCGTCGGTCATACTGACATGCCGTCGAACAGCTCCTGCAGCACTGGGTGGATCGTTTGAAGATGCATTTTCTGGATTCGTTTGACTGGGACGCATCTGTGCAACCAGGGGTGACTGCGTCATGGTAAGATCAACGCATACAGGGCCCGAAGGTTACCTACCTGGTCGCCATCGTACAGGGCTGCGGCGACTCCAGACCACTCTTCTTCTTCTGGGCCTGCATCTACGGATGAGAGGCCTCCTGAGTTACCGAGCGAACTGCCAGGCAGCTCGGACTGTTCACGAAGAGCTGAGAAGAGGCAAATAAGGGGAGCGTAAGCATAATTCAAGACATGAATAGAACAGGGATATAATATGACCACAGTTGTCCTACGAACCTCGATGATATTTGGATGGGAGCGACAGGTTACGCTGCAGGCTCGCCTGCTTCTCACTGGCCAGAGCGGGCCCTCCAGTCCACTGATCTTCAGCTTCGTATTCTTCGGTCGCTGCCTCCTCGCTGTCGCGACGCTCGGGAATGCGATTGGCGAGTCTACCGGTTGTAGAGATCGTGTGATGTCGTCGTACAGACGAGCCCTGTGCTAATTCTGCTATCTGGGGGTTTATAGGAGGGGTTTGGCTGGGATTTTGGGCCATTTTCTCGCCGTTTGTCGCTGGCCACCGCGTCCAAGTTTGTTCATCGCGCTGCCACCCCATTAGAACTTGCACCGCCCGCCCCCCGCCGTTTATTTTTTTGCACACCAGATTCCGAAATCTAGACATTCTCCTCATCTTTACAATGTTAGTTACGGTCTTCTTAGCAAAGGACTCAGGGACTGAGCCGACTTGGCGTTTCCTTGTCTCATAACTACAAGACCCAAGCAGTTTTAAAACTATATTATCGCCTAAGCGCGAGGTGTATGCCCAGTCACCGATGATATAAGTCACATGGTGAAGAAGGCTGAGGCTAGTGCCCAGTCCTCGCGCAATATACAATGGACATCACTATCAAGCTTGCACAATTGAACTCTCTCAACCGGTTTCAATCCTACCCTTCAAGTCTCCCGGCTGATGCTCTGCTGGGCTAGGCTTCAACAAGGGCTGCACGTGTACCTCTGCCCGGCCATTCTCAATGCAACGTCAACGATCTAAAGAACTCAGGAGTTTGGATACTCGATTTTATGATCCAAGCTACCGACATGACCCGTGTATCATACATAATGGGTCAACAACGGTGAACGGCTGCATCCGCCACAACACACGGAGCTTGATTCCAACAGCCACTGTTGCGGGGCCAGTTGCGAGACCGTCCGCAATTTTACGTGCATGAACGCCTACAATTAACCACTGAGTAGTCTTGGGTTTCCCTGCCACGCTAACAGGATATAAACGCCTGAAACTTTCCCACAGAAAGAGACCGTACTTCAATACTCTCTGGGAGTCTTCATCATGGGCACTAGAGGAGGCTGCTCAGGCTGTGTCGCTGCCAGTCAAACATATTGCCTGTGTGCCTCTGTCCCCGTCTGCCCTCAGATAGAGGCAACCCCCGGGACATTCTTTGTGTTACTCACCGACCTGAACGATGGTGAAACTGCCTACAGATTCGCTTAGTGACTCTTCAAAGCGCCTATCGTCTTGAGGCGTTTTGGTAACTTCAGCAAAACCAGAGGCGGGATAGCAAGCGCTTGTTGTTTAATACCGGAATAAGAACAAGCAAATACATGCTACACGTATCCCGAAGGCAGCACCGGGCGCCCACGACGCATCTGATACAATGAAGACGGGTACTCAGCAGGCGGGTACATTACGGCCGACAACTCACAAAGAAAGCCAATACTAGTACAGAGTGGAGTGAGATGACGGATTTTACAGACAGCCTCACAGCGTTCCTGCATACAAGTAAGCATATGGCCATCCACCCGAGGCTCAGCAGTGCAGTAATAAACCATAGGGTCATTTGAGATTATGATTTCGAGGGATCAGTACTTCATAATGGCGTCGGCGCCTGGTCAGGTTTTCGACAGAAGACGTCTGTTGGACCCCGCCTCGTACTTGTCGTGCTCGTCAGTCTTAACCTCATCGGATCCGGGTTTGAAGATAGTGATCGACGATCGATAGTCACCACACAGGAAGGAAATAGCCCATCTTTGGAGTAGCGTGCCGTATCCTCAAAGCGCTCTGCCGACTTGGTCAGTTTCTGCGGGGAATGATCAACATCATTGAAGCTTCCTCTCTCAGAAAGCACTATAACATAGGCTTTCATGGCCGTAGTCTCGGACTTGTTGTGGTTACTTCAGCTCGGCGTCGATGACTGAGCCCTGTTGGATGACAAATCATACGGAAAATAAATGTTGAAGCAATTTATGATGCATTTCAATATCTCTGCTGGTTGCTGACTTGGAGTTTGGAGTTGCACCGCAAAGCATTTGGGAAGACGTATCGAGCGCAACCTACCGACGCCGGAACTCGTACGGACAACAAGGACGTACACTTCCTCCTAGAACACCTTTAGACTGATTGTTACACGTACATATCCGGGTTGTTTTCGTCGGGACCGCCTCTGCGATTGATGCCCCTCCTTGCGCGTGGCAGAGTGCGACTGTCACCCGAGAAGACGAAGATGAATACGATACGCGAGTGTATGGTTATTATGAGTCAGTCAATTCTGGCGTTTGACCCGGCCTTGATGTGCAGTAGCACCAAACTGCGCTGAATCGGACAACGCTCTGCGGCCGTCGTCTTCCAATCAGGAGCTGTACCAGCCGCCGGTTTCCGCCAGATATAAAGGATGATCGTCTCTATCGCGCCTCCACCATCACTCTTCAGCTCTTCAGCTTTACCAACCAAGATGTCATACCGAGCCGTCCTCAACCTCATCAAACAGAAGTACCATCTTCAATTAGAATATACGGACACCGTCCATGGCCCAAGTCAAGCCCATGGTCAGTGATCGATATTAATGTCCTGACGTTGAAGCTAACGAAGAGCAGTCTGGTGTGGCGAGTGGATACTCAACGGAAACCAGACCATAGGGACTGGAGAATCATCTACTAGAGCAGGTGCCAAGGAGGATTCTGCGAGACCTGCTGTAGAAACGCTGATAGCCTATGGCTATCTGCCCCCGCGACAGTGAGACGACTGCTAGCGTCCCTTTGGTAAGCTCACAAGCTTCCAACAGGAGGAGAAGGGGTTCTTACAAGCTTTGACAGTCTGCGCATAATACATCCACTGTCAGCCACAGCTGATTGTTGCCGGTCGTGGATAGACCATAGACTATTCGCATATATAAATTGTCTCCGTCCGACGAAATTTACATGTAGTATGCCCATAGTAGGCAATTTCATGAAATTTATGTAGCATTTCCCCGTCTTCAACGTACAAAAATCTTGGGCGCTAAACCGGCCGCTGCGGAAACAGACCAGATAACAAGTTTACCATCCACACCAGTTGTTGAAACTTTGGTCACATTACCATTTGGACCCCACTCGTATGGACGGACGCTCGTAATAGTGTTCTGATGGAGCGTCATAAGCTCTCCACCGGTCACGCCTCCAGGTGTCGCGGAACCGCCGAACAACCCGCCTCCGGGGCTCGATGGTGTACCGGGTATCGAACTTTGTCCTCTACTATCTGCATCTTTGAACCTATTGAACGCTGCATTATTCAAGCGACCGACAGGGGGTCCTCCACCTCCACCGACGGCGCCCGCAGTACGCGGGCTTGAGACCGATGATGGTAAACTGGAAGAACGCGGTCCGTTTGCGTCGTCGAGAGATCCAATCGCCTTCCATCCACTTGCCGTGCCGGAGAAGAGGACGGGTTGACAGTCATGACCCGCAGCAATGAGCGCATCTTCCGCTGTCCATGTCAGTGTAACGTATGGAAGTGTTGTGCCTTTGATAGTAATGACCGCCGGCCCACTTGGATAGACGATGGTGATTGTCGAATCGTGGCCTACGCAAAAGGAGGGGGGTAAGCGCCGAGCACAGAGGAGACAGCAAGCGATGCGCACTGGTGAAAGCCATAGCGTCTCCTGAAGGAGAAAATCCAACGGAATGGACCCAGCCTCCTGCGTGGCTGCTGTACTCGCCACAGACCGTGTTCCATGGAAATTTGTCTCCCCACACATTTGCCGGTGGCCTCGACGAAGCATAAGCAAGGGTGACTAAATGCCATGCTTCATACGCACTTTTTGTCCACTTCTTTCAGAAACGTGGAAAATACACGTGCTTTGGCGTCTGCGCTCCCGGCCGCAAGTAATACATTGTTCGGATGCCAATCCACGCAGAGTACAGTGCTACGAATCGGTTTCTTGAGTTGCTTGGACGCCCACCAGTTCATCTCTTCGTCGAAAGAACACACGCAAATGGAGCGTGCGCCACTGGCGACAGCAAATTTGTTCTCCAATGGGCTCCACCGGACCTGTGTCGCAGCTCTATTTATTTTGAGAACAACGAGCGTGGGCTTCCAGATTAGCTGGGACGGGCTCGAAGGGTCGGCCTCTTTTGTCCAGACGTAGGCGTTTCGGTCCTGGCCACAGGTTACGATGCGATCGGTCGTTGGAGCCCAGTCAATGGATGTAACGAGTTTGTCGTGCTATTCTTTGTTAAATTTCTCGCTGCTGCGCACAAGGATGGCCACAAACCCCTGCGAGCGTGCTCACGGGCTGCCAGTCGTAGCCCTGACGAGCATAAATTTGCGCTTCATTCGTATTTGTGCTCAGTGCAATTGCTATAAAGCGAAACATATCAAGACACGCAACAGATTGAGCAAGTTTCGCGCACCAGAGCGGTCAGGGCTAAAGGAATGCGCGACCAAAGGTACTTGCGCAATCGTATACGCTTCAGGAGAGGACATTTTTCGGAAATTGTTGCAGAGGATTAACAATCGACTACTGCGGCTGTGAGCAAGAGTCTGTTCCACGTGAGACCACAAGTTGGTCACATATATTTCTTAGCTAGATCAATCTACATGGAATTCGTGCGGACTAGGTGGCAGTGGCTGCTGCGATACCAGCGGCGTAGTCCTCAATAGCAATCTCGTGGTCGGCCCCAGCACCGGCCATTTGTCCTTGATTCATCGCCATTACTACCGTGGACATGAACAGGGATGCATTTCCGCAGGCGTACACGCCGTCCACGTTTGCCTTTTGGAAGAGGCCAGTCGCCGTAATCTCGCCCATAGGCACACTCGTCATGGGATTTGGGTTATTGAGAGACTCTTTGATCGCGCTGAGTGATGGGTCGGAGAGAAGCTCTAGAGTGGCCTCGGGGACTTCTGTGTACGGGCTGTAAACTACAAAGGGGATTGTGAGGGAGGTATTGTCCGCAAAGTGAATCGTCGCTGGAGGTGCATGCGAATCGTCCTCTTCAGAGGAGATGGACACGATGCGCTTCATGTTCCATTGATACCTGTAGGAGCATAAGTCCTTGAATGTCGTTCAAATTGAAACTGTACTTGCCCTTTCTTCTTTGCGAGTGCTAGAATATCTTCTGTGATTCCCTCGTCGGCAAGTGGCGTTGGCTCGCTTGCCTCACCGAAGATCCCATTGGCCAATACAGTGACCGACTCGTGCTGCATGCTATCGAATTTTTGCATAAAGATGATCAATGCCTTTCCAGATATTCCCTTCCCGTCTTCCGGGTTGAGCAGCACTGCAATAGGGCGATGTTTTGCTTCAAATCCGTGACAGAACACGCAGTGGATAACTATACACGAATTAAATGCCTTTCAAGCGTGAGGGAAAGCTTGACATACCAGAACGACCCCAGATGGCATCGAACCCAGGGATCGACGGGAGACGGTCTTTGATACCCGTAGCGAAAATGACCTTTCGACCTGTCCAGGAATCTTGACCGTCGCTTAGATGGAATAGCTCTGCCTTGCGCAAGGATTTGACTTGTCGAGGGATGTATTGAAACGTATCACTGTACCTGCAAAGATGTGAATATGAAATTTGATAATGAGAGGCACGAATCCGGATTTATATCGCCCCTCTCCTATCTGAGAGGGGTGGGGAACGAATCGGTCTTGCCATTGCAAGCTGATCGTGGGACGCCCACAGGTGATCATTATAGAATTCTACACACCGTGACTGAAGTTCTCTGCGCACTTTGTCTCTGAATTCGTGTGGACTCGTGCCATCGAATCCAGGGACATTGTTCATAATTCTGGTTTTCGCATTCCTGTAAAGTCCAGAGTCGAAAAGAGCCACTCTTCGACGCGTCCGTGATAAAGCAAGGGCAGCACTGAGGCCAGCGGGCCCTCCACCTATCGAACGGCGAAGGAATCGGTTTAATACGCCGGTAATCTGGCTTATTAGAGATACATACCTATGATTAGAACATCTACAGAGCGATTAGACATGAATTTTCTTGGAATTTGTGAAATTTGACAGTGTGGTGAGGGTATGGAACTGACCGCTACTCCTGGCGACGGGATATTATATAACTGCATGCCGAAAGTTACGTGTACTTTTAGCTTTGTTGGTGAGAGGATGAGTAATCTTTCCATTCAACGAGTCATTTTGGCTTGGTCTCGAGACACCCTTCCGGTCAACCATCAACCAGTGATGTGTCATGTATTAGAGGGAAATTGGGCGCTTCTGATTAAATCGAGTTCGGACATAAAACCCCTGGAATTAAATAGGACAAGTCACATGGCTTCTATGGAGTGGCGTTTTCTAGCTCGTGCTCTTTGGTCGACTTGGATTTGGACCACCAATGCCGAGCGGGTACTTCGATTGTTCCGTCCATTCTGAGACCCTTTTTGCTTGGAAGATAGCTCGAGGGGTGAATCACGTTCAGGATGACTGCTGCGGCCTAGTACGCGTCAGTATTGTTCATTCCAACAAAGTTCATGTTATTCACCAGGATGGGAACAGCGTCTAGGACGTAGAATGGCCACTCGTGCGTGTACAAGTAGCCTTGGGTTCTTCGCTTAAAGTCGACCGTACCAAATTCTGGGTGATAGTTAGTGTGAATACAACCAACCCATTGTTAAACGTACCAATTGCACGATAGATGGATCGTCCAATAATGAGAAAGGCGACAGAGTAGGACGCCCAGAACAGGGGTCGGAGCTTCTTTAGCTGAGTACCCTTCATCCTCTGTGCTCGAATGTCAAAGATAATTGTGATGACGACAAATATCAGGTAGGAGATGATTTGAAGCGCAAGGCCGGTCATGAGGATGTTTCTTCCCCGAAGTACGACTGTTCTGTCGGCCTTGTCCACATTTGTGACAAACATGGCGATACCGGCAGCTTGTGTAATTAGGCAAAGGATGTCAACGATGACGAAGACTTTGGTGATGAGCCGATGGGAGATGACGCTGGCGCCTGGGCCGACGTATGCCATCCTAAATTGATTAGATAGGGGTGGGGGGTTGACAGGGTAGTACGCACATTCTTCCGACAATCATGTACGCGGACGCCGCGAGGAACGCTGGAGCGACGAGGATGCAGACCTGCGAGGTGCTAAAGGACCATAGCGTCGGACTGTAGATGATGAGTATACGATATTACCCTGCGTAGTGAACTTACTCGTCGTCTATGGCAAGCTTTCTATGCAAACGTTCAGAACATTTCCAGAGAGGGGGGCAGAAGTACGAACCTAGTTACGTATCCCAGGACCTCGACGAGGAGACCAACGATCAGAACGGACATGAAATAAGCTCGGGGCTTGATCATTTGAAAGACATGAGCTGCGACGGAGACGGAGTAGAGGACTGCAAAGAGGACTGCAGCGGGCTTGGAGGCCTTGTAAGGGAAATAGCCTAGAACAAAAAGTTAGTCGTGTTCAAAGTAAATAAAAGCCAGGAGTCTACTTCTTTCCATAGTAATTGTTTTGTCCGGGAGTGCAAGTTGCAATGACGGTTCCGGCGTTTTGGAGGGCTAGACTTTATGCGATTGCCAAGCGGCGATTGCTCGCGGTGGAATCGTGAAATCCTACGTAATCAGGGAATAGAGTCGGGTGTTCTGGATTGCCCTATCCCGCTGGAAAAACTGCCAACGAGGGACCCGTGCAGATTCTGGTCATGATGATCTGGACATGGGCTGGGATGGCTGCCGAGACACCTTGAAATGTCATCTCCCGACCGCAGCGAGCCTGTCTGGACTCGGTCATTGGAGCATCCAGATTACGCGAGCAGTAGGCATCCAGGGCAGCCACAAGTCTCATCTTGAATTCATCTAGACTCCTGTTTCAAGCGGAGTTTCAACCGTGTATCCTCTCCCATTCTCGACGATAGTTCCTAGTCAAAATGTACTAATAGCATTTGTTTCTCGTATGGCCACCAGCGAGTGGCCTCACTTGTTGGACCTGGCCACCACACCCCTCTATGGATACAACCGCCCCGACAATAGAGCTTGTTCCAACAGCCTCAGCGGCTCAGTTTACACGCTCTCATGTCGCCGCAGAAACTATAGAAACCACTGTCAGTCCGCTCAAAAAGTCCAACATCGTGTTAGCTAACAATGCCGCGCGTTTATCCAGAGTCTCACAATGAGACCTTTGAAAAAGCATACGAATGTACGGCTGGGAGCAAAGATTGACCTCGAAGGCTTCCCCAGTCGAGCGTCCTTGCTTGCGATATCAAACAAACACAACTGGTTCTTCGCAGGCCATGGAAACAGTCAGTCTCTGTGAACATATAACTCGAATTCTTCTCATCATGGTTTCTTAGCTGTCCTCGCTTCCCCGCTCTCCGAATTACGAACCTCGTTGGGTCAGAATAGCACAGAAGAGGAAGTCACATTCCTCTGTCAGACCAGACTGAGTACAGAGGACTCAAACATTCCTCTGTTCTTGTCCCTCACTGCTGATGACTCGAAACTCGTGGTGGCGTCAAAGTCTGGCGCTAGTATCTGGGATGTCAACGCAATAATCAACGGCCAAGTGAGCAAAATTCAAACACTTAGCCATCTAATGCTGATTTGTGTCATAACAGACCAGCCCCTCCCACTCCTTTACTTTAAATGACCTCGTCATTGTGGACGTCCACCCAAATTCTGGAGAGAATCCAGAGTTGGTAGCGTTCCTGACTACAGGAACATCCCAAGATCAGCCTTACATGGTTGTGCTTTTCAACTGCTCAACAAATACGGAGCTGGTTCGTTGGAGTGGTTTATTATCCAAAGGCAACGCGCCGATGGCAGGTATGCAGAAGAAGCAACAAACCCGGTAATTTACTGATTCCTTCCAGTCTCCTGGTCGACTCGTGGCAAGCAGATAGCCATAGCGACATCCAACGGCGACATACTGCAATACAGTCCAGCCGATCCAGCTGCGGCTAAAGCTACAGTGCCTGGAGCGCAAGGACCAGATATCACAAATACCGTGCCTCTACGGCTCCAGTGGTTGTCAAATTACACCTTTCATGTCGTATATGCGCCACCAAAGACCGAGGGTGGTATGGACGAGGAATACCTCCCCGACCAATTCAACTATATCATCACCTACGACAAGAAGACGAATCAGGCCATCGATACATCTTTACCTCTTCCATGGGAGCCTTACGGCTTGGCAAGGGAGCCTGGTCATCAGGTGGCTACTTTGAGACATTGGGGTCGGTTCAAGCAGCTATGCTTCATCAACGATGCACACGCCACCAACGTAGGCATATTTGGCTGTATAGGAGATCCTGCAGGCGCAGAGGAGTCGGGCGTTTGGAGCACGATATCTCTCGGAGAGGAATCGTTGACTTTCCCACTCTCGTCCGACATGGACGACACGTCACTTATTGGAATGGCCATCGACTTCTCTGCCACCAACAAACTCCTGGGATCTAGCCAAGTCAACGGTGATGAACCAGCGATTCCTCCCGCGCCAATCCTATATGTCTACACAAACGACGCCGTAGTAGTTGCCTTTCATATTGTGAACGAGGATGGAGTGCCATATCCTGCCATGGCCGACGGCACCGCTGCAGCAAGTCTCGGTGGTACGGAGCAAGGGATGGACATGGCGACGGAAAAGACGGGTGCTGGCGGAGAGGGTGAAGCTGCAATGGAAACGTCAAAGGCAGCTACACCGATGAACATGACGAATCCCGGAACGCCAGCGTTTGGGTTTGCCGCTGTCCCGGCTACATCTGCATCTGCGCAAGTTCCAGCCTTTGGCAAATCTGGGTTTGGATTCGGTGCCGCTGCAACGTCCGCACCCAAATTTGGCTCTTCGGGCTTTGGATCTGCACCTGGTCAGTATACCTTGACCCCTCTGTAACTATTTTGCTAACCCACCACACACAAAGCTGGACCATTTAGCGCATTTGCGAACCAGTCGACCACGACAGGGCCCAAACTCGGCTTTGGTGCATTTGCATCTGCTACGCCTGCATTTGGGCAGAGTTCATTCGGTGCACCCCCAACCGGTACGACGGCTCAGCCACCGGCTTCGGGGAGTGCATTTGGATCTTCCACCAGTGGAGGAGGGTTCGCAGCGTTTGCTGGAGCAAAATCTGCGTTTGGTCAGCCTTCTACTTTTGGACAACCTTCTACATCGACACCGTCGCCATTTGGACTACCCTCATCGTCATCTACCCCTTCTCCGTTTGGCCTATCTTCTTCTGCGTCCACTACGTCGCCGTTTGCAGCAGCAGCAGCTGCCGCTGCCGCACAAAAGGCTGCTGAGCAGCCTGCTCCTCAGGCATCGGCTGTTGAATCAGCCATTTCACCTCCCGCCTCTGAAACTTCCACCTCGGCCAAATCACCTCCACCGTCTGAAACCACCAATACGACCGCGCCCAAGTTTGGAAGTACAGGGTTTGCCTTTGGGTCGTCTTCAGCCACCACAAGTACGGCATCCGCGTTTAAACCCGCTGCAGGGTTTGGTGGCTTCTCTGGCATCAAGACAGATGGGAGCACGAGCGCTTTCCTGAACCCAAAGCCGGTGGACACGCAAAATAAACCTCTCACGACGTTTGCCGGAATCGGGACCGCACAGGCATCATCGACTGCACAAGCTGGAGCAACGAAGGTGCCAGCGTTTGGCGCTACCACTGCTTTTGGTCAATCCTCCTTTGGCAAACCCGGTCAAAGTGCGTTTGGCCAAAGCGGATTCGGTCAGAGCCCCTTTGCGGCAAAGTCTCCGTTTGCTACTGCGACGACCGCTACAACTGGTTCTACTACCACTTCAGGGGGTGGTGGATTCAGTTCATTTGCCAGTGGTGGAGGGTCAAGTGGCTTTGCTGCTCTTGCGAGTAAGGCCGATCAGGCGCCGTCTTTCCTTGGCTCGACCAAGACGAAAGATACCGAGTCGGCAAATGCAGAAAAGGACAAACCTGCTGTGAAAGCCACCTCCATCTTTGGAAGTAACTCCAATGCCTCCAAGCCCGGCTTTGGTGGAACTGGGCTTCGGGACTCGTCGACCAAGAATGAAGACGACGAAGAAGGATCTACACAGCCGAAGGAGAAATTCCCAGAGGAGGAAATGGATAAACTCGAACCTGTCAGCAAGTATGATGGACCTGGACTCTTTGCATCTATGGCAAAGGCACCACAGGATATGCGAACCCTTGGGTTGGGAGATTCGAAAGCTGGAGCTTCAAAATCTGCGTTTGGTCTGAAGACAAGCACCGAGAACGTATCGGGATCTGCGGCTGCTGCTTTCAAGCCTCAAGCTGGCACTTCTGCGCCTGTTGGGACAACTAGCCAACCGAAATCATCTGCGCCCGTCTCCGCGTTTGGCGCCTCTTCTGCATCTGCTTCGAAGAAGAGTGAAGAGAGTACGACTCCAAAGGGCAAAGAAAAAGAAGAGAGTGATGGAGACGAAAGTGGAGATGATGAGGAGAGTGTCTTGCTTGACGATGATGTTGACAACTTTTTGCGCGAAGGGGATGAGATACTGGAGATTCACGAATTTGACGAAGAGGAAGAGGAATACGAGGATGATGAAGGCGAGGAAAATGACGACGATGACGACGAAGAAGTTTCGCTGTCGGACGAGGAGGAGGATGAGGGATCCGATGTACCAAGTGGAGAAGACGAATCTGGGGACGAAGATGCCGAGAATGAGGATAGCTCATCAACGGCAATTCCGCCGTCGTCCATCCCTTCAAAACCAGCCGCAACTCCATATAATCCATTTGGGAAACCCGCGTCTACCCCCTCCGCCACTGCCCAGAAGACAGAGCCTGCCTCAAGTTCGAGTCAACAAACAAAGGACGTCTCGACATTCAAGAACACTACGTCTGCCGCCCAACCCTCTACAACGAGCGCAGAAAAGGCAACAGCTGCTCCCGCACGACCGCAGCCTGTTTCTCACCCCGTTGGTCAGCCAATCACCGAACCACCAAAGCCCAAACCACGTCCTGCATCACCAAAGGCAGCGTTTGGATCATGGATTGCGCCTCCGAAAGCACCTACACCAACACCAGATTCCAGCAAGATGGTTCGACCGAAAACCCCGCCCATGTTGTTTGGAAAATCTGGGGCTGCAACTCAATCTTTACAAACGATCCCCACAGTACCGTCTAAAGTACCAGAAGCAAAGGCGGCGCCACCCCTTTCCTCTACCGCACCAATACCACGGGGACCTGTGGCCATTGAACCCATCCAACCAAAGCATCCCGAAGTTCAAGCAGGCATCGACAGGATACTCTACGAGTATAGCGCTATTATGCATATGGTATGTCATCAATCATATTGTGAGCAGTTCGCTAATCTGCTGCAGACTACCGAGCGCGCAAAGGGACTGCACGCGTCATTCGACGCATTCAAGGGAACTGGACCGCATCTCAGACCAGATGAAAAGGGCGAGATACCACCCCAATGGGACCCGCAAATGTTTCAACATGTCAAAGATGGATTGCGCGACGCACATGATTTACTGTCAAAGCTTGCAGAGAAGACCGTGGAACTCCAGCAGCGAATCGTGGACGTGCAGTCGACGACTCTTAGAAGTGCGTGAACCTAAACGACATATAGCAAATCTAACCTGTTGATGCAGTTGACATGAAGCGTGAAGAAGCCGGGAGGTTCCTGAAGGCTCGCCAGAATCCCGCGTTCTTAGAAAAGCTAGTGAAGCCTAGGGGTCTAGGACCGGAGCAAGCTGAAACGCAGATGAAGCTTCGAAAAGCCATACAGGTCAGTCAGCTCTCATCCACCTCCTCTATAGCTGATCATCTCCAGCGAGAGACGACAAGAGTGAAGGAAGTGGAGGAGACTATGCAAAAGCTGAAACGCAAGGTTGAGCTATTCAAGTCGGGAAGGCAAACCGTACAGTATGTCGTATTGTATACCTTGTTCTCACTCCTGAGCGGTTGTATAGGAAGCCGTCGCTTGACACTATTCACAACACTATCAAGAATGCCGATTACTTTCTCGGCGACGTACAGACTCGAATAGCCGCCCTAAGCGAACGATTGGATGCTATCCAACCCAAAGGGGAGCCTCAAAGGACACCGTTGAAGCTTTCAACACGCGCGGCAATTTCGAGGACGCCAACCCTTGGGTCAGACGCCATTGCAATGACCTTGGAAGTCTTCGCTGGAGAAGTCCGAATGACGAAACTGCGGGATCTACTGGCCCATTCGCGATCCGTTGCGCCCGTTAATCGCGTTCAGAAACTCCAGACAACCGAAGCAATAAACTTCAGTACTGGAGGACGACGATCACCATTCAGTGGAAAACCAGTCATCCTTCGCGAGCTGATTGCAAGTTCCACTTCTCCTCAAACTCCTTCAAGTAGTGCGGATAGACCCGCCACGTTTACTGCTCCAGCGAACCCCATCACCCAAGCGGTCCCAAGCCAACCGCCGCAAGTGCGTCCTCCTCCACCGGATCATGCCAGGCGTGGTCAGCCGAGTACGGCTCGCAATCACTCGAAAGCACCTCAGATCAACCGCGATGGACCGGCCCACACCAGCGACTTTAGCTTCGGGCCGCCTCCACCTTCTAACACAATTCGACTACCAACGAATTTCGTATCCTTGAGTTCTTTCAAAGGTACCAAAGGAACCTAGCAAGGAGGTCGATTGTCACTATGGAGGGTTACATCAATGTTCTCTGGTCGCCTATTTTTTCTTCCGTGCTCGTCTTTGATCTTTCTTTGATACGGGCTGTGTACCTATTAGTTTTGGTGAAGCCACTAGATCCTTCTCGACCATCTCAACGCCACTCTGAAGGTCCTCAAAAGTCGGCCATGTGTCCGTATCCTGATTGTTATATCAGCGACCATTGAACCCTGTAGAGTAACATACCAGTAATGAGCTCCACGCATAAGCAAACCTTCCGAGGAGCGTTGTTTGGGCGCGCTCGCTCATCATGAGATTTCGAGAACAAAGTACAAACATGCCCTTTTTGCAGCGGGTAAGTAAGACGTTTGCACGCCGGTTGTTGTCGAGGAATCCCATTGAAGTAGTTCTAACGAGGCTGATGATGATGAAGTCCGCTTCGTTTCCCTGAAACGAATCGACGTTAAAGCACTTATCGTCCCAAGGAAGCTTTTCCTCCTTCAGGCGCCTCAGGATCAGAGCTGTTTGAGTTGCATACGGGGATATAATGCGATAGTCCTTCTTCTTCTCCTCCAATTCCCTAATGAGAAGCAAGACGGCCTCTACCTCTGCGGTATTCTGGGCGTCTTTGTTAGACACGACCTCACGCCAAGGTCCACTCACGATATAAGAGGTGCCTTCCACTTGCTCTTCACCTCGGACATCGATCCATTTGCAGCAAGCGATGCGATCCTCTGAACTAAAAGGGAGCAGTTTGGTATCATAAACTTGCGCCGAAATGAGGTTACAAATGGGCTTTGGTAATCGATCTAATAATTGTCAGATTGTCGGGTTCTTCGTCCTTTCTTGCTTCCGCCCACATACACGTGACATTTAGCAACGTTGCCTTTGACACAATGTGCTTTCGCTCGAAGACGCTCTCGATGTCTGTGACCTCTTCTTGACCATACGGAGCGACTACAGTGGTCAGTAACTTCGAATAATAAAGGAACAAGGGAACGCACGCTGTCTGTGATCTCCTACAAGACAGATCCTTTTGAGGTCGGTCTGGAAAATATGAATCATTGGAATGAGATCCCCAAGTTGAATCTGCGACGCTGGAGAGCTCTTAATTGATAACCATGTCGTCTGGCGTACCTACGTACCTTCGTCAATAACGACATTCTTGACTGGAATATGTTCGAAAAAGTTGAGGTTTCGTAGTCGAGGCGATGTCAACATGCTGAGGGTGCATAACATAATCCTAGTATCTCCTAAGAACGAACGAACCTCGCCTGTCGATCGAGGAAGTTCGGCGGAGGTATGCATTCTAGATCGAATCTCCTTGCCATAGATATGTTCATGCCTATTAGAAATTGATCACTGGGCATGTCAACAGTTCAAAGGTGTACCATTCGAAATGAAACTCGGTCGAGACGATGAGCTTGAAATTATGGATGCCGACTTTGACCAGCTTTTCTGCCACGTTTTTGACGGCGACGTTGGACTGAGCAACGATCCAAAGCGTGGGTCCGGCGCTGATGGGTTGATATTGTTGTTCCTCGATTATATCGGCCCGCATTGCAGGTTGCTCTTTCTGAGAATCCCCTGCATGCTCTAGCGAATCTTCCGAATGAAGAAGACACTCTGTCATTGCTGCAATGACACTGGTTTTCCCTGTCCCAGGTGGACCATGGACAAGCACAATCCGGGTATTGTCTGACGACTCCTTCATCATTTCCTGTACCGCTGCACGTTGACCTCGGTTGAGTTTCGTATACTGCTGACCCAGCAACACCGGACTTGAGATACTTTCTGAACTGGGCTCATCGCTAGATGTGGTCGAGGTCAAAAGAGTGAGAAGTGAAGGGCCTCCGCAAAAATTCATGCGAACCTTGGAAACCATATTTGCCTCAGGATGGGATTGGATCTGATAGAAGCTTGACCTTGGAGTGCGAATAGGATGAAATTACTTCTTTGATGGTCCAAGCAAGTCGCTTCCTCCTTCCCTAGGGTACGTGCCACTTGAAACTGACCGGCTTCCGCAAGATCGAGATCTTGTAAGGGTCTTACTTCGGCCCTTCTTCCTTTGACTTTCATAACTCTTGCTGTCACAACATCGTGCTCGAAAGTGAGCTCCAGTTCCTACATGTAGTGAGCGAAGTGCTCATGTTCATAAAATACGTACATAGCCAGTGTCTCGGACCCGAGTGTTGAATTGACTGGAGATGACATAGAGCTTTCCATTGCTACCCTGCTCCAGTTTCACATCGTGGCTCTGGAATTCCTCAGCACTCCCTCTCAGTCTGTCAGAGGCGAGCATGATCTTGTGTAATTCCAATAGCTCCTTGCGGAGAATCAGAACCGTTCGCAAAGAAGGGAAATGATTCCTACATCCTGGTCCCGCTTTCTCAAGTCTATCGGCATAACGTTTGACAGAGCGATTGCCAAAGAGCTGGAAGCTTGCTCTAATACAACTGCAACCTGTTCCTTTGAGCATGTACTACATGTTACATCATGGAACATACCCATGCCCTACTAGCGAGTAGACCATCCGCCTGGTCCTGGTCACCTTGTTCATCCTGGTCTCTCTCATTAGAGAGCATGTCATCCAAGAGCTTGAGATCGAGGATCTGCTTCGTCTGCTTGGGCATCCATTTCACACCCCTCGGCTGATCGATAGAGTCGACTTGCATTGCCAATACATCGACCCCATCCGTGATAGACAAGCCATATTCTCCCCAGAGCTGCAGGGCTATCCTATCAAGACTGAATCCCACAAAGCGACGAGGGTTCTCCTCAGAGAAAAACCGTTGGTACAAAGGAGTATGATTTACAATATCTCCAGGATCGTCTGGATTCTCGAAATGCAGCGTTATTACCAGAACCTCCTCCGGTGACGCGATGGCGAGTTTTGTGAGTAAACCAGCAGTCCCGTTTCGCAAAAATTCAGATGAACAAGGGAGATAGGCACCAGAAATTCCAAATTGCTGTGACTGAGAGTATTTCGCCAAGAAGTCGTCTAACAGAGACGGATCCAAGGTGAAACTCCTCTCGTGGACAAATGTTGCCTTAAACTGGCGATCCTTCAGTGAAGGCGTGCTGAAAAGATGGGAGGCGTAGGTTTTCGTGGTGTATCTGATCTCGCTCATGGTTGTGGCTTCAAAGTGAAGTCGCGCTTAGGGATTGCCAGGCTCCGGCTTTGTCCACATTACAGCAAGCGATGTTCTATATGTACATCTAAGCTACTGGCACCTCCTAAGAGTGATTTACTCCGCTACTCCGAACCCGCATTCGCTCAAGTAGCTCTTCGAGTCGATAAGGTTTTGTCTATAAATAATGAGAAGACATCCTTTCAGTACAGGTTCCCTCTCACCATCACCTCATCCATACCAGCCTGAAGGGCATTTTCGATCTGCTCCCTCCTGGCATTCCCCGTGAGGGCAATGATTCTTGGAGAGAGTTAGCATGCGTGACAAAAAAGGTGAAATAAATTACCGTTGTGAGGGTATCTGGCCCTCAAGCTCTAGCCTTCGAAGTTCCTTGGTAGCAGCGAGACCCGACATAACCGGCTATCGAGCAGGTGAGTATATTCATGTCGAGAAATATGAACAGATTTACCATTTCGCAATCCATTAGGATACAGTCGAACGCCTCGGCTCCAGCAGAGATCACCAGCTCAACTGCTTCAGCCCCATTGACGGCCAGGGAGGTGACACAATTATTTGATTTGAGCTGACGACTGCTTGATTAAATAATTGCTTCGGAACAAGGGCAATGCGCTTACTCAAGTATACGCTAGTCACCAGTCAGCGAACCGGCTTTCCCACGCGAGAAGTGAGTACTCACTCGATTTATTAGATTATCTTCCGCAATCAGCACTCTGCGTAGATGTCACGATAAATTCACTCGGGGAATGAGCTCGTACCGCAGGGGAACTTGCGAGGCAATCGGAGTGGCCGGAGCGGTCTCTGATATCTGAAGCGGTGGTCTATCCGTCTTCATCTGAACGTAGAATCTAAACGTTGATCCTCGATTTCCAACAGAGCTTGCATCAACCTGGTTATTGTCAGGGATGCCAGGGAACAGATGTACACCATACCTCAATACGCCCACCGAGAAGGTCACAAATTTTCCTGGAAAGTGTTACCTACTGACAACTCAAAGTTAAATATCGCACCTCGACACAAATAACCCTAGTCCGGAGCCGCCAAAGGTCTCCTCACTGTTTGTACCCTTCTGAAACCGTTGGAACTATCATTCATCAGGGTCTACTTTTCCTTCATTAGGACAATTTAACTGACCAAAATTTCGAGGTCTTTAGGTTTTAACCCAGGGCCGCTGTCCCGCACTGACAGATAGACATATACAATGGTCTTCTCTTCGTCCGAAAACTTGATCATGTCATCGGGGAAATCAACTGGGCAGCGACAACTATCATCGCTTGGTGGATGCCGGGAGACATCCACAGTAATATCGATCGTCTTGGCAGCACTGGATTGACTAAAGCGTATGGCGTTGCTGAGGAGATTGATGATGACCTGCAGCTGATTAGAGCCTTAGTGTCGTCATTTATGTCATTATACCTGTCCAAAGCGGACTTTGTCCACAGTGACATAATTGACGGCCAAGTTTTGGAAAGATGGACCGAACGTGAGTTTATGCGTGATACCCTTACTCTTCATCTCGTTGAAGAGAATAGACAGCACTTGGTGTATCTCCTTGACAAGAGGGAAAGTGGAGTCTTGGAGGTTGAGCATACGCAGTTGCATCCTCGACAGTGTCAGAATATCATTGACAATATGCCCTATTCAGTGTAAATGTACAATAGCGCCGACTGAAACCTTTTACCTTGAGCAAGACCACAAAGTTCGATGGCATTCAAACTCTGGACTGGTGGTAAGTGCTCTAAATCTAGTTTGATCTCTTGCAAGGCGTACCTCAAGATCCTCATCGACTAAGGACCATCAGTAGCTATTAATTTCCCTGATGAACACCTACCTTGTTTGAGAAGCTCTGGCGTGACCTTGAAGGAGTGACCATGAGCGAGACAATCGGCCAGTACCGACCTTGTCCTTTGAAGGTTGGCAGCAACAACACTGGCACAGTTGATCACCTGATACTCCAGGATGAACATACTCCCAAGTATATCCTTTCCTCAACTTACCGCCGAAACTGGTTGACGAAGCTCGTGGCTAGTCACATCAACCAAGAGCTGGTTGTCGTGATCAAGAACAGGTCACTTTGGAAATAACCGACTTACCTCTTGGCTCCTGCGACGTTCTTCCGCCTCGATTCTCCGTTCCTCTGCCTCCTCTGCTCGCTTGGTCAGAGACTCTTCGTACAACCTTTGCTCCATTAGAAAATGTTGGTCGGATTCATGTAGCTAGCTCACCTCGTCATAGACATATCGGTGATAGTCTGGTAGATCATCAGCACACGCCCAAGGGTCAGGTTCTGGACGAACCCCGACGAGCCCAAAGTCCCAACACCTGACCATTCCTTTTACCCAATTACCATTGGCGAATACAAAGTCAACTTGAGTGTCCTGATGAGTGTTCAAAGACTCTTTGAATGTTTCCTCTACTTTTTTCCGATAGTCTTCGTGCACGAAACGAAGCCTACAGACCAAAATTAGTAAACGTTCATATGTCCAAAGTTTCGGAATACCAGTCGATTTCTTCGCCAGGTTGCATCGACGAAAGCTCCAGATATCTCTTATTGCAGAGCAGCATATGACCGCTCTTGTCTATTCGGAACAGCCCAGAAGGCGACAGATCCGACAAAAGCTGAACTTCTTTTGTCCTCTCCCTTCATATATTTCAGAAAATGCCATGAAAAGAGTTTCAATCTTACTGAAAGCCAGTCTCCAGCTCTATTCTTCGTTTTCCGAGTTGTATCTGTAGACTCGCTCGTGCAACAAGTTCCTTGGAAGAGAATGGCTTTGGCATATAGTCATCCGCTCCAGAAAGCTGCCCAACCAGCCATCAGAGGAAGCCTGTGGACAAGGGTGACAATCACGCACCACTCCTTCTGCCCGATTCGTATCTGCTGCTCGCGCGGTCAGCAGAATGATTGGTGTCAATCTAAGAATTGGGTCCTCTCGAATGGCCTCCACCAGTGCAAACCCATCCATAACTAGTGGTACATTAGCAGCCACCTGAAGGTCTGGATATTAACTTACTGGGCATCATCACATCGCTTATTATCAGCGCAGGAGGGTGTTTTCGGGCTATGACGAGAGCCTCCTGTCCATTGGAGGCCGTCCTGATGTGACAGTATCGACTAATTATCCCACGAATATACTCTTCAAGGAGATAAGATCACACTCGGCAATGAATCAGAGTACGCACCGAGCATATCCTGGTTGTCATCCACTATTATAATAAGGTCAGATGGCTCAAACGCGAACTCCGTGATTTTGGTTCCATCCGAGCTGGTATAAGATTCATCAGAGTCACTTGGGGTCACGGCGTCCCCAGCGAGACGCCATCTTGCGGCCTCAGCAACGATTCCTCTCGCATATCGTCGCACATTTCCGGACATGCCTGCCTCGACCAATCTTGCGGCGGGGAGATGATCACTTCCAAGTGGAAATGTAGCGACGAATGTACTGCCGTGGTCAGAGGAGCTCTTCCTCTGTATCTTCGATGTGACTGTGATTGTCCCTCCGTGAAGGGTGACGAATTGCTAGGGCCATTAAATGCGAGAAGGATTCGGTCCGAATTCCGTACCTTGGTCAAGGACAACCCAATTCCAGTCCCTATGAGCTCGCTCTAGCAACACAATTGATACGCATGACAGACCAACGAACCTTCGTGAGACCGAGATGTTGCTTCTACCCGATGGAAACGCTCCCATATCCGATCAATATCTACAAGAGGGTTAATCAGAGCCCAAAGTCTGCAATGAAGCCTACCGGACTCTGGAATACCGACACCAGTGTCGCGCACCACCAATTGAACATCATGGTCCCGATATACAACACTCACAAATATTTCCCCGTTCATAGTGTCTATGATGAATATCAATACCAAAGTAGTCGGAGCGCAAGGTATTACTCGCATTTGAAAGCATTTCCGATAAGGTTGAAGATAATCTTCTCCATATAATCTTGATCGATAAAGAGAGCCCTTGTCTCCTGTTCGTCATAGGAGACTGTAAACTGACCGCGGGTTTAGTCCTGAATCTCGTCACACTTGGACGACAAACCCCAAGTCCCGCTTTCTCAATTACTGGTCGGAATACCGAGGCGAGATCCGCTACGTACGGCCCAAAGAGAATGGGCGAGTATCTCCCTGGGGTGATGAGGCTTTGTTCGACGAGTCAGGCAGACTCACCTACCCTCTAACCGTCCGGCTTCAAGTCGCGAAAAGTCCATCAACGAATCAACAAGTCGTGCCAATCGGTCGACGTTGCGAGCCGCTGTCTGAAGCTTATTCTTGATGGTTGGATTTTGCTCCTCGAGAATTGCATCAGAAAGTGGTCCCCCGATGAGCGTAAGTGGCGTCCCTGTACAAAAGTTAGATGGTTACAAGAATCACGTCCACCTACGGAGTTCATGGCTGACTGAAGACAGTAGGCTGGACTTTGCACGGTCCAATTCAATCAAATGACTGGTGTATCAATGGTAAGTAAAAGGCTTCAAAGCAGATTACGAACACTTACTCAGCTCTTCGAACTTCTTCTTCACGCGCGATACTAGCGGTGAGGAGTGCATTCACAGACGAACGCATTACGTCAATCCATTTGACATAGTCCACATCAAGTGCACGTCGCGTGTTGAGACCAAGGATAAAAGCACCAAGGGGTTGTGCATCGCCTTCTGATGAGATAGGGATAACCATGGCCTGGGTCACACGATCACCCCACCCGCGCCGTTGGATCCCGTCGGAGATAGAGCGAGGGAGAACAACGCGAACCGGATCACGTCCTTGAATAGCTTGCTCAAATGGCCACATGAAGCTATCCTCGTCGGCGGATGCCATGGACGATGCGTAGCCATTGATTTTAACCTCAATATACGGCGGAAATGCCGGATGATCCCCTCCAACTCCAACGGCACCTCCAAGCTTCATGGAGACGAGCGAAGGGACTGGGTAGAGATGTGGTGCTCCGGCAATCTGAGGAGTTGCTGAAGACTCATCGCTTTCTTTCAGCTTCGTAGAAGCTTCAGTGATATAAAGAGCGACGAAGGGAATGTCCTTGTCATTTTCCTCCATTGCACTGAGGACGGCCTGACAAAAAGTCTCCCTATTCTGAGCGATTGCTGCGCGATTACCGAGCAGTTGAAGTGTGATAAGGCGCCGCTCTGCCAAGACCTTGGAAGTTGTCTCATGTGTACCGTTGAAGACTCCATTGAAGCTACCATCGGCACCGAGTATTGGAGTCCAACTCCAACTATGGTAGGTCTCCTCGAGAGGTTGATCTTCGGATTCTAGTCGATCCATCAGTAGAAGGTCGTCCTTCTTATATACTGGATGCCCATCCATGCAACTCCTGAGGGCTGGGCCTAGCGTAGCCCAGAGTTCATCCCAGGCTTCTAGTCCTTTCTGGCCAAATATCCGAGGGTGCTTCGAGCCTGCTCTATGCAATTCATGAGGCGCTATTCGTAGAAGAAGACATTGTACTCACATTTCGGCGTAGGCATCATTATAGATTAGTACCAAATCTGGACCCCACCACGTTGCAGTTGGATATGGTGCCGTTAACGTCAACTGCACTGCCTGTTTGAGGCAGGGATCCCAATCTTTCTGAGGGCCTAATGGACTGGTGTCCCATGGGAATCTCGCCACCATCTCTGCTAAGCCAAATCTACCTCCCAACATACTCGGTAAGTGCTCTCCGGTGGATATAGAACCACTTGTGGAACTTGTCGGGTTTGAAATCGGGCGGCTGCCTCCAATGGGGTGTGGAAAGTCATGGAGTTTGAACGCCTTCTTTTTGCGCTTTCTTGAGCCTTTCTCCATATACCTGGCTGTATTTATTCCAGTAGGTAGTTTGGATCGTGGGACGGATGTACAGATGATGAAGAGTCCGCCATCGTGAGTGGTGAAGATCGTGCGAGCAAGCTCCAGCTCGACAGTGATCTTGCCACCCGCCTGTGTACTGTCTTCCTCCTCCCAGAAAATTTGGAGAGATACCGTGAATGTATTGATGTCGCTAGCTTCCAGCCACGTTCCGTACCGAACAATGGCCTCTCCACCGTCTAGTGAGGCCAGAAGCATGTCTCGTGGACCCAATAGTTTGTCAAATGCGGTGTTTGACCATTCCGGGTCGAGCTCGAAGCCTTTACGGCCTCCTGAAGTCGGCAAGCTGTTACAAATCCATGCAGGGAAAGGATAGGCATTCAAGAATGATAGTACATCATCCATAGACCGCAGTCCTAAGCTTCCATGCATGATCAAGGAGGACAGAGCACTTTCCTCCGAATGACGTCACGATCACTGGACGTGGACGAGGGAGAGGAGAAGAGAGGAGAGCGCGCGACGTGAGTAGCATATTCCGAGACGAGTACGAGGAATTTCGGGCGACTATAGAACTTGGTTTTGGACTCGATTTATGATTTCTTTGAGACAGCCGATGGAAAAAGCACTTGAGTTTCTGACGCCCACTTTTTTGACACTCATGCCTCATAAGGCTACGCTTTAGCACAGAACTTGTAATATGTCGTATATTTCATTACGAGGATTAGGTCCCACAGGAAGATCGAGCCTCGACGTTCTAGCAGGGTAAAGTCCTGAGCTCGAGATGACAACTGACGCTCAGTAGACGTTGATGTGCTCCTATGTAGATATAATAGGTCTGATCAGTGGTAGAACGGCAGTAACAAACTCGCCAATGGAGAAACTAGTTAGCTGAAAGCAACCTCTAATCATCTAGAGATAATACGTCACCAGTACCAAGGATTTGGTGGCCTGTAAACCCACAGTCTCCCAGCGCCAAATGCTGCGTTGACTCATAAGAACCGGTTCAGTGATGCTACATGAGGGCTGCGGGTCATTGTCTTTGGAGGAAGCCCTGGAGACCCGTTTGTGATCCGAGTGAGGATCCAGAACAGCGGTCCATGTCATGTGAAATCATTGGAATGGATATCTTGTCAAGCGCCAATCACTCGCGGAGCCGTTATGGATTTGGAGGCGGGGCGAGTCAGACCCATGAAGACGTCTGCACTTGGGTAAATCTTAGACAGGAGGTCCATTCCAAAAACTCTAATTGTCGGGTGAGCTAGGCCCACCTCGACCTCGAGCTTTCGGCGTGTATGCTCGCTGGACAAGGGCTCTAGCACTGCCAATGTGAGCCAGAAACGGGCCCTATATCCGTCTTTCATTTTCTTGACCATGATGGCCCCCTGCATTCGAACCCATTCTGGGATAAGGGCAATGGGTCGTAAGTTGTGCCCAAATAATCAACTCCAGTGAAAATAAGAGGATCCAGAGCATATTACTCGAAGTTTTGGGTATCGGACGATTTATCGACTGATAATAAAACGGGTTTGCGGATAACTCCCTTGCATGCATGTATTTTGGCCGTAGTATCGTGTCCCTACAATGCATAAGGCACATTTCAGCCTGTATTGCCACCTTGATGAGCCCTGCTTGTCCAGTATCCGCTGATTGTTGATAGGCTTCTGTTACAGCAGACTCTGAACCCTGCATACTAGGGTCTCAAACACGTCCAAAGGATCTGCATGTCTTCATTTAATCAGTTGGTAATATAGCTTTTTGCCGGCGACAGTCAGAGGATCGTTGGAGTCCACGAGTTTGCCCACCCATTTTGAACTGCAACCACAACTCTGCCGATTCTTATGACGATCAGAGTTTCTCATCTAAAGCCATAGTGGATGAAATAATAGCAACAAAAAGCGTATTATGACGAAACTTCTCGAATGTCCTGGTCGACAGTCCGGCTTACTCATTACTGTCAGCTGGAGGCCCAGTAGCCTATAGACGGCGGTTTCAGTTGCCACTTGTCAGCTAAGTGATCACTAACTACATCAAGGCGCTCTCAACCGCTTGCCTGGCTTCTAGCTACTTGTTCTGGACCACTCTCGTGGGGTGTAGTCTCGAATTTACGGGAACACGGAAGGCCATAAAGTTCTGTTCAGACTGATCTACACGTCGTTGCTATCATACGCGCAAGCCTTCCAAGCAAGTCCAGTCATCGCAGCAACGGCAAGCGCAGGCAGCTGATATCATAACCCGCAAACTCTATCATTCAGCCAAACGTGTTTCTGATAGAGCTATGCATATAAATAGGCACCTATAAATTCCGCGGTGGGCCGTTCGGAAAACGCTAGGATAATCCCGAATATCGCGGAGTCTCAAATAATTCCTCTCGTCGATCCTTAGTACAGGAGTACGCGGCCTGCTTCCACATTCCCGTTACCATCGCGTCCGTGTGGCTTGTAAGTGATTGACGGCGGTATTTGATGACTCGAGGATCTACGGTGATCTTTCGGCAAAGCTTGCTCATCTCGGTTACGCACTCACCGAACCCGCTATTTAATCGGCGAAGACAGCTCACCACGCTCCTGTCCTTCCAATCCGCCGTCACGTAGGACAGCGGAGCTGCTTCCAAAGGGCTCTTACAACCCTAGTCATCGTTTACAGGGCGCTGGGAGACGGCCATCTTTACCCCTTCCGCGTCTTTGCCACAGGCTCCACGTCCTCTTAATGAAACCTTCCTCAGACGAGTTCTTAAGGATACGTACCCCCCCACTTGACGACATCCAGTCCCAACTTGATGATCCCCAAATGTTTAACCCGTATTTATCAATCGACTTCTCCCAGAATTTTTCGCCACAACCTCAGCGCCAGGACAACAATGGCTATCCCGCATATGTCCAGGCTCCAGGGTATAATCCTACATTGATACCCTACTGGTCTGGAGGCACGGCGCTTGTTTCCCCTACTCCCGTTGTTACACCTACCTATACTCAAGCGGGTTATGTCAAGCCGCAGAGGCGAAGAGGAAGTACATCCCGATCCAATAGCCTCTATATGCCCTATGCCTACACGAGACATGAGTTGTCTACGGGCTCGGTTCAACCAGTTCCAACCAGCCTCCCTATGGTCACACCCTTGCCTTCAATGCTGTACTCTGCATCGGGCATAAGCCAAGCCGCCGACCAGCTGAGACAATTTTGCGCTGACGCTGAGCGACGTCGTGAAACAGCCGAACCGGAAGCGGCGCTTACAGACCGTTTGCTTGAGAGACTCCCGAAGGCTGGAGCGCCTAGAGGTGCTGGTAGCCGGCAAGGATGCGAAGCGTATCGCTGTCTCTGGCCGGACTGTGGACAAGAGGTTCGGAGAAAGCCCAATGCGATTGCGCATCTCCTCACGCATGCCGGTTACAAGCCTTTCGTATGTCAGGAATGGTACGTACACGCGCATCCTTGTGCAATAATCTAACGTCTTCTATAGTCCTCATCACCCTCGTTTTCGTTACAAACATGATTATACGCGCCATTGCAGAAACCACATACCAGCATTCTAATTCCTGTATCATCCTATTCGCATTTGCTCTCATGGGACCTTTCACATCGCACGGACCTGACGCATCATAGTAATCGCCTAGATATGACATATTAGATGGATATCATACATGTATCACCATATTCAGGAATTATGCATGGAATCAATGGGTTATTTATTAGCAATGTGGTTCATAGTCCGGATCTTGCATTTGACCACCATGGCCTCTTTTGTAAGCACTGGCCGTAAAATTGTCGCAATAGGCAGAAACTACGCCAAACATGCCAAGGAGCTGGGAAATGCAGTTCCAGATAAGCCGTTTTTCTTCCTTAAACCTACAACCAGTTACGTCTCGTCTGGAGGCAAAGTCGAAATCCCAAGAGGCGTCATTGTTCACCATGAGGGTAAGGTCGGGCCTGCGAATGTGGTTTCGTATCTAACAATCCGCAAGTGGAACTTGGAGTTGTCATTGGAAAGACTGGACGTGATATTGCAGCGTCAAGAGCACCCGACTTTGTCGCGGGATACGGTGAGGGCTCAGACGCAAATACAGATATGATTCCTGATATGCTGTTCTTTATAAGCCCTCGGAATTGATATGACTGGTCGAAATGTCCAAGATGCCGCGAAAAAGAAGGGGCTGCCATGGACAGCAGCAAAAGGATTCGACACATTTACACCTATCAGGCAGGAAGAATAAGCAATTGGTATTCATCATTTGATACTTTAATAGCGACTTTATACCCAAATCGTCCATTTCGGACCCGACAAACGTCAATCTCTGGCTGAAGGTGATCAGTCGTATCATGAAAAGGTGATTGTACTGACTATTCTGCAGATAAATGGAGAATTCAGGCAGAATGGAACCACTGCAGATATGATTTTCAACATTCCGCAGCTCATCGAACATGTATCGTCAATTATGACCCTTGAGGTGAACTACTTCTGGCTCAGTTACTAAATAACTCTGATGCACAAAATAGGAAGGAGATCTGATTCTCACCGGTACACCAGAGGGAGTTGGGGCCATCAAGGCAGGAGACACGGTCACAGCTGGCATACAGCTCCCGGGTTCAGATACGACACTGGCATCGCTTGAACTAGACGTCGTTGACCGCGGGGGGGGCTATGTCTTCGAAGCATAGGCGCTGTCTATTATACTCAATAGTTATAAGGAATGTAATTGGCGCTGCGACGACACAACTGTGCAATACAATATGTGTCACGAGTTCATCCATAATGGCGGGTTTCGACCGGCACGAACAACGCTACAAACCGACGTCCTCCGACTTTTCCGTCCCAGCCTTGCTGGCCCAAAATGCCCGTTTGGACTCTTTGCGAGTCGAGTCCGGCTTTCTTGGCTCAGGTTCGATTTGCCTCTTCTTATTGGCATGCGCAACAGGAGAGGCTCTGCCGTCCTCGTGTTCGTCAGGATCATCCGCTTCGCTATCCGTCATGATATATTCAACTCTTCGGATTTCCAGAGGCTCAAACCGATTAAGGTCTCGGGGTCGGCCTTTTCGAGTGCTATGCACGTCTAGGTGCGTATAACGACTCTCCTCCTCGGGCTCGTCCCCGTCGGAGCGCTTAGTGAAATCTTCGCTATCTTCGCTACCGGAGTTGGTCTCTTTGATGTTCGAGACGTGTGAAGTCTTCTGCGGAGAAGGTTCCTTTTTGATATATTTGACGACCTGCGCTGTGCTACGGCGCGGGCTGGAATCGGATATCTGCATGTCAGATTCATCCTCACTGTCAGATTTTGGATGGTTGGCAGGTAGAGCTGACGGCAAAGGCAGTTCCAATGTCCTGTGAATACGGCCGCTGTAGAAGACATCCTCTATACGTTGACGACGCGAAATGGCCTGTGCCTCACGTCAGAGCATACATGTGGTATCCATATCGATCGCACCTCTGGTGACATTGCGAGTAACCTGCCGAGAACCGTATCGAGAGCCTGCGGCTGTGGTTGGCCACGTAAGCTGAAGTAGTAACCGTCTTGATGCGACCGCATCTGCTCGCTGATTTCGATTAATCTCGCTTTTAAGATCAAGGCCGCTCCACCAAGTGTCTGTTTCAAGCGAAGCATTTGAAAGGATCCGCGTGACACATCATTCGCTAAACACTCATCAGGCATGATCCATAGATGCGAAGTAGCAGATGGAATCTCACTTTCATCAGTTGGATCAGCAATCGAGAGGAGCCAAGGCTTTGACATATCGTGCCAGCCTCTTTGCATTTTGAGGAAGTAGGAACCACCCTGGTTCAAGCTGATGCCGACGAGGTTGTAATTGAAATAGAAGCCGTAGAACTCGAAAAATTCAACCAACAAAACTCCTAGATTGTCTGATGGGTCGATTTCGCCTAGTCGAACCTTCGGATGCATCTGTACAAGGACATGAGAAACGCATCAGAGCCCGATAGGTAGACCTTAACCTGCAGAAAGCTGATGGCAAGACATATGATACTGTAGCTTCCGAGTCCCCCTTTGTACACCTCGTTCATGCCTCGCTGATTTAGGAATGCTTTAACAACCATGATGAGAGGTCGCAGAGCCGGAAAGTGCTCGAGATATCTATTGATGACTGGGATTGCAGACACGCCGGTGGTTTGATTTAGGGATATATCTACCGGGATCCCACCTGCGGAATGTTGGCTTCATTCCTGGTCATACATCGGGGCCAGAAGACGTACCATGGACAGAGTCAAATTTGATGATAGATACTCGAGCGGAAATGACCTGAATCTTGCGTCGTTCCGCTAAGCCCGCACTCCTCAGGATTGTTGCCAGCTGTGATAATGCGCGTTGAGCAGCGTTCTTGGTAGACGCTGTCGCATATTTAGTTTCAATGACGACATCAATGTCTCTATGTACGATTTAGCTCAAGATGTTCTCTACAGAGTATGTACTCACCCTGTCGGAAGATAGAGGCCAGTGGCATAGCTCCCAAACGCCGTCGCAGTTGCATCGGGCCATATCTTCCTTGCATAATACTCAATTTCTCGGACTATGAGACCTCTCAGAGCATGCTCTGTCTCGGTAGGAATGATATAGTCGGCGAACGCCCTAATTTCTCTGTGGAAACTAAGTTGTGCATCAGCAAATAAATTCTTGTGCATAAGTGTGGTTGGATACAATGCTGCTGGATCTTTCGGAGTCTCATGGTCCATTCTTGCCATCCAGGGTGTTGTGAAAGTGCCGTCTTCGTATCGTGCTCGTCGAGATTGTCGAGTCGCTTGCTCATCATCTACAGAATGATCCCTTTTGCGCTTTCCCGGTATTTCTCCCGTACGAAACTCTGCGTCAAACGGGATAAAATCAGCACCAAATGTGTAAGCCGGGCCTTCGCTGTTGGAACGACTGTTTGAAGACGAGCGGCGTCTTGTCTTTACTGTTTCTGCCATTAGCGAGTGAGGGAGGATAATCTAGGTGTCGCTGGCGATATGGTCGGGATGAAGACACCAAGTCGGATGTGGAGCAGGAAATAGGCAAGGCCTTCAAGCAATATTACATTATCCGACTTGAAAGTTGATTTGAGACCTACTGTACGCCAAACTTACCGAACATTACAACTTTTGCACCTTGGACCCAAACCACAATAATGGACAAACGCGAGAGACCTGAACATCTTCGCGGCCTTAATAATGCGCAATACTCTGCTGTCGTTCATAATCCAAAGGTTCCTCTGCAAATCTTGGCTGGCCCAGGGAGCGGTAAAACGCGGACTTTGACATACCGAATCGCCCATTTGATCAAGGAACACAACGTCGAACCTTCCAAGATCGTCGCTGTAACCTTTACAAACAAAGCTGCGAACGAACTACGTGTTCGACTGCACGCCTTGATCGGAGAGAAAGCTGCCTCGGCACTGGTGCTCGGTACTTCTGCTCTAGGAATGTAAAGACATGACTTACCAATGTAAAGGGACGTTTCATTCGATCTGTGGACGACTCCTGAGACAACACGGTCACGCTATCAACATCCAGAACAATTTCTCAATTTGTGATGCAGACGAGTCGTAAGAGTATATTGGAATCGCTGCATGTGGGTCAAATATAATATTTGCAGAAAGAAGATCATAAACGGGATTCTCAAAGATATGGTTGCCGCTTCCGGTGCTCATGCTACTGGAGCACAAAGACTTGATATCAAGGACATAGTTGCCGTCGAACTCATTTCCAAGGCCAAAGCCAAATGCATCACTCCCGAGGAGATGGAATCGACAGCGCGTCGTGACCTTCAAAGGACAACCACGCTCTCCAAAGGCGAGACCAGCCCTCATATAATGCTACAACTCTCGCCCGTGTACAAGGAGTATGTAGAGGAGTGTCAGAAACATAACGCCCTGGACTTTGACGACCTTTTAATGTTGGCCGTCAAATTGCTGAAGAAGAAGCCAGACTGTATCGACATTGAACACGTCTTCGTCGACGAGTTCCAAGATACCAACACAACGCAGTTCGAGCTCATGGTCTTGTTTGCCGCAAAGCACGGTAATGTTAGTGTGGTTGGGGACCCGGATCAATCAAGTACGTCTTGTATGATTGGATGCGTACAGATGCTAAACTTTCACTATAGTATACGCCTGGAGGTCTGCAGGTGATGCTCATCTAGCCAGACCTGATCTTGTCTGACTGAATACAGAGGTCGAAAATCTTGCGAGAATGATTTTGCGCTTTCCGAACACGCAACAGATATATTTGGAGGATAACTATCGGAGTACTGGTGCCATTTTAGCCGCATCAGTCGCTATCATCTCAGAAGGTGCATTTCGAACCAAAGGGGATTCTGCCTAACTTTGCATAGACACGAATCGTCCACCAAAGACATTGCGAACATCTCACGCTTTTGGAGCAACGCCAACTCTAGGTTCATGTGCCGATGAACACGAAGAGGCTGCTTGCATTGCAGACGAGATCAAGAGGCTAAAGTTAATATCAGGCGGATTGCTCAAATGGAGTGACTTTGCGATTCTGCGTATGTCCTCCCTTGTCTCTTAGCACCATCACTGACTTGTCCAGTTCGGTTTAATGCACTCTCACGGAATATTGAGACGGCTTTACAGCGGGAGGGTATACCGAACCGTGTTCTCTCAGGTCATAAATTCTTTGAGAGAATAGAAGTATGCAATTGGTATTGTAGCTTTCGAATCCTGACTTTTGTAGATCAAAGACCTACTCGCCTATCTTCAAATAATTGACAACTTTGATTTCGATCCAGCTGCCCTCCGTATCATCAATGTGCCGAAGCGCAATATTGGCAACAAGGTGTGTCTGGATCGGATGGAAATGATGAACTCACATCCCTGCAGAGTGTAGAAGAACTGAGAAAGAAGGCACGAAAGATGAAAAAGCCTGTCATGCATGTGGTTGAAAAAATCGTGGATGGGCGCATTCCAGATATCAATCCTCCTGTGCTGAACAAGGCGAAGGAACTCGTTAGAACCATGCAGCGGCTGCGCAAACTATCCCAAGAGGTATGAGGCAGAGTTGGACGATTTCCAACAACCAAATCTTTCTCAGGGAATGTCTGTTGTCGATTTGATCCAAGAACTCCTGACAGCAATCAACTATGTGGAATACCTTAAGACCACGCAGCAAGATTGGGAAGCCCGTTGGGAAAACATACGCGAATTGATCACTTTTGCAACGGAAACCGTTCCTACGGCTGGAATGGAAACAACCCTCACTGTGCCCACATCACCAACTAGTACTGAGCCTATCCCTCTCTCGGCAGTGGGTGACGATGAGAGTGAGTCCTCATCCTTCGCGACACCCTTCATAGGCAAAGACACCCCTGAAGAGGACTGGGGCAGCCAAAGTAAGCCAATTCTCATCTTCGAGGATGATCAGGAGGAAGAAGAAGCGCCATCCCTGCTACCAGAAACGTAAGCTGCCCGCCCACGAGCGAAGAATGTATCTCAATTTGTTGCAGGATGACACCATTACGAGCGTTTCTTCAAGCAACTAGTTTGTCTACAGACACACTAGTTAACGAGGATGATACCCAGGAGGTGAGAGATACATATTCGACAGGAATATCTCTCAGTATTTCTCAGAAAGTCATTATCTCGACGTGTCACGCAGCAAAAGGGCTCGAGTGGCCAGTTGTGTTCGTTCCGAGCGGTAGGAACAACGGCAACTCTAAATTATCAACAACTGACATTCTCCAGTGGAGCAAGGAACCTTTCCCTTCTACCGTTCCGACGACACTGAAGAAGAAAGGTGCGCCGTACATCTTATTCAAATCGTTTCTCATCATGCATAGGCGTCTGCTCTATGTAGCCTGTCAATCATTATCCGCGTTTGCTACCAACAAACTTACGCCCAGTAGGCACTCGTGCTCAAGTATTGCTCTACCTCACTCACGCTGGAAGACGCAAGATTGGCGGTAAGTGACCAAGAAGAACTTCCTTACTAGTACCAAAATCTCGTTTCAGGAGAGTCAAAGGCGAATGACCTCTCAGAATTTGTCAAAGCTGTTATAGACAAAGACACGGCCAAGGTTCGCCAATCCCTAACACCATTCAAGTACTCATGGGTATAGACCATTTTCACTCATAACAAGCCCATTCTTCATGCGAAAGAGTTTGGAGTGCTAGGCAAGATTTTGGAACGAAAGGCACCAGACCCGAAAGAATGCGACGCAGGAGTCAGCACCTAGTGCGTACTGCTTTGGATACAACAGCGGCCACTGATGATAAAACATTCAGTCTTAAAAGCAAACCTGCACCCATCGCCTTCCAGGGGGTGAAAGGCAATCCTGAGCCACAAAGGCCCAATAACGCTGAAACAAGGCTCATTTCTGAGAGAACGGCACTTTCTGGTGAGCTCCTATGACCGGGAAACCGTGGATAATCTCAACTCTTCAGCAGCAACGTTCCAGACGGCCCGCTCCGTAATCCAGAGTGCTTCACAGACCAAATCTCCTCCACTGGAAACGGTCAGAAAGCCATCAGCACATGCTTTGACCTCGTATCAGAGGCCCGTGTCCTCTTATTTCTCTCAAGGCCAACCCGCCCCATCCTCCAATGGATCCGCAGTCCTTCAAAATGCCCATAAAACTGTAGAATCCCGTTCAAAAGGGCTATTGTTTCGTCCTCAAGCTAGCCCAGTCTCAAGTTCGATACCTCGACCCCTTGGAATGCCTGAAGAGAACAAGGGCGAGAAGACTCATCCCTCTCTAGACTTGATTGAGGATGCATTGAGCGCGGAGGCCGTTAAACCTCCACCTATTGCACCCAAGCTAGCCGGAACAAAGCGCCGCTTGGGAATGACCCCTGTCACCAAGATGCCTCGTTTAAAGTAGATTTACAATATCCCTTCCTTTAAAAATACCATCGTCCTTCTCAAATCATGTATGCTCCTGCCTCATCATAAAGAACCTATCGTGTATAACCAGAGAAAATATTGTACGTCTGCGGCGTTTATGACAGCTGGTAAAAATATGCACACGAAGATTGATCATGTCCATTCCCTCATGCATTACTGTTACGGATCCGTTCCAGGAGTTCTTGGATGCGGTATGGTTTCGTCTAGAAGGTTTCAGAGATCTCTCATTTGTCATAGGTCCAAGCGTACCATAACTTCGTTCATCCCAGCTTCGAGGGCGCTGTTTAACTGCTCACGCCGCGCATTACCAGTCAAAGCGATGATTCTGGAAGTCTTAAGCGCCATTATCTGCCAATGATGAGGTATTCATACCGTTGACGAGGTATGCGGCCGGCATTTTCAAGCCTTCTTAGCTCCCTACTGGCCTCCAGCCCGGACATGACAGGCTAAGATTGGTAAGTCAAGTCGAGATGATGAATAAATTTATGACCCAGACCATTTCGCAGTCCATAAGAATGCAGTCGAAAGGCTCCTCCCCAGCTTTGATGACGAGGTCAACAGCTTCGGCACCATTGACAGCCAAACTTGGTACACATCCATTCATTTTGAGTTGGCGGCTACGATGGGGTGAATTTCATGAGGATGATAGGTGGTGACAACATACCCAAGTATGGTCTAAGGGGAGATGAGTTAGAGTCATCGGTTGTAACTTACTTACGCGATTGGTTTGATTATCCTCGGCGACGAGAATACTTTCAAGGTTACAAGTTGTTCAATCTGTTGACACATAGATGGCTCACCGAAGCTTGGTGCTCGACCCCCTGTCGATATGAGGGTGCTGGGGAGTTGAAGGCTTCGGGGCAGGTTCTGTATGCATTTCGACGAAAAATCTAAACGTTGATCCCTTCTCCTCTACGGAATTTGCATCCACCTGAATAATAAGTATGCTTGTTGACTCCAACATATCGCATACCTCGATTTGCCCGTGAAGTAGGTCACATATTTTCCTATACATGTTATCAGATCCTTCGATGCGAAGTAGTCATGTGCGCACCTTGATACGAAGAGACCAAGGCCGGAACCGCCAAAAATCTCCTCGCTATTGGTTCCTCTTTGGAAGCGTTGGAACTGTAGCGTTGTCAACAAAGATATCAGAGCCTGGAGAAATTGCCTACTAGAATTTCCAGATCCTTTGGTTTGAGGCCGGGGCCACTATCTCGCACGCTCACATAAACGTAGAGGGAAATTCGTTCTCCGGGACCAATTCGCACCTCATCGCCTGGATAATTCTTTGGGGGCTTGCAACTTGCGTCATCAGGACGGCCCCGGGAAACATTCACGTTTATCTCGATGGCCTTCTTTGTGCTCAGCTGACTAAAACGAATAGCATTACTGAGAAGGTTGATGATTACCTAGGCAAAGGTTAGTGACAAGTCAAATGCATCTGTAAACTTACTTGTCCAAAGCGGACCTTGTCCGCCGAGACATAGTCAATGCCCAATCTCTGGATGGACGGGCCGAAATTTAGAGTATAACTGATTCCCTTGCTCTTCATCTCGTTGAAGAGGATAGAACATGTCTGGCGGACTTCTTGAACAAACTGGAAGGTCGACTCCTGCAACGTTAACAACTGGAGTTGCATGCGTGAAAGCGTCAAGATGTCGTTGACAATGTGGCCTGTACAACTTTGAGCTGTTTATTATGAAGAGAAGAAGACGGTACCTTGTGCCAGTCCACATAGTTCGATGGCGTTTAAGCTCTACGCCAGAGTTTGCATCGATATACAAGTACAGAATGCTACTTACCTCGAGGTCTTCGTCGACTGGACATGAAGATGAGTTGCAATTGCTGGGTTACTGGGATAACTTACTTTGAGCGAGCAACTGATTCGTTACCTGGAAGCCCGAGTCCTTTTGCAGGGCCTCCTTGAGTGCCTTACGAAGTTTAGTCAAGTTTGTGAATACAACGTTAGCGCAATTGATGACCTGGTACCCAAGGCATCAGATTTGGCTCGACGGCGGCCTCAGGCTTACAGCAGACACAGGCTGTCGCAATTCGTGGCTAGTCACGTCGACAAGAAGCTAGAGACTAAGTGAGTGAGGGTTGGGAGGATGAAAGGTGCAGTACCTCTTGGCCACGACGTCGTTCTTCTGCTTCCTTTCTACGCTCCTCCGCTTCCTCAGCTCGCTTCTTTAGGGACTCTTCGTATAGCCTGGATGCTATGAGGATAAAACATCGCATATGCGTCAAGATTACCGTGTTAGAGACATGTCTGTGACAATCTAGACACCCATCAGTAGGATGTCCTCCTCCTGTCCATGTGGAAACTCACTCCTACGAGGCCATTTACCCACCATCGAACGTAACTTTTGACCCAGTTACCGTTCGAGAAGACAAAATCGATTTGGGCATCTTCGTGTTTCCTCAATGCTTCCATGAGCGAGGATTGTACTGTTTTCCGGTAGTCCTCATGTACGTAATTGATCCTGCACTGAATCAGCCTTTAAAGACAATTGTCAGCATACAGACCAGTTTTCCTCGACGTTCGGAGGCATCTTGGCCATTTCGCGGAACCTGTCATTGCAGAGTAACATTTTCCCATCATTATTGATACGGAAGAGCCCCTATGTTGCAAAGACAACATTTCAATGTTAAAGAAATCGAAACAAATATTGAGACGACTTGCTGCAGGTGATAGATCTGTCAGAATTTGCACTTCCTTCGTTTGCTCCCTATCAGTCTGTGAGTGTTCACTCATCTGATTAGACAACGGCTTACTGGAACCGTCGTTCCATCTCCCGTTTACGTTTTCCCAATTGAAGCTGAAAATGAGCGCGGGCGAGTAACTCTCTCGAACTAAATGGCTTTGGAATGTAGTCATCCGCTCCAGATAACTGAATAGTCAGTGGGGAAATTACTTGAAGGAGGGTGTACTTACGATCCCCTCAGCTCTGTTTGTGTCTCCAGCCCGCGCCGATAGCAGGATAATCGGGATGTTACGTATCAAAGCATCGTCCTTTAGTGCATTGACCAATCCAAATCCATCAAGTACTGTATACTGTGAGTCAAGCTTAATACGTTTATGTCAAGCTCACCAGGCATCATCACGTCACTGATGATCAAGTCTGGTCGATACTTTCGAGCACTCTCCAGTGCCACAGCACCATTGCAGGCAGTACGAACATGACAAAATCGTGAAAAAATGTTCCTAATATACTCTAGTGATAGTCAGATCCCATTTTGACGACATATTCATCATTACCTAGCATATCCTGATTATCGTCGACGAGTAAGACCAGGTCGGTAGTATCAAAAGCGAATTCCGATGTCCTTGTCCCATCGAAGCTAGTGTATGAGTCTTCCGAGTCGCTCGGTGTCATGGCGTCCCCAGTGAGTCTCCATCTCGCCGCTTCAGCGACAATCGTTCGAGCGTAGTTTGGCTTCTTCGACTCCAAAACCTCGTTTACAAGACGAGTGGCTGGTAGATGTTCCTTCCCGAGAGGGAATGACGCGGTGAACGTACTTCCATGATCATTTCCATCGTCGGTATAGACCTTGGATGTCACAGTGACATCTCCTCCATGAAGATGAATAAATTGCTGCAGAAATTATTACACTTCTTGTCCTGGAGACCCAAATTGCTCACCTTTGTCAATGCCAGACCGATTCCCGTTCCTATTCGGCAGTGAGGGCCTGCTCCAAGGATACGCCCCTAGCAATCTCACCTTCGTGTGAGCGAGATGTCGCTTCAACTCGATGGAAACGCTCCCATATCTTGGGCAAATCTACAAGGATTAGCATAAGCAAACTCTGGCTCGAGATGACCAACCAGCCGCAGGAATACCAACACCAGTATCCTTGACGATCAGCTTCGCATGTGTATCCGTATAAACTACATCCACGGAAATGCTTCCGGCGAGGGTATCTTTTCAAAGTGAGTTCGAGACCAGTAAACTTGTGCATCACTAACATTTGAATGCATTTCCGATTAGATTGAAGATGATCTTTTCCATGTAATCCAGGTCAATGAAGAGAGCCCTCGTCTCGTTGGTGTCGTATGTGATAGTATACTGTAAGGGTCAGAGGGCATGTATCTTCGTGACAGGATTACTCACAGTGAGCTGTGCTTTTTCAATCACAGGGCGAAATACTGCAGCCAGATCGGCCACGTAAGGACCAAATTGAACAGGTGAGTAGCGTCCTGTCGTGAGTGAGAGGGGCAGACCAGATGGAAATGTGCCACTCACCTTCCAATCTGCCTGCTTCTAACCGTGAGAAGTCCATTAACGAGTCGACCAGTCTCGCGAGTCGATCTACATTGCGCGAAGCAGTCAACAGCTTGGCTTTGATGTGGACGTCTTTGATTTCCGCTATACAATCATTAAGCGGACCCCCAATCAGTGTGAGGGGTGTGCCTTTGATCTCATCAACAACATATTTGGCATCGACTTGAGCGGACCTACGAAGTTCGTGAGATGCACTAGAGAATAAAGACGATTTGGCACGATCAAGTTCCGCGAGTTCCCTGAACCAATTCAGACGACGAATCATCAAAAGACATCCGCTCACTCTGCCCTGCGAACCTCTTCTTCTCGGGCAAGACTACCGTTCAGCAATGAGCTCATAGAAGACCGCAAGACGTCGATCCACTTGCGGTAATCCGCATCGTAGTGACGGCGCGTATTGAGACCAAGGATCACGACACCCAGAGGAGCGCCATCGGCTTCCGAGGATAAAGCCACGACGACGGCATGGCTGATACGATCACCCCATCCACGATTCTCAAAGTCTTTTGAGACTTTGGGTGGTAGGACGACGCGAATTGGCTCCTTTTCTCGGATGGCTTCCTCGAAGGGCCATTCGAATTGGGGCGCATTTGAATCGACTGACGAGTGGGTGGGCTTGACGAAGACGAATAATTCGTATGGTATGAATGGGTGCTCTTCTCTGAGGCCGATACTCCCTCCCAGTCTCAATCTGAGCCGAGTAGCCTCGGGGCTAGGCCGCTGACGATCGTCGACCGCTGGCTTCGGTTGACCTTCGACCTCTAAATCAGTACCTGAGCCTTCAATCAGTATATATATAGTATTTGCACTGATCAGCTTACTAGATTCTGTGTCCGTCAGGTATAACGCAGCAAAAGGAATACTGTGGGAGGATGAGCATATCTGATAAAGGCCCAGTACGAGACGTACTCTTTGTCATTTTCTTCCAGGGTTGCGATTGTTGCATGGCAAAATGACTGTCGGTTCTCGGCAGTAGCTGTGTCAGAAGTAAGTGCCATCGGAAAAAGGAGCACGAGTATATGTTACCTGCGCGACTGCCTAGGACCTGAAGGGTATTAATCCTTCTCTCTGCCACGACTTTTGAGGACGTTTCGTGGGTATTATTTAACAATCCGGCAAAGTTTCCATCAACTCCCAACATTGGAGTCTGAGTGGCATGAGAAACTTAAGCAAAGATTTGGACGCGTACCCAGCTCCAGGTGTGATATGTCTCTTCAAGGGGCTGTTCATCTGATTCCAGTCGGTCCATGAACAGTAGATCGTCGCGCTTGGAGACGGGATGTCCCTTCAAGCATTCGTGAGACGCCGGCTAAGCGGATGTAAGTATATGAAGGATAAAGTGGCAGAGATTTACCCCTAATGAGTCCCATAGTTCTCCCCAGGCCTCAATTCCTTTAAGGCCGAAGATGCGGGGATGCTTTGCGGGGCCACTCATTTCTTCGGACGATTAGAGACGCTATATGAAATGATATAGAACCCACCTGCATATGCATCGTTGTAAATAAGCACTAAGTCCATGCCCCACCAGATCGCAGTGGGGAACGGGGCATTAAGAACAAGGTTCACTGCCTGCCGGAGGCAGAGGTCCCAATTATCTCTTGGTCCAAGCGGTGTGTTTTCCCAAGCATAGTTGTCCATCAGAGCGTTGACTTTTTGTGTGCCACCCAGACCGATGTTGATACCGAGACCAACGGTCGAGGAGCTGCCGGTTGAGCTGCTCGGGGTCGAGAGCGACACCTCTGGCCCCATTAGCAATCCTGGCAACTCATTAAGCTTGAGAGTTGGTTTACGTCTCCCTTTGCTCCGCCTAGTTAGGCGCGATAGCGGTCTCGAACGCAACCGAGGGGGGAGCGGTGACTGCACCGTCGAGGTTATCACAGTATACACGTTCTTCGCCACATCTGTGATCCTTGTTTTCGTCAGCTCGAGTTCAACAACGATCTGGCGGTCCTGGAGCTCGTCTTCCTCGTCCTGCCAAGGAACTCTGACCACCAGTCGATGGGTCGTGGTTGCGTCACTCGTCTCGACCCAGTTTCCGTACTCCATCAGCGCGTTGCCGGGACCTTAACACATCCTACAATCGCATCATGAGCTACAAATGTACGTTTAAAACGCACCTATGGCGGTCATAAACTCGTCTCGTGAGCCAAATAGCTCGCCAAAGGCTGGGTTTGACCAGCTGGGCTCGAGCGCAAAGCCGGCCAGCGAGTTGAGGGCCAGAGGAGGCATCAGAATCCATCCTGGAAACGGGTAAGCCTGGAGGAACGGAACGATGTGTTTGACACCGTCCACATTTCCGGCAGGCATATCGTGGCGACGATCAAGATGGCCCTTCTGCCGCGGCAGCTTACTTCGGCACCAAGGGCAGTCTCAAACTCCGATATAAAGACTCAGGGTATATTGACGCTTAGACATTATGATTATGAGCCTGCCAAGAAGACCATACCCAGCTCTCCCGTCCAGCGGGTTCCAGAGGGCTTCAAGAGAACGGTGCATCACCTAAAACATTGTCGTGGTAAATTGACCGTGTGATGAGGAGCGCGGTCGAGGGCCTCGTCGTTTCGTGTCCACGATGGGCATAGGAGTCGAAGACGGTAGTCGATCCAACACAAGATTATCCTTCAGTTCTGCACTAGAGCCTGACAAGGCAACCAAGCGCCCTTGTTCGGCCATGTCGCCTAGACTCGGTCCGCCGATCTCCCTTTCCAACTCGGCGATCAACCGCCTGGGAACCTCCTTTCTTGGGGGTCGACGAATCGGAGTTCTCGACCGTGAAGGGAGTGACGACTCTGGCGCCTCGTAGCTACCGCTGCTCCTTGTTCTGTGCGTAGGCATAGCCTCTGCGCTACGCGCTTTTTTCAGACCCAAATGCGGGTGCCACACGGCCTGGGGTCTCATCTTGTACAAGGATTCTCCATGTGCCGCGTTCATGACACTATGGATGGATCCTCTGGCGGAGACTGCGCCCTCGTGAGATCTGGGATAGTTTACCAGCGGGATGTTATTTGGGACAAACCCGATTTTGACACCTTGGGATGATCCGATATCACTCATCGTGTGGGTACAAGCATTTCTTCTGAAGCGTGCTGCTGGCACACTCCCAAAATATGGCATTGATCCAGTAATAGAAGTCGTAAGGCCGGACTGAGAATCGACTGCAAATGGCCCGTGAAGGCATGCTGAAGGAGAGTTTGGACTTGTCGTAGATTTAGGTTCTGGACCAGTCGGTGTAGAGGCTGTGATCGCTTGAACATGATCAACAGACGGTATGGGTTGATGTAAGGGAGTATTTCTCGTTTCCGCTTCGAGTGCGAAAGAGCTTGGGAGTTGCCCGTGAACCCCTGGGATTGGAATTGGACTCGTCGCACGACTCTGTCCATTCGAGTCCTCCACAGGTATACCAACTCCCTTTGATGAAGATTCATTAAGCTTGGAGTTGCCAACTTCTCGAATCGGCTTCTGAAGAGTTGGTGTAGCAGGAAGGGTGAAGGTCGATGCACCTTCACTGTGTTCTTCGCTGACCAGCTCGGGCATGGATGGAACCTGGATGGAACTGGAGATACTAGGCGGGAGCTTTCTGGGGACACGAAAGGGTCGGTGTCTTTCTGCACTTCCACTTGTCCCAACCCCCTTTGGCATGACTGGGACATGCTCTGCGTCGCTCCAGTCATGTACACGCTTGACATGTATCTTCACAGGTGCCATCTTTTTTCCTGGATCGAGATGAACCCTCCGATGGGTAAAGGGACTCGCGGAGTGCAAGTCTCCAGAATACGTCCGGTGTCTCCGACGAGATTTCAAGAAGAGGAAGAGAGAAACAAATATGCTGGTGACAGCCAGAATCGCCAGCACGACGCCTACAGCGATAGCCACGCGTGACGGCCCTTTGGCTCGGGTAGTCGTTGCATCAGCTTCGTAGCTGGATAATGTACCCACAACTTGATGAGCTGTTTCAACGACTTGAGACGAGGGAGGGGGATTGAACGATAAGACTGCGTTTGTCCGTATCGTAGTCGACGTTCGTGAAGCAGAATTGGGGCTCAAGGAGACGCTCCTAGTCCCTAGTGTCGCCATAGAACCTTGTAGAGGTGTAGGTCTGCTGGAACTGATCGTCGAGCTCCTCGTCGACGCCAGCGTCGTTGTGGATGGACGACCAGGAGTTGCTAAACAACAGAAGTAAGAGGTGATCAGCATTTCAGTCTGTGTTATTCTATCTGTTGCGCACCTGTAGCCATCTGAGCTATACCCAAATTCAAGTCCTGGGGTTTAAGAGGAGACAACGAACGCGACAAACTCCAAGCAAACATTTCAAATACGTTAGCCAAGCCAAACTATTCGCTTTCGCACGAGGAGTGATAAGCATACTGCGTGTCTCGTGCGCAAATCACCTGCAGGCAGCCAACTCAATGAGCAACAACATTATTGCACAAGAATCGTATTTCTCTTGTGTAGGGCGTGGTACAAGGGTCAAACTACTGGAACATGGTGAGAAGGGACAATATAACCTGCGAGAAAGCGATTATGAAGTCAATGCAACGAGCAGCATGCGCGTGGCGGGGGGCGAAGGTCTGGATGATGGGAGGATGAAAATGGGATGCACGAGTCAGAGTTACAGTCTCAATGTGGTGAGATCTTGTCCGACTGGCGAAGGAGTGAAAGAATTGAACCTCCGTTAGCACCCCGCAGTGTATATAGAGGTGGTGGCGGCAGAGCTTGGGACAAGATAATCTATTTTGTCCGTGGAAGGTTACCCAGGGATACGAGGCCGGCCATACGAGCTGTTGAGAGAGGGTTTGGTGTTATATGCGTGAGTGATCATCGGGGTCGCGCGACTACCGATGCAATAATGTAGGGTATGGTCGACTACGATGCGTGGGATGCGCGGCATCAAGAAGTGTTTTTGGCGAGAGCGGTGGGCGTAAGATGAAGTCCAAAAGTTGCGCGTGTACAGCTGGGGCCGAAGTGAGGAAAGAGAAAAAACAATCAATATCCATATCCACGACCGCCAACGGTCACGCCGTTCTGAGTTGGCATGACATGTCCGTGACTATGGGATCGTCCGTGGCCCATAACCTGCCCTTGGCCGTGTTGCAAGACACCCTGTGAATGCGAGTGTGCATGTCCAAGGCCGGTTGCCATATTGGGAGGTGCGGCATTGTTGGTGCCGGGAAGGGAGACATTTACGTGAATGGCCTGGCCCGCCGTCGTGCTAGCACTCGAATCCGAACGAGCACGTTCGACGCCATTGGGTGATACCTCGACACCCAAATCGGTATTGAGGAGCGCCGACGGTGCTCCACCTCGAGCAACGACAGCCTGGCTCAAGCGAGCAATCTCTTCACGAGACGCGACGAGAGCTTTGGACAGTCGCTCGTTTTCTACCGACAAGAATTCGACTTTGGCCTGCAAAGCCTGAAGCCAAGCCTTTTTGCGCTGACGGCATTTCAATGCAGCTACGAGTCAGTTAGCATCAAAACTATTTGTCGAATTAGGGATAGGCTGACCTTGACGGTTGCGCTCCAAAAAGTTTCGACGCTTTTCCTCCTCCGTCTCCGGCTTTTTGCTGGCGGCCTTGCCAGCAGTGCTGTTCGTCCGACCGTTTGCAGCAATGCTGATAGGCTGATTCCCTTCCATATACGCATCATCGTCATCATCATCTTCATCGTCTTCGTCTTGGTCGTCGTCTTGGTCGTCCACCTTGCTTGACCTTCGACGGCTAGCGCCGCGAGTTGCAACACCACCGGAAGATCCCTTTGCCTTTTTGCCACGAGGTGCCGGGGCCACCGGAGTATCCGTGGTCTTGCGTTTAGTTGCGCGTCGGGTGGGTAAAGGGGCAGCCGAAGAGGTGGGGCTTTGACTCGTATTGGTTCGTTGGGGCTGGCCAGAAACGGCCGATGGGTTTACCTGGTTCTGTTGACGCTGCATGCCTTGCTGTTGGGAGAGCAAATAGAGGGCCGAGGCGGCGTTGGAGATGGCATGTGATGCACTATCGTGGGATGAATATGTCTCTTGCTGGGGCGCCACGAACTGATTCTGTTGATTCATCGATTGCTGGTGCGCGGCATCCATCAGGGGCTGGTTCTGTGCCTCCAGGGTCATGGAAGTGGGTTGATGAATGGCATTAAGAGATTGATTGAGCGCTCCCGTAATGGCGTTAAGGGTGCCAGGGGTGATAGCAACATTCGAACCAGAAGATGCGCCGTTCACCAACGCGAAGAGGGCAGCCGTGTTGGGGGAAGGGGGTGGATAACCACCTGGGCCACCAATCAGCGGGGTAAGCCCGGTCCTGCTGACGTCGGGAGTGAGTCCTGTGCGCACAAACGAGCTATCGAATGCTCCCAGGCCGAGAGAAGGTGTCTGCTGCGACGCGGGGCCGGCGAGCATCGCTGGCGAAAGTGGGCCAGAACGCAACGACGAGGCGAGTCCCCATGCGCCAAAGCCTTGATCGGCAGGGCTCTCGAGTGCTGCTAGCGGCGGGAGCATCGGCTTTGCATCGTCTGCCGCGTCCTTTTGGTTTCCATTTGTCATCCCAGACTTTGTGGCATGATTCAGGGCATTGGCAGAGCCGTCTGTGTCATGCTTTGGCGTGTCCGTGGCCGACGAGTGGGAAACTGCAGACGTGGATGAAAACGAGTGTTCAAACGGGTTCGGCTCGAGGTCAAAGTTTGACCGCGGGGGCGGTCTGGGAGCTCTTTGGACCGTCTTGGGCGGCTGGGCGGCCTGCAGCTGCTGCGTTTGTGCCGGCTGGCTTAAACCGTTCGTTGTCGTTGCAAACGACGGCGGGGAAGTCGAGCGCTTGGTCGGGGCGGTAGGTGAGGTCATGAAGTGCCACTCGTTCCGCTCGCGAAAGCTCCTGCGTCACTGCGATGGCCATTGTCAACGTTGAAAACAACTATAAACGACGTGTAGAATACTCACAAGTTTTTGCAAAATTATTTACGCGGTATGGCGTCAGTGGTTTGGTGACGTTGGAGGCAAGCTGGGGTGACCCAGCCTCAGTCCGTCGCCACGACAAGCTACACCTCGAACGGCCAGATTGTCTCTGATATTTCACGCAATAAAAAGAAAAGGTCCCAAATGCGCATGGTAACTGTTCTGCAAAGTGTTTAAATACAATGGCCATCTCTTTTTTGCTGACCCGCCGGATTGATTCATGCTGAGCCCTCCTCGCAGTCCACGATCAAAACCCTCGCTTCTCGCAACACGACACCTTCCATCATCATCTCCCATCGCTCCGTGCGAGCCCTCTCCAGTTCCATCGCCAACGCCTCGCGGTACTCTCGTGCCCGTGCAAGCGTCTCATCGCGTTTCTTCGTGGTCTCCTGACTTGCTCTCGTCTTTCGTGTGCCACGTGCAGAGATAGGCTCGGCCTCCACTGACGGAACCGGCGAACTACTTGGTACTTTGTGGCTGAATTGACGTCGTAGAACCGCTGTCGACCGTCCACGACCACGTTTTGACAATGCGGGAACGAGCCGAACCGGATGAGAGGAGTCCATCATGGGCGTGGTGCTTCTGCTGGATAGTGACGAGGGCGACGCCACCATCGATGCTCTGCTAGTCGATCCAAGACCGTCAAGGAACATGGGCAAGTCATTTGGCAGAGTATTGGGATTCTTAAATAGATCAATACCGGATACTGGCGAGGGTGGAGTGATATGTACCTTTGGGCCGGCTGGATTCTCAAGGGCGCTCCAGTCCATACCATCGAATACAAACGAATCTAGACCGAATTCGGGGTCGACTGGTGTCGTAAGCCTTGAAGTAGAAGCGGTAGATTCCGTTACCGAAGGTAGCGTAAGTCCTAGCGATTCCAACAGCCCAGATGCAAAAATCGTGGGATCCTCCACTTGAATTTCTGTTGGTTGATGTGCTGGGACTCCAAGCATTCGATCCAGCGCCAGGAGTAGCTCATCGTCCGGTTGGTGGAGCCAGGTCTCATTGAGAAGGGTAGATTCGTTGAGGGTCATCGACAGAGATGCTGGTGTGGGGTCGTTGTTTGAAGGTAGTCCTCGAGGTCGAGTAGGCTCGTTGAGAACGCCGCGGGCGTTTTTCCAGCTCTTGACATTCCGTTCCAAACTCTTGAGTACCGAATCCAGAATGTGAATGTCCCTCATCTCCTGGAAATGCTCTGGGACCTCGTCGGGTTGGAATGGATATGGTACTATCCAGTCTTCAGCTCCAGCGGGAATTCGATCCATCCGCCGTCGTTTGGTCGGACGAGGAAGGTCAACATTGGTCGGGCTGGGGGTACCCGGTTGACCAAATGTGCCAAGAAGTGCGGAAATATGTGCCTGGAACTGGTCTGGAAGTACTTTTGACTTGTACATTTGGTCAATGAGGGCGCGGAGCACCACGGCGACGTTGGGATCTTGGATAAGCCGATAAAGAACGGCCTCTCGATGATTCCTCGGCGTGAATATCGATGATGTCGTACGCTCAGCCCTTGGGGAGCGTCCTACAGTCTGTCGTTTTCGAGCGCTGGCTTTGGCGCCTTGACTAGTCGAAGAAGTCGAGGCCGTTGGTATTATTGGTGTGGCATTGAAACCTGTAAAAGAGTCTAAGGAAGAGGGACGTTCAGATACGCAGGAACCGGATGGTGCAATGGTCCCCACATTTTGATCAAAAATGTCAAAAATTCCAGGTTCATTCGTCGCATGACGAAGATGTGTATCAGCATTCGTAAGAGCGGATTGCTCATACGTTGGGAGTGCGAGCATAAAGCTAGGCAACGTCTTGGGCTGAGGAGGAGACAGCGACGTTTCGTCGTCGAAGAGGGGATCGAAATCCGCTACTGTGACATCGGCAGACATTATCGAAAATTTCCAGAGCCTGAGTGCCCTGCAAAGGAGAAAAAGGCCTAGTCGTCGTAGCGGTTCAAGGTTGAGACCCAACCATCACCGATAATGGACGCGCCAAAGACGCCAGTCGCCAGTTATCAAGAGCTGGATGAACATGATACGGTTGTGGATGCTGATTTGATTCTTCAACACAAGGAAAACATCCAGCCACTCGCCAGCGGTCGGCGTGCAGCTGCATTGGCGGGGTCGCTGCTCGCAACTCCAAAGCAAAAGGAGACGCGTCTCGCTGCAGAGAGAGCCCAAATGGAAGAGGATGTCGAGCTGGCGATGGACAACGACGACGACCCATTGGCGGCATGGATTCGCTATGTCAACTGGACGGTAGACAACTATCCACAGGGCGTCTCAGCTGAATCAGGCCTTCTGGAACTTTTGGAGCGCGCGACCAGAGTCTTCTCTGCCGACCCACGATATAGAAACGATATGCGTTACCTTAAGTTGTGGATCCAGTACGCGTCGTGTGTCGATCATCCAATCAAGATATTTTCGTATCTGAATACGAATGAGATTGGTACGGCATATTCCTTGTTCTACGAGGAATATTGCAATGCGCTCGAGAAGAGCGGGAGGTATGTTAATTGTCCCAAGTTATATCATGTCTAAGCAATAAATAGGCGAGAAGAGGCGATGGACATGTATGATATTGGCATCGCTCGTCGGGCCCATCCACTCGCCCGACTCCAAGCAAGAAAACGCGACTTTAGTCTACGAATGATCAACTCCCCTCTTCCCTCTACAATTCAGGCGCCTGCGGAGGCATCATCGCGCAGCACTGGCAGAGCGGCTCTCGGTGAACGCAAGAGCAAGAAGCCGGCCACGGAGAGTCGTGCTCCGGTTTCGAACAATCAAGCATCGACGAGACAGAATAACTTTCAGATCTTTACCGACGGAGATGCTGCCTCGGGGGATGGGAATGCGTGGCCAGAACTCGAGACAAGGGATGCTCAGCGCAAGGAAAACTACCGCTCAGCAGTACCTGCGCAAGGAGAGGTCCTAAAGCAATCTATCTTGGATGCACCGCGGACTCCCCGTGTGGAGGTTTATGTAGACGAGGTTTGTCGTCTCTCCTTCCCGATCAGCTTCTGAGCGAGACGGCAGGAGGATGTACCCAAAACGCCGGCACGTCATACAAGGGATGAAATATCCACACTCTCGGCCAAGAAACCTGGCATGGACACCCTCAAGAAAGATCCACTCCGTAATCACATTGCATCGGCTCCAGAACCGGCGCCAGTGGGCAAGGAAAAGGGAAAACAACCTCTGAAAACAACCAACTCATCAGGATCCAAAGTAGCCGCCAGCTCTAGCTCAAAGCCAAAGTCTTCAAGGAGTCTACCCAGCATCAAGCCAAATGAACGGCTGCAGATCGACGTCTCCATGCTGGTACTCTCAGATGGAACGGAGATTCATCCTCTTGAACGAAGAGCGCGTGACTTTGGTGTCGCAGATAAAAAATGGCCTGATCCTTCCCCCGAGCAAATGGCGTTGCCTGGGGCTTTTGACGATCCATTCAGTCCACGAGCCGGTGATCATCATACAAAAGTTGACTTTGAGGGAACAAAATCTATGGCATTGGGTAATACTACATACACCGGAATGTCCAAAGACCCGACAGTGACTATCAATACCAAGGAGGCTCTTATGGCAGTCTACGGAATGTACAACTCGCCAACAAAGAGTATGACTGGGAATGCTTTCCAGAGGTCGTTGGTAGATCCCAACCAGGCCGACCTGCCTACGCCAATGCCACAGAGCGTATCCAAGAATGAAAACGCAGGACAGAGAACGCGTGAGTTGTATAAAGGGCTTTTCTTTACGAAGCTTATATTTTACAGCGTTTCAGCCATTTTTCGAGGAGTCGACCCCCGCAGCGAACAGGATCTCAAGCGAGAACCAGCGAACACCAGGCATGGCATTTCGAACGCCAGGAGGTAAACTGAGCCGTTCCATTTTCGTCTCAAATCTGACAATCCTAGCATCGAAGGGCCTTTCGACTGGAAAGCGGACACTAAGTCTCAAACGGGCTCTCCAACCGGTGGGCACATTTGCCGAGGAGGATGAAAACGATGAAGAATATGAGCCTGTGACTCCTGCTCCAGTACGCCAGGCAAAACCTCTGGCAATCATTCCGTTCATGGACGAGGTCCCAAAGTCGTCACCAGTCTTCCAACCTCGACCGAATGCCCAGCTTCAAGGTGACGAAGATGATGGACCCCAGGACGAGGAAGATATATTCTCTGCACCAAAGCCAAAGGTCGCATTTCAGCCTTTCCAAGATGAAGAAGATTTCGAGGAAGCCGTATTCCACGACGAGGATGCGAGAGAGGTTCCCGAAACAAGTGATGACGAAATGGGGGAAGAGTACAATGAGGAAGAGGAGGCCGAGTACGAGGCTGGTCCGCACCGATGGGCACCCGCACTCACGCCCATCACGGAGAGGACGTATGAGCACACAGGAAACTGGACGACTCCACTGCATATTCGCGATCGGACGGTAGCGGAGACACCGTTTGCCGAACGAGATGCGTACGAGCAAGCGGAGCGATTGGCGGCAGAGCTCCAAGCAGCGGATAATTTGGCCGACCCTGATGCTTCACAGGCATGGGAGGAGCCTCCAGATGTGGAAGAAGATGCGGGGCTTGTCTGTGATCCCTACACAAAGTCGATGACTGCACAACTCATCGAGAGATTGCCCATGCCCGCAGGCCAACATGACCTGCGAACTCAGACATGTGGACAACTGGAGAGGTTACAAAAGTTCTTCGATCCGAAGGGCAGAAAGTCTTCAGGCTCGAAAAGAGGAGAGGATGCTTACATCCTGAACCTCGACGGCGATGAATACGAGGTCCACCGCAAGCTAGGGGAAGGAGGTTTTGGAGCCGTCTTTCTAGCCGACGACTTGCAACTTCTCGGCGACGAGAACGAGGACAGCAATATGAGTTCCGCAGTTGTGGCAATCAAGGTGGTCAAGCCCGCCATTCTCTGGGAATCATACGCCCTTGACCGAATACACAGCATGGTAGACGAGAGTACGCGACGGTCCATCATCTCTCCTCGCTCATTATACGTCTACGAGGATGAGTCGTACCACGTCTTGGAATTTAGCAACCATGGAACATTACTCGAAGCCGTAAACAAGGCTGGAGATCTCAAAGTCGGATCCGGCTTGGGTGGTGCTGCGTCGACGATTCCGGGCATGGACGAAATGCTCGCAATGTTCTTCACCGTCGAGCTTCTTCGAACACTCGAGGGACTTCACTCTGCCGGATTTATCCATGGAGATCTCAAGATTGATAACTGCATGGTACGACTGGAGAAATCGGACGAGGGCTTGTCCACTCAATATGATCCATCTGGCGGTGGAGGTTGGTCGAGTAAGGGTGTAATGCTGATCGACTTTGGGAGGGCGATCGATACGAGCCTATTCCCGCGTGGAACCTCGTACGTGACGGGGTGGAAGATGGACAAACGGGACTGCCTTGAGATGCGGGAAGGTCGACCATGGACGTACGAGACAGATTACTACGGACTTGCCGGAGTCGTTTTTTGTTTGCTGTACGGCAAGTATATGGAGCTGCCTGTAGTCAAGGATGGGATCCAACGACTCCCAGCGACGCTGAAGCGGTACTGGAAGACAACACTGTGGGAACGGTTATTCAGTGCGCTGCTCAATCCAAACGGATTCGGGAAATCGCTGCCCATTACGGACGAGCTACGCATGATTCGTCGAGATATGGAGACATGGCTCGTGGAGAATGGGAGTAGGTCGACCAGACCGGTGCCTTTACGTGGACTACTAAAGCGGTTGGAAGCGCTGTCATGTTGAAGACACTATGTGACATTGCGAGAGCTGAAACGACCTGATATTTGGTAGATTTGCGCTTATGTATTTATAACCAGCATTCTCTCTTAGGCGATGAACAGAATAGATGTATCCTAATTGCTTTTAGCTTGATCCAAATTGGGGAGAATATACCTACCATCGGATGAGAAGCGGAGAGCTGCGGTTTCTGTGAGTATTTTGAGCGCAAAATCTCCCTGCAGTCAAGTTACATCAGAATGAGTCGCAAAGACAAGGAGTATGTACCGAATAGAAACCAGTAGTTGTTGGTACGTCTGGTTGGGTTGAGCGTCCATCGAAGTGATGAATGCGTAGGACATTGCCCCGGTTGCTTTACCCGCTTCGACGGCATCCGCACTCGTTTGCGAGTCCTTGCAACCACTCCATGAGATCTATGATTACGTAAGTTCAGAATAGCCTCAGGATACAAGATCCCGGTGAACACTGCTTACCACGTCGGCTTCGCTTCCTTTAGCCTCCCTAGCTTTCTTGGTAGCTTTCGTCTGACTACCTGATGCAACCTTGAAGATATCCATGCCTGCCTTGAGCACGCCACCCATGTCCTTCTTGGCATACGCCTGTATGGCAGACATGGCGCCCTTGCCGACCTCCAAGGCCTGGTTGGGTTCCTTGATTTTACCTTACTCGACATGTCAATATTCACTCTATGGCGTAGAGGGCGATCGAACGCAACAAAGTCTACGTACCTTCAGTGGAATAGATGTATGGAAGGTCAAGGACCGAGCCCGAGTGACAGGACTATGCAACTCAGCATCGAAATAAACAGAAGAAAGGTGCGAGAGGATACCTACATCGAAGATAGCCTACGGGATTCGGAATTAGACATTGGTTCATTCGGTTGATTGCAAACGCACCGTCAGCCTACACCCGATCGGTAGAGGGCGAACCATGATTTCGTGCATGTCATCATCGACGAGATGCCCAGCCGTTTCATGGTCCATAGGATATATGACCTCGTCATAGCCATCGCCCTCGTCGCCATCGTGGTCTTTGGTTTGTCCACCGTGTCCAGAGTAGTGGAACCAGAGGGAGTCGTTGGGACGCGCATCTCTGACGAGCCATTGCATAGCTTGAATCTATCATCCATTCGCACCCACTTTTAGTACGTGATTTTAAATAATTGGAAGGGGCTTACGATATTCGCACGGGTAGGGAGCTGTCTGTGATGCGTTGCGTCGTCAAGAAGCATCACGATATCTTCTGCCTTAAACCCAAATCGACCTGAGGTCCTATTCAGTCAAGCCCAGGAAGGAATTGGAGGGTGCACGCACGGATCAGGAACTGCTTCATGTTCTTTGCATCATTAATGCACCCTCGAAGTTCGCCACTCGTTCCTTCGTAGTTGATGCCAATACACAACGCCTTTTTGCGACCCGTGCACTGCGAATATTGGTACTGTTGTTGGCGTGTGTTCTGGCCGTATTGAGGTCCATATTGCGGCGTCGCAGGTGGCATATCTATACATGACCATATAAGTGACTTCTGGCGACAGCTACAGTGATCATATGACAGTAGAGAAACGCACGTGGATTACCCATAGGCGCACTGTAAAACGCGCCACCTGAATGATCGCCCACCCATTGACCACCGGGTGATGCGGCTTGACCGCCGACAGTTGGTGGTGGTGCGTTCATGTATCCAGACGGAGGCGGCTGATATCCTGGCGCAGGCCCATCCCGTGGGTTCCACGAATAAGTGGAGGAGCCTCCACCAGGAGCACCTCCTGGAGCAGGATAGCCGCCTCCCGGAGGCCCATATCCAGAAGGCGATGGGCCACCTGGATATCCGGATGGACTGGGTGCATATCCCTGCATAGGAGGGGCTCCTGGAGGGAAATATCCACCACTACCAGGCGGTGGAGGACCGCTGGGCGCTCCATATCCCCCTGGTGCACCATATCCAGGTGCGGGCGATGGGCCGCTACACCCAGTTAACCAATATCATCAGTAATCCCATAGCTGAAACCAATCTCTTATCGACATACCCAGGGAATCTGAGGTAATCGTTAGTATCTGTTCCATTTATAATCGCGAGGTGGTTGGACGCACCCAAAGCCACCAGATGGCGGAGGAGGGCTTCCCCAGTTTTGCTGAGGAGGCTGATTGTTACCGGGGAAATTTCCTGGATAATTACTATTCCACATCAAAGGTCGCGGCGGGGTCCAAGTTTGCTGGGCGTCTTTCAGTCAATTAGCGCGAACAGCTCTGCTCTCGACAGCACAGCATGCAGGGACAATCGGCAGCAGCCAAGCATTGCATAATCATACAGTACAACAGATGTATTCAAGTCTCCGCCCTCTGGCTCTATCTCCTCTCTATCATGTCTCTCTATTTCCTTATTTCATCGTCATCATCGTCATCAATATCCCTCAGTGCAACTCCAAGCTGATATGCATCCACTGCTCTTGCATGGCCTTGACCGAGGATCGCCTCATCTTCGTCATCAGACTCTGCGACGACAAACTTGACACTTTCATCAATCGGTTCTGAACGCCCTTCTTGACGTTGATGATCATGGCGGTCGAGAGGATGATAAGGAGTGGGTGCATAGCCAGCCTTGTGCGCGTTTCGACCAGTAGTACGGTATAAATGACCGAGGAAGGCAAGACATGTGCCAAGACCCATTGTAACCCTACGGATGATGTCAGCTGGAGAAAAGCGGTTAGAAACTCGAGACTCACCCGCCGATAAAGATGAAATAGAAGAGTGGATATAGCTCCACAATACCCCACGCCACACGCAAGTCATTGCTCGAGCTAATATATACGATTCTGCATAGAATCAGTATCTCTGATGAAATGACAGAGGCACGAGTTACCCCGATGAGATAAAGATCTACGAGCGGTCAGCTCGACTGGGTGTACCCGTACGAGAAAGACTTACAGCTGAAATAATACCTTTATCAATGATGCCGATGGCATATACCTCCAGCATGCGCACAAGACCCGCTACCGTAAGAATCGCCCCGAATGAAAAGAACTAGATGCATCACTCAGTACGAAAAGAGTAGTGGCAAGAAGGCACATACGATGATAAATGCCCCTTTTTCCTTTGGCTGAAGCATTTGCACGAGTCCTGTGATAATCACCCTACACATTCTCGGTCAGCCTGGTACCGCATATTTACGATAGAAGGGTCAACGCACACAATTGCAGGAACTGTGGTCCGTCTACCATTGCGCGAAAGTACGAAGGAGATGATTCCACCTATACACCCTGAAACTCTGTCAGAAAGCATACTTCGTCAATCCAAACGGGGTGCCTACATATGAATCCGATCCATATCGCCCCAAGGCGCCAAAAGTTGAAGACGCCACACATGATGCCCTACTGGTTGTGAGATGAGAACAAACGCAGGAATATGCACGTACTGAAATGCACAAAATAAGACTATCCCACGTCTCTGGACTCTGATCTCTCCAGCGTGGTACCGCGAGCGACAGAAGAAACGCGTAGAATCCGTATTGTATCAGGGCTGAGCCAGTGATAAACTGATTCGGTCAGTACACGGGATTAAATATAATGGGATGCATCGTACCGGTTCCGCACATGTAAGGACTGTTGCACGCGTCGCCTTATCATCTAATGGACATACGCCGCCAAGTACGAGCACGCCAAACAAAGCCTGAGTCCACCCAAATGCGGGGTAGCTCAGCCCAACGATACGATGAGCAAGAACCATCCATTTGCGGAAAGCTGTACCCTCGTGAATGTGGAGTTTGAGATACGTGCCAAGGAGAATCTGTGAGGCGATGGCAATTTCGATATAGGAGGCGAGTTTCCCGTGAAGAGATGCCGGAAATGTGCGACCTCCATGCGTGTGTCCAAGTATATAGCCTCCGATTGTCAATACGAATCCTGTTGCCTGCCATCGGTTCTTGAGTGTTTATTCTTCTTGTGTAGATGGAAAGGTATTCACCTGTAATGGGACATGCCATCTCGCTCTACATCATATAAGTGGCGGTTCAGTGACGGTAAGCAGACGCCGAGGAAAACGGGCAAACCTGGTGAAGCCAAAGATGAGTCCAATGGGGAACATTATACACCAAACAACGAATTGCAGGGCGATATGTACAATAATGAGTGCGTCGAGTTCGCCGTCTGCGTTTGCACCACCATTGTCGTGGTGGTCATGTGCGTGGACCAAAAACGGCATCCATATCAAGGCTAATATTCCATTCCAACTACTTGGAGCCAACAAGGTCACCATCCTGAGACACGCCAAGCAGAGGACGAGGACGAAGAGAGGAAACAAGATCGGCGAGTTGACTGACAAATAGACCACGACTTTGACCCGACCGCTTCCCGAAACCCAAAAAATAAAACTATAAATTATATTCTAGTCGAATGGCGCAAAGTTTGAGCGCAGAGTGCACACCGCTCAAGCTCAAATACGATGCCTGCTTCAACGTCTGGCTCGAGGAATATCTCTCTCCACAGTTAGGGATTTCGTCCCCTTCTCCAAAGACGGGAACATCTTCCTCTTCGTTGCCAAAAGGGGCGAATGCAAACGCAAGTGAAGATGCAAAAGCGCTGCGAACCAAGCGCATGGCCCAAGCATACGAAGACAAGTGTGGGCCAGCCTGGAAGGCTTATAATGCGTGCATAACAGTATGTTCAGAGCCATCTCACATCTGTAAATACTGAATGACAGCGTCTAGAAAGCCGTCAAGGAGCACAAACTTGAAGAGTTGATCACCCAGGCGCGCGAGGAGAATCCTCTGCGCGAGCTTGAGAGTCACCTCGACCGCACCCACTCTCCATAATCACACTGTTTCCATTTTCATCCCCACTCGCCGTGCGGATCATTCCCGCTGTATCACTAGTGACGCACGTTTTATTTCCTTCCCTTGTCGCACAATAAGACACGTCATCTTAAACCGACAGGTACTATTGAGGTGAACAACACGACTATTACAGTGCTCTACACTACTAGGCTCGTACATCCGCGTTTTTTGATCGTCCTGATCTTTTGGTCCATCGCATAACTCTTCTAAGCCTGGATAGCCTTCACGACCTCTGCGAGTCTCCTCAGCCCCTCGTCTACATCATTCTCATCGAGTAGACTAAACGCCGCGCGCACATATGGCGTCGCACGTCCAAGGACGAAGAAAGACTTGCCGGGCAGCGCGAGTACGCCTGCTTCGAGCGCCTTTTCTTTGATCACTCGCTCAGAGTCACCTTCTGGTGCAACCGGTGTGGATGGAAGATGAAGTTTGATCCTGGACCGTCGAGTTAGTACCTTGCAGGAGTTGCAGAACAGAGGACGCACCAGAAAAACATGCCTGCCTCTGGGGTCGTCCACTCGGCCAATCCAGTCAAGTGCTTTTCGAGTCCTCGTGCAAACACGTCGCGCTTGCGTCGGTAGAACTCGGAAACCTTGCGGGTGTGCTCGAAGAATGTTTCGTAGCCCCAGTCCGACAGGAATGTGTAGGCAATAGCCTGTGTTGTGCTAGATACTTGTAGGTTTGCGCTCGCAGTCTACATTTCATGAGATTCGTGTATAATTGTAAAGAGCATACTCACGTGCATGTTGATTGCTTCTACGAGTGCCCTAGGACCTGTGACGAGCCCTAATCTCAAGCCGGAAGACAAGATCTTGGAAAAGCTGTCGAAGCGGAGGACTCGTCCACGCGGGCGATCGTTGTAGCGCGCCTCGAGCTCCCAGTATGACGGTGGCCTGGGAGCGCTGCCAAAGTAGAGGTAGTAATATGGATCATCTACGAACAGGAAAGATGAGAGAGTGTGCGTGACAATGGCACAGTCGACGTACCCTCCATGATGATAAAGTTGTGTTCGTGGGCGAGTTGGAGGATGGCTTCACGGCGTTCGAGAGAGGTTGTGACACCGCTTGGATTGCAGCCGTACTGTATCGAGGTAAGACGTTGTAAACTAAAGGGAAGCGGACATACGGGGACAGTGTAAAAGACTTTGGGCTTCGGCTTGTTGGCTGGCCAGTTTTCGAGAGCGTGCCGCATGCTCTCAACGGATGCACCGTGCTCGTCGGTGTCAACCTCTGCTCGCCGTGAGTGCATGTCTGCCAGTCTCGACGGTCTACATACCTACGCAGTGCGCGTGTTGGCCGACTAGCAGTGGAACGACGCCACTGGAAAAGTCAATGAGGACATGAACTTGTCAATCATAGTTTACGCACGCATATACCGGGGCTTCGACAAGGACAGATTCGCCTGGGTTCAAGAGCGCGAGAAAGGCCTGTCGAATAGATTAGACATGACCCAAGAACTCTATAGAATGCGCTGACCTTGTAAATGAGATCCTGACTACCAGCTCCGACGGAGAGATCCCAATCAGGTGCCTGTGGACGATTATGGGCGACCTCTTGAAGGCCCATGAACCATTTATGCGCACGAGGTATGCCATGAGTTGGACCATATTGAAGTGCTTCTTCGAGTGTTTCACCCTTGAGTTCGATCGTCTTCTCGGTTACGCCGTCGAGCGGGGACCGGACAGTGATGGCAATCGAGGTGATTGGGAAGAGACCCGGGTTGGGTTTCCCAGCGAGCATGGAGATCATTCCTGGGACCTTTTCGTGATGGAACAAGCCTCGGACTGTCCTAATCGTTAGCCAGGATTGTTGTCGAAGGAGAGACTCAGGACTGACTCGGACTGGGCAGTCTGTTCTTCGCATGCTCTGAAAGAAAGTCTGCATAAAATGAGGATGGATATGCCTCGATGCTGACGTTTTCAGTCTCCTTGAGGCTCTGGACGGCTTCGACGGGGGTGACAGGAGTGGCGACCTGTTGCTTGTCAATTACAAGAAGTAGATACGATCTTTACAAGACTTACTGGCATTTTACAAAGCTGGATGGGTGTTACAGCGACCTGGTGGACTCCAAGGGGGGCTTATATCTTGCAGCCGTCTCTCTACGGCCGAAACATGAGTTTGCCTGTTCCGCTCCGAATAAATTAAACTAATTAGTCATCGCGTGTCTTACTGGCTATGCAATGTTCCGTCCGTTTTATTTGCTGGACCGGAACTTGAGCCGGTGTCGCCACTAGCGTTTGGATCCGGCAACGTCGAGATGGATCACGGAACTCCCAAGCCTGCGCACCTGACTTGGACGAACATTGGTGTCGGATTATTGTTTCTCCTCCTCGATGCTTTTCTCAGCTGGTATTTTGCTCTGGGACTCAGCACGTCTCTTCTCGTCGCCGCTGCACGATGCGTCGTCCAGCTCACTGTCATGGTACACTCTCAAAGATTCGTCTACACAATTGGTTTCATATTTTTCAAGGGCTTCGTCCTTCAACGCGTGTTCGAGACGGATTCACCGTGGGCGGTCGCAGGCATAACATGTGCGTCATTTTATTCGAACCTTCTAGATCTCCCACTAGCTACCTTTTATTCTTCTTTGGTTTATCCCACCTCACGTGCGCTTACTCGGATCTTGGCTAGGTCTTCTGATCCTTTTGGGCACCGTTGAAGTTGGTATGTCGCTCCGTTTTCTCGGACCGTTGTCCCCCCTCAAGTCAATATGTGGCGCTTCGCTCCTTGATCTTGGGGGAGGGGGTCCCCCTCTCCCTTTACGCTGTTCTCAATCCACCCTGCAGTGATCAACAAGTCGAAGCGGCGGTTCACACACATGGTATGCATCTCTCACACCCCTCTGATGGTTCTTTTTACTCTTTTCAGTTTCCAACGGTCCTCGTCTCCATGATGTCGTCCGCCATCCCTGTTTCTATCCTCGGCACTCGCTTCGCCATGGGTTACACGCCGTGGTGGCAGCCAGCAGCATATATCCCCGTCGTTGGTATGCTCTGTGGGAACACCATCTCGGCAATTGTCGTCTCCACAACGAGCGTGTTACGCGATATCAAGTAATGTCCCCTTTACCCCTCTTCCCTCTCTTTCGCAAATCTCCGAACGCTCGACTTATAATCACCGGCGTACAGGGACAACCGAGATAAAGTGGAAATGTTCCTCGCTTTCGGGGGGTCTGTTCTCCTTTGGTTCGCGCATCATTTGGCGTCTGACACGTCGTTTTCCCTTCGCGGACAGCTCTCGCTTCGAGGCATGTAAACCAATCGCCACCGAGGCGCTCCGACTCGCATTGACGCCGACGCTGAACCAAATGAGGTGAGTCCTGGCGGCCTCTTAGTGACATTCGCCGACCTCTGACGCCACATGTAGCGTAATTGGCCTGATTTCAATTCCTGGTACGTCCTCCGATCAGTATCATTGGATTTGCCGGCCATCCATTGCTGTCACGTCTGGACCCCATCGCCACTCTGCAGCTCAATGCGCTGTAATTTAGGTATGATGACGGGCGCGATTCTTGGAGGTAGTTCGGTGGAACAAGCAGCTCGTTTGCAGAGTGGGTACATTTGCCAGCCTGGGAATATATTGCTGACAGCACCCAGTGGTGATCATGTTTCTCATCTCTGCCGCGACGGCTCTGGCAGCAATCATGGCGACTACACTCGCATGCGCAACGGTCGTCGACCAAGAGCAGCGTATCCGCGAGGAGCGCATTTCCGAAGGAGCGGCAACAGTATGGATTGTACGGGACCGGATTAGTGGTGCGGTACTTGACGCGCTCCGGTGGCCATTCTCGCGACGGCAACCCAGCCAATCCGAGGCTTAGGGAGCTCGTAGGGGCTTACTTGGTAGTCCGCCGGAGATGGGGGTCCACTTACCAATCCTCGTTCGCGCATCGTCTATAAAAGCAGCGGAGGGTGTGATATAGTCATTCCATCACAAACTACAACTACATCAATCAAGAACATGTGCTGGGCGACTACGTGCAACAAGTGCGGTAAAACTACGTGGGCGGTGAGTATACCGAAACTATGGGATGATCCCCGATTAATTGTAAATGGCTTGTTTTGTCGATTAGGGGTGTGGCCGACACGCTGAACAGGTAAGCGGGGGCGCGTACGAGTGATCGCGGCGTCTATTGGACAGCGCTGTTGAAACGCCGTATCAGGTTATGAGTAAAGTCCCAGAGGAGAACCGATGCGTCTGCGGCAAGACTGAGCTCAAGGAGGGCAAAACCGAGGACGAAGTAGCGGCAGAGAACAAGCAAGACAGTGAGCAGAGCGGCTGTATTCTGGCGTAGAAACGAGCTCAAGGGTCTCTAGTCGTTGCTGGCCCACCTGCTTAGTTGTACATAATTCTTGGACCCGACCATCTCCAGTGTCTGAACACGAGCCTGGCTTGTAATCCCATATTGCACTCTTCTTAAGCATTTCTTAGACGCTTTCTGCATTCAACAATACGCTCCAAAGCGGTGGGCGTTGGGCTTGCAGTCCAGGTAGATCGACCGCCTGCGGGCTATGTCCCGTAGCGATGAGCTCTCCATCCAAGAATAATTCTACGTCTTTTCCATCGCCGTCATCGCTTCTATCAGCCTCGGGCGCAGCGTCAGCGTCACAACCTCGCGCTCCCCAGCTCCTCGCGCCTGCCCCGACGCTCGCCACGACGCCGACGACGCTGCCGCTCACACTTTCAATGTCTGGATCGACCGCTGCGACGAGCAGCTCGCACGATATGATGCCCGTGACGCACCCCGCTGGGCCCTTGACGTCGACCTCTTCTGCGACAGCAGTCTCAGCCGTGCGCAGGCAGCCCACGCCCCATGTGCCTGTCGAAACGAGGCGGATCCGATCCCAACAAGACAAGGATAATCCAACATGGAAGATGCTCAACCAGTATAGGATCACCCGGACCCTTGGTAAAGGCACCCATGGCACCGTCAAGTATGGTGAGGATATGTCAAAGGACCCAAACGCCCCAGAGCATCAAGTGGTGCGTACCCTCTGCGCGAGGAAAAGTCGGGAATGCTTATCGTCACGCTTTTTTTTTTTACCCTTCCCTTGTCCGATTTACAGGCTATCAAGATCATCAAACGAATGGCGAATCGAAAACGGCTTCCTCGAGCTGACGGCCGAGAGCGCACCAATACCGCCCTGGCCAGAATTCGCTACGAGGTCGCGGTAATGAAACGATGCCACCACGATCACATTGTTCGTCTCATCGAGGTCATTGACGATCCTCGCAGTCACAACGTCTTTCTCGGTGGGTTCCTCTCTGGGCCATGCACACTCCACGTGCAGTCGTCTGACAATGTGTGCATACAGTCATGGAATATCTAGAAGGTGGAGAGATCAAGTGGCGTGGCCAAGATCGCCCCATCCTGACCCTCGGACAAACTCGTCGAATCGTTCGCGATGTATTGTTGGGGCTCGAATATCGTATGTGCTCCACCTTGCCCTTTCTCCATTCGTCGACTTACCGGCGCCCGTTCACGGCGCGCAGTCCACTACATGGGCATTATCCACCGCGATATCAAGCCTGCCAACATGCTCTGGACCAAAGGCCGTGCTCGTGTCAAGCTCACCGACTTTGGGGTCGCTCATTTCTCAAAGCCGCTCGCCCCAGAGGCCGCAGACGACACCCCGTACGCGGACAGTGATGACCACCTACACAAGACCGAGGGTACACCCGCGTTTTACGCTCCCGAACAGGCATACAATCAAAACGGCTTGCCTGTGCCGATGTTTCCTCCTGGCCAGCGTCCTCCCGGCGCTAAGAGCGATCAGATCTTTCCCATGACAAAGGAGCTCGACGTTTGGGCGTTTGGAGTCAGCATCTATTGCTTCCTCTTTGGTTGCGTACCCTACTGGGGTGAAAACGTCCATGCACTCTGCAAGGAAATTATCGAAAATGAGTACACTATCCCGCCAACCGCCACCTGTGCGCAACTGCCCATCGATTCAGACGACGACGATCTGCGAGAAGCAATCAAGATGCTCAAGGGAATGATGACCAAACCCGTCCATCTCCGTCTGCGTCTTGCGCAAGCAAAAGTACGTTGCCCCCTATCCGGCATCCTTTCCGCTCGAACACAGACGCTGACACCTCTGCCCATCCTCCTCTTCAGACGTCGCCTTGGCTCACGAGCGACTTGGAAGACCCAGCCTCGTGGCTGAAAGAGACCGACCCAGAGGCCAAAGAAGCCATCTTCATAGGTGAGAATGAGCCCAAGGAGGCAGTCACGACAAAGCAAAACTCTTTTGGCATCTCGGGACTTATGCAGGCATTTCGCTTCCGCAAGAAGCCCGACGACGTCAAGAGTATGAAAGGCGCCAGCATGGTCAGTCTAGAAAACTCGACGCACCGGCCACTTCCCCCCAAACCTCGTTCTCTCTATCGACCCTCTGCCGACCAACCGGCATCACCCGTCGATGCCCATGCAGCAATGTCCGCCGCCTCGTCTCCGACCGGCACGACCTACTTTGGTGAATCCTACTTTGGTGTTCGCGTCCAACCCAAAGCTGACAATCGCGTCGGAGGTCTCTCACGCATGATGAGCAGCATCTTCCGTCGATCGAAAAAGTCGAGTTCGGCAGAAGCCATTATGACAAAGCCAGCGGCGATTACCCCCATCGTCCCTCGAGTTCCAGCACACGACTCGTCCGCTTGCTCTTCTCCGCCTGGAGGTCCAGGCATAGTGCGACCAGAATCCGAAGAGGAGCTCGACCCACTCTTCATCACATACTCGTCCGATGACGATGAAGAGGACGAGTATGATGTGCAGCTGGTCGGGTTTGGCGGATACGGTGGCGAGAATTCTCACCTAAACTCGAATGGCCTGTCGCCCAGCGATGGCTCACGGTCTTTCCCTGCGTTTGGACAGTTTAACCCTGATCATAGCGTGATCAAACGGACGTCGACGACGACGTCTGAACCGCCACAGCGCGTATACGACCCGGCTTATCAACAACATACACACAGATCCATGGAGGATTTCAATGTAGAGACAATCACTTCGACGCCATCGTCTCCTCGTCAGGGAACGATTTACATTCCTGGCGCGTCCCAGCCACCCCCACCTCGAACATCACATCCGGCAATGATCACGAGGAGTATTGGCCAGAATAATTTGGCCTCTGAAGGAGAGGATGACGAGTCGGATGAAGAGGGTGATGTTGTGATCTCGATCAAGACGAGGAATCGACGGCATAACGAGTAGCCGGGTATCCTATCTATGCCGACCTCGATCCCCCCCCTTTCCGGGAATCTCATCCAGCCTACCATTTTGTCATCGCCTTTGCATTTTCTCACCTGGGATATCCTCTTGTCGGGACGTTTTTTTTGTCTGTCTTTCTATCTGGGGCTTTGCTCTCCGTTTCTCTCTTCGTCACTTTCAATCGCTTTCCTGCCATCGCCCCCATTCTCCCTCGTCGTTATTCCGTCTGTCGTGTTGATTTCTCTGACCCAAAAGGAGCATCTCTACATGCCCTGTATCTCGTTCCCAGTCTTCGCATGTTGTCTTGTCGACTGTCCTTTCCTCTCCACCCCCTCTTCCCACCCTCGACCTGCTCCAACTCTTTTTTTCTCCACCTCGACTACGGTATGCCGTATGCGGTGACTTTTCACCTCTTCTATGCCGTATGCAGCAAGGTGGCCTGTCTAAAACTGGATAGCAAAAAGTGCTACCCTTGCCATCGCATGTCTCCATCTCCCATTCACCCTCGCACGTTACTCCCAATAGAAGGTCCATGTTTCTCTCTCTCTCGCCATCCATCATCCAACACACCTCTTTATTTTTGCACATCCCCATTGTCTCTACGCATCATTATCATCTCTCGGCCCCGTTCACATATATAGTCCCCCTGTTCCACCGCGGGTCTGCACGCATCCCGCAGTCGGCTCTTGCTGGTTCGCTGCCAGTTGTGTTACCTACAGAAGTTTCAATAGAAGAAAAGGTCAAACGCACCCACTCGATTATTCTGGTTTTGGATTACCTTGAGCGCTAATTGTTCACAACTTGGACCTGCTCTCGTGCTGAACACGTAGGCTCGTTGGAGCGAAAAGCCCACAACGACGCGTCGTTACTAGCTATAAGGGCGTAAATTCGCTACTAACCTGCTTTGAACGCGTCTGGGTGTACGAAAGAGTATTCGTAACATAACACAACCATGCGCCGGAGACGCGGTGGACAAGGACCAACTGTGTCTGACCGAATGATATGGGCATTGGATCGGAATAGGCGCAAGACCATGCGAGAAGAAAAAGAGAAGCAAGATGCAGCGCTCTGGCAAACGTCCGACGTGGTTGACATTGATTCCGTCGTCGTCCCTGAATCGTTTTCCAAGGCCGAAGTGATGCGGTTGTGGTATATCGCGCATTGTGGTCCTGATGGACGCTTTGGTGCCGACATGGACACGATGGGTGTTGGAGGGCCGATGGGTGGAGGTGGAATGGGTGTCGAGGCACTGTATATGCCTCCGCCCAAGGCGCCACTGCGACGGCGTGTGAAGATTGCGCGACGTCTGGCGCCCCTTGTCCTGCCGCGTTACCTTGGGTTTATCTGGAGAGTCGCAGGGTGGCGAGCAGTTATCCAGGTGGTTTCGGATATCGCATTAGGCCTCTGTGAGTGCATTTGTATTTGTGTCATGGTTTGGTTTAGTGACAGGTTGATAGTACCGGCGTGGGGGACGTTTGCACAAGGCAAGCTTGTCGATGCCGTCCAGCGCTCGCTCTATTCAAAGGACGTTCCCGCGGAAGAAATCATCCGTTGTGCCATTTGGAGTTTGGTGGCGTCGAATATGCGACCTATCATCAATATCATTCTGTATGTCTTTCCGACCACTAATAGCAAACTCGCATGCTAATGGCCGACAAGGGCGAAAAACAACGCCAAAGTGGTGGAGATGATTGCAAGAGAGACAGAGTAGGCAATGATACCCTCTGTCAACGAGATTCTGACGGTTTAGGCGTGTCATTTTGCAGATAAACCTCGATGCAGATATGACCTCTGTATCTGATCCAGCCTTTTCTGTACTCCTCTCTGATTGCAGCTCCGTTGGCCGAGGTAATAGCTTGCCAGGGAGCGGAATTCCTCATTTCAAGAACATTATCGACATCTTCAACGTCATGTACGTTCCTTGAGCTCTCCACTTCCAAGTTCTCAGGCGTTTTCTAGTGCGACTTTACTCTCTTCGACGATCCTCTGTATTACGACACTCAGAAGTTTTTCCGTCAGTGGCGCATCGTCCTCTTTCTCGACTCTGCTGTTCATCTTTCTCGCCACATTTCCAACCTTCTTCTCCGACTTTGTTCGTCGTGCCGGGCTCTACAATCCATCGGAAGACTATATAGCGTGGAGAAGATCCTCCAAGGACGCCGGGACGTTTTATAATATTGCCATGAGCTTCGCCTATAAGCAAGAGGTCTTGCTCTTTGGTCTGCGTGATTGGATCATTGACTCGTGGTCCAAAGCCAAAGAAGAAGGTGCCAAATATCAAGATCCTACAAACGACTTGCTGGTGCGTTCTATGGCAGTGTCGTCTATCCCGGAGAGCGTAGTAAAGGATGTGCTCTATGTGAGTCTGTCACAGCATCCAGGATTAGACACTGACAGTCACCAGCTTCTTCTCGGACTGCGACTCTTCTCAGAGAACATTACCCTTGGTTCTATTCACGTCATCCAGTCAAGTATAGGCAGTGTCTACTGGGCGGTCACCAACTTTTGGAGTCAGATAGAGTCTGTGTTGCAGTCGATTGAGTGCATAAGTGCCTTTATTGAGGCGCCAGCCTGGATAAAGGAACGGAACGAAGGGGGCATTCGGACCGTTGAGTATGCACCACAAGCACCACTCGCAGGAGAGAAGCGAGGGATGCGAATCGAGGCTCGCAATTTGTCCTTCAAATATCCATCTGGACGAACGAAGGCGCTACGAAACATTAATCTTACCATCGAGCCAGGTCAAACTCTGGCAATCGTTGGTGTCAACGGCGGTGGAAAATCCACGCTAGCCAAAGTTTTGACGGGCCTGTATGAGTATGAGGGGAGTCTACTCATAGATGGAGTCGAAGCACGCACTTACAAGCGTGATTCGCTTCATCGATACATGACTGTGTGTCCACAAGATTATGCGGTTCTTCCTCTCTCCCTCGGGAACAACGTTGGTATTGGACAAGTTTCCGAAGTGGACGATAAGCCTGCCATCATGCGTGCTGTCAAAAGAGGTGGTGCAGAAGAAGTGATACGAATACATGGATTAGATGTGTACCTCAGTGGGGTAAGTGATATCAACAGCTTCGAATAGCCTCATGACGTCCACTAGGTGGGAGCGCCGAGTATGGCATGGCCAGAAGCTCCAGCTCTGGAACCAGCACCCCAACCGGATCAGCCCAAGGAGAAAGTCAAGAAGAATGCTGAAGAGGAGGGAAAGTCGACAGAGGAAAAGCCTCAGGCCAGCCCTCTGCCAGTGAAGGGCCAGCCCGAGGAACTCGAACCGCCTCAACCAAATCTGCCTAGCAAACCTCGTTCCCCACTTGATCTAGAGCACCGTACAGTTGCTCTTAGCGGTGGTCAGATGCAGCGTGTGGCCATTTCTCGTGGGTGGTCCACTTTGCTCGACCCCTCCACTTACGCGAGGTATAGGTGCATTCATGCGAGCGGATGAAGCGATGCTGGTGGTATTAGAGTACGCGATTCCATTTGACGATTGGTACGAGTTCTCACGACCGTATAGCGAACCATCGGCTTCATTGGATGCCAGAGCGGAATATGAGCTCTTCCAACGTATATACGCACTTTCAAGAGGAGATTCGGGGGACACGCGCACGACAGTGTACATCTCACACAGATTTTCGACAGTTCGTAGGGCCGACCAGATTGCTGTTGTGGAGCACGGAGAAATTATCGAGTTGGGCTCACACAAGCAACTCATGGACCTCAATGGACGTTATGCCGAATTCTTCAACCTCCAGGTCCAGGCCTTCTCAGAATGACCTTGTATAACAATAGCATATAGAGCTATTCAAAGAGGCATACAATGAATGGGATTTACAATGAGAGTGGTATTGGACGCCAAGTCCACTAGTTCAGTCCATATCTGAGGCAAGAATAAGACTGCATGCATGATGGGGGAGTTTGGGAACACCAAGAAAGGAACATGCTAAGGTTGATCTGGAGTGTATGCTGGGGGTGGAACAGTCCAGGCCGAAGGAGGAACCGTGGAGCGCACGGCATGCGCATTTGTCGGCATCACGATATCACCATCATCGTGTTGTCCAGCCGGGCCGACGTCCTCTGCGTTCTGTGTATAGAGCGCACTCCGTCTATGTTGATATGCCTCGCGTGCCTTTGCACTGGCAGCGGCGGACATGCCTGTACCTACACTTCCCTCTTGGCCATACTCGCCTGCCATGGCGCTCCCTGGTCGCGAGCCGTAGCCATCGGACGAGGGAGGTGGAAGTCTCGACATTGCGGCTCCAACTCCTGCTGCGCCACCGCCGGCCGAGCTGGTGACTGCAGAGAGTGGGCGTGGTTGGAATCCAGTCGAAGTCGAACCAGCACGCGAATGAGTTGGTGTGTATTGCGTCGCTGCTGCACCTCCGGTGAGCGCAAGCTCTTCCGGTGTTAATCCATAAACATCCGGGCTGTAAACTCCAGCCGAGGTAGGCGAGCCGACCACGCTTGGGCTCGGATACTACAGGGACCATGTGAGGGCGAGAAATCATAGAGGAGTAATACTTACTTGTGTATACGGTGACGGAATAAGTCGCTCCGGGTCGATCGCCGTCGTATGTTTTTCCTCTTCCTCGTTTTCTTTGAGCATTTCACGTAGCTTTTTATTTCTTCGCCAGAGATACCAGATGACGCCAAAAAGGGCAGATAATGCTACGACTCCACCCACTACTCCGCCAATAATTGGACCGTTGGAGGAGGAATGACTGGTAGAATTCGAAGCGGGCTGCGAACTTGACTCTGTGGTCTGCCCAGGCGTTACAGTCACATACACGGACGAGACAATAACACCGTCAGATACGACTGTGGAGATCGTGCCGCAAGGTGCGTAGAGGGTTCGCGTCGGAACTGTTGTGGTAATTGTCCGAACAGCATGCACAGAAAGGGTTTGGGGATAAGTAGCATAAGCTATCAGGTAGATAAGAAACATGATTCGATCAATGGTGGGTTTTATTAACATACTAGTATAAGTAAAGGAGAGGGTCTGAAGCGTCGAGCGGATGCACTGGCTACCGGCATACTCTGCACATCTAAAATATATATGAGCTCTTTATACTCCAAGGTCCAAATGTATTAGTTGAACGCACACAGAGCTTGGAAATGCACCGGAGACTACGAGCGAGTCGATAGTTTGCGTCGGATACGGTGTATACAGCGTCCCATCCTCTGTAGTTGTCGTTATCGTCTCGTAGAGCGTTTCCGTCGGTTGGCAGGACATGGGAGGAGTCCAAGCTTGGAACTGCCCCTTCGCTTACTTCTCCCAACAACATTGGGGGCAGCTCCGAAAATATTGCCCATTTTCATGAATTACGAAGTTACAATCTTCCCAAAATTATGCGGCCCTCCCGACAAGAGTTCACTGTGGGGCCAAACCTTACGAGATTAGATTATGGACCATGAAGTAAATGTACATGAAAATCATTCGGAAGACAAGAGAAACAATCATCGCTGTCGGTGGCTTTCAACTGAAGACGCCAACAATAGGTTGATTGCGGGGGCATCGTGAACCTCGGACGGATCTTCAAACTCGGTTCTAGAGTGTGTGAACATTGTAATGGGCTCCTCGTGTTTGAATATGGGGGTCGAGTCGTCCCATAGCGTGACCACGACACGAATGAAATACTGGAGATTATGGTCATCAACTCAAACACCACCGAGTCACACGACTTACTTTGTTTTCAATCAAATCTCCAGCGCTCCAACTCGTTTCACCTCGAGGTGTTCCAGCAGCAAACCAACCGCGAACGATGCGCTCATCACATCTTTGCACGAGCTCTTTTTCTACCTGTTGGCACCTCGCTAAACCAAGCACCACCGTCTTGGTACTCCTCTGGCCATTGACGTTCATAGTCGTCTTGCGCAACATTTGGATTGCCAGCCGTTTCGGATCCGCAATCAGAGCGTCAATATCCTCCGAGGAAAAGCCCGGTAAACGCAGCGTCACGTTGACTTGGAAGCAAAAATTTGCTACCGCGCGCGCTGTGCTTGGGATAGAAACCAAGCGCGAGGGCTCCTTGAGCGAATGTCGGTGAGGGGAAGGTAGAAGCAATGCTGTTGTCGTCTTCCATTTGCTGTTCTCGAGGCCGAACCGTTTCGCATCCATGATCGAAATGGCTGGCCAAAGCAAGGTCTCGGGAAGGGAGTAAGACTTGGGAAGATAGTTGACCGTCATTACCAGTGTCTCATCAGGCCAGAACGCAGACTTAACGACATGCAGCCGGATCCTGTATCGGACCGAGCCATCTGCTCCTGGATGGCTGCCATGAAACGTTGGAGGGAGCCGTGCTGGCTCCTCGTTTTCGACATTGTCGATATTGCAATGTGTCGGAAACGTAAACTCGAACGGGAATGTGCGGGAAGAGATTGCCTTTTCTTTGCCTTTCTCTGAATGAGTCGAGTAGAGTGTCAATGGAAGATGGAGAAGCTTCTGCTCCGCGTATGCAGATGGGAACCCGCTTTGCATAGCAGTGACTTGTGCACGTCCTTCGAGCTGCAAGGCTGGTTAGAGCTCTAGTAGCGACTGAAGGTGTGTACATACCACCAATGTGATACTTTGGACATGACTCAATTTCTTGATCCTCACATCCCCGTGAACTCGTCCATTGAGTCCAAAGGAAGGAGTCGTGTTTTCATTTCGTGGCCCCAAATCGAGTTCAATAGAGCCTACACGCGAAACAAATCGTTGCTCGTGGTTTGAAGATTTGGGTGTGGCATTTATGGGTTCGGCGCTACGAATGGTCGAAGGTGGATTTGCAGGCTGTTCAATATCCACAGAAGATGCAAGATGTGACGTGGATGTGGATGTACGGGTAAGGTATGGCGGTGGTCTCAAAGCCAACTCGACGAGCTCCTCCCCCGCCACTGGAACGGAGGTGTAATCTGGCGCTGGAACGCTTGACGCGTACGAAGGTGGGCAGTTATGCGGAAGAACTGACATGACACGCTTTTCGCTGTTTTCGAGCCACATTGAAGGAGCAACGGGAGCTTTATAGGCTCTGGCCTGAGATCCGATGCCGTGAGTCATTCTTTCACAGCCTAATGAAAAATTTTTAGGTTCCAACGTGCCTCGAATGATCCATCGTCATCCGACCGACCAGTTCGCGAGCTGGACCGGCCCGAAGATTAATGTCGAAAACGCATCAAAAATAGTGTGCTGCGAGGGCATGAGATTTCGATCTCCAGGAGAGTTCTCCTTTTCGATCCGTTGTCGACAGAAGTACTTAAGAGAGGGAATAGCGCAAATGGCTCACCTTTCTTTCACGTCAGGCGCGCAAAAGTGGGTGGGTGGACCGTTCCAGTCAGGAATGGCGCATTCTGAAACAATTAACCGGCATGAAGAGAGAGATTTTTGCCAACCGATCTAATGTAGTAGACACATTGGTGCCGAACGAGGGGTGATCAATCGTATTCTAATCTCAAATTCAAGGACACTTGACAAATCGTGGAATTTTGAGGTGAGTTGGTCGGAATCGCACATGAACCCATGGCATACAGCATGCACAATTCTGTATGGAGAACAGAAGAGTAGGCCACGTTCTGATCACTGGATGCAACGTTTTTATTTCCTCAGGACGATAGTTGCCTTTGCCGGGCCCGACTTCTACGGCAAATCTCCATATGGCTTTCAAGATTTGTCCTCGTAAGGTGGCAGCAGTGCATGAGCGCTGTCCAATGCGCGCTCATCAACCTTAGCGGAATCCCGCCTCTCCGCTTTTCGTCAGTCTGTGGAGACAAACTCGAGACGCAAATCTCCTCTCTGAGCCTTCATTTTGTCCCGGTCGGGCTCAGAATGCGGCTTCTCGCCGAACATGAAGACGGAATTTGTCACCCATAATAGACCGCGCCGCGTCTCGGGTCACAGGGTATCGATCCATGTCCTGGCGTAAGGGTTGCAAAAAGGCACGTAAGACCAGCTCATACCGACTGTCTCTGACGAATTCCAAGGGGTTCTATGGTTGTCTGTGGGGCTTTCTTGAATAAACGCAGCTACGTGGAACACCCTAGAATCCAAAACGTGCTCGAGGCGGTCGACCCACTATCCCACGCGAGCGAGCCGATGCCAGATACTGGCGCTCGTCGTAGTCCGTCTCCTTTGAAGCACTCTCAACTCCATAATAAGGTATGCTCAAAATTTTGTCAACATTCATGAGGTCAATCCCAACAGCCGTATATATGCATACCCTCCTGTGTATGTCTTCTCTCGGCCGTAGGACCTTGCTTACCAATAGGGCGACAGCTGACTAACAAAGAGGCGATGTGAGCGTTAACGGCATAACTCAATGCAGATGTCCGCTCAATACACCATGGGTATTGTCCTCGAATGACTCTGACTAGATACTTCGAGTCGAACTCCGTGTCTCTTAAACGAACTCTCGTTCGACTTACCTTCGTCTCCATTCGCAGACATGTCCTCTGAGCAGTCACAAACGGGTGCATTGGGCGAAGGCTCACCGCCGTCGTACGCAGCAGCCATTCCTTCACCAGACTACTCCCAAGCACCTCTTCCCTCTGAACACGTCGTCGAGTCGTCTTTCAATCCTCCGCCTTACTTGCATCGAGTCACGACGTCGTCTACCCATCGCTCCTCGCTGTCCTCGACGACGAGCTGGCACCCCGATTCCCTATACGAGCAGCTCATCTCTCCCTCTGCTTCATACTCTGGAAGCAGCAGTACCAATGTGCGACCTCTCACTGCTGGTTCTTCTTCCACGGGCTCGACCAGCACTGGAGGGAGGCCGCCTTCCTGCCTGCTCTCCCTCGCCGAGCCCTTTTCCGCCGGGCAGGAGGAGCAGCGTTTCGTGTACCGTTCCGGCTCCATAGAACTAGACCTAGGCCCACGACCGTTGCCAGACCAGGCCAATCCTACTCCGAGTGCTATCCCTAGCTTCGGTTTGGGTGCCACGATCCGCGGGCAAGTGAGGCTCAAGAAGCTCAACCATGTCCAGGGGGTTATTGTCAATGCGAGTACCTCTGTTTCTTTCTCACCTGCTGCTCATACCCGCTTTATGTGACCGTTAGTTGGAAGGCCGCTTGCAAAATACGATCATGCAAGGGGGTCTCGCATCAGGTCACAGTGCCGCCAAGATCATTGACCTGTCCAAGGTGATCTATACCGCCGAGAATGCTTCAGATGGTGACAAAGTGAAAAATAGAGGTGGCGCGGCCTTTCCATTTGAGCTCACATTCCCAGAGTTTGCGTCCAATGGCGTCGATCTCCTTCCACCAACGTTTCGGGGTGTACACCCAGCCGTAGAGGGATGGATCAAGTATACAGTAAAGGTGCAAGTCGTCAAATCGGGTTTCTGGCCTCGAGAGACGTGCGTATTTGTTTGCTCGCTTTGTAAATCCCCCGGAGTATGTGCTCATCATCATTGGTTATATGTCTCTAGACTCTCTGCTGTGGTCCACTACTTGCCCAAGTTTTACCTGCGGTCAGAAGAATCATTGCTCTGGCCAGCCATCTCGCTCATGGACGCCAAGCGATTCGGGCTTGCCTGCAACGCAAATTGGCGCACGACAACGGCCAAACTGCTCTATGACCCCTTCACCTCAAAAGGCCTTTCGAATTCTTCTTCACCTGAGCTCAGCTTGTCGCTTACCCGCACCGCTCAAGCCGTCTCAAACTACTGCTTTCCATTCAATGTTACGATCCGCCTCCCCTCATACAGTTCATCCGAGCTCGACGCTTTCGTGAATGACCCCAAGCGACTTAGTATTCAACTTCTCCGTGCAACAACGATGACCGTGAACGGCCAGAAGAGTAGCCAGATCACTTCGCTGGGGAGAGCGCGTTATCAGCAAGTTGAGAAGGAGCTCGTCCGGGGTTGTGACGAGCGCATCATTCGCGGCGGCTTCAAAGTGGGGACGCCCGAAGGTGAAGCGAGTTGGCGGTTTGGTGACCTGGTTGAGAATAAGGTAAGCTCCAGTTTGTTCGTCAATAACCAGACAAGCTAATCATTGGTTTAGTATTTTGTCCGTATCACAGTTTCATTAGAGGACAAGCAACCACCCATTTTCAAGCATGACGAACCCATCGAAATGTTTACACACTCGCGGGAGCAGTTTGAGGATCCGTTTGAAGCTCAAGATGCGCCTGCATATAACATCCTACTAGCCTCTTCTCTGGGAAACAATCGCTTGCGCTAATAGTCTATATTATTTCGCGTTTGTCTATTCATTATGTCAGTGGTAAACATGGCCAATGGACGTATGGAATCTAAACCGCCCGCTGAGCGCCTCGGCGCTCCATAAAGAATGAGAGATAGAGAGAACTAATTTTACCACGTGAACCCGACATGTTGTCTGACGCGATGTGCTAGTGACAAGGTGGATCTCGAACTTGGAGTTCCCCCAACCTATTGGATGCCAATGTCGAACAACGAGGGATACCTGGCGAGTTTAGAAGCAAGAAAGAAGCAGCTTCTCTATGATCTGGGAGCCAAGTTTGACTATTCTGGGAGGCTTGATCACCTAGATCCCACCATCGTGCAACTTTACAATGAAACCGTTGAAGAGATCGAGAAAATACGGACAAACAATCGTCGAATAACGATAAATGATATTCCTCTAGAGTTACTATTGGATATCTTACTGCAAGCGTCGACGCAAGAGCGGGAGATTTATATGATTGATCGAGTACTTGAGCTCACTCTCGTGTGTACGAAGTGGACAGACTTAGTTCTTAATACTGCCAGATTTTGGGTGAGGACAGAGCTTTTAGGCCTCGAGGACGCGGAAGCGAAGCTCGCTCTGTCACTTCAGCTCTCCCGAGACCTTCCGCTTACCTTGGTTTATGGATCTGACCTAGGATTTGTCAGAGCACTCTCATATTTGTTATCACCACATGCTCATCGGGTCGAATCCATTATACGGGAGGGCAATGGCGACCCACAAGAAGCTACTGAGGAAGAAAAACTGTTGGAACGCCTTGTCATACCCGGAAATCTGATCGAAGTGAGCAACCGACCTCGCAGAAACGTTCCTGAAGAGAGCGATCTGTGGATATCTCACATATTGGGACCATCAATCAATCTTCTCAACCTAGGAGACAAGTTACGGCGTATCAGCCTCGGGGTATGGAGCGCACAGGCCCTCGTAGCATTGATTCCACTGAAGAATCTCATGTCCGTGTCAATTTATATCGAAGGTACCCAACTTGCGCGTGATGAGGAAGAACTCGCGAGGAAACTCGGCTCTATAGACAGCCTTCCTTGGTTGGAGGTTGCCTTATATGGATTGTCGCTGTCGCTTATGACCCGCTTGTTTCATCTTCTGAACGGCGCTCTTGTCAAGCTTTCAATTCTTATTTCTTCGAAGCACCTTGGACACGTAATGAAGGCAATGGAAAGAATGGAAAGGCTCCGAGAATTAGATATCGGGCTATATAACTACGAAACACACTCCGAATCGATAGCAATCGTTGATACTGATTACAAGAGCTTGTCATTAACCTCGCTAACTCTCAGCCTCTCTTGGGACCATATTGAAATTTCGGACCTCATCGCGTCTTTTTGTCGTCACAATCCTCCCTTGAAGCGACTTGAGGTCCATGGTCAGTCGGAAATTCCGAGGTGGGAGTCTGACTTTCGGTCTCTCAAGCACCTTCGCCATCTAGCACTTGTCGGCGCAGACTCACCAGTAACCGAGGTTCCGGACATTGAAACATTTACAATTGGTGCACCAACAGGAAAGTTTCAATATTGGCATTCGGCCAGTGTATTGCACCTAAGATGCACGATCACGGTTCTTGATGACCAGCCATTCGCCCTCGACTCGTGCTCTTGGCCCAAGGTGGAGGCATTGACCATTGAAGAAAAATATTTCCAGCCAGATGCACAACTCGATGTTCGCCTGAACCTCGCAAATCTCCGCCGGTGTACGCTACATCTGGCGCATGACTTTGGTATCTGCCATGCCTTGGCAATGTACCCTCAAAACGTTCCGAGACTAGAGGAAATCCACTTTAAAGAGCCACCCGAGTGGGATATTCTCTTCATTTTGATAGAACGGCGACTCGCTCTCAGCGTGGAAGGGATAACACCAATTTCCCTGCTGAGATTTCGCTGCGCCCCACCGGAAGAAATACGAGTCCCTCTCGTCAGCTTGCTCAGAGGTCGTATCATCCGAAGGCCGTCAAACTATGAACTTTCGATACAAGGAAACATCCTGTTGGTTCTCGGGAGGCATTTGTGAGTTTGCCTTCAAAGACTACCCTAACCATCCCTTTTTGACATGCGATAACCGTACACAGTGACCGTATGCGATTATGCGGCTATATTGGCCGCTCTCTACGTGAGGAAACGGATGACAATACTGAGGAAGTAGACCTATCCGGGTTGCCTCCATATCCGAGTACCGCCCAAGGTGTATTGGAGACCTGGCATGAACGCAAGGCTGGTCTTGAGAATATGATGGCGCAGCATTCGTATAGTGGCGCGCTCTGCCGAACCCAGCTGGCCACGCTCACCAAATACACGGAGATACCCTCGGAGGACGAGGAAACTGATCTGGTCCCTGGACAGACCACCTTTTAAGGTGATGCGAGTGATTTACAGTATGTAATTTGAGCCCATCGTACCCATTCTCGAGTGGCATGAATTTAAAGGAACAACCGAACCCCTGTTTCTCATTAGAGCGGAGGGGATCAAGCATGAATTCAAGTGACAAAGATCACATTCAGCAGTGGAACCCAACTACAGAAGGGTTTGTTCAACCTCACAACGCGCGATGTAGATTGTCAGGCCAGTACATACAAAACACAACATTTTCCCGAAACTAAAAATACATAAGAGTGTCCATATCAAAACCTTGTCAAATTGTTACCCAAATCAGACGCGAGAAGCAGATTTCGAGCAGGTTCGTCGTGTACTTCAAAAGGGCACTCAAACTGACCCAGCGAATGACTAAAGAATGAGAGATAGAGAGAACTAATTTTTATCACGTGAACCCGACATGTTGTCTGACTCGATGTGATAGTGACAAGGTGGATCTCGAACTTGGAGTCCCCCAACCTATTGGATGCCAATGTCGAACAACGAGGGATACCTGGCGAGTTTAGGAGCAAGAAAGAAGCAGCTTCTCTATGATCTGGGAGCCAAGTTTGACTATTCTGGGAGGCTTGATCACCTAGATCCCACCATCGTGCAACTTTACAATGAAACCGTTGAAGAGATCGAGAAAATACGGACAAATAATCGTCGAATAACGATAAACGATATTCCTGTCGAGTTATTATCAGATATCTTACTGCAAGCGTCGACGCAAGAGTTGAGGGGTTATGTAATCGACCGTGTGCTTGAGCTCACTCTCGTGTGTACAAGGTGGACAGACTTGATCCTGAATAATGCCAAATTCTGGACGTGTATAGAGCTTTCAAGACTCGAGGACGCGGAGGCGAAGCTCGCTCTGTCCCTTCACCTCTCCCGGAATTACCAGTTGACATTGCTGTACACACCTGATCTCACAGTAACCGGAATATTCTCTCAGGCCTTGTCACCACACGCTCACCGGGTCGAATCTCTCATACGATTGCTAAGCAGTCACCGCAAGACTGCTGAGGAACAAAAGTTATTAGAGCACTTTGTTATATGCACAAACCTGACCGAAGTGAGCACTCGACCTCGCACAACATTGCATAGTGACAGCAATATGGTGATTTCAGCCGCATGGGGACCATCAATCGATCTACTCGATCTGGGAGAAAAGCTACGGTGCATTAATTTCGGAAAGTGCACTATACGAGACCTTGAAGCTTTGATTCTACTAAAAAATCTTGTATATGTCACGATCCACTTCGAAGATCCCCAGCTCGCGTCCGACGAAGCACTCGCGGCAAACTGGAGTCTATAGACAGGCTTACCTGGTTGGAGCTTTCGATAGCCGGATTACCGTGGCCACTCATGACCCGCCTGTTGCATCTTCTGAGCGGTACCCTGATCAGACTTTTAACCTATATTGGTCCCACGCATCTTGACGACACAATAAATGCAGTAGGAAGGATGAAAAGGCTTGAAGCATTAAACATCTTGATCAATAACGACTTCAAATCTGCAGTGATTCCAAATGCAGATTACAAGGGCTCTTCACTAATTTCGCTGACTCTCTGGGTGGATTCGACATATATTCATACGGCAGATCTCATTGCCTCCTTTTGCCGTTACAGACCCCCTCTGAAGTGGCTTTCTGTATCCGGAAAGACGCGAATTTCGGCGTGGAAGTTTGATTTGCGGTCGCTCGAGTGCCTTCGCGATCTCGCACTTGACTTTCCTGAATTGCCGGTGACTGAAATCCCCAACGTCGAAAGTTTCAGTGTTGTTGCATCCGTAGGGCAGTTTCGGTACTGGCGTTCGGCTTCAGTATTGCACCTACGATGCGGCATTACCGTCCAAGAGCCTGATCAGCCATTTTTTACCCTCGACTCGTGCTGCTGGCCCAATATAGAGTCATTGACCATCGAAGATCGCCATCTCCGTCCTGACCCGCAACTGGATGTTCGTTTGAATCTCTCGAATCTCCGCCAAATTATGCTATACCCGGGAGACGAGGCTGGTATCTGTCATGAATTGGCAATGCACCCCCAAGGCGTTCCTAGGTTAGAGGAAATCAGATTGATACCACCACCCGAGTGGGATATACTGTTTATTATGATAGAGCGCCGACTTGCTCTCAGTGTAAAGGGACTCACTCCAATATCTCAGTTGACGTTTGGATGCGCCCCACCAGAAGAGATCCGAGTTCCACTGGTCAGCTTGCTCAAAGGACATATTACTCGAAGATTATCAAACTACGAGCTTTCGGTACAAGGGAACATTCTATTGGTTCTTGGGAGGCATCAGTAAGTATACTTCTGATACACTACGACGCTTCATCGACGGTTCCCTTTCTGACACTTGATCACCATGCGCAGCGACCATATGCGAACATGCGGCTATATACCTCGTGTTCTACGTGAGGAAATGAATGACGAAAGGATGGACGTGATTCTGTCGCGACTGCCTCAGTATCCGCATACGGCCCAAGGTGTACTCGACACCTGGCGCCAACGCAAGACCGCCCTCGAAAGTATCTTGTCGAAAAATTCGTTTATATTTTCACCCTGCAAAGACCGACCTGCTAGACTCACCCAATACACGGAGATACCTCTGGAGGACGATATGATCTCTACATAGACCACCTTTGGGAGCCGATGTGAGTGATACATAGTATGTAAGTCTGAGTACCTCCTCGAGCGGCATGAATTCGAAAGAGGGCCCCCTTATATTCAGCTCTACAGAGTAAGGGCTTAATGTAGATTGTCAGGCCACTACATACAAAACACAACATTTTCCCGAAACTAAAAATACATAAGAGTGTCCATATCAAAACCTTGTCAAATTGTTACCCAAAGCAGACGCGAGAAGCAAATTTCGAGCAGGTTCGTCGTGTACTTCAAAAGGGCACTCAAACTGACCCAGCGAATGACTAAACATCCGGACTTCTTCATCATGCTTGAAAATGCACCCTTCTCCTTCTCCCAAACTGACCGTCACCCGAATCGCATACCGTACGTCGACCAAGCCCTGAATCTCCCAACTCGCCTCGCCCTCTTTCCTACCGGCACGGAACCAAGCACGAATGATTCGTTCGTCATGAGGTCGACTGACGAGTTCGGCTTCGATTTGTTGACGATATGCGCGTGCGAGGGTGGTGACTTGGGAAGATTTTGCGCCAACGGTGGGTGTGGTGAGTGTCGTCGTTTTGATCATGGTGATTTGGACGCGTGTTGGGTCTGCGAGTAAATCGTCAATCGAGGTGATTGGTTTGCCTTCTTGTGTGCGTGCTTTGCGGGGGATCGAAGAGGATGGGATGCGGAGAGTGACGTTTACGGGGAAGCAATAGTTGGCTACAGCGCGTGCTGTACGTGGAATGGAGACGGACATTGTCGGCTCGTCTTGTACTGGTGTCTTGCTTGAAAGGGAGGCGCGTGTCGTCTTCCACTTTTCGTTGGTTTCTAATCCGAACCGTTTGGCATCCATGAGGGAGATGGCTGGCCATAATAGTGTCTCTGGGAGAGAATAAAACTTTGGGAGATAATGGACGACCGTGGCGAGTACGTCGCGCGGCCATAGGCCACTCTTGATGACTTGTATCTTGACCGTATATTTGATCCACCCTTCCATGCTCGGGTGGCTATTTCGAAACGTTGGTGGAAGCGCGATAGGCGCAGCTGTTGGGTCCGTCGAATCTGCGTGCGTCGGAAAGGCGAGCTCGAATGGAAACTCGGACGATGGGGTGGCACGAGCCTTTCCTTTGCCGAAGATTCCTTTGTGTAGAGTTTCAAGGGGACATAGAGGAGTTTGCGCTCTGTATGGCCACAGGGGAGTCCTCCTTGCATCGCGGTGACTTGCGCCCGTCCTTCCAACTAGATGTCGATTAGATTGGTTCTTTAAGAAGAAAGATGGACTTACTGAGATTACGATACCTTGAACGTGGTTCATCTTCTTGATCCTCACTACTCCGCGCACTCGTCCTTGCAAGCCATATGACGGGATATCGCCATCTTTGGGGCCGAGGTCTAGTTCAATATTGCCAGATGAAAAGATGAAATGTTTCGAGGGCTCTTCTACACGAGCTCCCTGGCTCGTAGACGGACGACTCGAGCTTGCAGCAGAACTCTGCAACGATGACTCGCCCAAAGATGAAGAGGATGAAGAAGACGAGGAGGAGGTGCGGGTGAGATATGGTGGTGGATTGAGCGCCAATTCGACGAGTTCCTCGCATGGAAGCGGCACGGTCGAATAGTTTGGCGTCGGGACCGTGGCGGCATACGACGGCGGGGGGTTATAGTGGAGGGAAGACATGTCGTTTCGACGAAGCAGTGATCTTCGGAAGAGAAGAGGGGAGGATATGGGACCAGAGAGAAAGGCTCTCTGTACTCGACGGGCTTTAGCAGAGGGGGAAACTCTGGAGAGGGCTCGGGGGTCAGGAGACAGGTCGAGCCAAGGAAATCGCGAGAGGAGTCGACTTTTAATGGTCTCGTAATGAGTCAGTGACGAGCGCTTCGCTGAGGTCACGGGCGGGGATGCCTTGCCCCTTATGCGCTGACCAAGCGATTACAAAGCCACCGCCACGCCGACCAAGATTATCTCACAAAAAACGCCATAGATATTCAGAAAACTCATTCACAATTGATACAGACACACTGGGATCACTACACACGACACAAGGAGCAAAAGCATATGGCATAGTACACAAATGTACACCGAATAGAATAACACCATCACAGTCACTCTATGGCGACATGAGGCCCGCCTTGAGGTTGGCCAGTTTAACCTCTCGCTCACGGTCATCCGTCGCCTTCCGCTCTCTCATAGCTTCGACTTCTTCGGCCTAAAACAGGATTAGCACCTTTCGAACACGTGTGAATGAGCCTACCCACCTGTCTGCGCACCATTCCCGTCGTCTTCTCTGCTTGCTCTCGACAAAGCGTCAAACGTTCCTCTGCCGTCTTGAGTCCAGCAATTGCACGTTCATATCGCGTCTTGGCTTCGAGATATGCCGCACTCGCGCGTTGTTCCTCCTTTGCCGCTCTCGTTTGTGCTGTCGTCGCTGCCGTTTCGGCTGCGCTCGCCTTTTTCTGTGCGGCCTGAAGATTTGCGAGTTCCTTGAGTGCAGATTTGAGTTGCTTGTCTTCAGCCTTGCCTTCTGCCTTGATAATCTTGGAGAGACGTTTGGCGTCCTTTTCTATCGTCACATTAGTTTCTAGCATTTGTTGGAGAAAAGAAAAATGGTACGCACTCTCGGCTTTGGTCAAGGCTGCATACTTTTCAGGCGCAATGTTCTCTGCTGCCATTGTCGCACGTTCAGCCAAGCTCGCATGACGACTGACACCGTTTGCACCAGTCGTATCCTCTCTCATTCCAGAGGTACCAGGTCCATGAGCCCAAGTTCCAGCCCGCTTGACGCCTGCACCATTTCCGTCTGCGAGTACCACGTCTTCATTGTAATTGACGCGTCGTGAATTTGTCGAGCCGATACTGTGGCGAGAGCTCGTCGTGCCACTCGTGAGGATGCCATTATTCTTTTCTGGTGCGTAGCCGTTTGTATGGGGAGTTGGGAAAGAGGGGGCATGTTTCTCGTACGTTGGTGTAGGTTCGTGAATGTTGACTCGTGGCTGCTGCTGCTGCTCGTATCCACTGGGAGCGTCGTGGTATTCCGTACCCGCTGGACTAGCGGGTGCAACCTTTGTCATTGGTGGATCATGTAGCGTTGTCATTATAGAATGTAAGAGTAGTAGAATCTGTGGTAGGAGTGAGGAGAATTAGCAGAATGTGGTTGGGTTTAAATGGTGGAGCCAAAGCTCGCAGGGGTCCCGCTCTGACGTCGTGGAGCCACTCCCCGATCGACGGCCTCAATAGCTATCGGATCAGATTTCCGTTTGAAAAAAAATAGACTTTTCATGCTATTTCAACATACGGAAATGTACCGGAAAACCCAAGAATACAGCTCATGACGAGGTAGTGGCAGCTGGAGCCGCGGGCTCTGCGGTCGTCGTCGCCGTTGGAGTCTGAGCCAGCAGTTTCTCAACATGTGGCTCAATGGAGCTTGGAGTCGTCGTCGAAGCCCATCGGTGGACTACTTTGCCGTTTTGGTCGATCAGGAATTTCTCAAAGTTCCACTACTCGCGTCAGCATATATCGGATATAGATGTATGAATATCCTTACCTTGATTCGGGACATTCCAAGCAGTCCAGATTTTTCCTTTTTCAACCTGCCCAGCCGTCCCATTAGTATACGGCCTTGCTGGATGGGAGATAGACATACCATTGGTAAACCTCGTTGGTGTTATCTCCATTCACGTCACTCTTCTTCATCAATGGAAACGTGACTCCATGGTTGAGCTCGCAAAAAGTGGCAATATCCTCATCCGTTCCGGGCTCTTGTCCGCCAAATTGATTCGATGGGAATCCAAGAATGACGAATCCACGGTCCTTGTACTTTTCATAGAGCGTCTCGAGACCCTTGTATTGCGGTGTAAACCCGCTGCAGTCGGAGATGACGTGGGTGGTATCGGAGAAGAGGGGGAAAAATGTGAGTAAATTCCTACGACGAGTAAGTATACATACCATTGAGAGGCCGTGTTGACAATGAGGACAACCTTGCCCTTGAGCTGGTCAAACGTATAGGGCTCCGGCTTACCCGGGAGCTCTGCCTGGAAATAGGGTGAATATCAACGTCATTCCAGTCGCAGGTTAAAACCAACCTTGAGATCGTAAAAAGTGGTCATTGTGGGAAATTATTAAAGGTCTGGTTGGGGTCCAAGTCGAGTGGCATGATCCAGACGCTATATATCGCCAGTCGGGACCCTCATACCCGGACGCCTGCATTCAGTCCGATTTCTCGACGGCTTTGGAAACTCCGATCACGAAGGACTTTACAACACCCCGTGTGACTCGGCTTCCGGTGGGATCGCACTCATTCAGCAAAATCTCGATTTCGGTTCAAGGCAGGGTCGTGTAATCGCTAACAGACAAAAGGGGGATACAGAATAGCATCGCTTCAACGAGTTCTCTATCGGTAGCGACGAAGAGAGAGGCTGCGGAAAGAAAAGGTGAGTTACGTGGACCCTTGCCCGAAGATGAGAAGACTGACGTGTTGTGGCGCTTCCAGGTTGAGCGAGCAGGAATGTGATTGTAACGATTTCCCTTGCCGAGACCACGGTTTTGTTTGCCAATCGAAGTGAGACCACGAGCTTCGCGACGCTTGTGGACAGGGTTGCAGATCCAATTGATCCTCGCGTCGCGACGAATCTAGTTTGGTGTGAGTTTGCGTTTAAAAAAAAAAAGAAAAGAGTCGGACTCACGGCTTTGTGGTTCGGGTCGACGAGAATGACCTCGTAGTACTTGTAGACACCGTCTTGGTTGATCCAGTATGAATTGAGAACACGAAGATTTCCACAACGTCTTCCCACACGCTCCTCTGCGACGGAACGAAGTCCTCGCTGGAACTTGAGGTGGTTTACACCCTGGCGAACGGGCTTGCCATAGGTAGCACCTATACTGCGATTAGAACGATATAATACATTAAACAAGAGCGTAACATACCCTTTGGAACGGGTTTTTTGCGGTTACCCCTGCGGACGCGAATGCGGTAGATGAGATAGCCTTGCTTTGCCTTGTAACCCAGACGGCGGGCCTTGTCTGGACGAGATGGACGCGATGCACGATGGATCACGTTGAGCTGGCGATATTCCCAGCACCTAGAAATTGCCCCGCCGCATTAGCATTTTCGATTATGTCGGTAAAGAGTGGCTGCAAACCTGACACGAAGCAAGAATCGAAGGACATCCGACTGCTTTTTCTTGTAGAGTTCTCCAACGTATTTGTACGCGCCCATCGTGGGTCTGGTCGGATTTTGGTTGGTTGGGTGTTTGGCCGGCTGTTTGGACACGCTGCGAGTGGCGAGACGAGCACCTTTATAATTGCTGAATATATACAAAACACTTGTAAAACCATGGTTTCATTATACTTTTTGTACTTTTTGCTCGTAGCCAAGGTGCGACGGATTATGACTCTGAGCTTGGAGACGACTTTGTTAGCCAGCAAGTAGCCACCAACGCCGGCGACGACGACGGCGATTGATCACGACAAGAGATCGAAATCTAGATCTATCCCCGCAGATGAGCACGCCCGAGGAGCAGATTGTGCAGGCCATCCACGTCCTCAACGACTACGCGCTCCAGGGACAGCCCATCCACGCACAAGCATTCGAGTTTCTCAACAAATTACGCGCAGAAAGCGCACATTCATGGCGCTACGCCCTCTCCCTCTTTGTCGCCACAAACGACGACGGTCGCACGCGCAGATATGGCCCAGACGTCCGTATGTTTGCCCTCAACGTTCTCAACGACTTTCTCGAGTTTCGGTGCGTATTCCATTTCCATTTTATCTTGTCAAACTCCACTCGCTCAACCCACTTTTGTGATAGCAACTCGAGCGGAAATCTCCCCGACGAAGATGTCGCGCTCCTCCGAGAACAATTACTCACCTATCTCCGGATGGAATACCTCTATGGTCCCGCAGAGGGCTCGGCCAATTATATACGTAACAAATTTTCCCTCACCCTCACTCTCCTCTTCTTGGTCTCGTACGAAAAACAATGGTCTACCTTTTTCGATGACATCTTTACCCTCCTCAAGCCCCCACCAGAGTCGGGTGCAGAACCTTTTAATAAACACGTCTCCATCTTCTTCTTCCGACTCGTCCTCGAAATCTCTTCAGAAGTCGCGGATCAAGTCTTGAAGAATGCACGCGCGTTTAGTGCAGAGAGAATGGCGCGAGATGGGCGTATACGCGATCTCATACGGTCCAACGAGGCGGCCAAAATCAACACTGCCGTCCTTGCCATTGTGCTAGAGGGCAAGCAGACCATTGATAGGCAGCGTGCAGAGAATCCAGACGCTATTATTGCTCCATTGGATGAAGAGGTGGTGGATACGGGCATTCGTGCATTTGCGAGCTATGTTCGTGAGTAGCATTCCTCCCTCGTGTGGCCTTTACCCTGACAACATAGGGTAGCATGGATCGATATCAACCTTACCGTTACACCGGACAGCATTCCTCTTCTCTTTTCCCTCCTCGCCGATCCAGACCTGGCCATTCGATTAGCCACTTGTACTGCCCTACAAAAGATTGTCACCAAGGGACTCAAAGTCGCGTCGGACAAACTCAAGCTCCTCCAGGTCCTCTCTCTCACGCCGGTCATTGATCAGTTGGAGGCACAGACGTTGGCGTCGCGAGCCGTTAGTCCAGGCGACGACCTTGAATCGTTTCGAGAGGCGTTGGCGCGGATCGTCAATGCACTCGGGATCGAGCTCAAAGAGATTTGTGCCAACGTACGTACATGCAACCCGTCTGTATTATGATACTCACGAAGCAGTAGACTACACTCCCACCCGATGAGATGCAGGCAGCGGCAGAGATGCTCATCGAGCTCGTCCCTCTCGTGTTGCGATTCCTTGCCGACAAGTTTGATGATACATCCTATGTCGTCTTTCCCTTGTTGATCGATATCCTCGGCACGGCAAGTCTCTCTCCTCCTTGAAATTCCTCCTGTCTGACATTCCCTCAGTACAAGAAGGAAAGATCCGCTTCACCACATTCGCATATGACGGCTCAGAGGGAAGAATTTCTCCGTGCTACTCTCAACATTTTGATCGAAAAGTTTAAATGGGATTCAGAGGATGATCCGGAGGATACAGACTCGGAGGACGTGTCATATTTCGAGAATATGCGCAAGGTATGGCGGTTTTTTGATCTCTAACAGGTCTCTGACGATGGCTTAGGATATTCGCAAGTTGATGGATTCCATCTACTCTATCAATCCCGAACTTGTGACGAGTATCATCTCGGAGCGAGCACAATCTGCCCTTGATTCGTACGAGTCGGGTGCGCAGCTACCCTGGGAAGAAGCCGAGCTCGCCATCTTCCTCGTCTTTATGTTTGGAGAGCTCGGTGCCAAGGATAGAGGTATGTGTCCGGATTTCCGATCGTCGCATGCTAATAAAGGTCAAGGCAAGGGACGGCTCGCGTTTTGCATGGCACCACCCAACATTCCAAAGGAGGCGCGGAAAACAATCGACTATTCAGAGTATCCGCTCACTCCTCAGGGAGAAATGATGCAGTCTCTGTTGCGCTCGCGCATCTCCACCTATCCGAACCCAACCGTGGCCATGCAATTCTTCGAGACGGTTGCGAGATATGCCGATTTCTTCAAAGTGCGAAAAGAGAATGTGCTTCCTGCTCTCGAGGCCTTTCTCGATACACGGTGAGTGCTCTACGAAGCCAAGGTGAAGACTAAGATGAGTTTAGTGGCGTTCATCATCCAGTGATGACAGTTCGAAGACGGGTATTTTATCTCTTTCACCGCTTCGTCCAGGTGCTACGGATCGACATTGACCCGCAAAACGTCCCTGCCATCTTGACGGCCATCCAAGATCTCCTCGTCATTGACGCCAAGATTCCAGATGACTTTTCGCACAATGAAGGCGAAGACTTTTTGGGACAGTTGCTCAAGGAGACGACACTGTTCGACGCGCAGCTCTACATCTTTGAAGCCGCTGGCGCTCTCGTGTCCATTCTATGGAGCATGCCAGAAGCGCAGGCGGTCACCTTGCAGAATCTCATCGCACCGCTACTCACGCATCTCTCTGCGTGCCTCCAGAAGCCACCCACTGGAACAGAGGAAGATCATCAGAATGCACTAGAGGTTCACCATAGCATCTGCGCATTGGGGAATATCCCAAAGGGGTTCCCTGAATATCCCTCGCCGGTTCCACCGGACTATATCCAACCTCCCATTGCAGAATTTCGACAAATGGCAGAAGCCATACTCGTTTCGCTCGGAGTCATGGGCCATCTCAAGGCGATTCGAGAAGCGGTATGCCTTATTGGATTCATTGTGTCGTCGTGCTCATTGGTTGCAGGCGAGGTTTGCATTTGGAAGGCTCATCGCTGCGGCTGGTCCAACGATTACAGAATACGTACCGCGGCTCATGCAGGCTCTCCTGTCTCATTTCGAGACGACAGAGTTTGTCGACTTTATTTCGTTCATCGCCCATATGACGCACAAGCTTCAGGTAGGCCGTCTCTCTCTCCTGTCGCCAATCGTCGCGTTGCTTACTGTGTTTAGGTTCAGATGCAGCCTGTTCTGGACGAAGTTTTTATCCCTCTCACCACTCATGTCTCTAGTCTCATCGCCCAACCGATTACTGGGACAGACGACAAGACCGCTCACATTGACACTAAAAAGGCGTACCTTACTTTCCTCAATACCGTTATGCACTCCAATCTTGGCACGATATTTATCTCTCCACGTATGTATCTTTATCTGCTGTTCAGTTTTCTAATCAAAGTCATAGGCAATGTACCCAATCTACAAGCATTCTTGGATACTATCCTCCAGATGGCGTCAGACGCCACTGATCCGCTTAATCAGAAGCTAGCCCTCACATTCATTAACCGATTCATATCCTCCTTTGGGCAGAGCGCCCCTTTGGCAGACAGCGCTGCACCCAACAGCAACATTGTCGTACCCGGCATCGAACAATACATCTATCAACGCATCTTTGTCACTGCATTTAATATCCCGACCGCTCCCGACTTTAACATGAAGGATGGCCAATCTACTGCCGTAAGTCTCATTTTGCTTGTCGATGAGAAGGGCTGACAGACGTCGTGGATGTCTCCAGACACTGTATGAGATTGCGAGTATCTTTCAGACGACCGTCAAAGTCCGTGGAGATGAGGCGGTCAATTATCTTGCGACGGTCTTTTTGCCGTCACAAAACCTCACACCGCAAATGGCCGCAGAGCTCGTGGGCAATATGCAGAGCATGGACAAGCGCGGGTTCCAAAAGTACTACACGGACCTCGTCAAGGCATATCGCCAGTAGCATGTTTGTCAGAGCTGTGTCTCGTTTCTTGCTCCATGTGTTCATCGTCCTTGTACAGTCCTCTCCAATCTACTTCTTGCGATGTGGTAAAACGATTTGCGCAAGGGACTATAGGGACCTGGTCAGAAAGACGCCGGGTAAAAAAGAAAAAATAGAGAAATTCAACAAAACCCTGGTCCCGCCGAGATTTGAACTCGGGACCCTTGCATATTGTTACCCATAAGTACAAAGCACTAACCACTGTGCTACGGGACCATTGATCACCATTGAATAAATTTATCTAATATAATACCATAGATATATTTGGCGCTCATTTATTCATTGTCCACTTATTCCCTACCGCTCTCCTACGCTAATCTCTGGTTTGAATCTCACCTCTTGGTAGAGACATACTTGCGGGACCATGGGCCACTCCAGGTAAGATGCCTCCGGGTTGATTCCTATAGAAAATAGAAAAAATCCTCGGCTTTGGGTCATTGTTGTTCATGCCATCCCGTCTCAATCTCGAGTGGCGGTAATAGCTGAGCTTTCAAGCCATTTGCCATCCTTAAAGCCAGGGCACGGTATCCGCAAAGAAAATATTGTTCCAATGTAATACTAATACACCACAAGCGGGATAAACGTGAGGACGTGAGGAATGAACCGAACAGAAGGGATGAGAGACGCGGCAGCGAAGGGTGTGGACTCCTACAAGACGAAGCGAGATGGTCAAGTAGAAAAGGGTGAATAACATCCACAAGAGATATGGATGTGGAGAGGATCTATAGTCGTGCGCGGAAGCGAAAGGGCATTAGGGAGGAAGTCGACTTCCCGTGTTAAATCATAAAAAGCGGGGCTAATAATACGCTGACATCTGGGATGGAGAGTCCCCATTGTCATTGAAGCACCAGGCTGACGAGTTGCGTCTTTGGAGGACAGTGAGGAAACCCATGAACACTGGGGAAGGACAGAGGGAAGACATAGATCATGCCATCATCTCTTCTTCGTCCATCCTCTTTGTCCAGTGAAACGCATCGAACATTGAACTGGACGAAGATGCCGCGACACCCTCGGGCCTCTCCCACGCAGCCGGCACCGACCAACGTTGGTCGAACCAGGTACGCATTCGCTCATCTGTGAGCTCGGGATATTGCCAAATCACGTCATTGATCGTCACGAGCGGCACGTGCGGGTGGTCGTCGACATAGGCAAACATTCGCTCGGCGTCGACGGGGTTGCCAATCACATTGAAATAATTTCCAGTGTCGGCGAGAACATATCGATATCGCTCCATTAACCGTTGCGTCCACTCACGCAACCTCACGCGACCGCTCCCGTCAATTGGGTCCCAGAACCCAGACGCGAATACTCCCTCGAGCGAAAAGTCGGCTTCTTGCCAGGTCGTCGTGAGTGGCAAGAATGGTGCAATGGCCTCTTCTCCGAATTTCAAAGGCGGGGCCGTAGACGCATCGTCGTTGACACCGGCATCTCCATCTTGGTGTTGTGGTGGCTGCTGGAGGAGGGGTTGAGAGACGAATGTACGATTGTGTGGCGGAAGGAGCGCGGAGAGTCCAATGTCCCCGCTAGCCCTCACGAGGGCTTTCAACACTATCATGCCATCAGCATCACCGGTAGTCACGACGAAACCGATACATACGACAATCGCCACATTCCCTCTTCTCAAAGGCTACCTGTTTGAACATGTCGCTCGCCGAATGAATTTCAGCGTCGAAGCAGGTATCCCACTCGATTGTACAGCGCGTCCAGTCAGGACGGGCCGTGATATTTGCGTCAAAGTTGGCTTCATGCCAGAGCTTGGGCCAGTCTGTCGAGCCGTCATGCCACCATGGAAGACCACCTTTGTCGTCGTAGTATGAGTACGCATCCCCGTCTTGACTCGCTAATCAAAAGTCAGTACCAATCAGTCCATATGTGTAAAAAGATTTACAGAAGAGGTACTCTGATCCCTTGAGCTTGTCGCCAACTTCGCGCAAGGTCCACTCGACGCGCCAGGGTTCCATCGTCTTGCGACGTTCTACCACCACGTCGTACGCCTTTCTTCCAGCCTCTACATTGTCACCAGTACTACCGGAAGATTCCAGAACACGCTCCGTCGCATTGGCACTCTTGAGCATTTCCCGCAACCGCGAGCGCTGTGCGTCCCCAAACGCATCATCGTCGTCTCCAAGCGTAGCGACAACATAAGACCAGAGCATAGCCTCACGCGAGCGTTCGATGACAAAGTGGGTGAAAAGGAACATGACATGCGCGTCTCCGTCGTCCACTTCTTCCCCTTCAGACTGATCATTGGTTGGATATTCGTTCGTGTGAGGATCAGAGTTGTGGCCCTTGTATTGTGCACGCGGTCGATCGTCTTCGTCTTCTTCAATCGACGGTGCACGCCACGGTTTTGTCTCTGTGTCCTCTCCCTGCTCGTCTTGGAAGATGGACCGCCGCCTTCGTCGGACTTTACGTTCCTCGACATCGACAGCTCCTTCCTCTTCTGCGTCGGCACGGAGTTCAATGGGGTCCAACTCGTCCATCCATGGCTCCCGTTCGTCCCCTTCACTCACACCGATTTTATCCAGCCCGCCCAGTCCTCTAAATTTGTGTCGTTCATTGATCCTCTCTTGTTCGCTCCACATCTCCCACATTTCGCGCATCAGTGCTCCCTGGAGGACTTTGACTTGATGCATGGGATACGGCCGACGACGTGCGCCAAAGCGCTTTGAGAGGAGATAGTTGGTGAATTCCATTGGATGCCATTCACCAAGTCCCGAATCGACGGGGTAGTGGTGGGGTGTGAGGAGCATCCATGGATACGCTACGAGTCGAAATACGAGACCATAGTTGGATGAATGGAAATCAGAGCCACTGAGAGGTGCGTTGAAGAAGCAGTCATCGTTGAAATACAAGCTATGAAGGTTGTCGTCAGTGGTCAACTTCTGGGGGATCAAAAGGGTGGTCAACGCACAATGCCTTGTCACCAGCGACATTTCCAATCTGAGACTCGATCGAGTTGCTGTTGAACACTGTTCCATCATACTCATCGTAGACTTCTGCATGATGCACAACGTCGAGCGAGATATCTCCATCCTTCCAGTGTCCAATCGTCTGTTGGTGCTGTTGTTGTAATTGACCCGACTCGTCGACGAAGACACCAAACTTTAGCCACTGTGGAAGCAAGCCGAGCCTTGCAGATGGCACGTCGACTTCTTCCTCGCCGGCATCCTCTCCCGAGTCGGTAGGGAAATCGAAATCAGAGGTAAGAATCGTAAACTTGTTGGCCGACTCGCGGAAATTTTCGAGCACCGAGCGCAACGAATGCCGAAGTTCGTCGTGGTCGCGATAGAGATGTTTATTCTCCTCTTCCTTGATGACCAATTCCTCTTCTTCATCGTCTTGTTCTGGGAGATACTCGACAGCAGCGCCGTGTTCTCGCTGGCGCTGCCTCTCCTCTCGGATCCGCTGTCGGTCCAAGCGCGCCTTTGCGCGCGCTTTGGAACGGATGAGCATAGGATCAGAACCATTTACCCACGTCCACACGACGTCGAGCGTGGTGCGCTGCCCGTCCGAGCACGAAGCGCCAGCAGAGTAGTAAGCATCTATACAATCCGCTGGGAGCGGGCGCCAGGTGCGGAGCGAGGCACCCTTTTGATCACCAGCAGCCAATGATTTTTTCGACTGCGGTCGCTGACGTATGCAATGATAGACTGGGCCCTGACCGCTGGAAAGGACATGACTGTCTGGCGACCATTGAACGTAGCTATCTGGCGTGCTGCGGTCGACGAGGCAGCCGGGCCCAGGGGTGTTCATGATAAACTGAACATAGTATATCCGTTCGACGGTCTCCCAATAGAGCCAGAGTAAGAGACAGACGAGCCCAAGGCCCAGTGAGCCAAGAAGCCGTTTGTATATTCGGCGAGTGGCATATTTGCCGTCAAAGGAGTGAAAGTATAATTGTTGAAATATTGAGAGCGGTGCAGAGGAAAGTGAATAACTGTTGGTAGAGGACGAGGACGAGGACGAGTCGCGTCGGAGACTTGTCGTCGTCGCCTTTAGTGGAGAGTACAAGGGTGAAGATTCGAGTAATCTGCGCATACTCGACCATATAGCATCCACTACGGGCTTTATTCTCGATGGCGACGCCTTGGTCTGAGAAAATGGACGGCCGTATTCGAGCGCATCGACATCGTCGTCATCTTCTTGGTTGCTGTCTGTCCGCAGCAGTCGGTAGTTGTCGCCGCTCATGGCCTACGTAGCGCAGACGAAGCAAAGTTCAGAAGACGCGGAGAGCAGGTAAAGTAGGCCCGGAGATATGTCCAAAGTATTTCTTGAACGGTAGTCGTGTTGTGGCCGTAGATTTTGAGGCGCGAAGATGCGCCCAGCTGCTGGTTTCAAGCCGTTTCCAGCGAAGATTTGACGCGCGCAACTGGAGCGTGACGGGGTTGGGTACAAGATGTGCTGGAATTAGGGAATAGATGCGAGAAAAGGGGAAATGTGGTAGAGTGCAAGGAGCAGATGCAAACCGCGGACAGGGTTGAATGTGATCGTGTGCCGAACGGCGAAACACCGCCAAGCCTTTTTTTTTCTTCCAGCGGCCGTTGGGGAGGCTCGGGGTCCGGGAAGGAAACCATCAAGCGACGAATATCGATTTTTTATGAGGAAGGCAACCCCCTGGATGGATTCAGGCTCCGCACTTGTCATCCGCAGCACCCTCGGCCACAATCCGTGCCGGCTAAGAACTCGGAAGTAATAATGAATACGCATCCACCAAATAAGAAGAAATACACGCCACAACGCTCGTCCAGGTTACTCGCAAACCGACCATCGGCTTGCCAAGGCCACTCAATTAGGCCTTAACAGACGTTACACCCAGCACTAAATTTGGCCACCCGCTTATTGCAATATTGCTCCATCCGCGGCTCGCTCTCCGACCACCGGCCAGCTAACGGAACCTCCTAGGCTATACACTGGTTTCTATATCATATAGACCAACCTTTTGCAGCCACCCATATCCCACAAAAACTCTCCTTATCGTACGCACGCTCTGTAATTTGTCCAGGAGAGGGTGTATCTAACCAGTGATGAATTGTGTTCGCACAAGGCAGTACACTTCCGTCAGTTACCTTGTCTTCATCATCAATAACCACCAGCTTGCAGTGGCTGCGCAGTTGATTGCCCCGCACCACTGGCTAATGATCCAGGTCAACTATTAACCCTCCGGCATACCGGCGCCAGCTGATATGATCAAGGCCTGGACTGATAGACAGTGTGCCATTCTTGAACCCAATAGGCTTCGACTGTTTCGTCGCATTACAAATGACAGAACTAGATTAAAAGTGGCCAAGAAGAGGGAACTTGAACGTTTTACACCTCATAGGCTCTCTGAGAAACTATGAGACTATCACAAAGCCCTTCTAGTGATAGCCGTAGGTATTCAGCCAAAGAAGGGCATCTCTTGCAGCGTCCTCTTTGGCTCCATCCTTGGACATGAACCATCCAGACGATCCAATCTTGGTGCCACCAACCCAGTAGGACCCTGCCCATCGCTGGTCGTGCAATGGTCCCTTGCCTTCACTCAGAAAGTTGGCGTTTAACGAATACTTTTGGAGTCTGTTGGCGAGGATTTGTCTGTGATTTTGCCACCGAGGATGACCAGATTGTTGAATGTACTGGAAACTACGAGTCAGGCCAGGGGCCGCGGTGTGTGCCCGGTATGGACGGTTGTTGTTCTGCTGAGCTCTTTGAAAAATCCACGGCGCCTGTCCTAAAGAAGTCTAATCGATCAGCTTTCTGTGCAGCATTTTCAACTTAAGACATACTGAGGCTCGAGGCTGACTATCATGTTGACTGCTTTGTGTGTCCCGCATTGGCCTTGTATCACCAGGAATGTTTCCAGGGTATAGATCGAACGGCTTGAGAGTTGATTGAGGAGTCACTCCTGGGGGACGTAAGGCTTGGTTGCCTAACACGCCCAGTCTGGTCACGCCGCTCATTGTATCCTCTCCACTACCTGTCGAATCTTCGACTACCATGCTTGGTGTCAGCTCCTGTCGCCAGAGTTCTTGTGTCAATGCCTAGTTGTCGCGTCAGTCGGGCTTGGGACACGATAGTTAAAATAGGGATACATGCATGATTTGAAATGGACCCCGGCGTAACTACATCGTTGATATGAGCCAGCGGTGTTCCCTTAGGATAGCTGTGCATAGGAATATCTACTGTAGACGTAGCTTTGCTCTCTTCGAACCTCGAGTTTGCCCGACCTCCAGCGTCACCGGCTTCAGGTTCTCCATAGACTAGCATTTGCCTTGACATGGATCCTTCGACTAACTTTTGAGAGAATGCTGATTTCTCGATACACCCTATCAAACCTTTTGGTGTTTGAGTGTTGTGAACCGGAGAGACTGAAGTAGAGTGTTAGCAGATCGCCTTTCGGAGGAGAAACGAGGTGAAAGCCACGATTGGAAGGAATCAATTTCTATCAGGATAGGGACAGCAAGACACACTGAGTGACACAACGATGGCCTTCCATTTTGATACTTCCATGTGTTATATGGAAGGTAAGCAGCCATTGTCGTGAACGATTGTCAGGATCTGATGATAGTGATTCTTGTGACAAGTGGATCTAATAGTAATCGGAGAAGCAATTTGTATGCATCTATGTCGTCGGCAGGAGAGGGTCTTGTGGCGAGAAAATGTCCCCATGTGTCACAAACGTGGCGGTGTGAAACTTTGGTACTGGTCGTCCGGTAGTCGTCATACACGTCCTAAAGCACCAGGGTATGATGGCGAGCATAACAACAGATTTGGGCTGATTAAAGAATGGAAAGTCCTCGCACTCGGAACGGGTTGATTTCAAGCTATCCCGAGACCCATGGTGCCTCCCAGAGTGCGCAACGATCAAGGAAGAAAGGAGCCCGTGCGTAAAGACGATAAAGAAAGACACATACCTGCCTCATTATCGTTCTTTCCCCCTTCTTTTGACAGGATGGTGATGGCGTGCTGGATTATAAATGGCGATTCGACAATTGTGGCCGGATGGTCGCCCAACCCGTTTGACGGCATGTCTGTGTTCCTCATCAAAATTTCTGTAGTTGCATTATACGGCGTGACAATTGTGGGTCCAGATATGGATGTGGAAGAGAGTTCGCCTTCTTCGTGTCTCGCCCTCCGTTCAGAAAAATGGCCTGGGCGGATTGTTCCTTCCAATGGACGCATCGTGTGATTTTTTCACTGTATCAATGCCATTCGTGACACGTTCGGTTGTCTCCTCTTCGTGTTGGACCATTTTGGGCTGTAGATGAGCGCCGGCAGCCTCCGTTTGCTGCTGATAATACTTTTGACCACGTGATTGAGCCAAGCCGCGACGAGGGGTGGCTATTTTATCTGCGCGTGTCCGTAATTGCTCGCGCCCCCAAGTCCGCCAACTGAGGTTTTCCATCCGCCGTCCGTGGGTGACGAAGTGAACACAATGTGTAAATACTGTAGCCAAGCTCCTGCATCAGCCTTTATGAGGCAAGAATGGAGAAGCATACTGACATTTCCACAACTGCCTGCTGGTATTCTCTTCTACCGGCCCTATGAGTGCGAGTGCATCAATCTGAACTTTGAGTACTCCATGGATGCCATTGCTGGCGGGGTTACCGTTCTTGCCACTCTCCTCGGTATGAACCCCGTTCCCACACAGTCCTGTGCTGAGAATGTGATTCGATTTCAAATTCCAGTCAGAGTATGCATCTAAATCTCGGGATGATATGCTCTGAGAATGTAAAGGTGTAGACGCCGGCTGGGCGTCAAACGAGGCCGCGTTCTGCTGCATCTTCATTGAACGCCAGTGCCACGGTAGTTGTTGCAGAATTTTAATGAAAATCTTGAACGTTCCTGTAGATGACTTGTGAGATTTGTTTACTTATTTCTGCTACTGGTCGGACTAGCTCAAGTGGGCCGTGCTGTTGCTAGTTGTCGCTGTTATTACAGTCAATTAGTCGCTATATCCGTCGTTTAGGAGCACCTTGTTTGATTGCGGACGTGGGCGGGATCAAGGTGGTAAACACTTAAAGTTTATTTAGATTCAATTAGCTGCACGTCCGCAAGTCTGATGCAGTATACTTGTGATAAGTCCCTTTGATGATAGTCATATGTGACGGGGCAGGCAGGACAGACTGATCCATGCACCGTCGTGAGCGTCTTCGAAAGCAGTCAAAGTCTTATCGAGGCTCCTTGTCCACCTATCTCAGAAACTTACAGTCAGGCAATTAGTTACGCGCCTCGACTCATTCTCGGAAACATAAGCGTTACCTCAAGAGAGATTTGGTAATAACTTGAACCTGACCGGACCTTCACCGACGTGTTCAACGAAATAAGGGCATCAATGGAGGAAATGAAAGAACTAAGATCAAAGAAAACAGAACTCTTACGTGATCTCGGCTCTCGGTTCGACTACTCTGGAAACAATGATCGACCTGATCCCGAAATGATCGAAGAATATAATGAGATTGCCGATGACATCGACAGAACCTCCAAAAGGCGCTGTGATACTGCGTTCAGCAAGCTTCCAGCAGAGCTCCTGATCGAAGTCTTGTGGCACGCAACGGCACCGGAGCTCAGAGTTTATATCATCGATCGTGTGCTCGAATTGATGCTCGTTTGCACTGATTGGGAGCATCTTATTATGACTACCCCCAAACTGTGGATGTGCATTGAGCTCGCAAAGGATATGGAAGACGCAGAGGCAAAACTGGCGCTCTCTTTGTATCTTTCTCGCGAATTACCACTTTCTATCTTCTATGACTATAATTTTGACGCCAACCAGGTGCTTGCACCCCTTCTCATACCGCATCGGCGTCGGGTCAGAGCATTAATATGGTCCGCTCGGTTTCCAAATCCAGTATTGGATGAACGAAACACTGAAGGGGACTTGAATCGATCTTTAAATTGTCTTCATCCCGCCTATTCATCGTCGATGTTGGAAGTCGTTGATCTGCAGGAACGCCGTTGGCCTTCGGAGCACTCGACATATGATACCGAATATAAGGCACCACTTTCATGGGCGTATTCAAACTACAAACCCATAGCTAGCGCTCGAGCCTTCGGAGACGAGCTGCAAGTGCTCGATGCGGGAAAATCAACAATCGAAGAGCTGCTCGCGATAACGCAATTAAAATATCTCCGACGTGTGACAATACATCTGCCAGCTTCAATTCCCCTCGATTTTGACCCGAGCATAGACGAGCCGAGCTCGAAAGGCGGCACGCTTATGGCACGGATTAAAGCTATAAGGTCACTTCCTTGGACACATTTCACATGCGTGGCCATGTCTTGGAGTATATTCAATCACATAATCGGCTGTATATTCAGCACAGTCGTTCATCTGCAAATTGGCCTTGATTACATTCGGCTTCATGAGCTAACACGGCTAATCGAAGAGACAAAGCAGCTGGAGAATTTGGATCTGACTATTTCGCTGGATTCAGAACCATCTTCTTTATTACCATTGTATAGCAAGCTTTCGATTACCTCTCTCACTCTCCGTATATATACATACCCAACCGATGTGACGGAAATTGTCAACCATTTCTGTCGAATAGCTCCGGGTTTGCAATGCCTAGGCATTACTAGCGCAAGAGGGAAACTCATCATGAAGGGGATCAACTTCGATTCTCTCCCAAACCTCCTTACTCTCACGACTCACTGCGAGGCTCACCACGAAGACGTATTCTATAAAATCCAGCGGTTTGTGGTGATGGCATCACCTGGTGACTTTACCAATATGCCCGGCTCCACGGCATGTCATCTACGGTGTTATCTCAACTTTCGTTCTGACCCCTTGCCATTTATCCTCACTTCGAGTTCCTGGCCTTGTGTGGAAATACTCAATCTCAAAACCAGTTACTCGCGCATGCACAAAGGGACTCTCTTTCACTGTCGTCTCCACCTACATCGGCTTCGACGACTAGAACTCGGATGTGCATCTGCTGCCTCTGTCACACATATGGTGGCATCCTATCCCACAGATCTTCCCTCCTTAGAGGAGATCAAATTTGACTGCCCACCGGAGTGGGATATTCTCTTCATCTTGCTCGAGAAGCGCATACTTCTTGCTCTCGAAGGGGTTACGCTGGTTTCCACCCTGGTACTCGGCTGCCGGCCTCCTGATGAGATATGTATTCCATTGGTGAAACTACTAAAGGGCCATATTACACCTCGCATGCCTCACTACGAGCTTTCCATACATGGTAACCTGAATCGGATATTGTAGGTACCCACTTTCTTCATAAACTCTCACTAAAGAAACGCACAGTGATTCTCTTCACGACTGCTGCTTTCATTATAGTACCGAACGTCGCCGACTTCCTGAGATCCTAGATGTTCCAGCTTATCCGACGACAGCCGAAAGTGTACTTGAAACTTGGCCCCAGCGTACAGTTCCTTGGAGAATTTGATGGATCCGGCCAAGCTCGTATGGCAGCCCTGCGGCAAAGGTCTCTGCATCCTCACCAGGTACACCGAAACAGTCTCGGAGGATATATACACGCTCTATAGCCGTCATAGCGGATAAATCATGCCCTAAATCTGGAATTTCGATCGAAGTAAAGGAATACAGGCTAATATGATAAGGGGATGCTTCCAGCCATGCTTCAAATGAACCCATAGATCGTGCGCACCATTGCGTCCAATTTCTTCCTATCTTTGAATTGTATGAAGGTTGAAAAAGAAGGAACACCAATTTGGACTTGCCAAAACCGTTTCTTGAAAGTCGTTGTCTCCTACTTTACTGGTAATGCTCCGAGTGCTTTACAGAATTACAGTGACATTTCCCCAGCTATATGACAAGTGATGCCGCATCGGTACACATCAAAGGCCGAGCTAACTGATGAGTTCATGACTTGAGATTGAGAAACGTTGTCTTCTGTTCACTGGTATCAGGAGAAATCATTGTAGCCTGGTGAAGAGACCTACTACCGGGCTATTCGTCTCTGATGAGTTCCGATCGCGTTTCTCTTTTGTACCCTCTCGAGCGGCCTCTCGCCCGCGGTTTGCTCCTTCAACCTGCACCAAACTGAACCGCTGATGTCTCTGTCCGTTTATTCCATCCGGCGAGGGTATTCTTTCTATGTAAACGCCCATCTCAAACTTGTCCTCCTCGTCCCTCGACATCTCGGTCCGTGGGGCTGGCACGGTCGCTGCAAGCATAGAGGGCTATATGACTATTAGCTTTCCTCGAAAAGGAGGAGGAAACAAGGTTCACCGAAGCAAGGTATTCATCTGTTTCCCTTTTGCCATTCACTCGTGCCCTTGCTTCCAACGCTTCTGCATACCTCCCGACGTCGTAATACGCTGGGCTACCGAACGCTGGACAATTGGAGACATGGCGTTGACGCGGGCTACTGAGCTGTGTCGGCTCACAGATGCAGCGTGACGGTGGAACGTTTGCACGATTTGATGTGGTCGACTTTTGGAGGACCAATCGCCGGCGAAGTTGAAGTGTCCAGATGAAGGATATAGCGAAGACCTTTGAAAGACTTTAGGAGTGTCAATGCATCGTATGAGAAGTCGGGATCAAGCATACGCAAAATCAAAGATAATGTGCCACCGGTTATAATAGACGTTCGCAGCCACAATAGATAGGTTAAATAATGCCCTACAGACTCGTTCAACTCCGGTTCGAACTGTGTAGACGGTGAACGTACAAAACTGCTGGAATGAAAGCGCTGTATGCAATGAAGCGGGCGAAGCGAGCAAAACTCGACTTATCACTACAAAGAACGACATTGTTAGCCTGATGAAACGAAACGATGAAGAGTCAGCCATACCGAATGCAGTAGCTATTCGATTTGAGGAGGCAGTACACAGTGCCTCCAGTGATGAGGGCATCTCCTATGAACGAAGCTCCAAGTTGCAGGGTCACTAGACGACCATCTCAGCGGCTTAACTACGGACCAACCAAAAGAAACCTACAGTAGAGGCCCGGATGGCGAAATTTGAAGGAAAGGAGTTCGTAAACCTGTTCGTAATCAGTATTATGGGAGACATTATAAGCATAAAGCGTACTGCGAGCGTGCCCATCGTCGTTGCTTTAACATCCTGGTGAGCAATATATAGAAAGAGAACGAGCGCAACTTACCCGCTACAATACAAATGAGTATCATGGCGAACAATCCAGCCCGGAAGAGCGGGTGGAAGAGCTGGCCTGCGTCCACTCGAAAAAGGTTGTACAGAAGCGTGATGTAATCTGGGAGGGAAGTTGGTTCGTAGGTTATCAATAACTATGCACCTAACACATACATGACTGGACGGCAAGGTTGACCAGCTGTGTCTGGCAAAGGGTGTCAGGATTATGCCGGGCGAAGTAAGATGCCACGAACCATGAGCGGGGAAGTAACCATCACCTAGATAACACCCAGAAACGTCAGCTTGACGAAACGAAGAGGAAAACTTATTGTTGCTCACCCAATTTGTGAAAACGGCAATCGTGAGGCGGAGAGGATCATTGCTGAGGATGATCGAATTCAGAAACAGGATATAAAGTGCAAGGGCACTCTTGAAAGCTGTCAATGCTGTGACTACGCAGACCAGAATAAGAATTCTGGGTGGTCGTCGACCATCGGAGTGATTGCGGTTGAATGGAGACTTGAAGTAAGTGACGAGGAGTTGAACCAATAATACAAGATAGACGCCTCCGAGAAAGACATCCAGCGTCGAGCCAATGATCCATGGGGTTACAACGACAACGCGATGTGTCAAGAGAAAGTTCAGGTATGAAGCGAGCTCAAGACTACTCGGATCGGGTGCCATCTGAACTCTCGAGCCCGTGGCTGAACAGATCTCTGTCGTCCGCCGACGTACAAGAGATGCAGGGCCTCGGAAAGTACAGGGGGAAAGTCGGAGCAAGGCTCTGTTCTCCCTATTTTGGAGCTAATAAATAGAGCGCATACCTCAGGGACACCAAATTAACTTCAGCAAGATGTTTTGAAAAGCCGAAGCACCGTCTCCATCAAAGGCGGTACGCCAACCTTGGCGTAAGGCGCCATTGGACGACAGTTCGCGCCCGTCGAGACTGTCAATCATGCCAGTGGCGTTATGTTGATCAATTGGGGTCTTGCAAACAAGGAGTATGGACGCCCCAGCAGTCAAGGTTGCTGCTTCCCAATTAGCCCTGAGAAGCAGCCAAGTAGCTAAGGGGAAGAGGAGAACGGCAGACAAGAACCCGGTCACACATGGGTTCATCACCGAGCCAGCAAAGTGGTGGAGTGTCAAGCCTCGGGTTGCCGACGAAATCGCCCTACGCTCGTCAAGCGATAGTATCCAATAAGAGCTCTTCATTCATTTCTATCTCCCTATTCTCTGTGGAATTAGGGATATCAGAAGTCGGTCATCCCCGCGTCTTCTCTTGTCCGTCCCACGACGACTTCTAGCAGCTGAAACGACGCCCGGATAGAAGCGGCGACCGGATACGTAATCGCAGACAACGGAGACGGCGGAGACAAAGGCAGCATGAGCTCAGTTTCGAAACAAGTCCTAGAGCTAATTATGCAGACGATGTTGTAGTTGGATTCCAACAAGTTTGGACCCCACGTCCACGACATCAAGTGGCAATCCTTGGAAATCGAATGATTCATTATCCGCAGTAATCAGATGAAGTCACGACAAGGATTGGAATGGTGGGACGTCCTTCCACTCGTCCAAGATGGCCCGCATACGCCGTATGTTGTTAATTTGAGTTCATCTTTCCAAGCTAAGACTGACAGAATGCCCTAAACCGACCTAGTCAAATCCATTGGACGCCTTTGGGAATCATTACAGCCCATCCGACGAAGCCGCTGATCTCGCTCTATCCACACCCGCCCGTCTCATCAGACAGGGTCTTATTCCCGCTTCATAGACCGCTGTTCCCTCAAAATGAACCTTTAGGACCGGCTCGAGTCCTTTCAGTATCAGGCTCGGGCGAATATGTTTTCGCCTACTTTCCACATCTTGTGGACAGCACAAATAGTGGCAATGGGCCCGCTGCTTCTACGACAAACGCCGTCACTGCAGGTCCAAGTGCGGGTTCAACGCAAAGTGGTGTGATTGGGACGTACTGTGTCTGGAAGAACGCTGTTCTCAAGGACTTTGGGCACGTCAGTCCTGGTGAATCAATTGTTTCGTGCTGGTGGTTGGGGGATCCACGACAGATCACAACAGATGCATCTGGTCGCACAAGGAGATTGCCGCCTTTGGGACCGATGATTGCATTTCACTCCGCCATGGCATTGATTGTGTTTGAAGACTTTACTCTCCAGCTTTTATGCGAGTCACCAACAGCCTTGGGGATGCCTACGAATGCAACACGCAGTGCTGGAACTGGGGGGTTCAAACGCCTCACGGCTAATGTATTCCATAAAACACCCAAATCAACGCCAAAGAAACCAACTTTAGGGATGAATCTATTCACTGGTCACTATTGTACCCGAGCCGCCCTTGGATTGGCATACAATGGTGAGTGATAACTCCCCCAGCGTCACGATATCTAAAAAGTACCAATAGAATCTGCGATTATCATTGCATTCCAAGCCTCGCTCTCCCCTACACCTCGCCTTCCAGCCTCGGAGGCTCAAGGTGGTACACTTCCGATCGGCAGCACCAGCTTCCTTTCTCATTCCTCGGACCATGATTGGGAGCTGACAGGTCCTGAATCCTGTATTCGTCTCTGTGAAGTCAAGATAACCTTCACAAACGAGCTGGGCTGGGGTGCGCACTTGAGTTGAGAAACCGTATTTCTCTTTTGACACATGTCAAGATCTACGCACCGAACCTTTGTCTTCCATTCCAATCACCAGCTCGGGCCAACTTTCTCACCTGCACTTTATCCCTCGACAGGTGGATGAGGCGCGCAATGAGATGGTCGTTGACGGAACTGAAGTCGACCGTTACTTGCTCGTAGGGACAGTAGATTTTGGGTCTTGTAAGTGATCTCATCCCCGAGAAATTGACTTATCCTCCCCTATAGATAGTGGCTTGCCAGAGACGGTCCTCTCGACTTTTGCCCTGTCAAAGAAGAATGATCCTTCTGGAAGAACTGAGTGGACCTCGACGCGCGAATCCACACGAAAGTTCAACGAACACGCCATATTGGCTATCGTGAACGCCTATCCTTCTCCTTCGCCCGATTCAAAGATTGTCGTTGCTGCCCCATCTGGAGCTTCGCTTGCGGAGAAGCAACCACCTCATACTGTGAGGGTACTCAAAATGTGTGACATTTCGCCTACCATGAAATAGTCTAACCGTGTATCAGACCATCTCTTGTGGACGATGAAATGCACCAAGTCCTAGATCTCCTAGGCCCTGATGGTGAGCTCCCTCCAGAATAAGACTATTATGCTGATATTTCTTAGCACCATCTCATATTGCCATTTCTCCTCAAGGAACGCATTTAGCCCTGCAACCGATGAACAACTTTTCGAGCCTCGGATATCACTCTTATCCAAATCTAGCTAGTCAACCGAAAGACGCTTCTGGATCTGACACGATATCGGAGCAGCTTCGAGATGGCATTTACCATGGTGTAAGATCTTCTCGGGATATTGGTGACATCATGCGACTTGCATCCAAAATGGATAGAGTGGCAATGCTTCAACTCGTCGACTCTATCTGGTCGCAGTTCGACCAGGAAAATGGTGGTGGTGGCGCCCCACGTTGGTCGGCCGAATATCTCAAGGCTTTGCTGATCCTGGACCAGTAAGTTGCAATCTATTCAGAGACGCTCGCTGAAACACTGTAGTTTAAAAGCTTCGGAGAGCGACGTTGGAAGGCAGGCAGCCCAGCAACGAACTAAAACGACTCTTGATCTTCTGAGCGTTCCGGTAGCGCGGAGTGCCCTTACCGAATGCTTTGGCAAAGATTGTGAAGGTTCTTACGAGACTGGTAAGTCCTCGCTGGATACATGGTGCGACAAACCAACGTCCAATTTAGGTGCCGTATGGCCGCTCTCAGAGATCTGTGGGTGGATCGTCGAGTTTACGGAGTCTGTTCTTTTGGCGGCCGGAGACTATCATAACATGGCAAAGAGCGACGTGACGTCTGCCTCTCAAGGTATGAACAGTCGCCCTACTAGGCTGATGTCTGATATCCGCTAGAAATCCATCCGGTCATCCTCATATTTCTGCACCCGACATTCCTCGCTTCATGGACCGACGCTATCAGCCGTACGCTAGACTTTGTGAATCACGTTGGGGTCCCAAAAGGCACCAGTACCGATAGCAAGGTTCTGGTTACCACTAATGTGCAAGATATGCTTGGCCGGTCACCTGTCAACTTTTCTCTGCTCCTGGAGAAACTCAAGTCTCTCGAAGAAACGTCCATCAGTCGTAGGTTTCCCACCAAGTCTGGTTCATTTGTTCACATTGTGCTAGCTTCCGAGTGGAGACGCTCATATGCGTCCCACACGCTGCCGGGACCCCTCGCTCAGAGGCTGGAAGATATTCTCTCTCGCGTAATCACAGCAGAGGTCGTCTCACTCTTACCCCTACATCTGCAGCTAGGCGGACTGAGTCTCGTCTCTGAAGGTGGAATGCGACAAGAAAGGGATATTATCACGAAAAGACGACTTACTGAAGGGAACTGGCCTTCGCCTCTTAGCAAATTATGCCAGCATTGTGGAGGAAAGACATTGATCGACTTGATGACACCAGCGGCTCCTGGTACTCGCTGGCATAGTTGGGAACTCTCATTTCAGAGGTGCATCTGCGGCGGTGAATGGAAATCACTATGATCTAATAGTATCCCAACCTCCATTAGCTCATGTGAAGAATACATAAACCGTCAATCTTCGTTGAGCCAGTCGCTTACGGCACCCTGAAGTTGTCTATTTGCCTGACCATGCCAGAAGTGGTCTGCTCCCGGAATCTTGACAACTCTTAAATCCCCTTTGCTACCGTCTTTCAGTGTGGTAGCCCAAGTATCGTACTTGGCCTCAGCCGTGAACTGGTCGTGGTCGCCATAAAGGACCAATACCCGACCGCCAACGTCGGAGATAAGTTCCTTCAGTTTGTTTGCATGTGTGTTGTGGTAGAATGCCGTGAGAAACGGCATGGGTGAAAGAGGATACGACAAGAGGATGTGCCGGACTGGTATTGCAGACTCGACGGCAACTTTGAGCGACGCGGGGTGATGAGATACCGCAATAGATCCGTGACTATAGCCCTGTAGATTATCTGTGAATTGATCAAGCACTCATGGAAGTACTGACCAGCAAGACCACAGACGTGACCGACTTGCCGGTAGAAGCTGCAGTTTCGGCGACGAGGACATTAACAAAGGCCTTGAGATCCTCAGCCTCTGATATTGAGCTCAATGAAGGCCATTTTGTCGACTTTCCAACGCCGCGGGAGTTGAAGACCACTACACGGTATCCTTTCTGAAGGAATGGGGTGACGAGTCGATGTAGAACACTTGATAGAGTATTAAAGGGACTTCCTTTCTGAGGAAATGGGACGAGAGTGTACCTACGGGTCTTCCTTTCGTCCTCCCAACATTGACCATGGATGGGCGAACACTGCCAGCTTTATGTGGTCTTCTGAAGAGGCATTGGATGTAATCATTGTGACGTCTAAAGATACCCCGGTAGGGATATCGATCATTCTCTCAACGACCGCCATATTGCGACGGGAGTAGTCAGGTCAGAAATGTCAAGCCCTGACAGACAAACACGGTAGAGAAAAAAAGGCATCCATTCAACTTTTGATCGTCTACGAAAGCCAGTTCATCCATTTGCTCGCTTTGCCCTTGAGAACGGTCGCCAACTCCCTTGCGACAATACGATGGACCTGGACCGACGGATGAAGCTCGTCATACCTAACAAGCGGTTAGAATAAGATATTCAGAGTAATCTGAGTCTTACCAAACAAAGCTATCAACAGCGCTCCCCTTGGCTTCTGTGCAGTAGAGCGCTTGGATACCATGAACGGCGTATGGGCACGCCAAAACTGCACCGGTTGTATTGTAGGGAACAGTTCCGTTCAAATAGTTGGCAGGGTGCGTGATGATATCGTCGAATAAACTATATGAATCAAAGATACCTGAGGGATCCACTTAGAAGGGCCGAGAGATCGGTGTTCGTCTGTCTCACCTACATGGGCACCGGTCAATTGTGGTGCAAGATCTTGCAGCATCAACTTCGAGAGCGCATTTCCACTCGTCACTTCTGTTTCCATGAAGATGCTCATCTCAGTCATGTTCGCTACTGGCTCCGTCCAATAGGTGGTGGTATAAGCGTCCTTTTTGTACATTGGGCTCTTTTGAAGAGGTACCATCTAAAATCCATGTCAGCGTCTAGCCATCGGTCTCGATAACTACCGCACATTTTGGAAGATAAAGTTACGCGCTCCTCCATCATACAGAGTTTTGATGGACTTTACGGCGCATGCGGTTACATCAACGAGTGTGACACCTGGAGCTTGATTGCCAGTGAGGAGACATCCCGCTCCGACATCATTTGTCCCTAGCTCCATCAGCAGGTAGTTACAATGTGTGCTGGTACTTACCAATCCACATCGTATATACGGTTGACGCAGGGTCGAGATGACCGAGCGTACCATTCTTCTTTTGAGTCGTGAAGAGGGGGATCTCGTCATGAATCACGTCTGGCCATGTTCGTGGTGTCAGACTATTAGAGCATGTAGCACCAGCCTTGGCATAAACGTTGATGGGGATCTTGAGGTAGCCACCGAGAATATCTGGCCAGATGTGAATACCTATTTGAGCGGTCAGCCATCAAATACTAGTTATCAAGTGATTGCCATACCGCGCCAACCAGGCCACAGCGCGGCGTCACTGAAAGAGTCTCCAAATACAACAACTTTGGAAGCAGGTTTTGGTAGTCCCTTTGGAGGCCCTGGTGGCCCGTTTGGATGTCCGAGAGCAAGCGATCCTGCAGTTGCAAGGAGGAAGACGAGAGTGTGAAGCATGGTTATGGGTGGGGTGTCGAATCCTTCTCCAACACGTAGACTTGGCGAAGAGTCCCTATAAATCGGAGAACACCTTGTCGGAATAATGTCCCAGGTACAATGATTACGAGCGTGGCTCCCAGGCAGGGAATTTGACATGGAACGGATAGTGATGAGAAGTTTTGTAAAACGATCTGTGCTTCACGTGTTATTGAGAAGTATGCAAAGGTGAGATACCGGAGAAATGTTCGCCTTGCGTCAAACCTCGGTGCATGCGATCCTCAACGAGTTGCTCAGGGAAAGGCACAACGTGTGAACTAGGTTTATTCTATTCTTAAGACCAGCTCAGCAAGGACAAGGCCGTTGGAGAAATGATCCTGACCATAGAATTACTCGGACGCTTCCTTTGCTTGTCGTCGGGCATTTCTCTCTTCCTTTAGTTTCTCCAGCTGTTGTCTAATCTCTCCACGGTTCGTGGGCAGGTTTTGCTGCAAGGTTCGGATACTTTAGCGTGTTTACATTGGCCGTCGGAGAACGTACGTTTGTTGTTTCAACCCTTGGGAACAATTTCTCACGATACTATGCCAGAAACTCGGATTAGCATGACATGCTGGAATAGCTTTGGGCCTTACTGGTATCACATGGCGGCGATACCACTCTGGATTGCCGTAATGGACCATCATAGCAAGCGGAAAGAACAAGTAGAATCCAAATTTGAAGATTTCGAGGTTTGGGCCAGCCATGGCATGAGTGGTCGAGAGCAACGTCGGTGCTTGCTTTGTCTACACTTTTGAACCCGTCGACTGCAAAATGGTGCTGCTCGGTGGGCCGCTGGGCATTTCGCTCGCCCCATATATTGTCAAAAATCCTGGACTACATAGATTCATCAAGCCATGGGCCAACATGTTCATCAATGCGTCTGGCTACCGCAAGGTTGGCTTGCGCTACGACGATCTGAGTGAGCAGTCAAAAGCATTGGTTATCGGGTTAAGATAGTAACCGGTATGTCTCTTCTAGTTTCTGAAGAGCGCGAGGACGTCCAAAAGGTGGGTTTGCGATGCTCAACGTCGATGCCGACGGAATGGAGCTGACGCCTTTTACCTAGGCATTGTCACGCCTGCCAGATAAGGAGAGTTACGACCGTGTCTACCGCATGCGGAGGGCGTTCCAATGCGATCTTATGAGGCGTCTCCTGCCAAAGGACCAGTGGACGAAACCGGAGGAGGTGCGTCGAAATTTTATTGCAGGGTCAGACGCTGATACCTCCTAGGATGTTCGATATCTTACTCCATACATTCGCGAAGTGGAGAAGGAAGATACCGAGCGAGCAGAGTGGGATGCAATGGACGTAAAGGCTGTCCGGAAGCCCTTACCGCCTAGACGGCTCGCTTTGACTATATGCACAATCGCATTTATTTAGACTCAATGACAGTAGAGTTTCAGAAATGACTCACCTCTGCAAATCAAGCGACAAAATGCGCACCGCACGGAGGGTCCAGATCGCAGTCTTAGCCTCTTAGCAAAAGTGTCCAAGTCAATGAGCACTCAGACTTGGTGATATTCGATGGAGTTTAGATTATCCTGTAATGAACATCGAAGCCGGCAGCACAATGAATCCATATGCTTCTAGAACCGGCATCCAATATTCAAGCATGCAATCAGCCAACATATGTCACAATGAAGTAATACCAGCTCTTATCGGCCACTATCATCGTTGTGCAGGACGGCGCCACGCTAGTCGCATCGCTTCCCCCTAGCTATGCTTTATAGATAAGCTTCGCATAGAGCATCAGTACAACCGATGCAGTAGCTTCGCCAGCAATATGAGTCTCGTTAGAGCCTAATTGTTGCCGCAAAGTCTTGGAGCGACGCGTACAGAGTTGAGCGTATAGAGTTTCTTCGATCGGATATGTTGCGAACGCTAGACTCCAACAAATGAAATGGAAAGTTCCGCATTGTGTCGACCTCTTCCCCTCTTCACATATAGTCCAGAACTGTCGCCGATGTCACGGTCATTCTATGCCGCCTTGTCCCGGCAACAGACGACCGCGTTTGTCAGAAATGTCGGATCAAGAGAATGGTCAAGATTCGGAGAACGCAGCATGTCCTCCGACGTCGGACGCCAGGCGTCTAACCGAGGAGAGTCCCGACTTTGAAAACTTGGTCCCAAATCGTTCTAGACATTGTTGGAACGTCGGTGAAAGGCTCGAGTATATACTCGCCGTTAGCGTCTTCTCTCGTCCTCCGTGACGGACGGGCAGGAATGGCCGCAATTCTAGTCTCAAAACGGAAACCCATCGAGCCTCGAGGGCGCGGCGACGCCCCCGTTCATACTGCCAGATCATGTATCAAAGCTTCTAAACGCCGTGCAGATGATTTTGTGGGCCGTCGTCTCGCTCACTCGGCTGCGTACTGGGCAGATGGCGCGTTCATAAAAAGGCCAAGTTCAGTGTTCCCCACCCAAATCTGAGAGCGCACCTAAACATGCAGAAATCTCCGTCTATGCTTTTTCTTGGAGCTACCGGTCGGATTGGAAGCGCTCTCATTAGAGGTATCGAGTCGGCATTACCCAATATTCGCATCACAGCTCTTGTCCGAAGCGCGGGTGGTGTGGGCACCCTGAGCGGTACGACGAGCCCCATAGCGCCCTGAATGATTGCTTATGACCATGTAGATCTTGGTATCAACATCGTCCATGGTAATCTCGACAACCTGGCTCAGATTGTCGACTTGGTGTCGGTAGCCGATATCGTCGTCAATGCGGCCCGATCAGACTGTGTGGCTCTGTCGCAAGCAATCAACATTGGGCTCATGAACAGGAGAACCAGCGCGAGAAAGCCAGTGTTGCTGCATATCAGCCAGGCGGCGCTCAACGTTCGGGCACAGGAAGCGCAGTCGCTCCATCTCCAGACTGCTGCCTACGACGTGTGTCAATCCAATCATTTACAGGCCGATTAAAAGCTAAGCAACTATCCCTATAGGATATGGACCTCGCACGATGGGTGGCAGATTCATCACTCGTCGACAACGAGTAAGCCGGGTGATTCTTTGGGGGGAAAAAAAACCAGCGCGCTGATTTTTCGAAAGAATCCTCCAACAGTCAACCAACTCGTCCTTTCTTGCGTTCATCGTCGCTCCGACCTGGATTCTTGGAGGGACTCGTCGGCAAATCACTGGCAGAACCCACGCGATAAGCAGGGTTATTCGGTACGCACTCGTGCACCGACAGGTGCAGATCGCAAATGGGATGACTGCAGGAAATGCCGTGAGTCCCTCGACTCTGTGCCAGTCTGAAGCGTCTTATATAATCCTCTATAGGTTTTGCTCGAAGACGTCGTCAAAACGTGCATCCAAATTCTGCGCCTTGTGTTTTCCCGCAACTTCCGTGAGCCGATTGACAATGCTCAGCTCTTCTTCGTGCCCGGCTCCGATTTCTATTGGCACGAAGCGGGTGCAATTGTCGCTCGGAAGTTATATCGACGTCATCTCGTCGAGTCGGAAACCGTCTACCATGTCTCAGATCGACATTCCCCAGAGTTGGCGTAAGTACCCAACCACTTTTTGTGCCCGACAGGCGCAGAAGGATGCCAAGACTATCGTAATTGACGGCGATCAATAGGGATTTGTGCCGTACGGCAGACGTGGTCTCGCGCCGATCTGCACTCTGGGGCCTCGAGCCGCCTCGGGCATTCTCGGTCCTCGAGCAGATTGAAAGAGACGTCGAGGATATTCTTTCGGGATGGGAATCTGCGTCAGGATAGACGACAGCCGCCATCTGGACGCTGATGAAGCAGACCGGCGAGAACTCTTGTTGGTGACCTGGTCTTGGAGTTGCCTGGGTTTTATAGCGACTGGATAGCGCTAGATGCTGTACGCCCAGGCGATCTAGAGACATTTACCTCGTGGAATTTTTTAGTGCGTCGAGGGTGAGGAACAAAAAAACTTGGACTTGACGTCGACGCGGTCAATGAATCAATACCCGAAATTGTAAGCATGGCACCGGAGAAAGGCTCAGTATCCTGCGGTTCGAGAGGGTTCACAGCCAATCCCCGTGTACCATCGGACTTGGGAAGGGTGCTAGGATAGCGCTAAATTCTATGCTTTCAAGTTGTATTCAGCCTCGTAGCATTGCTCGTTGTCCGGTCGGTTTGCCCTAGCGACACGAGGAGCGGAGACTTGACCGGCCAGCTAATAGCATGTGGCTATCGTGAGCTTGGGACCTGTCGGTAGTCTAAACATCGCATGATATTAGCGCTCATGCTAGTATTGTGCGCTTGCGTTGTAAACAAGAGAGAAACCTGGACCGTGCTCCGCATGACACGCCCAGAGAGCTTTGTATTCCGAGATAGTATTCCACATGAATTAGATTGATCAAAAGTCAAAGGCTTGGACTAGCAACGGGCCGTGGGAACTTTTGTCGGCATCAGAACTGTTGAATCTTGTTTATCAGCGCCCATGGCAAGAATTCACCGAAGAAAGTTCACCAAAGCCGCTTAGCGAATAGAAAGTCTGGCAATGCCTCGATATGGGCTTTGCAGCAAGATCTGCTAGCCATCTCGGACAATATAATATACCTTGTTGTGATACTTGTTGACAAGGATTTCTGGCAGCTCGTGTCATGAAAAGGCTGCGGACGGCCAACCCGGACGAAGCCAGGTGGGACGGCAACTGAAGATGCTGCGGATTTGGCGTACAACTTGGACTGAGCCACGACGAGCTCGCAAATCATTTCTCAAGTGTGACGAGGCCGGGAGATGGATCTTGTAGACCGGATTACAGCTCTGCAGCGTGCAAAAGCATCGTACGTCTTCCTCGTCGTCTTTCCTCTCCCAGTGGCTAACAATTTGGCCCGCTTTTTGCCCACTCGCCGATATACATCTGACAGTGCAGAGACGAGCGCACCAAGGACGCGAGGAGTCGTCAGCGTTGCCCGTGGTGAACGCACGACTGCGCCTGTGCCGGATCCATCAGCCTCCGCAGCGGCTGACCGTGGTTCGAGACGGCCGCAAGAGACATCCCCAAGGCGCTCTCCAGCGTCTCCCCAGCAGCCAAATGCGCGTACAAAACACCTCTTTAATCCAGACACGGACCCAATCCCTCTGATGCGGCCCCTGCGTCCTCAACCCTCCGAGTCGAGCTCGCCGCCTTCTGTACACGCAATGCCGCAACCTCAAGCGCAAAGACAGTTATTTGATCCAAGAAGAGACGATCCTATGCGCTTTGCTGTCCTAAACAACCAGACCCAGCGGCAGCAAGCTCCTTCGTCCATCATGTCTTCGTCCGCTATGGACCACTCGTCCATTTCCTCCTATGCATCCTCTACATGGACACTCACCTCCAGCACCGGTACATCACATTCCTCTGCCCCTCCCGACAAAGCCACCGACAAGGACGGTAGCAGCAAGTTTCTAGAACTCCTCAAGGGCATGTACAGGGAGATTTCCGCTTTGGAAAAGCGTACAAAGGTCTGGGAAAACGTCGAAGAAGTCGAGGCACTCGCAGCACCCATCAAAATGCTCAAGCCAGGCGCGTCGCTTCCCGCTGCGGACGAGCCAGAACCAACCCAGCAGCAGCAACAAGACCCACTATTGACGCTCGTCGCGCAGCACAAGCAACTCGCCGAGCTCTATCACAGTATGATTTCCATCATCCTCCAACCAATTCCCTCTTCCATGCTCGCTATCGTCACAAAGTATGGTCTACACTCCAAGATATGGACGAGCGGTATCGCTCACTGTGTCGACTGCCTTCGGCGACTGGGGAGCAAGTATCCTGGCGCTGGAGAGCATCTCACCAGCTTCATCTACTGGTCCTATCATCTGTACGAGTCTCTGTACGAGACCAGCACAACAAACGATTTCATGGCGCCCTACAAAGTCAATTGGATGGAAGCACTCGGAGACCTCGCACGTTGGCAAATGCACATTGCCGCTCGCCAATCCGCCCAGGACCCCAACCCTTCGGGGGCTACTGCGTTGACAGTAGATGCGCTCCCGCCCTCTCCCACGCAACTGGAGAGCACCCCGCCTCCATCTATCGGTATCGAAGCCGCGCGTGCCTTCGACCTTGATCCCGAGTCTGAAATTTGGCGCAAGAGCTCGCAGACATGGTATTCGATGGTGCTCAAGGAAACCCCCGGTGCTGGAAAACTTCAGCATAATCTCGGTTTACTTTTAACCGACGTACCCAACGAGGAACTACGCGGGGTCTATCATTTTGTCAAAAGGTGCGCAGTTTGCCTTTCTTCAGCTCTCAGGCTGATTGAGATAATTCAGTATGACTGCCAACCACCCATATTCCGGATCTCGAGAATCTGTTCTCTCTCTATTCTCCAAGCCTGCCCAACAACGACGGACCGTAGCCGCAGATGCTAAAACAACAGAGCTTTTCGTTCTTCTGCACGGCATGCTCTTTACCAACATTCAACTCGACGATTTTCAACCTACCCTTGCCCGATATCTTGAACGCCTCGAGCTTGATGGTGCCCAGGAGCGTGAATGGGTCATGATGGCTGTAGTCAACATTGCTGCGATTCTACAATATGGCAAGCCAGATGCTCTCATCAAGCCGTCCTCTGGAGGTACAGAACCTTCGGGAAATACGATGGCTGGCAAAAAGAGGGAGCTCGTCGTCAAAATGGACAGCCTTGCCGTCTCCGAAGCATCACCAACGGCAATGTCCCCGTCGATGGAGTTTGACAATGACTCCATGTCCGTAGACGTTCCCCATTCCCTTCAGCTGGCTCTCCAACTCGCCTTTTCGACCCTTTCCTTCTGCCTTCGACATCCACTCCGACGAACGTCTCAATTCGCCAAACCAAAACTCAACCCTTACATTACGGTCCTCCTCACGTTTGTCCAAACCATCCTCAAGCAGCCTGGTGTACTCGCAATCATCGAGCGGACCTTCCCATGGGGAGATTTGTTGGTTTTCATCAACTCTGCTCCACGTCGGCAGGTGCAAAAAGAGGTCGAGGCACGTGCCAAGCTCACGAGTGGCTGCGCACCACTCCCAGAAGATTGGTGCATTCGTGGCATGTCATGGCCGGGTCGACGCGTGTACGAGCACGGGTTTTGGCCGCGCAGTGCTGCGCCCGGTGGCGGGGGTGTGACGGGGGAGATGGACGTGCTCTTGGCCAACGAGAGCACTGAGCAAGAGTCGGATGGCATCATTGAAGATGACGAGAATGGCGAAGAGGCTGCGCCAAAGGATTACACGGGCCGACGATGGGTGCGCATCATCCGCAGCTGCCTTAGCCTTGTGCAATCCGTGCCAGGCTTTGAGCTTGATCGTGGTGCGGAACGTATTACTTGGCGGCTTGGCGAGGCCATGGAGCGCAAGGCGGAGATGTGGAAGGAAGAAGAGCGTAGGGAGCGTGAAGAAGAGGAGCGACGACGGAATCGCCATTGGGGAGACGATGAAGATGACGAGATGGAGATTGATGTCGACGAGGACGAGGAAGAACTGGATTCGGATCCAGAAATTCGGGCTCTTCAAGAGCGTCGACGTTATCTTCGAAATCTTCAAATCGGACGTGAACACCGTCGCCGGTCGCATTATGGCCGCCCTGCGAGGCCAAATGGCCCCTCACGACCTCTACTCAACGTCAAAGCCGGGTACACTATTTTGGTCATTGATACCAACGTGCTCCTTTCCACCCTCCCCACAGTCATGTCGCTTGTAGAAAGCGAGAAATGGACAGTCGTTATTCCGTTGGCAGTCATCACAGAGTTGGACGGCATCTCCAATAACCCTTCTGAACTTGGACGAGCTGCCATAGAGGCATCCAAATACATTACCAACAACATCCGCACACACTCGACGTCGCTCAAGGTCCAAACCTCGCGGGGTAACTACCTTACGACGCTCAATGTGCGCAGCGAAAACCTCGACTTTTTCTCCTCTCGCGACCGAAGACGACACGCCAGTCACGATAACAACGGAGAAGATGGTAGCGAGCACATGTGGGAGCGAAGTATCGATGATTTAATCCTGCGAGCCGCGCTCTGGCAGGAGGATCATTGGACGGATCGTAGTGCACTGCTCAGGGGTATCATTCCCGATCCACTCGAGCAGTTCCTGGCCCCAGATGAAAAGGCGGACGTGGCCAAGGTCGTGCTCGTGAGCTTTGATCGCAATCTGCGGCTCAAAGCGCGTGCACGGCAGATGCATGCAGCCGACGAGCGAGATTTGGCTCACATCCTCCGCTCGAGCTCGTAGCGATAGGTGCATTTTTTTCTAAAGTCCGGGTAGACAGGCACGCAGTGCCGAAGTCTCACACACTCTCATTTGGCATTTATTGGGTTTGGATCAGCCATCATTTACGCACGCTATGGACCCATCATAGTCGTTGCAATCACTCTTTACTCTCATTGTTTCTCTTGTTTCACCTGTTCAGCTCCCGCCAACCATCTCGTGTACTGTAGCACCACTGCAATCCTAGTCTATAAAGCAACACGTTATGTATCATGAGCTGCGTCTAGCAGTAATGCGCAGTATGCTGCGCGTCTTGGTGCTTTTGGCTGCGAGCAGTGTAGTCGGTTTCGCAACTTGAACTCAACCACTCTCCGCCCCACGCTATGACAGAAGTCCATGCCGTTGCAAGTGGTTCTAAGTCAGCCCCTTATGAACCCGTAAATGGTTACGAAGTCGAACACGACGAGGTTGCTCCCGCCAGTGCATCAACGGCACCAGAAAAGGGAACGGCAAGCAGGACATCCTCCAACGGCAAGCACCCACCGTCAGAGAGGAGTAGAAATGAGCAAATGAGACAGCCGGAGAAGATTGAGAGCCCCGAGTGGGGTCTCAAAGAGATTCTATGGCCTCCCGAGCCGTGGGACGGCCAGCCGCAGCGCCGAGTGCGCATCGTCACCCAGAACACGAATGGCCCGTGTTCCTTTATTGCTATATGTGAGTATTTTATGTGAGTTTAACAGTGTGAAGAGTATCTAACGGATTCAAAGGCAACATTCTCATTATGCGTGGTGCCATTACCATTCGGCCGCGTGACAGACGATCAGCGAGTTATGAGTACTTGGCGGGACTTGTCGGCGATTATCTTGTCAATAACGTCATGGATGTCGACCTAGACGCCGTGTTTTCGGTGCTGCCTAAGACTCAGGGTACGGGATCTGTTCGGCGTAAGGTGGAGGTGTACTGATCTTGTCCAACAGAGGGAATGGATTTGAATCCACTCTTTACGAGTATATCCTCCTTTCGACCTGCTGGCAAGGGCGGTGAGCTCAAGCTGTTTGACTTGGCGGGTATCAAGCTTGTACGTGGACTCTATCTGCACAAATTTATTTTTAAACGGATGGTAATAGGTTCATGGATGGATAGCGGACCCACAGAGCTCGGAATTTGCCGCACTCTCCAAAGCAGAAGATTACGATACATGCATGGATCTCATCGTTGCTGCGGATGCAGCCATGGGTGGGAAACTTATGGTAGAGGATAACGAAGCCATGCTCGTAGAGGACAGCGCAGCCAAGCCAGCCCAGCTCTCCGAAGAGGAGCACCAAAAGGTTGTCGATGGTGGGCAATCTCCCCAATATACAACGTCACAAGCTCACTTCCAATATGGCAGCTCTTCAAATCCGACACTGGTTGGACAGTAATCCAACCCAGATGACTTACCACGGTCTCTTTGCGCTAAAGTAGGTGATCGCGCTCCTACCACTGCTGACTACTGAGCGCAACGTAGCGAGTCGCAATATATTGAGCCAAACGAACTTGTCTGCTTCTTCAGAGGATCGCATCTTAGCGTGCTCTATAAGCGTAAAGAGCCTGGGACAGAAAGCACGATGCTCTATACGCTCGTCACGGACCGTGTATTCCTGAAGGAGACAGACGTCGTATGGGAATCACTCGTCGACGTCGATGGCCATTCGTCGGCATTTTACGACGAAAACTTTCGAAAGGCGAATCCTGTCGGTGGTGATTTCGCTGGTCATACAAGTGAGCAAATAGCAAGGCAGTATGAGAGGATGCATTCGGATCCAGAGGTCGAGGCAGAGTGAGTCTTGATTTCTACCCATGTCTTGCAGTACTGACTCTGCCTCGCAGTGCACGACTGGCATGGAAGCTACAAAGGGCGGAGCAAGAGTATGCGCGTCGACTGCGTGAACGAGATCGTGAGCAGGAGCTCGCGTCTCAAGAGAATGGAGACGGTGTTTATAGGCGGCAGACCATGGCGCAAAGCGGGGGCTCGCAACCGTCTCCTAGTACGAGAAAGGATAAGAAGAAGAAGAAGGGGGACTGCGTTGCGATGTGAGACAAGCCCATTCTTGTTGCCGTTTTGGTCTGTTGGATGGGTAATTTATCTCGAGTCGAATGAATCTTACGTAGTGCTCTATCTAGTCTACACATTGTCTCTTTCGCCGAGATCCTTGAAAGGTGTGGCAAAGGCAACCAGCAAATAGACGCGTGGATTAGCATATGACCGCGCCATTCAATTTCAGGGTGCTCTTCTTGTTTCTACAATCAGATGCCAATGGCGGCGCCAAACCACGGGGGTTTCTTAGTCAGCGATTACTAATTGCCTCTGAACCTGTCTGCAATTCATCAACACGAAATAAAACTGGCCTACTTGGTCTCTGCAGTTGAAACCTAGACTTGGACTCGCCCCAAGCTCTCTTGCTCGCCTATAACCATAAAAGTCCTTTCAGCGACGCTATGGGAATTTCCCACCTCGGCATCTATGTCAAAGAAGGTGATCTGGACAAGATGACCGAATGGTACCTCGCCGTTCTCGCCCCTCTTGGGTACGCTGCCTCATGACGACTACTCGTGAGGGTATAGAATTTGATACCTGTGGTATATAGCTACAGATTACATAAGGACATTCGACCGCACGCCCAGGTCATTGGAATCGGCGCCACCTATCCAGACTTTTGGATCGCAACTGGACTTGAACAAAAGGATATGCCCAAGCAGACCCTTCATATCGCGTTCACAGCAAGTACTCGCCAGCAAGTCAGAGACTTTCACGCACTTGCCATGTATGTCATCTCCTCCATCTCATTACCTAGCACAAGAACGGCACTAATGGGTGAACAGGAAATTGGGTGCAAAGGACAATGGTGGTCCTGGCTTGCGACCACAATACACAAGCACCTACTATGGCGCATTCGTCTTCGATCCAGAGGGACGTAACATCGAGGTTCACACCATCCTCCCCGAAGTCTGGACCGAACATAGACAAAGAGCGCTCCTCCTTGGTGGCGTTGGTGCTTTGGCGGCTTTCGGGCTTAGCTACTTTACTAGTGTTGGGGTTTACTTGCGCCACTTACTCTTGTAGGTTATGCACGCTTGCGATGCAACTTGTGACAGTGATGTGTGAATTCCTTGATATACATTTCTTGCCGTATTTGCCTATGATACATGCATTTGCGAGGGAAACAACCGGTCACGGCCTGTTGATTAGAGCGACAATCTTTTTCCAATCCTTGTGCCGAAAAGCGGTAAAGCTTGGTGCTGCATTGGCGATGTGAACTAGGTAGATGGACAAATAGTCCAACTCGCGATCTTCACCTGCACTCAGTGTATGTGCGTTTCGGTATGGTGAAATCTTGAGTCCTTCGTTTGGATTCTGAATCTAGTTAGCTCAATTCTCAACCAAGTCTTGTACTGACTAGAGCAAAGTTACGACCCTACGTATCGTCAAGTCATGTTCTCAATGAATGGAAATACTCACCAAATCGTCCACATGAATTGTATTGTGCTCAGAGCTAAACCGGATGAGTGAAAGGAGCAGGAAATTGAAGCTGCCTTACTATTGGGGGAACAATGTCCAGATAATCTTGAGCGCCTTGACTTGATGGGTAAAGTCTTTACCATCCCTCTTGGAGAATACGGTGAACATTGGTTTCTTATCGAGTACAAATGCAATCTACTAGGAGTCATGGTGCGCTTAGTATTCTCAATTAGGTCACACACCTTGTAGTTTTGGTCAGCACCGACCATTCCCAATTCTGAAAGCTTTGTCTCTAGCCACACCCAGCTCGTTTGACTCCAGATACAGATGTCGTAGTAGGGATAGATGGCCTCGAGAAATCGATGAAGACCAGGTCTTGCGCATTCAGACGGTGGCAGGGCGCCAGAAGTAAGAGGCTTCGTGTCCAAGATTGCTGGAACAGGGTTAGATCCAGTACGAGACGGGTAAACATGGACAGGCACTATAGTCGAGGTCGAGAACGAGCAGCTTCTTTCCTTCGCGGAGCGGGTTCATGAGGTTGACATTGAGCGCTGCGACAGCCTCGCGGATCTTACGCTTGTTTCTCGCATCGTTCTTGAATTTCCTGACGGCTTCTGAGTTGGGATCAGCCGAAAAGTCGATATCCAGATCATTAAAGACGTCGGGGAGATCGAGCTGCGAGGGATCCTTGTGCTCGTGACCCTGTGGTGTACCGATCAGGCTAAATTTTTTACCGTTCGTCAGGTTGAGATCCCGTCTAGCGCGAGTGAATCAGAAGATGGGAGCATTGTGGGAGAAAGGAGGGCGCATACATCGTTGCTTGGTCCGGCGGGAGTTTTCCCTTTACGAGCCCGATGATCTTCTGTCGCTCTGGAGGGACTGTGGTGAGTTTGTCAAGCAACGCCTTGAGATCAAACACGCTGGCCATCTGGTCAATCCTCGAGAAGCACAACAAGGGAGAGATGCGTATTACCGATCTGAGTCGGCCAAGTCAACCGTATATTCTTTTCCCGAGTGAGTAAACTTGAGTTTGATCCAGTTTTCTTCAGGTGTCTCAGCGAGAAGGAGCCCTAGCGGCTCTGAAGAGGTCGTCGGTTCCGAGGCGAACTCGGAGTCTGCTGGGACAGCGGTGAAATCTGGTTGAGAAGTCGATGCAATAGTTGTAGCCATGATTCTCGCTGCGATGCTGTGTGGACAAGTCCGAGTGAGAAGCAAGGTGGCAAACAAAGTCGACTTGACCACTGACACCAACACGTCCCAAAGATGGGAGAGCCTGTCAAAGTGTGCGTAGAAGCCATGGCATGAAAATATGTGAGAAACTGATAATATCCTCTCCAGATTGGTCATCGGGTCCGTGCTCGGTGAGCTACGCGGGTTCGTCGACAAGGTCCAGACTCTGGACGGGAAATACGGACCATTTGCATTTATACTCTGTCTTGGGGACTTCTTTGACAACTCAGATGATCACCCAAGCGTCGATGAACTCCTCGGCGGCTCCATTCATGGTACGCCTACTCCTGATAGTTCGTCATACATAAATTCACCACGAATGCACTCAAAGTGCCTAAAACGACGTATATTATGGGAGGAGAACACAAGCTACCCCAAAAAATACTGGAAAAGGCCGCGCAAACTGGTGGGGAGCTCGCACCAAACATTCTCCTGCTAGGTAAGGAATGAAACAGCATAAAATTGCCCTCTATTAACGCGTCTAAAGACAAAGCAACTGTGATAACCACGTCGCAGGGCATTCGAATTGCTGCACTCGGTGGGGATTACGATCCCGCGAGTTATTCTTCACCCAAATATGCAGGTCCATCTTTGAACATAGCAACTAGCTCTTACATCTCTTAGGCACCTTCGAATCATTTTACATCATCCGACGTCCGCAAATTGCTCTCCCACCCTTCAATTACAATCCCAAAATCGCAACAAAACCCCAATTCGCTCGCCGCAATGAAAGCCTCATCGACTACGACCAAGATTGACATTCTTCTTACCCACGTCACTCCCGCATCGTTGACGTTGCACACGCCGAACATGCCACCATCATATCCAGACCGCGTCTCACCCCAGTTGGACGACATAGTACGTGCTGCGATGCCACGATATCATTTCGTCTCCGGGGCTGGTATGTTCTGGGAACGTGAACCATTCCCTTGGCCGGATGCTGCAGATTCCGGACGGTGTACACGGTTTTTGTCAATTGGTGCATTTGGAGGACAAATTCCCGAAGGACAGAAGCGACCAAGGGTAAGCGAGTCCATGAGTTTCACCTTGGTGCTGATTAAAGTCTAGTGGAGCTACGCCTTCACTATCACACCGGTTACTCCGAATACGCATCCTGTGTCTCTTCCGCCCAATATCACATTCAATCCCTACATTCCACACCAGGCAGTCGAAGGATTTATCGCGACGAAGCCACCGTCGCCGCAGGCCCAGAAGCGTGCCTTGGATGATTCTGGCGAGCAGTTTCGATGGTCACATGAGGGCAGAGAAGGGCCAAAACGAAGAAAGAAAGGTGGCTCTTCTATCTCCATCGTTGGCTGATCTTGCTAACCCCTACATTAGAGAATTTACAGGCAAATGGTTTACCAGAAGGATATGTTTGCAGAATATGCCAGTCAACAGAGGTTTGTGTTCTATTGGGTTTCTAAAAGGTTTTTAAATTTGTCCAGCATTCAATTAAGGACTGCCCGGAGCGTTCAAAGCCGCCAGAAGGATATATCTGCAGACGGTGCCAACAGTCTGACCACTTTATTCGCGACTGCCCAACAAAGGATGAAAAAGGCGACACTGGCGGGCGAAAGCCACCTCCCGGATACGTTTGTCGAGCATGCGGAAGTGAAAACCATCTGATCGATGACTGTCCGGAGGTTGTCAAAGGGCGGCATGAACGTGAGCAAAGGAGGCACAAAGGACCTGCAAAGGAAATTACAGGTGTTTACCACCTTGTCCAACGGCCACTGCTGACCAAGATTCCATAGCCGATGAATGCTGGTTCTGTTTAATGAATCCGAAGCTTGCGTGAGTGTCAGCTCACCTCTATTGCTTCCTATCTAACGGACGCAGAAAACACTTGCTGGTGTCTCTTGGAGAAGAGTGCTACTTGTCGCTTCCCAAAGGCCAGCTCCCAATTACGTCTTCGAAGGATCCAAAGATCAAAGAGCTCTTCCCTGTACCAGGCGGTGGACACATACTTATCATTCCAATCAGCCATAGACCAACACTTCGCTCGCTACCTCCTTCAGAGGCTACAAGTACATTGAACGAGGTTGAAAAGTACGTTCGTCTGCTTACGGAACTCTGTATTGACACCGTCTGGGAATAGATATAAGACTGCCCTCACCTCGTTCTTTGCGACCTATGGCTGCAGTCCTATCTTCTTTGAAGTCGCTAAGCGCATGCTCCATGGAGTGCACGCGCAATTGCACACATTGCCCATCCCAAACTCGATACCGCTAGAAGAAGTCGAACAAGCACTGGTTCAAACCGGAAAGCAAACTCGTATCGAGCTTTTAGAAGAAGACCTTGGAGAGACGACGGACAATTATATGCAAATCGAATTGCCTGGAGGAAAGCGGTTGGTACACATTATGGACGATGGGACTCGATTCCCATTGCAGTTTGTAAGGTTTGTCTCTTCATTCAACATTTCACGAACGGATTCCTCATGTAATTGCAGGATGGCGCTTGCGAGTCTGTTTGGAGTACCGGACCGGGTGGACTGGAAGAGTTGCGTCGAGTCGGAAGAGAGAGAAAAGGAAGAGGCTGAGCAGTTTAAGAGTGCTTTCCGTTCGTTTGATCCATTCTTGTAGACATAACGTGGGCATGGGTGGAACTCGCATTTTGACTCTGACCTTGTCATCCTTTCAATGACCTCTGTAAAGCCGAGACCATCTGATGCACTAGCACGTGAAGGGCCATCAGAGTTTGAAATCTTGAAGAGAAACCACAAGTACGTTTCATCTCTCGGCGATACCAAAGGTTCACACCATAGTTGCGGCGGCGTGATTGACTAAACCCGCATAGGTTTCTGCGTGAAGACGAACAAGATGTAGAGACCGCGGGATCAAAATCGTGGGATGAAGCTTTGGCTCGCAAGTTTTACTCCAATCTTTGGAAAGAATATGCACTGTGCGACCTCAAGCACTACAAATCCGGAAATGTAATATTTCAATTTATCCAGGCTCCGACTCTACTAATAAGATCCGTAGTTTGCTCTTCGATGGAGGACTGAAGACGAAGTCGTGGAAGGCATCGGCGAGACTTCGTGCGCCAACACGCGATGCAAGCATCATGCACCCAAAGACTCTCGCAAGGACTTTGGACGTCAGAGCGCCAAAGCTTCGTCGTCATCCCGTCACAAGGAAAAGGCCCTTCACACGCTGGAACTTCCATTTGGCTACGTCGAAGATGGAGCGCTCAAGTCTGCTCTTGTCAAGGTGGTTTTGTGTGATAGATGTGTGAAGAAGATTATGTGGAAGCGCAGACAAGAGAGGGACGGGGAAAAGCAAGCAGAAAACGACGAAGAAAGCGATTCTGGGCACTCACGAGTGTCTGAAGGCCGTTTAGGTAAACGAGAAGACTCTTCGTCGAGGCAGTCAGGACATCGACGCTACACCGAAGAGGAACGGTCACGATCGTCCGGAGACAGGAGAAAGCATAGGGAGCGCTCTGCGCATCGACCGCGTACCAGTCGCTCACGGTCACCAGAGCGGTCAAAACGCAAGCGAAACCGCGAGGAATAGAAGTTGTAGCACACCTTATAAGATCACTATACCTCGAATAAATGAAGATTGACGTCGCTAACATGTTGAGACTGCACCTGACAAGAAATTCTTTGTCAGCAAGTGTTGCCACTTCTTGACTCTGACCATGGTCTTCCAACGGTACAACGCGACCGAGATGAATCCGAATCCGCATATCAACTTTATCACTGCACTCAATACGGAGCAAAATGCAGATGTAGCATTGAAGATACTACGAGCAGTGGCTGCACAGCTGAGACCGGTAATGAAGAAGCACGGGTGAGGACAAATTGTCAATATGCAGGCTATACGGCATTTATAACGCGATCATAGACTCGAAATAAACTCGTTTGAAGAGGTACACAGAGTTAATGATGCCGAAATTCTCTGCTTGACTGACGATTTAAAGTACGAACACAACTCTGTCTTCCTGGGTCGAAATTGGAATGCCGGAGAGACAGTCGGTCAGGGTTTCCTTTGTGGTGTCCTTCAAGATGCTGACATTCCCAAAAGAGCTGGTCCTGCGTCGCGGAGACGGGTCATTCTATTCGACGCCTCATTTAATCAGCGTCTTTTGTCACGAGGTGGGAATTGAGTCAATGTTATCTATCCCTACTCACTATGTATAGCTTTCACATATCAAGAATATGCATCACGGACCCAGCTTTTGGAAGTTTTATAGAGAACTCAAGGCAGAAGTGGCTGTTTTGCAACGAGCAAAGTACTTTGGCGACGGTTTGTCCTTGCAGTTGTCTCGACTCTTCCTCACACTCTCACAGGATTCTGGTCTTCGGGCAAGATGCTCATAGACGGTGTTGAGCAGGACCGTATGAGGGAGACGGACGATTTCCCAGAGTATCTTGTCAGTTTACTCGTGGAGTAGAATCGTGCATTCAACTTACCTGGTCTAGTGCGGAGGTGCACACACAATGTCGCCACCACGTCGAGGTCAAGGTCGGAAACGCGTCGCACGTAAGCAGGCCGGTCCTTCTCTTCACACTGGAACGCAGACGACAAGAAAAGTCAAACCTGGGAGTCGTGTTCGTAGTCACAACGCGTTCAAAGGCGATGGCAAGGCGCTCAATGCGGACGAAGACGAGGAGACTCGGGCAAAGCTGGGTACTGGATTTCGCAAGCAAGCTGGAAGGTAAGATATTGATCATCATATGTTCAACCGCTTACCATTGTCATAGCAAGAAGGCACGAGATATTCGAGCGGCAGCCATCGAGGCGAGGTTGAATCAGTCCAAGAGTGCGTCAGTTACCTCTTTGTTATAGTCACTCATCTTGTTTGGCTAGATATAACTGCTCCTAAAGGACCACAGGAACCGCCATCTGACAGTGAAACGGAGGACGAGGAGGACTATGTCCGGATCGACGAGACGGATGCAGATCGCCGAAGACTAATGGACGAAAGTGTCAAGATGTCCGATATGAGCAATCTCAAGAGTCAGTCGTTACTTACTGACCACTGGAAGAAGGGCCCGATTTCGTCGGCGATGGGCGTACCACTGGTCGACTTGTCCGACGAGGAGGGAGAGGACGTAATTGGAAAAGGGGATGCTGTGGAGACGGTGCTCCGACTCGGACTGCTCGAGATGGAGAGCGGTACCGAGATGAATGGAGGTCTGACCCTGGAGACCAAGACTGAAGGCCGCAGCACAGAAGGCTCTTCGAGAGAATGGGCTTGCGGGGTGTGCACATTGTGAGTGGACGTGATCCTCGATTCTAGGACGGAGAAGCTGATGTGTCGAGTCGCAGCCTCAATGCGAAACCGCTGGGCTTGCAATGCGAAGTATGCGGCTCGGTGCGCGACTAGTCTGGCGACGACAATCAAGTGAAGAAGGAGATTTGTGACGATTGCTGGCTTGGCTCGTGCAGCCGCGATTGAGCGGGCCGCGGTATCCAGGCAGACGAGAAGACGGTCGAATGGGCACTAAACAACAGGAATACTTGCAGATTATCTAAGCTGATAGTGAGCGCTCCTGGGTGTTTGGTGGTGAGGCCAAGTTCAGACGCTCCCTCGCCCCTGTCGTGAACGGGCCGCTTTCCTTGGTCACCTTTTGCACCCCGTTTTCCAGAAGAGATTGTTTGATTCATATTTACATCGACGATGGGAGGCGTCTGCTGCCGTCCAGAGGTCTGTTCAGCTCTGATTTCAGTCCCAACCCGTCACTGAATGCCTGAAATGCCCCGTTTAGCCCATTGATTTTGAGGGAGAAGTCAATTTGTTCCATTTTATCCTCCTCCGGAGCGTAGGCAAGGGCGCCTTTGGCAAAGTCCGTTGGTCTCCTGTCCTCGCCGTGCAACCTACTCACCGCGGCTGGCCTCTTGCGTCGCTGTTCTCTGCAGGTTCGGGTCGTCCAGCACAAACAGTCTCGAGAACTTTATGCTCTCAAATACATTAACAAGGCCAAATGCGTCAAGATGAAAGCGGTGGCCAATATCATCCAGGAGCGAAGATTGCTCGAAGAGGTCCGTATCCAATATTCTAATTTCATCCCGTTTTCTACTTTCCGCTAATCGACTCGCCCATTTCCTCTGGATTTTCCCCTCAGATTGACCATCCCTTTGTCGTCAACCTTCGCTATGCGTTCCAAGACGATGAAAACTGCTTTTTCGTCCTCGACCTGATGCTCGGAGGCGACCTTCGCTGTGCGTTTACGTTCTCTCGCGCCTTCTGCCTGAGCTCGCCTGCCTTGGCGCTCATGCCCCCACCTCCAATCACGCACCTCTTCATTAACGACAACGGCTAACGGATGCTTCTCCCCAATTAGTCCACTTGGAGCGTCTCGGCTCTCTCTCTGAAGATGCCGTTCGATTCTACGTTGCCGAGCTGTCGACCGCCCTCGCCTTTTTGCACGACAAGAGGATCATCCATCGGTAAGTATACGCTCTACTCTCCTCAGCCGTCATCGCTGCCTCGTTTTCCTGGCTATTTGTCCGTTTGTTGACCATTCTCCCTCGATGACAGCGATCTCAAGCCGGATAACATTCTCCTCGACGAAAAAGGCCATGCGCACTTGACAGATTTCAACATTGCAGTGCATTATTCGGAGAGAAGATTGCTGACAGGCGTTGCCGGGAGTATGGCGTACATGGGTGCGTGATGAACCTGATACCTTCCGTAGCGAATACTCACACTGTTCCGTCCAGCTCCGGAGGTTCTCGCAAAGAAGGGCTATACGTACACTATCGACTGGTGGTCACTGGGAGTTTGCGCCTACGAGTTGATTTTCGGACGCAGACCGTTCCGGGGCAAGACCAATTCGGATCTAACGCACGCTATTGCTCGAGACCACCTGCGCTTCCCTGAAGATGCAGACGGCAGGTGTTCTCGCGAGGGGCTCACGGCCCTGAAGATGGTGAGTAGCGTGCGATGAACCCGCGTGATATTGATCGCTGAGTGGTGTCCGTCCAGTTCCTAGATCGCGATACTAATCGGCGTCTGGGCTGCAAGCCGCATGGAGAGGGCTTGAACGATGTGAAGAATCATCCGTGGTTTAAGAGCATCGACTGGGACCGTTTGGAGAACAAGGAATTGACCCCCATTTTCCAACCAGACGTGAGTTATCTCTTCTTCATTTGGGTGCTGGAATTGAAATCTATGTTTAGCAAAAGAAGGCAAACTTCGATGCGACACACGAGCTTGAAGAACTTTTGTTGGAGGAGAACCCGCTCAAGGCGCGAAAGAGAAAGGAACAAGACATCAATACTCTGAGCGCGGAGATGCGACAAATGGAGGAGCAGTTTACGCCCTACGACTTTAAGAAGATGCAGCGGCGATCCTACTATCCTCAAAACCAGCAAATAATGACGACCATGACTGCCACAAGTTCAATGGGCCTCACTCCCTCTCGCCCAGAAACGCCTGCGGATGGAGTCAGTGTCAATGGCGGTCGTAAGACGGACGACTTTTCGCCTATGCAGGCTGTACCGCTGGGCAGAGTCGGTGGAGTCAGTCCCGGCTACCAATAAGGTGAGTCGAGGACATCTACTCGTCGTCTTGCTGTGATTGACCATGATGAACAGAACCACTTCGACTCGGCGCAAGCCGTCTTCACCAAATGACTCTAACGCCTTTAACGCCTTTCCTTGAAATCATCCTTTATCCCCCGCGCTCTCCGTCTCTTACCTCGCTCGCTCCCCTCGGTCCGTTATAGCCTTACTTGCTACATCTCTCTTGGCTCTACCAGCGCCTCTCTCTTCCTTTTACTGTGCGTCTAGTCCAAACTGTCTAACACTTGTGCGTCGGTGTCGACATCGACGCTCTCCTACTACCCTCGTTCTGCCTCCAGTAGCCAAACAGCCGCTGAATGCGCTGGCCCTACTCTCGCTTGGCACTCGCTTTTTCCCCTCCACTTATCTAATCCTGTCTATGTCCCCTGCGTGCGTCGTCGTGTCTCTTGCGCACCTGTGGCAGTCCCTCCCCCCTGTACACGGAAGCTCCTTCTAATAAATGGCGTGGTTCAAATTTCATGTCATGTTGTCTAATTAGGTGAACGTAAAGGTCTACAGGAATTGGAAACATCTGATGTGATCATGATTGTGGATTCGGTCGTGGGTGGTGACGATGCTGGACTTCGTATGCATTGGGCTCGGGTCGTTGTAGAGACGTGACTGTGCCACTTGTCGAGACAGTCGCGTTGGACGAGGATCCTGCCTGCTGACTTGATCCATGCGAATGGTCGTGATCATGGCCTTCGCAGTCTGAACCGTCAGACGACTCGTCAGAGGATTCGTCGAATCGTTTAGGTCGATGATAGATGCAACAAACTGTTTCGAATATTGTCAATATCATTTCTTCCTCCGAGCCTGGCAAGCTACAATCCAGAAACTTGGGACAAAACGCACTCTTTGTCTTTTTCTTCCCGCATCCCTCATTGTCAACTACGTCTTCTTTCCACACGACCCGTTGACCGCTCTTTCTCGTCCTCTTGACTCCGCCGCCGCCTTGCAAGTTTAGCGTTAGGCGTGGGTTGGTCCATTGGGACCATTTTCGCGTTCGTCCGGTTCACCTTGTCGATCTTCTGGATCGCTGATGGCGTTTGGATCCGCTGGGTGTCCCTCGCGCGGTGCGGCGTCATGGATGATGAGTGTTCTGGACCCATCGCCCGTCGGTCGTTCGTATTGTCTGACGCGTTGCATATCTACTGTATTATTGTGTATAGAATCTTTGGACCCGTGATAGTGTTGCGGGATGTGCGGTTCAAAATTGGGTGATGGAGATGACCAAGATGCGAAACAGGGCTTGGTCCACCGGCGATTGCCCATTCTGGGGTGATCGATTCGAAACAGAGAAATGCGGATCTGATGCGTTCATTCTACGATACAATGTTTTGGGCAATATGTCAAAACTCTGGATAGCTTTACCGAGACTTCTCTCTAACGTGGGGGTATTGGCCCCTTAGAGATCACCCCGGTCCGCTTTTACCTGTTTGAAGTTAGATTATTCCTGAAACGACTCGAGTGATACTTACTGCTGCTTCGCTCCCTGTATGGTCATTTCCTTCACGTTTTGCCTTGGCTGCTCGCTCTCCACGGTGTGAATGGTCCTCCGAGGAAGATACTGCCCCCTTTCCTGCAGATGCTAGTGGACCCAGGATAGTGTCTTTTGCTTGCAGCGCGGCCTCTTTCATTCCCTCGGCCATGTCGCTGACTTTCTCTACCACCGTCTCCGTGGCGTCTCCGCCGGCTGGAGGGTGGCGTTTTTTGACCCACTCAACCGTGGTAGATTGAATCTCGTTGATGGGTGCATCCGACTTGTCCGCCTTTGTGTACGCCTCGGACGTAGTGGCGAGATATTCATTCCAGCCTGGTGCGTGTTTATGCGGAGCAGACGTGTCGTTTTGAAGACCCTTGAGGTTCTTTTGCTTCTCAGCTTCTAGTAGCTCTGGGTCATTGTCGTGTATGCTCGACCCACTAACAGAATGTCAGACTCGGCCTATGGAGCATATTGGACGGCTTTCCAAGTTACTCACCTAGAATAGAACCTGGGAGCAAGTACATTGGCGGACTGGGACACGCTACGCGTCCTACAAGCTGGAGCTGCGACTGAACGACGCACAGTGGCGACGACGGTGGTCCTAAGCATGCTCATGATGTGTCGCTGAGAGAATATTTAGAGGTATTTCAAGAAACGGATGGTCGTGGTAGAGTTCAAGTTTGCTTTCGACCAAAGACGATTCGTTGAGGATCCAATGACGTCGACTTTTCGGAGAGCCGCGATGAAACCAACCCGATTCAAGAGGAGAAAATCACGCATTGCGTATATCATCGGAGAATTCACTCTCAGAATAGCCCCAAAGCCCGACAAAGAATAGGGGCAAGCCAATTTGGAAAGGGAATTGAAAGAGACTAAAGCTATATATAAATACATATACTTGGCAATATTCCAAGCTATCTTTTAATTACTCGCACGAGCTGCTCGCGAGCCCGGGTCCTGAAGCACGCCTGCAGCTCGCATGAGTAACGCTGCCGCCACTCAGACTCTTCCACGACTCGCACGAAACAAATCTCTGCGGCACCAAAAATCTAGACTAATTCCCAAATGACAGACTACAACGAAGTCGATGGATGGATCAGCCAGCTATCCCAATGCAAGCAACTGACAGAGTCGGACGTCAAGAAGCTCTGCGACAAGGTCCGTTCTCCGTCTAGAACATATTGTACGACGTGTGCTAATGACCATAACTTCCTATACACACCCATGCGTTTCCTGATCGGCCGTGGATGCGACGCGGACATAGACGCGAGAGATCCTCATGGAGGAGAACAACGTACAGCCCGTACGGTGCCCAGTAACCGTGTGCGGTGATATACACGGTCAATTTGTATGTGTATCTTTCTCTCTTCATTCTCCAGTCGGCGATGGGCTAATCGTTGGACGCGCGATGGCACAACAGCACGATCTGAGCGAGCTATTCCGCATCGGTGGCAATTCTCCCGACACAAACTACCTCTTCATGGGCGATTACGTTGACAGAGGGTACTATTCCGTCGAGACTGTCACACTCCTCGTCGCGCTCAAGCTGAGGTATCGCGAGCGAGTTACTATCCTCCGAGGCAATCACGAGAGCCGTCAAATCACACAAGTAAGCCTTCATTTTCATTCTCAGACGCATTCGTTCTGTATCCAGGGCATACAATGTCTCTAGAGGGCGATGTACCTCCTCGGCGCTATCGCGGTTACTTCAGTAGTGACATGTGGTTTACATGCTTTGATTGTCAGGTATACGGCTTCTACGACGAGTGTCTTCGAAAATACGGCAACGCCAACGTCTGGAGGTTCTTTACCGATCTTTTCGACTTTCTGCCATTGACCGCCCTTATTGACAACCAAGTATGTACCAAATCTGTTATTTCATACCGTTAGTCCCTCGTCTGACGCTCCATAGATCTTCTGCCTTCACGGCGGTCTATCGCCATCAATCGACACTCTTGACCACGTTCGATCCATCGACCGTGTCCAAGAAGTGCCTCACGAGGGTCCAATGTGTGACCTCCTATGGTCAGACCCTGATGACCGATGGTACGCGGATTCTCTACATCCAGGTTGGTAGGGTGCTCATACCCTCCAGTGGCTGGGGTATCTCTCCTCGTGGCGCAGGATACACCTTTGGGCAAGATATCTCTGAGGCATTCAATCACAATAACGGCCTCACGCTTGTAGCGCGGGCGCATCAGTTGGTCATGGAAGGTGAGTAGCCAGATCCAGAAATGGAAATCGGAGAGACTGATCGCATTGGACAGGATACAATTGGAGTCAAGACCGCAACGTTGTCACCATATTCAGCGCGCCCAACTACTGCTATCGCTGCGGTAACCAAGCGGCTATCATGGAAATCGACGAGAAGTTATCTTATAGTTTGTACGTGTCACTTTATCCCACTTATCTTATATCTACCATCCTCGCTGCCTCCGAGTACCGTTGACGTTTCGCGTCGCTTCTTCTCGGTGTGCGTTGTCCTCCGACCCGGCATCGAACGAGTCGACACCAACCCCGACGACCGGAAGCTCTCTCGCGCCTACATTGTTGAGCGTGCATATGCACTGCATGTCTGTTTGCAGTGCCTTGTCGGGTGGGCAGCTTGGTCGGGGTGTCGATCAGTAACCCCGCCTCCGTGGCGTGCGCCATACGCCCCCGCCCTGCGTACAGTGCGCTGACTGGTTCTGGGCGGACTGACCGGCCCTGCAAAGAGCCCGGTACAGTTCCGGGCTAGCCCTTTCGTCCTTTTTGCGCTTACCCTGTTCGCAAACACGTTTACTGACACACTTGTCTTTCGGAACTTACGTTTTCTTCGACTCATGGCTTCGCACACATCGAACACCGGACCCTGTGGCTTCAAACCCTAATCCCGAAACCGCGTCATGATGGCATCGCGATATCCGATGACTATTCATTGCAAATTCCGCTCGTCCGAACTTTTCGTTCTCGATGCGGGTGCAAATGATCGTGCTGTTGCCAAAAACAACACCTGACGGATCGGGACGTCTGCTTCAACGCCCTCTCACAACGCTCAATCTCCATTTCGCGGTTCTGATGTTGATTGCGCCTTGTTCCCCATACGGATCTGGGACAACACTGGTGTCGCCGCTCCTCCGCGCCATCAATGACACACTTGAACATTGGCCACACCGTCCGGTAATGTCGGGCTGATCAAAAACAACATCACGTTTCTGCCACTGTAATATCGCATCCATACAGCCTACAATTCGACCCTGCTCCACGCGCCGGAGAGCCCATGGTCTCTCGTCGCGTTCCTGACTACTTTTTGGTGCGTGAACCTGGTGGTGTAATTGAGTGAGTGACTGATGATGCCCTTGTGATTCCTATGTGGCTCTATAGTAATCGGCTCGTACTCCGCCGTTCTTCGCAACGTGGTGTGGTGGTGGTGTCTCGCACTTTGATCAAAAACTTTGTCCTCGTGCTCTGATGGCTCGGATGGGCGGCTGATTGACCAAAGACGAGTGCAGGGTGATGCGAATAGGAGGCGAAGAACCTATTGGCCTCGATTGCATGCCAGCCAGCGAAGAAGGCGTGGAGTTTGATTGCTCTTGTGGTGTGGTCTTATGAAGCAGCAGTTGTATTCCAGCAATTGTCCCGTTCTGATAGAGCATGACTGAATTTTGACGAGAAGTGAGGAAAGATGTTAGGAGGTTCCCGTCGTCTCGGTGAGTTCCGAGATAACAAGTGTGTCACAAGATGAAAAAGGTGGACATGCACAGGCATCTGATTGGGATCTTTATGCGGATCTGGCCAGGTGAGCGGGGTTAGCCGTCTATGGTTTAGCAGGCGTTGGACAGTTTGTCGATCGATTGCATCGGGGCAAAGTCAGACCTGCAGGGCATGTCTAGATTTTCACAGGTCATTCGTGATGCTGACACTGTACTCTAAAGCCTAAGCGCCATCCAAGAGGATAGAGTACCAGGGGGGGTGAATAACCCTATGAGCGGTATGAAACCGGCCGGACGGAGCTTACAGGCATCCTCCTGAGGTTCTTATCGACTGCCTTTGTGAATATATCTCCAGGCCCCTCTCTTCCTCGTGGGCTTTAGGGGGTCCCCCGTGGGCGCCGAGTCTGAGCCCTAGTGTGTGGATTGGGATCCGCCCTTCCCGCGGCGTTAGAGTTTTTTGTTCACTATTTCTCAACTGGTTTTCGTACACCTTCGGCGGATATTGACCGAGTAGTGTAAAACAAATTGGTTGGAAAATCCTAATTTTTTTAGGCGTCTCGCACGCGCCGACGGGAAATGAATGGATACACCAGGGCGGGTCGAGATGAATGAATGGATTTTGAGACTTTGGGATAATATTTAAAAAGCGACGGCTGGCGGCTGAGGACGTGATACGTTTGAACGTTGCCCATCTTTCATCTTGCAGCCGCCCATCGAGCTCGACTGGGCCGTCCCTCTGGCTCGGGCGCATATTACTTGTTTGTTTCTTACTTTTTTACTCTTACTCTTCCTCCAAGCCCCTATCGCCGGTCCAAACTCGCGTTTCCCCCATCGGGACTCGCCCGTTGCGCGCTCCATCTAGTCCAAAGGGCCTGATACGCGCGTCTCTGGACACTTTGAGACTTGTCTAGCAACATTCTTCACGCGTTTGTCCTCCCGTCAGCGCGCTGCGGTCAATCACTCAACCATTTTTGGACAGTCCGCCCCTTGTGTCAACGGGTTCTAGTCGCTATTCGACCACCACCACAGGCTGGTTTCACGCTCAAACTAAACTCGCGACGACCCGAGTGCTCCTCACCCCTTTTTCCCGGACGCGTATTTGCCTCACTTGTTTGGAAACGGAGCTTGTCCTGGTTCTCTTGTATCCGCCAAACGTCGTCACCGACGTAATATCACTGTGTCAGGAGTATTTGGGGTTCCCTCTGGTGCAAAGGTTTGCTATCCGCCACCCCCCTCTCCAACCTTGGTTCCTCCCGCCTCTGTGGAACGTTAGGTCAGCCAACCCCGCGAGCGGTAAGCAGAGATGCCCATTATCGGAAAAAATTGTCATTCTTATGCCTCTACTTTGACTGCAGCTCCAGTGCGCATTAAAATTCACCTCCGTCACTACGTTTCACTCTTAATCACACGGAATGGAGGACCGAAGAGAACCCACTCCCCCACCAGCTGGACCATCAAGCTCTTCTGGTCGTGTCAATCTCCCTCCGCTCAAGAACATTGTCGACACGATCCCGTCTTTCCGACCCCAGCCAACACCCAGTTCCAGTGGCACTCGACACGTCAAGAGCGCCACTCTCGAGTTTGTGTCTGGCAATCAGCAGCATCATGTCTATCAGCGACCTGGACGCCCGCCGCCGCCGCCGTTAGGTTCCGACGAGTCTAGCAATTCTACGGGGGGCGGCTCGCTCAATAGGCTTTTCGCGCCCCCGCCGTCTCAGGCGTTTGTCTCAGCGTCACGCCCGCGAGGGGCCTCGCCACCACGACCGCATTATGGCTCAGCGCCCGGACAAGCTTACTCTGGACGAGGCGGACAGCAGACGGCCGTCGATTCCAGACTGGACCATCAGCTTCAGCACCAGCACCAGAATCGACGCCACCATCACGGACGCCAATCTCAATCGCAGCAACAAATCCTTCCCCGCTCATCGCCATCAGCTGTCCAGATGCAGACTCAAATGGCAATGTCCCATGGGAGATCTCCGAGTACTGAATTCCGCCGTTCGCAATCTCCCGAAAATCACCACACAACGCGTTACTCTCACCCAAGCAGCGTCGGAGCTGGTCTTCATCCCTATGAAAGATATCCATCCACGTCTGCGTCCCGCGGTGAGGGTCCGTCTTCGAACAGAGGGTACCACCAGCACAACGCCGACCATCTCACACCAGGTGGAGGTCATCAGCCTATCAACGACGATCCACATCCTCACCTGGCGCCCTCCTCTTCAATCATTCAATCGAGAAATTTGGATCTCGGCCGAGCCGGTCCCAGCTCTCAACAGCCATTCTATCTACACCCAACCACTGAACGCGTGTTGCCCGCGCGTGGAACGGGTGCCCATGCGCTCGACCAACAGCAGCAGACCGGTGCTTCTCATCAAGCTTATCCAGACACACATCGACATGCTCAACGCCAGGAGCACGGGCCTTATCAAGCGCCAACGCCACCGTGGACGCGGCAAGATTTTCAGACACGCGGCGAGAGCTCATCCTCTTTTGATGCCGGAGGTGCTCGATCTCGTCAGACATCCACTGCCAGTGCGTTCCCTCCATTCCAGCAGCCACAGCAGCAACAGCAACAGCAACAGCAACAGCAACAGCAACAGCAACAGCAGCCACCACCTCCACCAGCAGCAAGAGAGCCGGTCCCCGAGAGGACATTTACGTATGAAGACGCATACAATTTTGTGCCCACGGCAAGTACCGCCACGCATGGTTGGGGAACACCGGTTTCCTCGTCTACACCCTCCACCGATGCAACAAACCGTGTGGGTGCCGGTGATCGCGCAGGAGGTTATACGGCCACTGGAGGTTATCGACAGCCACTTCCGCAGGCGCCTGGAGAGGAATATCCCGCGTCCAAGCGACGGCGGACAGACTCATCGAGAGAGATTGGATCTCGTCTTTTGCTTGCCGGCTCCTCGGCCATGGATCACGCACCAGCGCCACCCGCGGGACCGGCACCTCTTTCTGTCCCTCGACCGTCAGAATCCATGGAAATTTCGCATGCAGAGGCAGGATCGTCGCATTCGTCGCCTATACAGGCCGTTGCGGCCCTCAGAAGGCTCGTCCGTCACCGGTCAAAAGACCAGTTACCTCAAGCACTTCACGAATTGACCAACGAGGCGCAACGCGCGATTCAGGAAGGCAGAGGGATCCAGAAAATACAGGAATTTTCGCTCGTCGTCACTGAATTTGCTGCGATTTGTGGTGAGCTCTGGTCGCGCTTTTGGGTCTTGTTCTTCTCCCCTGACGCAACCTCAAAGCACGCAATAAAGGTGTCCTTACTCCAACCGCGGAAGAAATGGAAGAGATATCTCACAGGACGGCACTCATTTACCAAATGGCGACCGATATATCCATGCGCGCAAAGGCAAAGAAGAGGCTGAAGGAAGAAAGTGCAGCACTACGTCCGTCACTCGGAACGCAGCTGCCAATACAGGCACCCGTCGATAGGGTACGGACCTTGTTCCCGTTTCATATACGCCCCCGGCTGAAAGATCCGATTAGAAACCCTTGACAAAGGAGCAGAGGCGGGCTCTCGAGGACATGGAGCGCATTCGCCAGAAGCGTTCTTCTGCACAGAAAGGAATCAAGAGCAAATATATGAAGCGCAATGTGAGTAATCCAGAGCGTCAATCGACAAGCCTGATGGCCTCCGCAGAAGAAGACGCAGCCTCCAAAGAAGTGCTCCTCGTGTGGGATCAAAGAAACTCCAGAATGGAGAAAAGGTCCCGACGGCCCACGAACCTTGTGCAACGCGTGTGGCCTTCGTACGTCCCCTTTGGTCTTCATACCCGATCTGGATATTGACATCGTGCTATAGACTATGCCAAGCTAATGCGGAACCGCGCATCGGGTAACGAGGGTAAATGGGTTGGCCCTGGCAGTGCCCCTCCTATCGACATTGTCACGCTCCGGCAAGTGACTGGTGTAGGCGTTCAGCCACAACCCCAGGTCAATGCAGCATCCGGTGAATTTGAAATCCCAGGAATCTACACCAATATCCCTGCAGATCGCTTGCTTAGCGGTCAGTATATTCCTCGTAATCCTTGGGGGACAAGCCCACCAATCCAGACAGCCAGTTCAAGCGCCGCCCTCGAAGTTGTAGATCGTCAGCAGAAACGCAGAGACTCAGATGATGAAGAGGAAGAGGGCGAAGATGATCAACCGGCAGCGTCGACCTCCAAGCTCCCAGGGGAGCCTCACAGGGAGATGGTCGAAGTCGAAGGACAGCATTCCGCCATCATCCCCTCTTTGGGCGGGTCAGCCAAATCTCAACCGATTCCTGTTCAGACATCTGGTAGCGGCAAGAAGCGCAAGGCGCAAGAAGAAGAAGACGAGCTCGATGCAGACGAAGGCCCTACATTCACCGTCAAGCGTGCACGCAAGAATTCCCTTGACGTCATGGTTCCAGACTCGCAAGCCACAGAGCCGCCAATGTCGCCGCTGGAAAGTAGAACCCCTGTCGGCCATGGTACGTCGCACGAGCGAGGCCTACCTACGGATGCAGCAAACTTTACATGGAAACGAGCATTCTGACCCCACTTAACGCATATTCTCTCGCATCGCAACTTGGCCATCTCATTTTCCTGCATCGTCAAATTCTCAACTCTCATTCACCTCCACTTATATCCTGCAACAACGACATGACTGTACTATAGTCACCGTACACACTCCCTGTTCCATTATGTATGTTGGCATCTCGCATATTCACTCGTCTATTTCATAGACACGCCCTCACCCATCACCTAATGCACCAGGACTCAGTTGTACATATTAGGCCACAATACCTAGCACACGTTATGCATGTATGCCGCTTCTTACATGATAACGGTCAACGTTTACGTCGCACCTGTTGGCGACGAAGAATGGCGCATTATCAGTGAATAAACCGTGCCCAAACGGCCCAATGGGTCTACCCTCTGGTTTACGCTACCAAGTGGGTCGAACTCACAACTCGCGGTTCACGGTGGATGAACTGTTTCTTCTTTTCAAGTATTAAGCTCCATTGGCTATTCGAGCATTTTGATTACTGTCTCTCTCATCCGCTTCTTCATCAGAGTCTGCTGGCAAATGGCGATGAGGATCCGCAAGGATTGATTCGAGATGCGCAAGCGTAGCCTAGATCAAATAACCGCAGCGTTGCGGCGCGTCTAGTACGGGTTATAGCGCGCGTTGGGCAAATTGGTGCGCACCCTCCCTGCTTCACTGAGCTCGCCTTGCTCTTCTGTCACAAAATCTCCATCGCCCATCTCGTCTGCATCAAGGAATGCATCGTCGAATTCGTCTTCTTCACCGTTATCCTCGTCGGGATGCAGCGCCGCGCACTGGGAGAGTGCCTCAAACAGTGGCTCCACTATTGGTCACGTTAGAAGAAAGAAGATGGGATGGAAGGAACTTACATGAGGCTTCTGACTGTACATTTAGTCGTAGCTCTCTCATCTCCATCGCGTCCTCTTCATCAGGTGTCGGTTCGTCTTCTCCATCCAATGTTTCATCTAGCTGGCAGTAGATTGAAGGTCCAAGCTCTGCTCTTGAGATAGCATGTAGCGATATCGTTGGATAGGTGACTTGCAAACCCTTTCCAGTGGCAGACCAGAAAATCAAGTGGCTACAAGGCGTCAACGCCCTGGCGAGTCCTTTGAGCTCTTGACTGACCTGGAGAGAACGTAAACAATGCCATTGGCACAGTCTTGTTCGGTCATGCCGTCCAATGGAGGATCCAAAGTGATCGATGCATTTTGCTCCTGATAATACAGCACTGCAGGTATCTCGGAGAAGGAAGCGGGCGTCGAGGAAGTTAGCTCCCGATGCTCCTCTTGGGATACGAAACGGGGCAGCGACGTGATGATCAAGACCCCGGGCATATTCGCAGATGTGGTCGAAGTACAAGCCGTTCACTAGCCTCCACCTGAAGGAACTGGGATCTCAAGCACTTAAAATTCAACTTTTTGTCGATAATATACCATCAGTTGGGAAAGGAGCTTCGCCCTCATCGTCGTGGACAACATATACAGATGCAATACGTGTGTATAGCAATAAACACAGTAGCATAGCAGGTATCTGGGACCGACGGTACAGCATGAAGAATTAGGAGGCCCAGACTAGTATCGGTCAGCATCAGCTCTGGTCCTGGGGAAGTTTACTCACATGCAAGGGCAATGACAAGGTACAAGCCAACAAGCATCAGTCCCTCCATATAATTGGATTTGCCATCCCTATGACAAGTATGAACAACAGCTTAGATGTAGAAATGAACGCACTGGATGAGCATGTTGACAAGCAGAACCGAAACAAACAGCGCGACGGTCTGGAGCTGAGATGAATTTACTATGAAGACAGGATAGTGTCACTCACCTCAAAGTTGGCAAAGAAGAGTGTCAAATCCTTATGGGTAATCCAGCCAACTATGACAAGAAGAGGAATGACGAAGGTACTAATTTGCTGTACATGGCTTGAGCAAGGGAAGTGAGTAGGCACAGTGTACATACGATGGAGCTGCCAACAGCGATACCAATGGTCACTTCCATCTTATTCTGCAAAGTGTCAGCTCAGGAATGACGACTACACCTGAGAGCGCACCTTCATAGCCATCAAGACAGCCGTAAAGTGCTCAGCCTGATCTGAAGTCAGTATCACGAAGTGTGTCCGATATTAATACACACCGCGTTGGCCTACAGAATGTGAGATGAGGTCACGTCATCGGAATAGGATAGACGTACAACAATGGGGAGCAAAATCAAACCAATGAACGCCTCAGGAATGTTATAACGTTCTGCCGTCTCCTCAATAGATGCAACGACTACACGGGGATGAGTAATTTGCAGAATACAGAACGAAACTCACGATAGTCAGCACAGAAGGAGGTGACTAGCGTGACAGCTAGCAATCTAGTAATGCATGAGCATGAGATTCAGGTATCAGTATTCTGAGAACTCACGAGAGGGCAGCAGCGGGCAAATTCATCTTGACTTCTTCGCGTTCTTCCTCTTCTTGCTCCTCCTCGTTCTCATCTTTGAAGAGATCTGGGTGTGTGCGAAGTTGGAACCAGAGATATGCCAGATAGAGTACGAGGAGAATGATAGAGGTGCCGCGTGAGATCAAAAGCAATCCTGGCTTTGTGGCATCATCAGGCGACGGGTCGTCACCTCCCTTTGGGGGTTTTACAAAGGACGCATGATACGCGGCGGGAATGATGAGAGCTAAAACGAGGTAAGCTCGTTGCAGCGCTCACAAACCCGTTCACTCACTGATGCAAGAGAGGGTCATGAGCTGATAGGGATTGGATCGTCAGACAGCGTGTCATTTCATTTTTGTTGTAAGCTTACGGAGCTTGCACTGTTCCATTGTCAGAGATGAAGCAAGGAGAGAAATAATAAGGTGAACTCACGCTTGTGCACCAGTAGCGTCAAACTTTCCCTCGTGTCTCTTCACGCCTCCAGCAAAGAAGGCACATCCGAGGACGAGCAAGATGTTGCTGAGGATACTGCCCAACATGGACGTCTATAGGTTTGCGGCAATGATCAGGCTCGGCTCCGACGGGAACGTGGTACATGCCACATACTTGGACGATCCGGAGTTCACCTGTAAAAGGTAATCGATGAGCGTGACGTCCAGACCAACTCAATGAGGCAATCACCTTGCAAAAGGGCAGCGATTCCGACGATGATTTCGACGGCATTACCAAACGACGCGTTGAGAAGAGCACCCAATGTCTCTCCGAGTTCGATTGCAAGTTGGTCTGTGGCTTCTCCGAGCAACTATGCGCGCGGTACGCGCGATACCACCGAAAGCACAGCAAGAGTCAACACGACTTTCCACGGCGCAAGATGGAAAATAACGGACCTTTGCGAGGGGCATTATAGCGAAGAAACTGAAAGAAAATCGGTAGGCAGCATCCCAGTTGAGATTATGGGCAATAAAGGAGAGGGGGATGAATACGAGAAGGACGTTCCACCAGGAGCCAAAGAGGATCCATTTAAAAGAAGAAAAGTAGGACGGTTGTCCTTCTGCTGTAAGGACCGCACGAAGTTTTGCGAATGAACCACCACGGTGGTGGCCGTTGCCGTTGGCTCTGCCAGCGATAAGGGGTTGACGTTCTAGAAGGGCAAGCTGGATGTTAAGTAGCGAAATAAAGCCATAAATAATCTATCTGGGCTTACCAGACATCAGAGTCTCTGAAAGCCTGGACTTGGGGGTGGTCAAGCTGCAATGGTCCCGATGACCGCACTTTGCTTTCGACTGTCCCGTCTGATATCCGTTGAATGCCAAGATTGTCTTTGCTCTCATTCAAGGCGAATTGATCGAAATTCCATAATACACGATCACAAACCCAGCCAAAATCTTGGCAAGGAGCAGTCTCCTCTCGAAATCGTAGTGGGGGTCCGCATCGTTCCTTTCGCACTCAAATCCGGCATCTGGTGCCATATTCAAGTGGGATACAATCCTCACGGTAGTCGAATCAAATCTGGTGAGTTTTCCGCGTGGTGTTTTCACTTTGATACTCGGTCTCATTGCCCATCCAGCATGAGAGTATAGTCAATATAATGGTCTAGTCTCTCCTTACCATCCTTGGGTGGATACTTGGCGCCAATTCTGCTAGTTGCAACGATGCAGCAGACACCAGTCCAAGACCTCGGTGGCGATATCTCAAGATCCAATTCTTGTGGTTGGTTCCTTTTATGATCCCAGATACTCGGGTATCTCGCAGTCCTCGACAAATCTCTCTCCGCCGAGGCCAACCCAGCTCCGGCCTTTCCCAATGATCCGTAGAAATTGAAAACAGTCAACTGCGCAATCTTGGTACTGGCACCATTCACCCACCGTCTTCCACTAGGAAAGGCGGTCACTTTATTGATCCGGACCTTTGGTCTATCCAGGCCAGCCTCGCCAATGATGATCATGGGATCCCTGGAACAGAAATCTACCCGATGGAGAAAATCAGCCCTACGACGACCCCTTCGGCTGTACTCTTCCCTGTCATGGAAGAACGTCGCATCGACGACTGTAAGGGTGGCACGACTATATCGCCATTCGCCCTGACTGTAGAAAACATGCTCGTGCATATAAAGGTCCCGTTGATGGCACAACGTATCCTCAGGCTTGGCTCACAGCGGTCTACTTTTCGCTCCTTGGTTAGTGTTCGACTGTCAGGTCTACCTAAACTGACACCTGAACTCTCAGCTCTATTAAACTCGTTCGTGTGAAGCATCACGGCGTTCTCTCTTTTTGCTACACAAACTACTTCGATAACCATGGAGAAAGCCTACACCCCAGTTGATGCACGCAAACATCGAAGGATCATCCTCTCTTCCGTGCTTTTCCTTGCAGCACTCGTGACGGGAACACTCCTCTGTGTATCCGCAGCGTGCCTTTCAGCGATGCTCCACGGATTCACACAAAGCCACAACACCCAGAACAATCCCATCACCGCCGAGCATCGACTTCTCAATGCATTCGGTCTCAACCGACGAGCAGACGTGTCGGCAATTGGGCCTTCGAACCCTGCTGTCGGCTGGCACGCGCGCGCCGTTCAGCGTGCTCTGGTCTACAAGGGCCCACTATACGAGCCCAAGAAGGAAGACCTCACTCTCACGGTTCTCTTCAGCACGCCTGCCGAGCCAAATGGCTTCACGGTCGCACTCTTCAAGCCCTCCTACGCGGTCGATGCGAACGGACGGATCCTAACGATGACGACAACTGAGTACGATGTCTTCGCTGATTTGATCAAAAAGGTCGGCGCTCTGCCGACAGTCGACCAATGGCGCGTCAAGCACAACACAACCAGCTGGCCCATCGACAAGTTGATCATACCGGGAGACGACGAGGTTTCAGTGTATGGCTGGAGCACGGAAACGGACGTCCTCGTGAAGCCGACAAAGGGATATAAGAGACTCCCCCCATCGCTGAACACCCTCATTGGCTTGGCAAGGGAGGGCAGAGAAGACTACTCGCCTGACTTGCGCATGGATGAGAACATTAAGAAAGTTCTCTCCTTCACGTATTGATATCTCACCACTTCTGCTCAATCAAACTGTGTTTTGCTCTCGATCCTCATGAGGTGGAGCAGGAAGTGTTGGTCACGTCGCATCTAGCGAAGGAAGTGACCAGACTGTAATGTCATTCGACCGGCGGTTTCAGCTGCGCCAGCTCGGATTATGGGTACGCAAATATGTCCTGTGATTGCGCTGGTGATTGGTATTGAAGAGATACTATTGCCTTGTGAATCAACTCCCCTGAGTCGCAGGAACAGATAAAAACATAAATTCACCGGGTCCAATACTTGAAGCAACTTTCTCGTGCCTCGTAGATTTGACCGCCGGTACTCTGGAACAGCCTCGGCTGGGTTTTTAAGCATAGTCTCGCCCATCAACTTCTCGGGACAAACGATCATAACGGGTCAACACAACGGCCCGACTCTACACTGAGACCGGGGAGGGACTGTAAAAAGCACCCCTTCTGGCCTTCGTGCCCACGACCTCCGGTGACGAATCTGAAGCTCGTATGGAGTAAAGTCGCGAAGGGCGGATTTAAGACAATATTGCGTATATATAACCTCGTAAACCATGAGACGCCGAGAAGGTATATAAGAGAAGAGGCCTGTGGAGCACTCTGCAGCCGTCGGTTCTTTGCAGCCTATTCATAACGCATTGGTATTTGATATCATACAGAGTGAATTGCACTGATTGTAATGTTCTAGGCATTACAATCGTTCAACCCTCGCTCATTTCGAACCACTTCCACCATGGAGCAGCCAAACATCAATGTTCACCGACGCAGATCTCTGCGGCGATTCTCGCTCTTTACCGTCACGCTCGTTTTTGCCGCCTTGCTCTTCGTGGGCACGACGTCGTTCTCGAGCCTCCCCAGCAACTCTGGCACGGGGGATATTCACCTGGATCACTTAAAACGAGCGGTTCCTCTGTCCGGCTCGGCTGTTGGGTGGCACTCTCGTGCCCTGGCGAGGCCTGCCCCAAACTACGCACCTAAGAAGGCCGACCTTGCCTTTACCGCGACACAGAATACCTTGATTGGTAGCCAGTTCACCATGGCACTGTTCAAGCCGAATTACGCAGTCGACGCTGGTGGAAAGATTCTTCGGATAACGGCATCAGATTTCGTGGCTTTCCAAACCTTGATTCAGCAAGTCGGGACCCTTCCCAAAGTAGGCTGGTCCGTCGCCCATAATCGAACCGACTATCCCGTCGATATCTTGAAGACACCCGCTGGATTGTATGCGTCGGTCTATGGATGGGATAGCGCAACAGACGTGCTCACTGGGCCAACTGCAGGCTACACAAAGCTTCCGCCATCACTGCAGAGCTTGATTGGTCTGGCCCGTGAGGCTTGGGAGGGCTATACTTACTTCAGCGCACGCAATCAAACTCTCATCAACCAGATCCTCTCTTTCTAACAAGGGTGGATTACACAGCATTCAGATATTGGGATATGAAGCCATGTTAGGAGAACTGGTGATGTTTGACCGTCATCTCGGTTGAACTCGTCCACAAGAAACTGTACCCTGTTCGCTTCCCTATAAACGAAAATTTTACACACAAGCATCTCTCAGACTTGTATCGACTATGACTGGAACTAACGGACCCAGGTAATATGCAAGTAGCAAGCAATCCGGCCCTTACGAGGTACACTACCTGCTCGGAGAACTTTCCCAAAGGTAACTGCTACAACGTATCCAAAGCTGTCAGGAGGAGTAGGAAGAACAGACAGGTCAGTCGACGAATAGAGGTTTGTCCGTAATTCCGGCTACTGGCGACATTTCTAATGACGCCTTTGGAACCAATAAAAGCTTCCGTCAATGTCTAGTGGTAAATGAGCAAGCATTTACTCGCTTACCGGTCTTGGCCTGTCGTCCATTGGATTATCATTGTGCACAGATCAACAATTCCATGGACCTCAAAATTTCATTACGAAGATATATTACCCTCGTATCATTCTCTCTGATGAGACAATTGCCCTGGCCGTCCCCCACATCTCCCGGCAATTCTATCCAGTAAAATATTCTCGCCTTTTCTCAGTTGAGGACTACATACAAAATATGGCATCGCTGCACAGCTGATCGACGAAGACGCTAAGATCTATGGATCGTCTGGACATCTGCTGGGAACCTTGCTATATACTGGTCACCTTGAAAGCCAGTTCACAAGCGTAAATTTCCGTTCTTTCTACGCTGATTGATGGAGAAGGCCTCGAGATCAAGGCCTCTGCCTAGGTTCGTGACAGTCTCACATGGCTGCAGGATCTGGTTGGCGATTTGCCACCCAGCAGTACTATAAGTGAACCATGTCAGTAGATATCGCTTTCAAGATTAAGGTCTCTAAATATCATTTTCTACCATCCTAGGCTGCTCGGAATACAAGGGAGGCCCACTCCCTCGCCCAGGAGATCTCTTCTTGTACGGCTGAAGTATGGATATGGATGTTCTGGTTAGCTCAGAAATGCCAAGCCGGACTTTACTACCTGCGACCGTGCCGGGTATTGGGTAACGAGACTAATTTCTTGTTGAGTTCACTTGGTCACAGGAACGGATACAAGACCAAAGACCGTCAATTTATCTGGGTTCAATGCTTGAAGCAGCTTTCTCGTGCCTTGTAGACATGACCGCTACTACCCTGGAGCGGCCTCGGCTGAGGTCTGAAGCAGAGCCCATCAACTTCTCGGAGACAAACGATCAAATGAGTCAAACCAACGGTTCCAATATACCCTTATCACCGAGAGCGAGCGTAGAAACTGCTCCTTCTGGGCTTCGTACCCGTCCCTTCTGTGGCGGATTTGAGGGTTGTATGGCGTAAAAGCCGTAGACGACGGACCTAAGGCGATATTGCAGGTATGAATTTGTGAGCCAGGGTGCGCCGAAAAGGTGTATATAAGAGGCCTGTGAACATGGCTGCACCTATGAGTCCGTACCAGCCTTGCACTCGATTCACAACGCACTGGTGTGCAACATCTCCCAGATTTGCTTGTACTGACCATGACGTCCCAGACATTACCTTTGTAACTGGATCAGCCCTTTCAATTACCATGGAGCTACCAAATACCGATATCCACCGGCGCAGATCTATACGACGATTCTCAGCTTATGCAGTCACGCTCGTCCTTGCTACCTTGTTCTTCGTGGGCACGTCATCCTTCTCGAGCTCACCCAACAATTCCGGCACGCAGCGCACGGGAGATGCTCATGTTCATCACCTCAAACGAAGAAATCCTCCTTCGGCTGTTGGGTGGCACTCCCGTGCCCTCGCTCGTCCGACACCGGCCTATGACCTCAGCAGGCTGACCTTGTCTTTGGTGCGCTACAATACACCAACGTCGGTACCCGATTCACCGTGGCGCTTTTCAGCCCCTATTACGCGGTCGACGCTGGCGGCAGAGTCCTTGAGATTACGGCCTCAGACTTCGCGGCGTTTCAAGACGTGATTCAGCAAGCCGAGGCTTTGCCCCAAACAGGTTGGGGGGTCGATAATGGTATCAAATACGAAAATCCCGTTGACGCTCTGAGGACTGCCACTGGATTATCCACAACGGTGTATGGATGGAATACAAACACAGGCGTGCTCTTAACGCCTAAATTTGGCTATACCACGCTTCCAGCACCACTCCAGAGTTTGATTGGCCTGGTCCGTGAGGCTTGGGAGGGCACTGCACCGCCAGGCGCATACAATCAGACACTCATCGATCAAATCCGCTCCCTCTAACAGGAGGCTATATCAGACGTTTCTCAACCGTAGGAGGCTTACCGATACTCCAGTTATGTATAAATCCCCTTGCTCATGAATATACATCGTTGGCTTCCTGACATTACCCTGAACAAAGGCATGGGTTGAGTTCTGCCGTCGTGTCACGATTAGCTATCGATACAGATGACCGCAGCCGCTAGATTGAGTCCCTGATATTACACACGCAAGTAGGTGCGATTGTAGTGAATGAAATTGAAACCAGGAATATACACCGGCCATAATTACAAAGGTGAAAGCTATGATACTCGGTTCCGCGACCCGTCAACCATAAATAAATTCAAGCGATTCGAGCCCGTGTGATACTAACGTTCGCCCATCCGGTTTCCACCTTTTCATCCTCCTCATCAGACCAGCCAGGGATAACCTTGCGAGACGAGTTCTTTCGTCGCCCAGGCGGTCTTTGGTTCCCAAACTCGTCAACATCATTTGATTTATTGCTCGTCTTGATTGTCCCCGTCGAGCTTGCGTCTGCATCCCGATTAAATGCATAACCATCGTCCGACTTGGACGGCGACGACGCTTGCACCTCGCGTCCTGCACCTTCCAATTCCGACGCCGAGCGATTGGGCATCAGACCCAACTGAGCTCGTGTGCCTTTAGTATGTCGTATAATTACAGAAGGCGTCGGGAGATGGTCTGGCACTTCGGGAAATGCGTCAAAGATTCCCTGGTCAAATGATGGGCTGAAGAGATGTGCGGGCCCACATGACGACATGCTTCCATAGGTTGAAGAGAGGGAAGGGCTAGGGGAGTCTGACCGAAAGGCTGAAGGAGCCATGCCTTGTGCATTCTGACCTCTCAGTGACTGTTCCTTCTTTTGCATGAACATTCGAGCGATCGGTGTCGAGTCGTCCGCTTCGGTGGTGATCACTACCGGTGGTATGGTAGGAACAGGAGGTACAGAGGAAGAATTTCTGGGTGTATCGTCCGCATTCGACAAGACCAATGGCGAACTAGTTGTTCGCATCCTAGGTCCCGACATGCTTGGTCGCGGTGACGAGTCGTCGTAAATTGTTTCAGGTCGTTTGCCACCATCCAGCGCTAGCTTGGCTTGTTCTTTCTTGGCCTTTGAAGATGTGCGTGATCGAATAGCTTGAAACGCAGATGCTGATCGGCGTGGGAGCTCTTCCACTGGAACGGGAGGTAGAGCCCTGCTCATAAGCGTCACTGCCCTCTGTAAAAGTGGTACCTTGCTGGTAGGAGGATGAGGTCCAGGCCCACGGGATGATGGTGGTAATCTTCCTGCAGAATATAAGGATCGGAAGGAGGCTGGAGGTGATGGGCTCGTGGTCCTGATCGAGTCGGCAGTATCAGCATGAGTTGGTATCGACGCCGTCGGGGAGTTGGCCACCGGGGTGGTAAAGGGCTGGAGGCTAAATTGGGTCGTCGTCAATGTGGTCGGGAAAGCAATTGTATCTTGAGGCGAACTGGCCCTCGACAGACCGCTATGAGACGCATCGCTAGTTCCACTATAACTTTGTGGTATACTGAAGACACTAGCGGTTGTTGGTGACACGTCGTCAATCATAGAGCCTCTCTGCGATGGCCCAGCCGAGGTTGTAAGGGATGAAGAACGAACTGGTGCCTCTAAGGGCTCCGTAAGTGGTGACCGACTCCTGGTCTCACCCGAAGCAAAACCACGCTCCCGTGCATTTGGCCGGAGGGGACTTGGGCTCCTCTGCTCTGTCTCCGGCTTGGATCTAAGAAGCTGTCTAGGTCAGTCGTGTCGAGACACAAGGCAAAATAACTCACTGCATCGCTCTCGACTGGTGTGACGGGGCTCGAAACCATCATCGAAAGTACGGACGCGCGTTTTGGTGGAGAAATGACGATTGGCGAACTGTGCTCCATGTTCAGCTGGCGAAGTTCTCGCATGACACGAGCTGGAGAAGCCGTTTCTGCGAGTGTCTCTGAGAGGCGTCTCTGGGGACTGACGGCGACCGGTGAAGAGTTTGCATCGCTTGGGGGAGCATCCGGCAATGTCGACGTCCTGGCGCGAGAAGCGAATACGGACAAGCGTTTGGGGTTGCGTTCAAGGTCATCGTTGAGACCATCTTCGATGCTTTGAGGAGGCGTGGGCTGAAGGTATGCAAGCTCGCTGGTGCTGAGCACAGATGGCCGTCGGGCCGTCGGTTTCTGGGTCGGTTCTGGTGGTTGGAAATCGACAGAAGATATCGCTGCAGCAAGATATCCGTCGTCCTCAAGATTCAGATCATTTGTAGCTAGGGTGTCGTCACTGAGTATCCCGTTACTCCACGGTATTTCAGTTCGGGCTGGACTTGGGATGGTCGAGGGTTGACGGTTGGTCGGGGTTGGTAGAGTCGGGGGAGCAGGCGAGATAGGTTCGTTAGTGGGAGAAGTGGGAAGTAAGAAATCGATGTTGGTGCCTTGGAAGTCGTTCATGGCCTCCAAGGTGGGCGAACGAGGGCTCCCCCCGCCGCTGACTTCGCCCTCATCGGACGGCGGGGAGTTAAAAACACTACCGGTACTGGACATTGATCCATCCCGGGAGGACGCCTGAGACTTTGTTCTCCGAGGAGTGGATTGAGGCGAAAGGGTTGTCGACCGCTTTGGATGACCCGTGGCCGTGGGATCCGCAGTCTTAGGGGCTGAATCTTCCAAAGTAGAAGGGAGGATAATTGGCGAGCTAAGCACGATGGATCGACGTTTGGAGGCAATGGTCGGCCTTGCTACGAATGGGGTAGGAGCCGCCTGATTTGCCGGGGATTCTGGAATAGCCTCCAAACTCATCACCGGTGCTGTGGCTGGGGAAGTGTTGATTTCAATTTCCTGGCCATCATCACTTAAAGGTGAAGCAGTCTCGGAAACTGCGACGGGAGAGTTGGAAGTCTCGAGGGCATCCGACACGTTTGGTTCATTTTTTGGTTCAACCTCAGATTTTAATTCTCCTGGAGGGTCTTCTTGAGGGGGAACAAGGGCTGGAGACGGTGGAATGACGGCAATGGTCATGCCATACTGGGTGGAGTCCAGCAAGTCGAGCGACGCAGCCGATGAAATGCTACGCAGCTTTACTCTTGTAAACTCGGGTGCTGCAGGATCGTCCGCGAGGGTGCGACTTGGAGAGCTGCCAGGACTGCGACCTCCGCTCGGGATTCGGTTTCCGTACAGTTCTCCAGCCCGTGACGGACCTTGAAAAGCAGGAGGAGCACCTAAACCAAAGCTTCCGCGCGGGACTGGAACGCCGCCAATGCTTTCGAAACGAGCAGCCTTGTCCCGGACGCCAGCGACGGGAAGCGAAACCGCTCCGGACGAGAGATATGGTGCTGGAGTAGCATTTGACGGGGTATTTGATGTGCTCGCAGATGGATTGTCCAGACCGAGCGCGGCGATACGATCCTTGAGAGAGACCTTGATCTCTTGGCCTCGATTCGTCCTGTTGATGGGATTTAAAGTGTTAGCTACTACGATTTGCCAAGTTTATGATCTCCGCTCACATTAGGAGTCGAGGCCCGCGACCAGCGTGGAAGGAGACAAGGAGCGTTTGGAACAAATTTGCCGCAAGGCTCGGCAACAGGCAGTGTCAGCCACTGCAATAATCAGAACAAGACAAAGTCTATAGCACTGTCTAAGGTACAGAAGAAGCCGGTTTGCTGGTTCCAGGAGTGCTCTCCCGCGGCGCTTCAGACTCGACAAACTCGCCAAAGTCAAAATCATCGTGCTCAAAGTCGGTAGTAAATTGATTATCTGCTCCTCCCGCATCCGTCCATGCCCCAAACCCATCCTGGACAAACGGTGAGTGGCAACATTAGCAGTCAAACAATAAGCACATACATCTCCCGATGGTTCAAAGTCATCGTCAAATGCATTATCAAAACCTACTTCCTCAGCGTCTCTCCGATGCGCGGACGCTGTGGCAGAGTTTGAGTTTCTCAGCCATTCATCGTGCTCGTCGCCAGAGTCCGAGCTCGAACTCGAGCCCCAGCCTGTCGTATTTGCGAATCCAGACGCATGGGTAAAGTGAAATGTATCCTCTTCTTCCTCGTCCGGTGGACCAAAGTCGGCCGTTTGCTTGCTCGCCGTTCCTGTTCGTCTGAATTCTTGTATCGGTGACGAACCATCGTCCTCGCCGTCTGGCCAATCGCCTCCCCAGCCATTTTCGCCCATCGGCGTGGCCCCTCGCGTAGTTTGGGTCGGCCTTGGACCTCCGAGGATTGTGTTTTCCAGTCGCTGTGTTTCAGCGTAGACTCCATGAACATAGTCGTCCCATGCTGGATTCGGAATCATCGGTTGAATGACATCCAATAGGTCATCTGGATACTTTTCCAGTGCGCTCACAATATCAACGGCCATCAGGGTGATATGGCCCATATATCCAAGCCTGGGCTGTGAAGGTGGTTGCCTAGTTTCACTTCAGTCCCAAATCTTTGGCATATGACCCAAATACATACGTGTCATTCTTTGTCTGCGCTTCCATGATTCTTCGCGGCAATTCAACGTCACGGAATAGGCTGATGATAAGATCCCGGTTCATCGTTCCTTCAATCTTGCCAAAGAGGACTTGGTGAAAGATGTCATAGACAACGCTGTGAAGAAAGTTGTTCCAAGGAAATTGAAACACGAGATCCTGTAAATGGCGTGAGCTCAGTCGTGACAGGTAAAGGCAGCATACAAGCAAGGTGGGAAATATTCGCAGTTCCATAAAGCGACTCTTGAGTGCATCTCCGGGAGAGAGTACCTTTGATCCCGTCACATCAGCAACATCATCATCGACAATTGCATCCGGTTCTACGGGGGGCATGATCACTGATCCTGCCTTGGAGTAAACCGGCACAGGTGGTGTACCAGGTGTAAATGGCGAGAGGGATGGTCTCCGTGCCTTTGGTGAGCCCGGGACGACAAGAGATAGTCTGTCCACAAGATTCTCAATGGACGATACTGGGCTGACTCCTGCCCCTTTCGAAGTAGCCTCGTTACTCGAGCCACTATCAATGTCTGCAGGGGAGTGTACCTCCTTCAGTTCTTCGTTGAGCATCGAACCGCCGTCAGAGTCACTGTCGGATGCAAACGATCTCCGCTTTCTATTCTGCTGAGAGACAGGGAAGGCGGGTTCCTCTGGTTTCTCTTCTGGCTCCTCCTCTTCATCTGATTCAACCTCTTCGGCATCTGGGTCTGCCTCTGCCATCATGGCCGCAGCCAGATCCCCAAGTGCGTCGAGGCCACCAACGAGCCGACCGTCTTCGTCGTAGGTTGGACTTGTTCCCGGTATTCTGTTGGGTAAGAGCATGTTGGAATAGTGCAGGAGCTCTCCAAACAACTCGCATATTCGTAGTCGTTCAAACGTTAGTGGTACCAGCGGTCCCACTGTCGAAGGTATTGGTAGTGCCTAGAAGTGTCAATAGAGCATATAAAAATAAATATTCTCTTACGAGTGAACGAGGCTCCTTCAATCGCGCTTGGAGGACATGAAGGTTGTCGCAAATTGCAGAGATCAAGGTGCCAAGGTTGACGAGACCACATTTTGCCATAATTTCCTCCATAGCAGCCTCCAATGCAGGTCGACAATCAGTTGACTCGCCTTCGGGGTGTTCCTCCTGCATCATTGCTTCTTGGACGGCCATGAGGTGTTCCCGTGCTCTGAGAAAGAGGTACTGCTCGAAATAGTCTGAATTATTCTTTCGTATAAGCTCCATCACCGTAGACGCGGCATTCATGAATGACGAGACTTCTGCATCGACATCACCATCCAGGTTGAGACCAGATGATGATGCCGAGTGCGGGGTATTGGGATCGGCTATTTTTTGTGCCTGTTTTGACGGAAATAGCTGACCAATAAGGATACCAGAGTTGGAGGTGGACACCAGGTTGCGAGAGAGACGATTGCTTGAGAGCACGCTCGCCTCTTTACGGCCCGGAGTAGGCGTAAAGGAGGACATTAGAATAATGTTTTTGATGGACTCGAGTGCAGCCTGCTGAACGACTGCATCGTTGTTCGGCGACATCTTCCGTATGAGCTGCTCCATTAGAGATTGCTCGCAGAGCCACTGGTGAGCATCTATGAGTGACGAGAAGTAGGAAGACGCGGAAACAGACCTACATCTACGACCGGTTCATTCGTGGACTCTCTGTCCAAAAGGAGAATCTTCAGTAGCATATCCGCGACCTGCGGCAGTTCGAGGTGCCGAAGAATATCTCGAAGACTATCCGGCTGTTTTTGCAGAAATGCAAAGGTCTACGTGTAGAGAGGTATCAGAAAGTCGCATTGGTTCTAATCCACGCTGACTGACTTCATGGGGTTTTCGCAGCAGAAAGGCCACAAACACTTTGGAGAACTGCGACATGAGTGCACCATTGGACGAGTTAGCAGGATTCTTCATTCCACGTATCCAAAAGTCACGAAGAAGCGCTGCGTCGTTTGCCAATGCGCCGTCCACGAATGCGTCCAGGTCCTGGCTTAGGACCTCTGTGGCGACGTGCTGGAATCTGAAGTCCACGGGATCAGCTCACACTTTCAACATTACAACGGGACGAACAGAGGCAGATACTGACTTTGCCCGATTGACGGTCCGATCCTCAAATTCGTCCAACACGAACCCTAGGAGCTGCTTGAGCACATTGGGCTTTGATAGATAATCTATCAGCTTTGGGTTCTTCTCCTTGCACTCCAAGAAGAGATTCCGGTCGTCCAGTATGTCAAAGAGGGTCACATCGTCCCGCGTAAGGAGCACTTCTAGAGGCTTGACGGTCGCAAAGCCTAAGCTACGCGTTATTGGTCTCATTTGCGACAAATTTGAAAGCGCGCTGCATACTTCCAGAACGCGTCCATAGCCGGTTTATCTAATCTCAGACGTCGCGAGGGTTCAAGGGTCGTGGACCACATTCGGAGACGACAAATGATCAATATCCATTCTAACGTAGCGCAAAAATGATTCAAAAAGAAGAGCAGAGTAATGCAAACAATTCCGAAGGAGCCGTGCTTAGAACTGCAGAGACGATCAGTCTTGGAAGTCGCCCGATAAGCCATGCGACGAACCCGAATCTGATAAGTGCCACTTGCACGAGTGAGATACCGCACCCATTTGACGCTGTGGTACCCCGACTTTTCGTACACTTTGAGGAAGCGTACGAGCAAGCCCGACGCAGTGAACATGAGGACTTGGAAGTCGACATCAATCGGCGGTCGTGCCCATGCTTGTCTCGTCGTTGTCGCCGCCAAGTCTGCAGCAGCCGTCAGAGTAGCTTCAGAGCCTCCTTGTATCCGCGGTATTCTATATATGATGAGGGAGGAGGATCAAGAGTGTAGCAGGACGTACTTCCACACGATCACATTCTCTGCAGGCACATATTTTGCCTTGCCAGATGCAGTTTTGCAGCTGGCCATTGTCGCATTCAGCGGGGTAGGAATGCGAAGGACAATGTTCGTAGCACTGAGTTTGGAGTTGAAACCTGCCTTTACTGTGATGCTGTATTGGACCTGAGTCGTTCCAATTTCTGTCACCGTGGGGTGGACTCGTAGCGGTAAATGAACGTCAGAAGTGGATCGATATCTGGACATGGTTAGCTTGACACCGTAGGGGCAGCACTGAACTCACTTCATAAGCTCAAACTCTCCGTCAGGCGGGATGAAACTGATTGTTCGATCGGAACCCCATGCGCCCAGCTGTACACATTGATGGAACTGACAATCATCAAGTCGAACGGCATTGTCTGCTGCCCTCTCGGCTTTGTCGAGCACCAGCTTGTCGTTGAGCCCAAACTTGCATTCTGGCATCCCACTCAGGTATGCTCGCATGAGGATCTGACCGTCGACATCTGCTCGCAGGACGGTACCCTTAGCACTCATCAGCAGGTTGACATTTTCGACGACATCCACAAAGGCCTCGTTCTTCTTGTACTTGATATCCCCTCGTCTCCAACTGACTGCACCAGTCATTTGCGTGGTCAGCTTGGAGCTTTCACCAATCTGTAAAAAGTGAGCAGTGGGCGATACGTTGGCGGAGGACGTACGTCTGTGACCTCTGAGCGAGCAGCCTCCGTGGTGATGTAGGCCTTGAGCGTGTCAATTTCGCTCGTTTGAGGGTAACCAAAGTCGAGGATTTCTATGGTATGTCAGAATAAGTGCACATGGTAAGGAGAGGAACAACCAGACCATCAATCAGCTCGTAAATAAGCACAAAGTTGTTCTTGACAGACTCTTCGTCCAGTTTCCCAAAGTAAGATCGTGATATCGAGATGAAGCGGTACAGGAACTCGAAAATCAGCGCCGCGTTTGCATTATTTCTAATGGGACGGTCAGAATGGTGCGATGGCTGCAAAGCGTACAAACTTTGTGATTGCGAGGACATAGATATTGTTGTGTCGGACGTGAAGAAAGCTTGTCGAACCCAAGGTAACGATGGGTGATCTCACATCTGCGCTGGACACGACATGGATGCGAAAGACTTCGGATATTGACCGCCTAGAGTTGTTAGGGAGGTCACGATACTCTTCATAGGGATCTTACTTGATGTCTGTCCTGTACAGACGTGTGATGAGGACCTATGGATGCTGAGTTTCGACGGTCAAAGGCCGTGCCGTGACGCACCTCGCCCTTTTGATTGAAGATGAAGAACCCCTGAGTGATGTTAGATATGAATCACAACGTCCGAGCTAGCTTACTGAAATCATTCGTGGTTTGGTCGTTGGTCAAGCTGCACATCGACATTGCACACTTCTCAGCGACTGCAGATCCAACTGCCCGCAGAAATTATAACAAAAATGCTAGAGATGGCTCGTGAAATCGGTTGAGCACTCCGGCCTTCGGTCTTATTCGGGCAATAGATCTAGCTCTGGTCAAGACCTGGGTTGACTCACTCACGCATCTTAAACCCCTCCTCATCCTTCCCTTCTACCAAAAAGTGCGAGCTATGGCATTCTCAGCTGCACGAAAGCCACTCTCTAAGGCCCCTTCGACGCCCGCCGTCGTTTCTCGTCGATCGTATGTCGCCACTACCAGCATCGTCGACGCAAAAGCCCGCGTCCAAGAGCGCACACGACGCACTATCAGCGGTTCAGCTTCAAAAAATGCATCTCCTACCCCAGCTGTGTGAGTGTCGACCACCGTTTGTCTCGTTTTTACAGCTAATTATCCGCTTGTGGAGTATAGCCGGCCAACCCCAGCGTCGACTTTTCAACAAGTACCTCCCATCACAGCACAGGAGATCATGCCTCTGAGGCAACTCTCGCGCTCTCAGCTCGACGACTCATTTGTCGGCATGTCCGGTGGTCAAATTTTCCAGGAAATGATGCTCCGACACGATGTAAAGCAAGTATTTGGTTACCCAGGAGGTGCTATTCTTCCAGTATTCGATGCCATCTACAACTCGAAGCACTTCAACTTTGTTCTACCCCGACATGAGCAAGGCGCTGGACACATGGCAGAGGGGTATGCTCGTGTGTCCGGAAAGCCAGGAGTCGTGCTCGTGACATCCGGTCCAGGGGCGACCAATGTCGTCACACCAATGCAAGACGCTCTCAGCGACGGTGTACCTCTCGTTGTTTTTTGCGGCCAGGTTGCAACTTCTGCCATTGGCTCAGACGCGTTTCAAGAAGCCGATGTTATTGGTATCTCGCGAAGCTGCACAAAATGGAACGTCATGGTCAAGGACATTGCGGAACTCCCGCGAAGAATCAACGAGGCATTCAAAATCGCCACTTCGGGTCGACCAGGTCCTGTATTGGTCGACCTGCCAAAGGACGTGACGGCAAGCATCCTCAGGACACCCATCCCGTACAGCTCGACTACGCCTGGCTCGTCTTCTCTCCCCGCAAACCCCTTAGTAACCCCCTCGGACATTGCATTGATTCGCAGTGCCGCCGATCTCATCAACCAAGCTCAAAAACCCGTCATCTACGCCGGAAATGGCGTCCTTTCCTCTCCTTTGGGTCCCGTATTGCTGAAAAAGCTTGCTTCGGAGGGAAACATTCCCGTCACCACAACGCTTCAAGGGCTTGGAGCGTTTGATGAACTTGATGACCGAAGTTTGCACATGTTGGGTATGCACGGCTCGACGTACGCCAACTACGCCATGCAAAACGCCGATGTGATCATCGCTCTCGGAGCACGCTTCGACGATCGTGTCACTGGAACGCTCAACAGTATGTTTAAAGTACTTTTCATTGGTCGATTCCTGACGACGGATTAGCATTCGCCCCCGCTGCTCGTGCGGCTGCTGCCAAGGGCAAGGGTGGCATTATTCACTTTGAGATCCAACCCAAGAACATCAACAAAGTCGTAGACGCCTCGATCGCCGTCGTTGGAGACGTCGTCCACAATCTTGCCTCTCTTGTTCCCCTCATCAAATCGTCGCCGCGTGAGGCTTGGTTCGCGGACGTCCGAAAATGGAAAAAAGCATATCCCTTCACCTACGAACCGAGTCAGTCTGGTCAACGTATGAAACCTCAAGAAGTCATCGAGGAATTGGACAAATTGACGGCGGAGCGAAAAGAGGATGTGATTGTCAGCACGGGTGTCGGTCAACATCAGATGTGGGCGGCTCAGCACTTCCGATGGAGACACCCGAGAACTATGGTCACCTCTGGAGGTCTCGGCGTAAGTGACTTTCTCCTTCTCCTAGCTCTGAACTAAATGTCTCCAGACGATGGGATTCGGTTTACCTTCTGCCATTGGAGCCAAGGTTGCTGCGCCTGAAAAGACGGTGGTCGACATTGACGGTGATGCGTCGTTCAGCATGACTGCAATGGAGCTTGCGACGGCTGCTCAATACGGCATTGGCGTCAAGGTGATCATCCTCAACAATGAATTCCAAGGAATGGTCCAACAATGGCAAGGTTTGTCAATCGGATAGGTTTTCATTCCCAAATTGACTCTATTCGCAGATCTCTTTTACGATGCGAGATACTCCCATACTGTCATGAAGAACCCAGACTTTGTGCTCCTCTCGAAAGCAATGGGCGTGCACGCTATCAGATGTTCGACTATCGACGAGCTGCCGGAGAAGATGAAAGAGTTCCTCGAGTACGATGGTTCGAAACCAATCGTGATGGAGTGCTTGGTAGAACAAAATGAGCACGTATATCCAATGGTAAGCGTGTGTGGTCTAACCGTTCAGCATATTGCTCACAGTCACTATAGGTCGTGGCTGGTAAAGCACTCCATGAGGGCTTGCTCCATCCAAGATTGAGGAATCCGACACCATCTTACTCTTCCGCGGGCTTGTAGTCGCAGATGTCCCGCTAGGGTCCGTTTCCACCAAAAGTCGCATCAGGACATCTCGCATCTTGGAGAGCTGTCGGCGAGCATATCATTGCCGTGTATGTATTTCAGTAGGGAGGGCGTGCAAAAGAAACATTAAAGGTATTCGAGCGCGAAATTGATAACGAAGTTGAGTACCGTGAGGCAACGTACCTTCATCGCAAGCACGATGGTGAAACCGCTGAATTAAGCACAGATGGTAGTGGCCACTGTTATAATATGTTATTATGGGACATTTGTTCGAACATTTGTCCAAGAGAGACCACATTGAAAATTGGTGAAATCAAACTTGGTCTTGCGGAATGGAGCCGTGTTTAGAATTGTCAGGAGATATGGATATTTTAGTCCGTGTCGATTGGCTGGTGGTACCCAGAAGAGACGTTTGCCGGAAGAATGTACCCAGCCGTCCTCCGAGAGTAAGCAAATTTGGAATCCAGGTACATGGATTCTGAGAGGAGTGGCCTGAAGACCCTCACTGAGGCTTGAATATACAGACTCTTTACCAGAAGAATTTGCGTTTGCACTTAGGGCTATTTGTCGAGTCGTGTCATAATCTCGAAGGCGAGCTGAGTTGAACCCACCGGTTTCTGCATCCCATGATCGAATCGTATTGTCCCACGAGCCGGAGACTATCTGTGACCCGCCTGGCGAGAATCCGACGGCGCTGGCTCCGCCTTCATGACCTCGGAGTGGCTCTCCCACAGCCTGACCAGTTACCGCGTCCCACAATCGAATTCTCTTGTCCCACGAGCCAGACACAATCTGTGCGCCGTCTGGCGAGAATCCGACGGCGGTGACCACATCTTCATGACCTCGGAATGGCTCTCCCACAGCCCGACCAATTGCCGCGTCCCACAATCGAATTGTGTTGTCGGACGAGCCAGACACAATCTGTGAGCCTTCTGGCGAGAATCCGACGGCCAAGACCCCGGATTCATGACCTAGGAGTGGCTCTCCCACAGCCTGACCAGTTGCCACGTCCCACAATCGAATTGTGTTGTCCCACGAGCCAGACACAATCCGTGAGCCGTCTGGCGAGAATCCGACGGCGTTGACCCCAGATTCATGACCTCGGAGTGGCTCTCCCACAGCCTGACCAGTTGCCGCGTCCCACAATCGAATTGTCTTGTCGGACGAGCCAGACACAATCTGTGAGCCGTCTGGCGAGAATCCGACGGTGTTGACCCCAGATTCATGACCTCGGAGTGGCTCTCCCACAGCCTGACCAGTTGCCGCGTCCCACAATCGAATTGTGTTGTCGGACGAGCCAGACACAATCTGCGAGCCGTCTGGCGAGAATCCGACGGCGGTGACCACATCTTCATGACCTCGGAATGGCTCTCCCACAGCCTGACCAGTTGCCGCGTCCCACAATCGAATTGTCTTGTCGGACGAGCCAGACACAATCTGTGAGCCTTCTGGCGAGAATCCGACGGCCAAGACCCCGGATTCATGACCTCGGAGTGGCTCTCCCACAGCCTGACCAGTTGCCGCGTCCCACAATCGAATTGTCTTGTCGCCCGAGCCAGACACAATCTGTGAGCCGTCTGGCGAGAATCCGACGGCCCTGACCCAATGTTCATGACCTCGGAGTGGCTCTCCCACAGCCTGACCAGTTGCCGCGTCCCACAATCGAATTGTCTTGTCGTCCGAGCCAGACACAATCTGTGAGCCGTCTGGCGAGAATCCGACGGCGTTGACCCAATTTTCATGACCTCGGAGTGGTTCTCCCACAGCCTGACCAGTTGCCGCGTCCCACAATCGAATTGTGTTGTCGGATGAGCCAGACACAATCTGTGAGCCGTCTGGCGAGAATCCGACGGCGTTGACCCAATGTTCATGACCTCGGAGTGGCTCTCCCACAGACTGACCAGTTGCCGCGTCCCACAATCGAATTGTCTTGTCGGACGAGCCAGACACAATCTGCGAGCCGTCTGGCGAGAATCCGACGGCGTTGACCCAATGTTCATGACCTCGGAGTGGCTCTCCCACAGCCTGACCAGTTGCCACGTCCCACAATCGAATTGTGTTATCCCACGAGCCAGACACAATCTGTGAGCCGTCTGGCGAGAATCCGACGGCGTTGACCCCAGATTCATGACCTCGGAATGGCTCTCCCACAGCCTGACCAGTTGCCGCATCCCACAATCGAATTGTGTTGTCGGATGAGCCAGACACAATCTGTGAGCCGTCTGGCGAGAATCCGACGGCGCTGACCGGTCCTTCATGACCTCGGAGTGGCTCTCCCACAGCCTGACCAGTTGCCGCGTCCCACAATCGAATTGTCTTGTCGTACGAGCCGGACACAATCTGTGAGCCATCTGGCGAGAATCCGACAGCCCTGACCGTGCCTTCATGACCTCGGAGTGGCTCGCCCACAGCCTGACCAGTTGCCGTGTCCCACAATCGAATTGTCTTGTCGGAAGAGCCGGACACAATCTGTGAGCCGTCTGGGGAGAATCCGACTGCGTTGACCCCAAATTCATGACCTCGAAGACTACTTGGGAGCCCAGAATACATCTCCTCGAGGCCTTCTGTTACCCGAAGAGTATTTCTATATCTTTTTGCACCCTCAACATGCAATATTGAATTTGTAGGGGTGAATGGGAGCGCGGAAATGTATATGTGTGGGGCGCTCTCTTGAATCGGTACTGAAAATACCATTATAAACCGTCGAATCTGGTCCATGTTGGCTTCATCCCATGTTTCAAGCTATCTGTGGCGTCAGAGTTGAATTGGCTCGGATCGGCAACTTACTCCTGCGTGGCGTGTAATAGCTCGAAGACCGGTTATTGCTCGTGGCACTCCTCCGGTCAAGCTCAGAACCTCCATCCAGTATAACACGTATGGAACTTGAATAATCTGTTGGATTTCCTTCTTGATCATGGACCGCCAGCTGTCGCCAGCTTCAGCCACATGGAACAGCCAATGAGAGCTGGCATATCTAAGGTGTCTTGAAATGAATCTCGATACTCTCGTATCGAGGTTTGGAATCTCTCTATTAAGATAGAAAGATGACTCCAGTTGACATATATTGAATTTGAGACCATCGCTTCGCGATGTCAGATGTTTGAGACACCAAACTGCGGCTTGGCCGTGTGCGTCAGGAATCCTGATATACACGTTGTTACGCGTATCGATGGGTGGGGCAACAGAGCAACGCCGAAGGTACTCGACGAAAGTGGGGTGCCGAAATTGGATTAGACTCGTGGTACCATCCTCAACAAGTACGCTGCCGAGATTCCGTACCAGTGCCTTTGCACTTCCGTATGCCCCAGAATGCTTGAGAATATCGTCCACGTCGTCGGCAGTCAGCGGTTCAAACGCTGCAAGCAATACGGCGAGCATCTTGTACATGATCGTGTGGAACTCGGGATCCATGCGCACAAAGATGAGGTTATATAGATCGTCTATGACCCCAGCCTTGTCCATGGACATGAGGTGATCATACGTGACCTCCGGAGGGCTTAAGCTTGTCTCGTTGGTGAGCATTCGACATGCAGTGCTCGCCCAGATGAACAATCCGTTGGCCTTTTTAATCAGTCTCTGCCTTTTGCCCTCCGGCAGCACGTTGTCTAGTGCTTTGTGTATGTACACTGCGACATCACCAATGTTATCATGATGCTTGACATCGTGCAGTCGGTCCTCCAACTTGGATTTGATTGCGAGTGGTCCCAAGACGGCTTGGATTACGGGGTCTGGCCGACTCGTCATGAATATCTTGAGGTTCTTTGTTCCTCGAACAGCTGTAGAAAGCATTTCGACAAGCTCTCTTCGCTGCAATCCAGATTTACATTCATCAAGAGCGTCGATGACGAGAATGACACGTCCTTGACTATAACGGATGGGATCAATGACGAGCTTCTGGAACTGCTCTTCGAGAGAGCTTCGCATGAACGACGGGTGTCGCTTCACAGCTCCAGCGACGTGCGGCGCAAGCCTGGGTATGTAGTCGACCAGGTCTCTTGCTATTGTAGAGCAGAACTTGTCTGTGGTGGATCCTTCGCTGTTTGCAATAGAGAAGAAGAATCGGCCTCCTAGTACTCTTTCCTTTCTCCAAGACTCCGCTGCAGACATTGCGACTGTGGACTTTCCAGAGCCGGCGATATCACACAGCCAAAATATCGGCTTGTCCGACGTATCATCGTCGGCCCAGCGGTAGATAGTCTGAAGAACAGCCTCGCGTGTTCCTTTCAGACACGGCCTGTGGACTGAGGATGCGACGAAAGCTACCACCGGTAGCTGTAGTATAGCATTGGTGTCGACTTCGAATGTTTAGTAAGCATCTCATCCCAAATTTCAGCTTACCGTCTTTAAGAATGGTCTCCACGTTCGCTTTGGTGGCTGTAAAAAGACTCAAGGCCTCCTTTGTCGATAGTGAGTACTGTGAACAAGGTCGATAAGGCTCGCACCATGAATTGCCTATGCCGGTCCTCGATGTCTCGATTGAGTTTGAGAATCTCTTCTGCGTCAATTTTCATTTTTCCGAACGCTTTAAAGATGCTGAGTTTGCTGCGGTTGCGTTTCTCCTTTAGGTCGACAATTGTATCGTGCATATTTTCGAGAAATCTACATCAGTCAGCCTACTGAAGCAAATTTGAAGTGCTACGTACTCGACATAGTGGATTAGCGGCTGCATAAACGCCTCGTCAACGGCCATGTCTTCCTCAGGATATGCCTCCAATAGAGTGATTTGTTTCTCGAGCGCAGACATGTATTCCTTCAAACGTCCGGCTAGATCAATCCATTCCTCTTGATTGATCTCTGTTGCCTATTGAATCCGTTAGACGCAGCCATGGCAGGTTCGCCAACTTGCCTGTACGACATCGAGAATTGACTTGGTGGTTCGACAAGCTGCCTTGAGAGGAGCGAGTACATCTGATCCCTCGGATATGTTGGCCACTATATCCAGACCGACGTTAGCTGCGTTGTATGCTTGACGTTTCTTGCTTGTTGGGCGCTGTGCTGACGAGGATCCCGATGAATCTATGGGCAGATGTTGTTTCTTGTGCTTTTTTGAATTTTGGGTCGACATCGTGAGGGTGGATGGCTCCAAGATATGGGCAGCGCTTGTCAATGCCACTCTTCGTATTGTCGGCGCTCAAAGGACAAGGCCAAATACAGAGTTCAATCATTGAAGGTACAGAACAATTTGAAACCAATAAATACCATTGTCTACATTGCAGAACCCATGGAACCTAGCAGACAATTTCGGGCCAACCCAGAGACAAAGAATTAGAAGTTACGGTAAAGAACTGGAAGCCGGACCATCGACACACCCGAAGTCAGCATGGAGCCGACCACTTCCATGGCGTCGGTCACCTGGTTTGACCGTTTCGCAGTCCTACTAGACCTCTTTTATATCCTAAAAGCAGCTATTCCGCCTACAATGTCAGCAACGTGCAGGCAGCCGACGCTTCTTGTCCACCCACGAAGATTGCAAGACGTGTTCTTTCAAAACGTCTGGGCCTTCATGGGCGACAGTGTGGATGCTGCGGGTGCAGAAACTAAGCAGGCACTTTTACCTGCTGCTTATGGCGTCGTTCTTGAAATAGGGGCAGGTGTGTCGTCTTCGAAAGCTCCATACACCGAATGAGGTAGACTAATACCCGCAAAGGACACGGCCACTCGTGCAAGTACCTGGACACCACTCGTGTCACAAGATACATTGCCCTCGAGCCGAATACCGAGATGCATGAGCGCATCGCTGCCAATGCGGTCAAGGCCGGGTTCGAGCCCGCACAGATCCAGATGATCGCGTGCGGTGCTGAAGAGACGGATAAAATCTTAGAAGCGCTTGGGGGAGAGCAAGTCGACACGCTCGTCTCCATCCTCAGTCTCTGTGGCATCCCCGACGTCAAGAAATCAGTGGCTGGACTCACGGACAAGGTTATCAAACCTGGTGGAGTGTTCCTCTTTTATGAGCACGTTCGCTGCGACCCTCGCCTACGCTTGCTTGGTGGCAAGCCGTTTGGACGCCGATATGGGAACCAATACTAGGCTGTCGATTAGATAAACCAACGCATCATATCATCGACGCGCTGGATATATGGGAGGACCGCAAATTGGAGGGCAAAGTACCCGAGGAGCCACCAAATCTTTTTTGGCACCGTGTCGGTCGTTATCGCAAGAAATTGTAGAGCCACTAGCTGAGAGTTATGGTTCTATAACATATTGGATCTGGGCAGTGCACAACTTGACATGCAGAGAGTTGTATCTATAACGCGGATGGAAATTCAACAGCCAGGCCTCTGAAGAGGCGTTTGTTTCTTCTGCGGCCTTACATGGAATAAGGCGACGGTTTGATAGAAGAGGAACCAAATTAGCCAGTGAATATACGTGCCCTGTTCTGACGGGTTAAGATAGTAAACCTCTACTCCGAGCAATCGCTATCCAGCTCTTTCCAATGTACTGTGCAAACGTCGCGACTTCAGACACCGCATTATCTGCACCTTCGCTCGCGTCGAGGAGGCCATCTAGGAATCCTGAGGCGGTGGCTGGCGAGTTGAGCTGATGCAATTCTGAAAGGTGTCAAGTTTTGAGCATTTTCAAGGAGAGGGACTGACCTGCAGCTGCGTAGGCAGACGCGAGTGCGGCGCGTCTCGTGTACCAGGACATCTTGAGAGCCTAGTTAGTAAGACACAATCCATAAATCTTCTAACGTACGCCAGAATCAGATTGTTGAGCAACTTTGCACGCTTGATGAGCAACCATTGCTGGATGTTCGAGGATAGCTCGTACGTCCAAAGGTGATAGCGAAGATGGAGTAGCGAGAAGCGCGTATGCCTGCAATATAAATGAGCGCGAGAGCATGAAACTTCAAGGAACGCACCTCTGGAAGCTTGTCCAGCACCGGAACGTTCCATTCCAAACGTCGATGCAATGCGTCTCGGACAGTACCTGGATGATTAGATGCACCCATAGAGTTTCTTCCTTCTTCGAGCCATGCCCGTATCAAAGTCTTTCTGGCATCCTCCCCACGGCCGAAAAGAACGTCGATGGTCCTTTCTGGTAGTTCTTCTCCGGCAGTTGCCTTGAGAGCTGCCTCTGAAATAGCTGCCCGAGTAAATCCAAGGGAGGGTACGAGCGTTACGGCGTGTCTGAGGATTTGAGATCTTCATAGAGCTAAGTCTTGCGCTTTTGCTATGAATATCATGACATACCGTAATGCCATGGACGGCTACAAGAATAAATGAGAAAAGTAGTGGTGACAATGGAGTGCTTTGCTAAGTCTTTTTGTGTGTATTATGCCGTGCTGTCGCTTCTAATGTTATATTTTCTGATCTATAGTCAACGGACTTTGAGGTGTGAGGAGGGTAGAGCAAGAGGCGAGGGCAGTCCAACTTGGAAGCGACCACATTCACCATTGAAACCAGACGATCATCATGGGCGGTTTCTTGGTGCTCCTTGTCTTTGCTGCTGTCATTGGTTTAAACTTTCTCGGCTGGTTTGCCGTTCCCAAGGGTCCTCAACAGACGTGCGTCCCGTTGGCTCAGCGTAGCTCACAATTCCCGTGCTAACACCATCCAGTCTCATCAGGACCATGGTAATATTGACGCTTACTTGCTGTTTCCTCATGTGGTCCATCACCTATTTAGCACAGTTGCACCCTCTCATCGGTGAGCAGCTGTCCGTTGCCTGTGCTCACAGCGGTTGTTGACAAAGGATTCCGAACAGCACCAAGACGTTCAGATCTTCGCTTTGAAGAAGAGAAACGAACGGTGGACCTCTGACACGAGAGTATGTCTATCCGTCTCGAACATTGTAGCCGTTCTAATCCGACGAGCAGCCTTTGTATCAGCCATTATTTAATGTGCGAATCAATTATATTCATACGCTTCCCGTAAACGCTCCAGAAGTCATTGACGGGAGCTACTGCAAATGAACCAAACGTGTCCTTCACTTTGGACCACAGAACATTTCCTGAACAATCGTATGATATATCAGAATGGTGAGAATGATGGATTATTAGGTACCTTGTCTGTAGCGAAACCGCTCATGAATGCGTTCTCGTCAATGCCACTGTGTGCATGTACACTTTCACTGGCTGGACTTCCACCTCGGGAGCTTTAGCAAGCGTCTTCATCTATCTGGCCTCACGAATATTGCAAGCCATAGCATCCTCACGGCATGATCAAAGCACGTCAGGGGATGGTTAATTGGGTGCCCTTAGAGCTGCTAAATTTGGTCAAGGGGGTTTTGTAAGCGTCGAAAGAGCCGCTCGTCTCCGGGGATTCATAGGGAAAATCCAGAGCACGCGCCGCTGCTTGAAAGTAGGCAAATAACGTGTATAAAATGCAAGTAAACTATAGTCCAAGACATTTTTGTGTACAATTTGTAGACGAGACGAAGATGGATTTCGATGCCGCACGTCATCGAACAAACTTGGAACCGACCATCTCCACTCTGGACAGTCGACGACCAACACACGACTGCCAGAGCATCCCAAACGGCTACAAGTAGAACGTCGAAATGTCCGGATTCGTGATGCGCGACGCTCACCGTGATCCAGACGCCGTCTCTCGCACCACGAGTGTCTCGAGACGCAGCACGCTTTCCCGCTCGCAGACACTCATCAAGAAGAACATCGCTCCACATGACCTCCGACCTTCGGATGTCATTATAGAACGCTTTGTCGCCTGGAAGAGTATCGTCAAACAACTCATCGGTTCGTCGAATGTCCGAGTAAGGAAGAACAAGTTTGCTAATGCCTAGTATAAATAGCTTACTTTGAGGGCATTGCAGACATTGAGAACAACACTGCTAGAGAGCTCATCAAGCTTGGAGGTGTCATACAAGTGCCATTCAGAGCGGGGAATCAGTTCTTGGGCCAAGGTGGCCTTCAGGTTGGTATCTTTCTGCTCTCCTAATTCTCTCTTCCTTCTCCCCTTCCCCGCACTCAGTGCGGAGTCTGCACGTCACTTTCGGAATGCTCGGCGTGGACCCTTGTCTTACGATTCCACTCAGGACATTTTCTACAACATCCGGGACAAGACACGGACCATTGCAGATGCCCATGCAAACCTTGGACGAACCATCGACTCGTCTATAGTCCAGCACCTACAGAAGCTTCGTTCAGAAATCAAGGGTCATATCCGCAACGTCGAGAGAGACACGGGTCGTTTGGCGACTTCGGTTGCAAGAGAACGTGAAAATAGCACAAAACAGATTGCCGAACTCGCCCGAGCAATTGCCCTCTTCAAGAATACGCCAATGGCGGTCACCGCAAAGGATGACCCCTATGTACAGAACATTCTCGTCGCAAAACAACTCCAAAAGCAAGTGCTCGAGGAGAATGCACTGCAGAAGAGCATCATTATTATGCAACAGTCATCAGCCCACTTTGAGGAAGGCATCGTCCGCAGCATTCAGTCCACCTGGCAGACGTTTGACGAGTGGCAGTCGAGGATGTCAGACACAGTCCAACAGACGTGGCGTGCGTTGGGCGAGTCCATGGCTTCTCTCGCACCGGACAGGGAATGGATCGAATTTGCCGCCAGAACCGATCATTTACTCGATCCGGAGACGCCGTTGAGGAATCCAGAGACAATCGAATACCCGTTCAAGAATGATGCCAGCGTTGTGGCCGTGCATGTTGGGCTCTTGGAGCGAAAGAAGAAATGGAGTCGTAGCTGGAGTGAAGGGTATTACGTCCTTACACCATCTGGATGGCTCCACGAGTACGCCAATTCGGATCCCAACGGGCGCACTAGCCCCATCTTTTCGTTATTCCTCCCTCTTTGCACGCTCGGTCCACCTTCGACGCAACGATCCCGTTCGCATAAATTCCAACTCGAAGGCAAGAGCGATGCACAGGGCTCGCGACGAAACAGTATCTTGCCGGGCAAGCTTGGCGGCGGAAGTCATGCATACAGTTTCCGTGCGCGAAGCCACGAGGAGATGATGGAATGGTGGCATGACTGTCGTATGCTTGTCGCTCGGTATCTTATTGCCAGCGAGTCGATGGACCGTAGTGGACCTGTCGAGGCTGCTGTGCGTGCCGCTGGCTATACGAGCGAGGATCAAGCGTCTGTATCGGAAGAGGGAAGTTCGATCGAGGAGGAAACGCATAGCGAGCATCGAGGTCGTGAAGGCAATGGGACTACCTTTGTCAGTCGTCGATATAGCCTGCATGACGAGGCAGTTCCGGCTTATAGCCAGAATGGATACCAGTACCAATCCACTGGTGTACGAAAGGGACTTGGCCCCGAGATGGGTCCAAACGGCTATGTGGTGAGTTGATTGTCAGTGGTGCTGCCGCTTGTCGCTGATCCTTTCCAGCTTGAAAAGAAGAGATATGATCCTCCGGGTGCCTATGTTGAAGATGCAGAAGGCGGTATCGGACAGGATACTCCAATTAGCAACGGGAATGCAGAGGTAACCCGCCGACCATCGAAACGACAGATGGAAAAGGCACCAGAGGGTAGACAACCGAGGATGCCTCCCGATGAGGTTGTAGGAGCACGAGCGTCGTCTCCTCCTATCATCTCCGCCCGTCCGGCCAGTACAGATCACGCCGAGTAGGGGCCGTAACTTACTGTACAATGAAATGGACGTTGATGTCACATATGTAATATGCTTTGGTAGCCTTTATGGGATTCGTTTGCTTTGCGAAATATTCGTTCGTGAGTTGAGTTTAGAGCTTGCTCCTGACCACGATGGACGTGTACCAGCCGCTTCCTCCAATTCAGGTAGAGCACTGCCAAGTGTCGTGTATAAGACTAATACCTTCGATAGGGGCAACGATTAACATTTATCTCCTCAAAACCATTCGTTCTAACTCTGATCGAGACTTGCCTCCCTCACATTCCAAAGACGACATATTCAACGCGCGTAGAGAACCAGCAACTACAGCTTTTCAATCCACCAAAGCAGAGTGCAGATAAGGTTGCGCGCGAGGCGAAAAAGGCAAGACGAAAGAAGGCGCAGGAGAAGAAGCGCGAATGCGTGATGGGCAAAAGGAAAGCGATGGAGTTGGGTGTATGGGAGTTTGATAAGAGGCTCGCCAAGTGGGAAATCTTTTGGCCTGTGCATCGGATGTGGGAGACGTATATGGCGGATGTGATGGGATTTGCGCCCCGCCCGGAACATTTGCCTGCAAAGGAGCGGATCGAGGCTTCTGTCAAGGCGGGTGTGGGTGCTATTCAGGCAAAGTTGCTCAAGGCGGATTTTCATGGGTGTATCGTCACGGGTAAGTCTGCTTTGCTGCTTCTTGTTTTTTTCTGACGATGTTCAAATTCAGTGAAAGATTGTAAGAATGCATCAAGAATTGGCGGAGAAGGCATTGTCGTTCACGAAACGAGTAACACATTCAAAGTTGTCACACGCGAAGATGAACTGAAAGGTACGCCTATTTCTCAAGCGAATTCATTCTTCTGAGTACCGTGTAGTATATCCAAAGCAAGGCACCGTCTTCAGCTTTTCGCTTCCCCTCTTTGCGCCATCCCCTCACTCGCGCGAAAGTGATCCGCGAATATCCTTTGATCTGTATGGAAATCAGTTCCGTTACAGAGCCGGAGAGCGCGCAGGAAAGAAGTTTAAGCCAAAGGAGACGATTGAGCTATGAATCCTCCTCCTTCGGATCCTCACTACGAGTTTTGACTCTACATCTCTTGTCTTAACATCATCTTCACTTGTTGTAGTTCTTGGTAAGCCGGCATTCTGGTCCCATGTAGCCGAAGATCCGATCCATCCAGTCATTACGCCTCTTGGTCTGCCACCACCGTCGAGGTCCAGGAAGCCCCTCTACCACTTTGAAGATCCAGCTCGAATGGCATCAACAATAAGCCCAGAGGCGGCACAGTGGAAGGAAGAGACTTATTCTCTCTTCTTCTACGGGACACTGCTTCACCCTGCCGTCCTTAAACGAGTCATCGGCCATGGTGGAGATACACTTCATCACAGACCCGCTATTCTCCTGGTTCGCTGCCTTATCCTCTTTAAAATTTGCCTCTAACGATGATAGAACTATACGAGGCATCACGTCAAGGGGGACACCTACCGTATGCGAGCATCTAATCAACTGGAGGTTTCTAATCTCTACACTAGCCGCGATGCTCCCCTGGGATAAGGCTAGAGAGCTATTTCTCTTCAGCGGACAAGATCCATCGAAGGAACCAACTCCCGAACAGCGAAGTGTCCGCGGGAGCCTAGTCAGCGGTTTCTCCAAACTCGACGTAGAACTGCTAGATGTCTTTGAGGGCGATGTATATTCTCAACTCTTCCGATGCCACGGCCTAACGATCGTTTAGGAATACGAAAGATGCCTCGTATCAGTTGTTCCTCTTGGAACATCGCGACTCTTAAACGAAGCTGCCTCCGATGCAGGAGTCATGTTCGAATCCATGGACATCACCTCGGATGATCAGCCACAAACTATCAAGGCTCATACATATATATGGAACAAGCCACCAGCGGGCACGCTGGAGCCAGAGATCTGGTCATACGAGACATTTGTGCGTGAAAATTTGCATCATTGGATCGGAGCCGAAGGCAAATCCACCGACGTTGACCGAACGGCGTATCTCGAGGTCGATCAATGGCGGGAACAGAATAAGAAAAGCGAGATTGAGCGTCGAAGGGAGCGGAATATGTCCGCAATGGAACAGCGTAATACCATTTCTGCGGAGCCTGAAGTGGCAATAGCACGAGCATTAGGGGCTCCCGTCGGGTATGCTCCATCCACTGTACCTGAGGCTGAACCCGAGTACAACTTTGGACATGGCATGTTGCCATACTTCTGCTTTGAAAAAGGGTACATCAACCTAAATAACGGCGCGTACGCTTTATACTGATGGCTCTGTCGCCTTATCGAATTACAGGTTCATATGGATCCGTCCCCAAGCCAGTTGTGGAAGCCTGCAGGAAGATTCAAGACACCATCGAGAGTCGGCCAGACCACTTTATGCGCATTGAATTGGAACCTGCTATGGATAATGTTCGAAATCGTCTCGCAAAGGTGATCAACGCGCGGGATGTCGACGAGGTCGTACTAGTCCCAAATACAACCCATGGTGTCAACGTTGTGTTGAACAATCTTCGGGATACATGGACAAAGGACGATGCTCTCATTGGATGTGAGTCCTGCTGTTCGTATGATGCTAACTTTCTAATCATTCGCAGTCACGACCACGTACGGAGCAGTGGCAGCCACACTGCGTCGCTACACAGATGCGACACCTCATCCGGCTCTCCACACCATCAATCTCACGTTCCCCACGACTCCAGACAAAATCGTCAAGTCGTTCAAAGAGTTTGTGCAAGCTACGTTCCCTGGCAGATCATTGGACGGAAATTCCACGCAGCAAGTAGTCGCAATCATAGACGGAATTATCAGCGTTCCTGGTGTCCGTCTTCCGTGGGAGGAGCTTGTCAAGATTTGTCGCGAGTATGGAATTATCAGTATTGTGGATGCTGCCCATGTCATTGGGCAGGTACCGTTGGACGTACAAAAGTGGATCCTGATTATCTTATCACGGTCCGGTTCTCTCACAACTGGCGTTGCTTGAGACTGATGCTTAACTAGAATTGCCACAAGTGGCTTTATGCTCATCGTGCCTGCGCCATTTTGTATGCACCACAGAGGTATGACAGGATGAGCTTTGGATGGTTGAGGTTCTGACAAGATTCAAGAAACCACCACAAGCTGCGTTGTACATTCCCTGTCTCCTGGGGATACAAATCTCCTCCAGAAGAATTCAGCTTGGCAGAACTATACCAATGGACCGGCACAGCAGACTTTACCCCTTATCTTTCCATCAATGCAGGTGAGATGACAACCTGGGGTAGATTTTTGATGTAATATGTGCGTAGCGTTGGACTTTCGAGAGCGAATTGGAGGTGAAGAGCGTATTCAATCCTATTGCCATGACCTCGCTTGCAAAGGAGGCGCGAGAATGGCAGAGATCCTCGGGACAGAGTTGCTCGACAAGGATCATTTGCTCACGGCATGCATGGTCAACGTGCGCCTGCCCTTCACAAAGGAAGAGGCTGCTGGTTTACCGACAGCAATTGTCCACGATATGATGCAGCGACTTTTGAAAGACTGGCATTGCGCTGCTTCGGTTTATGGCCATGGTGGATATCTGTGGGTGAGAGGGAGTGCCCAGATTTGGCTCGAGGTTCGTCCTTGCCTGGGGTTTTGCTCTCCCTTAATTAACCGCCTTGCGTCTAGGTCTCAGACTTTGAGTACACGGCAATGGCTCTCAAGTCTATTTGTGATGATTTGCGACACACCACAAATCAAAAGGTCCAGCTGGATGCCAAGGCAGTGGAGCAGGGAACGGCAGCACCCCCTGCGGAATAAGCCATACGTGTCGTAGAAACAAACACTGGAATTAGTCTCGATACGAATACACTTGGATGGAAAGGAGGGCAAGAGAGAGTCCTGAAGACAAAGCTGCAGATCAGAGATACAATCCCTCTGGAGTACCCTCGTTCTTGCGGTACAAGACCTTCTCTCTTGCAGCTGAGAAATCTGCCTTTGTGACCCTCATTCGGCGTTCACGTAGCGCCAACAATCCGGCTTCAGTGCAGACCGCCTTGATATCTGCACCACTAAGATCGTCTTTGGCGGCCACGTACTCCTCGAGGTCCACGTCGTCGCTGAGGTTCATTCGGCTCGTATGTAGCTTAAAGATGTGTCGCTTCGTCTTGATGTCTGGTAACGGGAACTCAATCTTTCGGTCGATACGACCAGGACGGATAAGAGCCGGGTCCAGGGAGTCGATACGATTGGTGGCCATGATGACTTTAACGTCTCCTCGTGTGTCGAAACCGTCGAGCTGGTTTAGAAGCTCCAACATGGTACGTTGAATCTCGCGCTCTCCGCCAGATGTTGAATCGTATCTGAGCGTAAAATGAGCGAGGGCGAATCAATGTCAGAGTATGGTACTTACCGCTTGCTACCGATGGCGTCAATTTCGTCGATGAAGACAATACTGGGGGCATGCTCTTCTGCCACTCGGAATAATTCTCGAACGAGTTTTGGACCATCACCCAAGTACTTTTGGATGAGCTCGCTACCAGTGACACGGAGGAAGGTCGCAGACGTCGAATTCGCGACTGCCTTGGCGAGGAGCGTTTTGCCAGTTCCGGGGACGCCATAGAGGATAACACCCTTTGGAGGGTTAATGCCCATCTCCTCGTACAGTTCTGGATGTGTCAATGGTAGCTCTACAGCTTCCTGTGATATGGATGAATTCAGGTCGTGTGAGATAGATGGATAAACCGACCTTGATTTCCTGGATCTGGGCATCCAGTCCACCAATATCGGCATAGCTCTCTGTCGGCGCCTTTTCGAGTTTCATGACGCTGACCATGGGATCTTGATCATCTTGCAAAACTCCAACGACGGCATGTGTCTTGTGATGCAGCAAGACGGTGCATCCAGGCTCGAGCATATCCTTGTCGACAAAGCTCATGACGGCAACATAATACTCTGGCCCACTACTCGTCGATACAATGGCATGGTCCTCATCAATCAGCTCCTCGAGCGTCCCGACGGCCATCGGGCTACCTCGCATATCATCCACGCGTGTTCGCTCCTCTTCAGACTGCAAATCGCGTTTAGTAGGGGATGTGAGGGATGAAGGGTTGTGTGCAGCCTGATTGGCGATAAATTCTTCCTCGAGGAGTAGATAATCCTTGACGCGCTCCATCTTGAGCAGTCGGAGGCGACACCGCGCGGTTGGTGTTATGGTTGGAAGTTTGGAAGATGCAGCTGGACCACGTCTCTTCTTACGACGGTTCGAAGGCGGCATTGGCGGAGGTTCAAACTTCTTCTTATCCTTGTCTTTATCCTTCTACGCGACGCGTAATGTGAATCCATTCGTATAATAGAGTAGCAGATTTGAAAGTATTGCAGGGAGAGCGCTCAGTCAGCGACGTGCTTGACGCGTCTGAAGCCAAAGCAGCGCGCACCTGATCTTTTTGGTTTTGATTTGGGGGTCCATTGGGAAATCCGGACGCTGTGTTACCCTAGGAGCAAAGAATGAGCCGTTTGATCGACGCTGGGCTGCGGACATACCATGGTTGGTGGTCAAGAATCGTAGCGACGCGTCAGCCGCAATCGTTGGCCATTTCCACTGCAGGGCAATGATCCACGACGGATATATGAAATCCTGATATTATTCATAGTACAATATTCATGATATTGCATTACAAGGATATCGAGCATGCACGGGCAAACACATAAATGGACGACTAGGACAAGACACAGTGAATAGTATGAAACGAAATATATACCACGTCGTTTGTACGACCCTCACTTCATCAGCTATCGTCCAGTTTCATCCCAATGATTGTGAGTACAAGCAGAATGGCCAAAAAGACGATCATGAGGAGCACGGCTATGACTTGATCCACCTTTGGAAAGGCGGTCCCGCTTCTAGGATCCTTAAGCCTGATGAGGGTGTACAGTTTGACTGCGAGTACGACCATCTGGAAGAAATAGTAGACGTATACACGGGAGCCCACTCTGGCACGATACGAGCCAGAGAACTTGCTCCGATACGCATAGGCCTCTGGAGGATGATTCCTCGTAAGGTACAGCACGCCAATGCCGAACATCGTAACAGGGAGGAAGGGAAGCATGCCAACGCCCCAGTTTATTCTACCAAGGCCCACGAGCTCGAAGATGGTGACCACCAGTAGCCCGATATTCAAAAGGATCACAAGTCTGGTGATAATCTTCTGAGCGAGGATGCGAAAACGCGACATCCTGCGTTGGTCGCGCTGGATGGGTGGTTTTCCTCCTTCGTGTCCCCCATGTCTTGATGTGGCGTACAACATAAAGGTCCAGACCAGAACAGCCCAACATGGAAAGGGAACAAAGTAAATGTCTTCAGTCACAGTCGATGGAAACTATGCATAAACGGTTTAAGTTGGAGTGTAGATGCAGATATCAACCTACCCCTCCATCAGGTCCTAGGACATATACCGCGTCAATACTAGACTGAAACTTGAGCCTTGTGAATACGTACTGCTTGATGTGAGTGGCATAGTGTGTCTAATGATCACCCTGCTCAGTGGACGATCCTTATATCCGCAACGGATGCTCCTTCGGGACGAACCTCGGAATCGACAGCCTCGGCCATCAGCGGGGCTATTCAGTCGCTGCGCATCTTACTGAGAGTAAAAGGCCAGACCTAGCCTCGAGAAGTGTATGCTGCGCGCCAATGGCCATCGTCCCTATTTGTACCAGCAGGGCGATCAATGGTGATCCCAATGGCCCCAAACACAGCATTGGACTCTGTATGTGCATGCTCTTCTGTCAAACACCGACGCCAAGGAGTACGACAGCTAGAGGTATCACCTCGGCCTCCACAACTATTCCTCGATACAATAATAACCACCGCAAATGACTGGTGGGCATCGGGAATGCATGATCTCGGCTTTTCTGAGGGCTCATAGTGATTATAAAGCGGCTGAGGGTACCATGGGCTCGCAACCCTAAGAACTTGTCGGCGTGTGAAGATGAAATACATTTGAGTGATATCAATCATAGGAGGTTACAACTAGACATTTGTTCGAACCTTTGTCCAAGAGGAGCCACATTGGAAATTAGTGAAATCAAGTTTTGTCACACGGAATGGAGCACTGGTTGGAATTGTCAGGCGGTACGGGTACTTTAGCCCCCGTCGATTGTCTGGAGGCACCCAGAAGAGACGCTTGCCGGAAGAATGTACCCAACCATCGAGCGAAAGTGAGCACTGGTTGAAACCAGGCACAATGATTCTGAGCGGAGTGCCTTGTAGATCTTCGCTAAGATCTGAATATACAGACTCTGTATCATCCTGGTCAGAGGTGCTCGCTTTTGCACCTAATGCTATTATTGGGTCACGATCTCAATGACGAGCCGAGTTAGACTTACCAGTTTCTGTATTCCATAATTGGATCGTGTTGTTAATTGAGCCAGAAACAATCTGTGGGCCGTCTGGCGAGAATCCGATGGTGTTGACTGCGCCTTCATGACCTCGGAGTGGCTCTCCCACAGCCTGACCAGTTGCCGCATCCCACAATCGAATTGTCTTGTCGGAAGAGCCAGACACAATCTGTGAGCCGTCTGGCGAGAATCCGACGGCCCTGACCCCGGATTCATGACCTCGGAGTGGCTCTCCCACAGCCTGACCAGTTGCCGCGTCCCACAATCGAATTGTGTTGTCGTACGAGCCAGACACAATCAGTGAGCCGTCTGGCAAGAATCCGACAGCGCTGACCGGTCCTTCATGACCTCGGAGTGGCTCTCCCACAGCCTGACCAGTTGCCGCGTCCCACAATCGAATTGTGTTGTCGTACGAGCCAGACACAATCAGTGAGCCGTCTGGCGAGAATCCGACAGCGCTGACCGGTCCTTCATGACCTCGGAGTGGCTCTCCCACAGCCTGACCAGTTGCCACATCCCACAATCGAATTGTGTTGTCGTGCGAGCCAGACACAATTTGTGAGCCGTCTGGCAAGAATCCGACGGCCCAGACCCCGGATTCATGACCTCGGAGTGGCTCTCCCACAGCCTGACCAGTTGCCGTGTCCCACAATCGAATTGTCTTGTCGTCCGAGCCAGACACAATCTGTGAGCCGTCTGGCGACAATCCGACGGCCAGGACCGGTCCTTCATGACCTCGGAGTGGCTCTCCCACAGCCTGACCAGTTGCCGCGTCCCACAATCGAATTGTCTTGTCGTGCGAGCCAGACACAATCTGTGAGCCGTCTGGCAAGAATCCGACGGCGCTGACCCTGGATTCATGACCTCTGAGTGGCTCTCCCACAGTCTGACCAGTTGCCGCGTCCCACAATCGAATTGTCTTGTCGTCCGAGCCAGACACAATCTGTGAGCCGTCTGGCGAGAATCCGACGGCCCAGACCTCGGATTCATGACCTCGGAGTGGCTCTCCCACAGCCTGACCAGTTGCCGCGTCCCACAATCGAATTGTGTTGTCGTACGAGCCAGACACAATCTGTGAGCCGTCTGGCGAGAATCCGACGGCGCTGACCGGTCCTTCATGACCTCGGAGTGGCTCTCCCACAAACTGACCAGTTACCACGTCCCACAATCGAATTATGTTGTCGGAAGAGCCAGACACAATCAGTGAGCCGTCTGGCGAGAATCCGACGGCCAAGACCCCACCTTCATGACCTCGGAGTGGCTCTCCTACAGTCTGACCAATTGCCGCGTCCCACAATCGAACTGTCTTGTCGCCCGAGCCAGACACAATCTGTGAGCCGTCTGGCGAGAATCCGACGGCCCAGACCTCGGATTCATGACCTCGGAGTGGCTCTCCCACAGCCTGACCAGTTGCCGCGTCCCACAATCGAATTGTGTTGTCGTACGAGCCAGACACAATCTGTGAGCCGTCTGGCGAGAATCCGACGGCTAGGACCCAATCTTCATGACCTCGGAGTGGCTCTCCCAAAGCCTGACCAGTTGCCGCGTCCCACAATTGAATTGTGTTGTCCTCCGAGCCGGACACAATCTGTGAGCCGTCTGGTGAGAATCCGACGGCCCAGACCCGTCCTTCATGACCTCGGAGTGGCTCTCCCACAGCTAGACCAGTTGCCGCGTCCCACAATCGAATTGTGTTGTCGTACGAGCCAGACACAATCAGTGAGCCGTCTGGCGAGAATCCGACGGCGCTGACCGGTCCTTCATGACCTCGGAGTGGCTCTCCCACAGCCTGACCAGTTACCGCATCCCACAATCGAATTGTGTTGTCGTGCGAGCCAGACACAATCTGTGAGCCGTCTGGCGAGAATCCGACGGCGTTGACCCCAAATTCATGACCTCGAAGACTACTTGGCAGCCCAGAATACATCTCTTCGAGGCCTTCTGTTACACGAAGAGTATTTCTATATCTTTTTGCACCTTCAATATGTAATATCGACTTTTTAGGGGTAAATGGGAGTGCCGAAATGTATATATGTGGGGCGCTCTCTTGGATTGGTACCGAAAATGTCATTATAAACCGTCGAATTTGATCCATGCTGGCTTTATCCCACATTTCGGCCTATCCGTTGTATAAGTGTTGAGTTCGTTAGAATCAGCGACTCACCTCTGTGTGGCGTGTAATTGCTCGAAGGCCAGCCATTGCTCGTGGCACACCCCCAGTGAAGCTTAGGACTTCCATCCAGTGTAGCACGTGCGGAGCTTGAATAATTTGTTCAAGTTCCCTCTTGACCATGGATCGCCAGGTGTCGTCAGTTTCCGCCACATGGAACAACCAATGAGAGCTGGCATATCGAAGTGCCTTCGGAATAAGCCTCAATATCCTGGTCGGAAGATTTGGAATATCTCTATTGAGGCGGAAAGATGACTCTAGTTGACATATATTAAACTTGAGACCATCAGTCCGCGACATGAGACGTTTGAGACACCATGATGCGGCTTGACCATGCGCTTTGGTCACGTCGAGATGGAGCGCATTGGGTTTGTCGGGAGCTGAGGCAAGGGAACACCGTCGAAGGTATTCGACGAGGGTCGGATGGCGGAATTGGATCAAGTTTGTACTTGAGTCTACACTGAGCACACTTCCTAGGTTCTGTACCAGTGCCCTGGAGCTCCACTTTAGCCCAAGGTTCTTGAAGATGTCGTCCAAGTCATCGGTACTGAGTGGCTCGAATGCCGCAAGCAGCAAAGCCAACATGTTGGACATAGCCGGGTAGGATCTCAGGTCCACACGCTCGAAAACGAGCTTATAAATGTCGTCTATCTCTCCAGTCTGGTCTACTGAGACCAGACGATCATAGATGCTTTCGGGCAAGTCTAATGTAGTCTCGCTATTGAGCATTCGACATGCGGTGCTCGCCCAAATGAATAATCCATTGGCCTTTGCAACCAGCCTCAGCCTCTTGTCCTCTGATAGTACTCCGTCGAGCGATTTGTGTATGTAGACTGCGATATCGTCAATATTATCGGGATGAAAGGCGTCGTGTAGGCGGTCCTCCAACTTGGATTTGATTGAAAGCGGCCCCAAGGCCGCTTGGATCACAGGGTCTGGCCGACTCGTCATGAATATCTTGAGGTTCTTTGCTCCTCGAACAGCTGTAGAAAGCATTTCGACGAGCTCTCTTCGCTGTAATCCAGATTTACATTCGTCAAGAGCGTCGATGACGAGAATGACACGTCCTTGACTATGATGGATTGGGTCAATGACGAGCTTCTGGAATTGCTCTTCGAGAGAGCTTCGCATGAATGACGGGTGCCGCTTCACAGCTCCAGCGACGTGCGGCGCAAGCCTGGGTATGTAGTCGACCAGGTCTCTTGCTATTGTAGAGCAGAACTTGTCTGTGGTAGATCCTTCACTGCTTGCAATGGAGAAGAAGAACCGGCCTCCTAGCACTCCTTCCTTCCTCCAAGTCTCTGCTGCAGACATTGCGACTGTGGACTTGCCGGAGCCGGCGATATCACACAGCCAAAATATCGGCTTGTCCGACGCATCATCGTCGGCCCAGCGGTAGATAGTCTGAAGAACAGCTTCGCGTGTTCCTGTCAGACAGGTTCTGTGGACTGAGGATGCGACGAAAGCTACCACCGGTAGCTGTAGTATAGCATTGGTGTCGACTTCGAATGTTTAGTAAGCGTCTCATGCCAAATTTCAGCTTACCGCCTGTAAGAATGGTCTCCACATTCGTCTTGGTGGCTTTGATATTCCTCTCGACGTTTTGAATACGCAAAGCTGTAAAAAGACTCAAAGCCTCCTTTGCCGATGGTGAGCACTGTGAATAAGGCTGACGAGGCTCGCACCATGAACTGCCTATGCCGGTCCTCGATGTCTCGATTGAGTTTGAGAATCTCTTCTGCGTCAATTTTCATTTTGCTAAACGCTTTAAAGAAGCTGAGTTTGCTGCGGTTGCGCTTCTCCTTCAGGTCGACAATTGTATCGTGCATATTTTCGAGAAATCTACATCGCTCAGCCTATTTAAGTAAATTTGAAGTGCTACATACTTGACATAATTGATGAGCGGCTGCCTAAACGCCTCGTCAACAGCCATGTCTTCCTCAGGATATGCCTCCAATAGGGTGATTTGTTTCTCGAGCGCAGACATGTATTCCTTCAAACGTCCGGCTAGATCAATCCATTCCTCTTGATTGATCTCTGTTGCCTATTGAATCCGTTAGACGCAGTTGTGGCAGGTTCGCCAACTTGCCTGTACGACTTCGAGAATTGACTTGGTGGTTCGACAAGCTGCCTTTAGAGGAGCGAGTACATCTGATCCCTCGGATATGTTGGCCACTACATCCAAACCGACGTTGGCCGCGTCGTATGCTTGACGTTTCTTGCTTGTCGAACGCTGTTCAGGAGACGAAATCCCCGATGATCCCGTAGACGCATGCCATTTCTTGTTCTTGGCTGAGTTTCGGACTGACATCGTGAAGGTTTGTTCCAAGATCAGTGGACGGCGCTTGTCATCCAAATTGCAGCCAGGCGGCAGTCGCGAGTTGACAAATGAAAGAATCGAAGTCGGATTAGCGAAAATAGAAAGAACGCCCAAAACTAAACTGTATTGTATCATGAGGAGAAGTGAGGGTAAGGGGGTAAACTAATCAGGGCCCTTTGACATCATAATTCCAATACTACAATACGTGTAATGCAAACTGGTGGCAACTTCGCTGTTGTGCATTTTGGGTCTGCACCAGCTCCTAGACCGCCAGTGTGTGAAAGAAAGAAAGGGAGCGGTATTACATAGCCGTCGACATGGTTGAAAAGAACACTTTCCGAGAAGTTTGGCGTCGGCAACGAAGCCTAGATAGTGATCCAAGGGCGACATGTTTTCGCGCAGTCCTCGGTCCGTGCAATACATACAACTTCCTTTTGTCAAAATAGCAATAAACGACACAGAAATCTATTACACGAATAGGCGTGATATACATATTGACAGCCACTCCTACATAATACGCTTGGCTCTTGTTCTCTGAATTACCGAAAGGCTGATGTAGACGACTCATTTGGATGGCCTTTCAAGCGCCATTCCGATGATTGCAAGAATGAAAATGACCGCGAGACAACCAATCGTCAGGGCGACATCGTTGATCTGGTGGAATGTCTCATACACGGTCCCAGTTCTCGGATAATCGCGCTTCAACCTGATGAGGGTGCTCAATTTGACCGCAAGAACGGCAATTTGAAAGACCCAGTAGATGTAGACACATGCCCCGACCCTGGCTCTGTACGAGCCAGCAAACTTGCTCCGGTATGTATAAGCCTTTGGCGGGCGATTTCGTAGAAGAAAGAAGAGGGTTGCGAGAAAGATGGTTACTGGGACAAAGGGAAGTAGGCCGACGCCCCAGTTGATTTGAGTGAGACGAATCAACTCTAGAATTGTGAGGATAAGTGCGCCGAAGGTAAAGAAGATGATGAGTGCAGTTATGGCCTTTTGGATGATCGAGCGAACGCGAGAGGGACGATGTTGGTCATGGTCGACGGCGGGCTTGCCCCTTTCGTGGCCTCCACCTCGGGCAATCAAGAAGAAGAAGAGGGCTGTATATAGAAGGAAGAGCCAGCAAGGCAGAGGTACGAGGTACACATCCTCAAAGTACGTCGTAATGTGTCGTCCCTGATAGACACGCTATCGATTGTAAGTACAATCTTAGGGCCAAATTATTGGCTTACAGTGTTAGAGTCGGGCCCTAGCGTCCGATTAGCGTCGCGTGGATGTAGTGTAATGAAAACTTACTGTTGGAGACGAGAGGCATTGTAAGGAGGAGTTGAGATCTAGCTGGCCAGAAATAGCTCGAGTCTTTTATAGATGTCAACATCTGCTGATCAGCCCGCTATCTCCGCGTTCACCCAATAGTCCGCGTGCTGGTGGCCAGTCCTCGGGCTTCATGGCGATGGCGGAGGCAGCCCCTCCGACTGTGTCTGGCCGTGTAAGACCTTGGTGCTAGCGGAGCAACTCCACTGGGCATAGCTGCCCGCAGTTGGGGGGAGATATTGAACAGCGTGGGAGATCCAGATCGTGATTAGCGTATCCTGCATGCCCTCACGTTCAAAAGCGGGATATTCGGGTGTTAAATCAGCCCAGCGTCGAGGCCAACGTGTAGGAGAGGTCAGAAGTTGGACTTTGACCCGACTTCCACAGAACATTGCACGGTGACCGACGAGACGACCCACAATTTCAGACTAAAAAAAAGTATAAAGTCTGTTTCACCCGTAACTTGGCCTTATCCCTCACCCTGGTATGGTGGGCCGCCTGCAATCTCACGTCGTCGGGTTATTTCAATTCTATCTTAGACCGAAATAATCGTTTCAGGGCTCTAGACCCCATCTCTGCCGCAACCTGGAACCCCACTGACGCCATGGAGTTTATACGGCCAAACTCACTCGAGTTCCTCACGATCCTGAACATTGATTCACTTAATTGTTTCAGTCTGCCTCAAACACCGAAGCTCAAGAAAACGAAGGCCGTTTGTTGTCGTCCCTTGGGAACTCCGGATGGCGGACTACGTCACGGGATTTAGTCAATGGTCGCTTGACATCCTGAAAAACTTTATGGAAGCTTGCTATTGATCGCATTCTCTTCGGGAGCTATCACTTGAGCCTGTCTGCTCGATTCTCGACGCGGATCACGCTTCCTACATCTCGACCACCAGCTTCTCTCGTACTAGCATCATAGTTGACTATCATCCATAACGTCTCAAGTAATTGCACGGGTTCCGAATCGTCATCACTCCGACCACATTTGTTCTGGAGAATGCCCGCTTCTCAAGACCCAATAATTAAACCTTAAAGTGTCATTGTATTGGCGTGCCTACCCGTCTCGCTAAAAGTCTCCCATGACGGTAAGCATACCCTGTTCTCTAGGATCCCTGCGGCCGAGTCCGGGACCGGGACACTTGAGACGACCCTCCGATAGATTTACCGTACGTACGACAAATAGGGTGGAGGGTTGTTTTCACACTTGTAGGTCGGCATTCTTAGCCCTCGGCGCCGAACATGCTGCGCAACTGATCGCGTTGGAAGTTAATGCAATACGGCAACGTATTTCAAGGCCACTTCTGCCCTTGTCCTGCTCCCGAACTCTTGTGACCCCCACGCCCGCTCTTCCCAAGGCTAGTGTAAACATCTCGGATATTCTCAAAACCGTGCTCCACCATTCCTCTACTTCATGACTACTTCAGTATCCGGAGCCCTCGTGTTTCGATGGAGCCTTGGGAGGCACAAACTCGTTGTTATATACTTCTCTCCGTGGTGCGAATGACGCCTTACGACGAAACCTCCACAAGAATCTTCGCTCACTCTGACGTTTTAGAGCCTTTGAGCTCTTGTATTCCTCTTATTAGGACACCCCGCGGGTATAAAAGCACCTGCAGACGACACCTCCAAGATCCTCATCGAGAGCTCTCTCCAGCAGCCCGCCAGCTCACTCTCATACTCATCGTTATCAACATGTTTGGTACTCGTCTTTTCACCTTTTTCACTGCCGCCTTGGCGGGCTCGACTATCGTGAGCGCCATGGCTGCTGGACCGGTCGTTGCACGGTCTCCTGGATCTGGCGCCGTCGAGGCCATCGCAGCAAAGAGGCAAACCTCTATCGAGGACCAGACGCTGCCCATCATCCAGAAGCTTGTCTCGGACACTGCGCCCTCCATCTCTAGCATCAGTGCGTCTTCGTTTCAGCAGTTTCTTGTGCCCAGTACTGACGGGAGACCTTGCAGAGGCACTCACCGCTAGTGGAAGTGTCACGCAGGACGAAGTCACCCCGCTCATCCAGCAAATCACGGCTTCGCTCAATACGGCTGCGGCCTCGCTCGCGACTGTGGATCCTACTGGAATTACTGTTCGCAGCCTCATGGAGCGTCAAGACTCACCGACTGCCACCGCTCTTGCTGCGTTCATTCAGGACCTCGCAACGGCTCTCGATGGCTTGCTCAACTTCCTCGACACGCTTCCTTTGCTTGGAGGCCTGCTCTCTGGACTTGATATCGCGCTCAACCAGGTACGCGGAATCTTGTATGAACAAGCGTGGTCTCATTTAAGAAAAACAGGTCCTTCTCGGCCTCTCCATCTTGCTTGCTGGTGTCTTGAACCTTCTCTCCCGCCTGTGAGTATTGGGCCCACATCTTCCTCCTGAAAATCCTGATCAAGTTCTAGTCTTTCCAATGTCTCTGTACTCTTGAGCAATCTCGCTCTCGGCCTCACGCTTGGCACGCTTGGACTCTAGATAATGAGTAGGAATTAGAAGACAAGAAGTATATCCAAGCCAGACGATTAGTATAGCACACGTTTATTTACTGGTCGAGCAGTACAATATAATTAGGACTTTTGTACCCTTCTAACATATACCCATAAGAGACCGGAAGGAATCATGGAGCTTCATGCGTGTTTCTATCTCAATCGTCGCCCTCCATTGGTTCCTTGTATTCTTCTTCAAGATGCGCCGCCTTGTCCGCCGCAGCGTGGAGCGAGACCACCTCGTGTTCGTGCTTTCCTCTCGTCAATACTTCGTCTTCTTCGTCTTCTTCGTGTTTGATGCCAATGTCCCCATTTGAGTAGCCGACACCTTCCTCGTCATTAAAGAGTGAGGCCGTGTCACCCATGTCGTAGAGTCCTTCTGAGCTTGGCTGAGACGATTCAAAGTCCTGGGATGGCGTAAAATCATGTTCGAGGAGCGGAGACTAGTCCTATGTCAGAAACATTTGGAGCAAAACGAAACAGCCATACTTCTTCGCGTTCATCGTTGGAGTTCTCGCACTCCCCGGCAAATTCCTGGTCCCGATCATTTGCGGCTCGTCCCTGAACTGATGCAGCCATCGGCGGGTTTGGGTTCGCAATGATGCCCCACGCTTGGAGCATAGCTGTGGCCGCCACAATGAGAAGGTGAGAGTTGAGAAATGTAAACATACCTAGTTGATGATATCGGAAAATAAATGTGACGAATGGGCCTGGCTCGTCGGGATAGTAAGGTCTTGTGGAGACTGCTTTTCCGCACTCGATACGCTCTGGCTCTGCGTACCTGCGATATAAGTGTCCGAATAAGATCCAGTAGCCTAGGTTTTCCGAGAGATCAACATACGTTGTGATCATCATACCACCCTTTTTAGCCCGTTCATGTGCCACAGTAACATGGTCCGCTACGTCTGCTTTTACGATCGAAGTCGCGCTTCCAATTCTGACCCAGGAGATTTCGAGCCGGATCGTGCCAGCATCATCGTGGACGGGAGCCGCATGTTCGTCATCTGTCCAACTCGCATACATAAGTAAACGCTTTGTACCTCGAGTCTCAGGAGAGCCTGACTGCACCTGTCAACTGCAATGTTGTGAAGCAAAATGGCCGAGCGCGCGTACTTGAGATTTTCGCAGACGATCGCAAGACGGGGCGCGTGCGTTTAGGTCGCATAATACCAGACGCAACGTCTCTTCCGTCTATGAAAACGTGTCCAGACGACGCGACCTCGCGTCGGTCCTCTTTCCGCCACCCAACAGTAAACGTCTGTGCAAACGCGTGAGTTGAGCGCGTCAAACGACGAAAGAGAGATATAAGAAACGAATTGAGCGGTAATTTCTCGGATATACGCGCGATATAAGCGGATTTCACTGGCATTTGAAACGCGTACTACTGACCGTGTTGGGTTTCGACGCAATCCAGCAAGTGACCGTGTCCTCGTCGGTAACCTTCACATCATAGACCGGAAGCTTCTGTCCCTCTGAGAAAATCCATGCCTTGAAGCCGTTGTGATGCAGAGCTCGCATTAGAGTCGTAGTTGAAGAGTGGCAAACTGTTCCGCAACTTGAACCCCAACATCCCGAACTCGACACTATACTCTTTGATCCTCTAATAAACTCTCATACCACACGAGCAAAGATTCTGCATGCACCCATTCCGAAATGGCAGGACGCCCAACAGAAATACGGAGCTTGACATGCAACGGGATGGGCCATATAAATTTGCTTATGTAAACCTTTATATTACCGTCGATCGGGAATAGATCTGACCGACCTGTCAAGAGCCGAAAATGATGGTGGGAGAACTGGCTTATCGCCGTTTGCATGCACGTGAGCAGTCTAAAAAGGGGAATTTGAACTAAAAAGTTGATGTATCCTCCATTTCGTCGAGAATAGGATGGGCCTCGTCTCGAATCGTACATATGGAAGATAACCTAGGTCTGAGTTGCTCACATGCGATAATTTCTAGGACCTGATGCATATGTACGAATTCCCAACTGCGTCCATTCCACAACTCACAGCCGTAGCTGGGCGGTATCACCATCCCAACCTCCTTTGCAGGTCTTTATATTGTCCCATTCCCATGTCGAATATTTCTTATTTACGCACTCGTGCTATTCCTGACCGCCCGACGTGGCCATATAGAAGGAGGGAAGCAGTTCGTAGACCGAGACCAGCGCCGATCAACACGAGTTCGTTTCATCCTTCAACAAATACTTATACAGCTTGTTGTATTCTCCACTCTCGGCGCGCTCGTCTTCAGCCTCATAGAACTCTACTGGTTGGACAAGGTTGGCTGGGGAGTAGGACTGCTCCCCTTTGTGCCAGTCACTTCCTCTCTAGCATCTCTCCTCTTTCTCCTCCGCCATGGTTTACCCAAACCCTATGGCCATGCCAGCAGATCCTCTGGATCCTGGATTGCCCGAGTCGGGAGTCGTCTATTTCTCTTCTATCTGCTAATGACCGTGGTGCTAGCTATCAAACTCAACACTCTCATAAACCTCAATAGGAGAGTCCCTCGAAATGGGACTGCGTATCCAATTTCGGAGTAGATTCGAGACTTCGCCATCACGATGGGGTTCATGGCTTTTCTCTTTGTGCTGTCAATGATATGGATGATAATTGGAAGATCATTCGAGTAGAACTCGGGGTTGCCAATGCTTCAGGAGTGGCTACCAGACGCGTTTGATATGTAAAACGAACTCCTGCATATATTATAATCTAGAATGTCTATAAAGTATGTCATCTTGAGAGAATGTTCACGTCCCTTTTCGACAACTTGAACCCATCCGCCACAGACAATTATCCAATGTTCAAACGTGTGGTGAAGCGACAAAAGAAGCGTCAAGAGGATGAAGAAAATGGAATCACCGAGGAGGTTAAAGAAATGATGGGGTGGCAAGACAGCGACGAATCCTCATCAGAATCCGACCAGTCGGAAAAGACAGAGGCCTCGTCTTCGGATTCGGAGGATGAGCACCCAACAAAGAAAAGAAAACGAAAGGATGAAGATGAAGACGAGAGTAGTGACGAAGACAGCGAACGAGGACACAGCTCGCCTGCATCAGAGAGTGGGGACGACCAAGTCGAAGTCAATGATGAAGAAATATCGCGTATGACTGTTAGAGAAGCTCTAAAGAACTCTATTGAAGAGCAGAATTGCGTGATATGTCCTGGAAAACTCCTCAAGAATATACACATGGAGAAAACTCACCTGGAATCGGCTGTATGTGTCCACCGTATGATTAAACTATTTGATTAAGATCAGCAGTCTCACAAACGGCGGTTGAAGCGATTCAGCGAGCTAGCCGCCAAACTATCTGCAAAATTCGACGTCTACTCCGACTCTGTGTCGCTCGTTGTTCAGCTCATGGATCGTGAATCTTCCGGACCAGGTAAACACGCCGCTGTTGCAAACTCCTCAGAGATGTCGAATCGAGCCAAAAGGGTAAGTCGAATGCGGTTATAATTGGCTATTTGACTGATACGTCGACACAGAGACAACGTATAGAAAAGATGAAGGAAAAGCGAAAGAGGAAGAAGATGAAGGCCGCGGCAGCTGCAAATTCAGAACTGGGACGACCCAAGAAGAAGAAGCGTACGACCGAAAAATAATCCCAATACATCAGTAGATGGGAAACATTGGATCCACCTCGCGACTCCACGCCCGAAGCCCGCCAATCATGTCTGTGATACGCTGCGTCGAGTCGCGAGAGATAGCCATCTCGTTCAATGCCTTCGCCGCAATCTGCGAGTCATTTCCAAGTCTGCAGACTATTGCCACGTTGCTCTGGGCCGGTAGATGGGCTAGGGGTCATGCAGCAACTGTGATAGTGGCACGTCTAGGGCTCATTAGTGCATTAATTCGATACATGTTTCTTCTCACTTTGAGAGTTGGCGAGGTGACATATACTGAATTCTGCTGGGGACCGTACATCGAGGATCTTCCAAGCAGCTTCAGGCATCGCAAGTGCGTCGCGAAGTTCCTAGAGGATGCGTTAAGATAAGTGTCGCTAGCGTCTTGAAACCCACCCACAGAGGGTCTCATACGTGACTGGGTCCCATCAGACACAAGTCCCTTTGCCTCCCAGTCAGTCGGAAGACCTCCACAAAAAGCAACATAATCAGTTTCTTTAATCTTGGCAGAAGATGCCTCTGTGCCACATGCCGGACACTGAGGCCGTTTCGCCCGTAGCTTGACGCTGCGGAACGGTGGCAAGCCCATTGCCGAGAACAATAGAAGTGATGGTTTTCCCTCTGTATCATCAGATCAGCTACCCAATGGGGGGAAGTGACTTACCGTGTTGACCAATGGCGAGCTTGATGGCTTCGAGTGCCTGAAGAGATCCAATGATTCCAGTCACGACTCCAAGTACACCCGACTCTTCGCATGTGCCGACCAAGTCTGGAGAAGGTGGCTTTGGAAAGATACACCTGTAGCATGGCCCGTTCGGGCCAAGGTTGTATGTGCAGACTTGACCTTCGTACTTCATAGCTGCACCACTAACGAGCGGTTTTCCGAGAGTGACCGACACGTCGGAAAGGAGATAACGCGTAGGGGCGTTGTCTGTGCAGTCGAGAATAATATCATATTGCGACAATATGTCTTTGGCATTCTGACTCGTCAGCATCGTAGTGTATACATTGACCACTGTTGAAGAGTTGAGCCTTCAAATGTGAAGGTGAGGTGAATAACCAGTCATTATCCTTTAGACGCACTCCTGGATGGCCATGGCCGCTGATTCGGCTTTATATTTGCCAATTCTTGCCTCTGTATGCAGAATTTGCCGGTGTAGATTCGAAAGTTCTACCCTGTCATGATCCACGACACCGAGAGTTCCTAAACCCTTCTAGAATCGTTGGAGTCGTCAAACTATGGCTCACCAACTCCTACGGTCGCAAGATGCTGTAGAGCAGGACATCCAAGCCCTCCAGCTCCTACTACGACAATCTTTGAGTCCCTGAGTTTGAGCTGGGCTTGAATACGCTCTTAGAGAAAGCCAACTGCCTCAATGAAGGCTACGGTACCGCCCAAACCGAAGCCATCAAGGATCATTTGCCTTCCAAATCGTTGATAATCTGCCAACGGTAGCTTTCGCTCGTCCATATTTTGTGGCTACGGCGCGGGGGTAGAGGTCCAAAAAACTTGGTCTTTGCCTCCATGGCTGGCCTCGGAGTAGCACACTGTCTCCGCCTACAAACGAGGAGCGTTCTTCTCCCTGGACTCAGGGAGCAATATTTATTGGCTGGATTTCATTCCTCGGCTTTGGTATCCGGCGGTGGGCCGAGAAATCCAGAGCACAAGGCAGCAGCACGCAAGAAGAAGAGGATTCAGAAGGAAAGAAGAAAGCAGCAAGCAAGTCAGTTTCTCATCTGTGGCTATGATACTTTAATCTCACGTCAAACATAGTTATCCATGGTTCGGATGTGCGACTCGCAAAACCGGACCAGATTGTTCCAGCAGGTGTCAAAGGAAAGAAAAAGCAACTCAACTCCCCTCGGAATTTGGAGGCACCCTCCAGGCACCAGAATCATGCCAGCAAATCCAAGCTGGGCGCGCGAGGGATACGAAATGAGAACGTGGAGCGGTCATTACAATACAAAGGTACGTTCTCAGAGAGTCCATTACATCTTCTGACTCCTAGAAGATGATGGATTCACCGCTGGGATTGATGACTTTACAATGAACGAGACTTCCAATTCATCAAGTCGATCACGACGCACCAAACGTAACCAAAAGCAAGAGCCCGCTATGGAGATGTCTCGAGAATCCCTTCCCCATGCAGAAAGTAGTTTGATGGCCAACAATGTCACCCAGTTTTCCTCCGTCCCCCTCAACACTGGCCTCGTCGAATCACTCGCTGACAACCTTGGCCCTCACGTTACCCCTACGGATATTCAGAAGCTCTCCCTTTCGCATTTCTTCAAACGTAATCCGGGGAGCTCTGATCGGTCTCCCATCGTGCAGCGGGATGTACCTCAATCGATGACCCTCCTCGCATCCCAAACTGGGAGCGGAAAGAGCATTGCCTATCTCCTACCGATGCTCCACTCGATTAAATGGCGGGAACTCAAGTCTGAGGACGAAGGGTCATCATCGGCGAACCGACCATTATGGGCACCAAAAGGCCTCATTCTGGCACCAACACACGAGTTGGCCCGACAACTATCACGCTTCGCCAAAGGGCTTTGTCATAACATTAAGCTACGCGTGCTTTGCCTTTCGCAAGAGAATAAATCTGTCAAACCGTCTAGCTTTGACGACATGGGCCTAAGTCATCTCCCTCTGGAGAAGGCTGCGGGGGAGTTTGAGATACACCCGGAAACTTTGCTTGCTGCCAGAGGACAGGCGAACCAGCGGCCTATCGATGTTCTCGTCGGCACGACAAGTAGAGTTTTGGATCTTTCCCGTGGTCGCCAGTGGAGAGACGAACTGGAAAAGCTGATGACACGTAACCCATGGGAAAAGGACGACGTGGATGCTACTCAGCTGCAAGGTCGGATGAACCCACCAGGATGGAAGCCCTCGCTCGACTTGTCGCAAGTCGACTGGGTCGTGATGGACGAGGCGGACGTCGTCTACGGCGCAGACTTTGTTCATTCAACTGAGCTTCTTCTCAATGACATCCAGGCGGCGAAGCAGCGCCTCCCGTTATCCAAGCCAGGCCAGGGTCCACCTACGGCACCTTACCCTTTCAATCTCGTCTTGTGCACCGCGACCATTCCCAACTCATTGAACCAGTACATCACAAACCATTATTCATCTATGGAACGTCTTACGAGTATCCAACTGCATAATTTACCTCGATCCATCACTCCGGAACATGTCCCGTTCACTGGAGGCGACCGTGCTGCTGATGTCGCCGCTCGCCTCCGTGCAGTGTTCCGAGAAGATAAGATGCAGTATAATCCCTCCGGAGAACAGTCAAAAGTTCTGATCTTCTGCAACAAGAGCTCCAAGGCTGAAAATCTAGCCAAATACCTGACGGAGCATGACATTCCCGCTATTGCTCTCGTCCGTCAAGTGGAAAGTGGCCAACGTCGCAAGAACAGTGATAAGAAGATAGAGTCCTTTATGAAAGGAACGTCCGCGCAGTCTGAAGGCGGAAAATCTGGCGAAACAAAGGGCGACGCAGCAGCACCGCGCGTGCTAGTCACTACCTCACTCTTATCTCGAGGTCTGGACTTTGACGAGAGCGTTCGGCACGTCTTCATCGTTGACGAGCCGAGAAGCATGGTCGACTTTATCCACCGAGCTGGACGCACAGGGCGTGCTGGTGAAAGGGGCAAGGTTGTCATATTCTCCAAATCGCGTGGCCGTGGTAGTCAGCGATCGCAAACAGGTCTCAGAGGGGAGATTTTTGATAAGCTTGGATTGCGACCTCGCAAAGTCGTTCGTCGTCCAGCGGACGCGTTTGCATGGTAATTCAGAATATTCGACCTTACTAGTATTTCTTTAATGGATGACGGAGATAGTCGTATTTCAGGTAATTTATGCTGATCAATACCACCTATCGCTGCACCAGGGTTCGCCCACTGTATCAAATGTAAGATGCCGCAGAACAAGTGGAAGTTGAGCACTGACGTTACAGTCTTTCGTTCGACTTCCTTGTTCTCCATCTTTGCTCTGTTGAGAACCTTCAAGAATTCGGCCACCCGTGCTCGCATTCGGCTGTGCATGTAGGCCTTTGAGCACTTGATATGATAATGAAGATAGTCACGGAAGAGCTGAATGTGGGATATGGTCGACTGCATTCTCTCAGGGTTTGAGAAATGCTGCGGGAACAGAACTGGGAGGGATCAGCCATTAGCGTCACGGTTTCGATCTGGCGCACCGAATGTAACGTATCCGACATCATCCGATCGCTTGAGACCAGCAACGTTGCGAATTTCTAGTGGAGGGTCTCTACTCGAGTACAAAACTTGGGGCGCGTGCTGCATTGCCGTATTCTGCCGTCTAGCGTCGACAAATTCCTATAGATAACATAAGATGGTGTCGTGAAGAGGCAAATAGGTTTACCTGAAGGAAGACCTTTCCAAATGTACGATCCGTTTCGTCCTTGAAGATGGTAGAGAAGACGACTGTTACACGATCATTCGCCGCCTGGATGTAAATCGCTTCTTCGTCGCGATAATGAATCTCCATCAGCTGTCCCGGAAGATCAGATGTCTCTGAGCTTTCCAGCGTCTTCTGGGTCGCAAACGCATTCTCAAATGGCGCGGCAAGTGCGTTTCGCTTGAGCAACGATGCGGCTTTTATAAGGGCATCTCTCTCCTCTGCGAGCGAAATTCAGCAAATAATGAGTGATAAACAGCAATGCGGACAGACCTCCTGGGGGCGGGATGGAATCAATGGCGTATTCTAGACTGACATGATAATCAGCCTCTGGCTGCGGCATGACTCGCGATCCGTATTCTCTCTGCAATACATCGGTCACACCGTACTTGGCGAGTTCGTCCCAGCAGCGAATGTTCATCGAGAGCACGATGATTTCCTTGCTCGTCGGTGTCGATAACCGGAAACGCACGCCATCAAAGTCGACAAAGACGACATCTATTGAGCCTGGTCTATTGGACAACCGTGGTCAGCCCTATACTCTGGACGCAGCCGCCAGTGGCGGTCGACAAGCCGACTTACTTGTTGAACTTTTCGGCAAGAGTGTTCTGTATGACAACGTTGTGCGACTATAAAACGAATAAATTGATCCAATCTGGTGGTTTCTTGACAAGGCTCACCTCGAGGAGGATCATGGTTGACTCCAAGCTTGAACTCTGCCGCAGTCGACCATGGAGACGCCTGCTCGGCTGGGAGAATCTGGAAGACTTGCATTATTATCTATCTCGCTCTCTTCATGGATCGAAGGCTCTGCGCAGCTCCGGAGCGCCTTCTTCATGGCCATGGCGGACCTCTCGCCATCTACAGCGACAGAATACCCAAACTCGCCCGACTGGAGAGTAAATCTAATACAGTGGCTTGTTCGTTCAAGTCGAGAGCTAGATAATAGCGAACGAGCCGGGTTGGCACTCCTCGAACTCGCGGTGAGCTCATTCGTCTCAACTTCTCCTACTACTCATCGGCGGTTCTTAGACTTCATTAGGACTTCTTCGTCTGCTCAATATCAAGCCTCTACTCCCTTTTCTCTTGACGCCACTCTCTGCTACAGTCCCGGTTCCCAGCACTTTCAATTCCCGGAGTCTCAAAGCCGTTTCGTGGACCAAGGTTACCGCCACAGTATTTGCCTTGACGCTCCTCCAAGAGCTCAATAAAGTCACCTGTCTCACTTTGCTGCAATCCTGGCGCAAGCAGCGTTCTCTCCAACGAAAGAAGGCACTCGGGAAGATTGTAGCAAGAGGAGAAGAGGTCAAACTTCCTCTGGATGAATTCGAGGAAGAAGAAATGGAGTGCCTGATTTGCTCTGGTCTCGGAACAGATGACCCCATGGCTCAGTCAGTCAGCTCCTTGACCTCTATGGAGACGGGTGCAGAGATGTCCGCAAGACATGGTGCGGATCTAGCAGATCAGTTTGGTCCGCTGGAAATGTTTTGCACAACGGCACCGAGTAAGCACCTCGCTCATCGGGAATGCTTTCTACGGTGAGTAGGTTCGAGCGCTTTACAAACCATTACTAATTTGCCAAAGGTGGGTTGAATCGTATAGGCAACAGCATCAGCGAGTCTTTCTCGAGCCAGTCACCGTGGAGTTTCGAAACAGACAGGAAGGCACTTCAAGAATGCTCCGATGGGCGAGAGAAGAACGACATCGTATCAAAGCCATATTGTATGCCGCAAGATTTGAGCATGTCCTGCCATCACTCATCTACTCGACGCCACGACCTGAACAACCTTTCAGCCGTGCCCCTCCCTTTGCTCCCGGTTCCTCTCACTTGCTAGAGGGAACCTCATCACGGCCCAGATCAGTTCTCCTTGTCGAGACAGACGAAGCTGGTCCAAGCATCTCGTCACATGGGAGAACACTTGCCACTTTGCAAACATCATCTCCTTCATGTCCAGCATGCCGAAGCGCAGTTCGCATCGTTTTCGCCCAAACACCTCTCAACCCACCTCGAACGATGTCTGAACCGGCTTCACTCTATCTTGCCCTCATTCGCTACCTGGTCCGCATTCGCAAAATCTGTCGACTGCTAGGCAAGAGCTGGCGCAAAGAACTTTTGCTGACTGTCACGGGACGGAGTCTATTCCTGCGGCTGGCTGCACAATATAGCTTTCTCTTTGTTCTTGTTCAGATGATTCGGGCCACTGGCCGAGGGAAACCACGAAAGTAGGCTACTTCTCTTGACTTTCGTCTGCTCTGGCTAGTCTTACTTGTATGTTCAATTTATACAAGGGGTTTACTTTCAGAAATGAACAAGTGGAAAGTAAAAGAAATCGTATTGAGTGAAAATAAGCATCTACGAGGCAATGGTAACCTCGACCTCGACTCCTGGCTCGAGGGCAATCGACGTCTAGACAAAAGTCAGCGACAACGATAACAAAAAGGCAGGATACAACTGACAATCTGCTTGACAATCTCGCTCGACGAGTGGAGATCAATCAAGCGCTTGTGAATCTTGAGCTCGTAGCGATCCCAAGTCTTGGAACCTTCACCGCAAGGCTAAACGCACACCGTCAATCGTAATCCAACGCAATTCAACAAGAGACTCACAGTCTTGCGGGTAGTAATCTTCAAAACCTTGGTAGGCAAACGGACGGGGCCCTTGACTCGAAGTTCCTTGTCCTTTGCACGGTTGATGAGGTCGTTGGAGACTATAGACAAAATAAATATAAGAGTAGAACGAGATATATTAACCACGTACACTTCTCGAGGTTCTTGACATTGCTGCTCGTGAGCGTGATGCGAATTTTGTGAATCTTGGCGGTCAAAGGCGCGCCAGCCGCATCATAATCCTTTTCTCCCTTAGCGACGTAGCCACTCATGGTGTATTAGAGATCCCGAGTTGCCAGAAGGTGACCAAGGGGGCGATTCAAGTTTTGGTCTTGTTTACACTTGTTTGGCTATTCTTTCGAGTACCCGACAAGGAGTCGCATGGCTCGCATCTCAGTTCTCAGATCACGCTCGAATAAGTGTAGTGCAAAAGCCTTGTGATTCGACCCAATCAGGATAGGCTTATCTAAGGTAATAACGTAACGACAGCGACAACACGCGTAGGTGTCCTCTAGGTATTGATATTCGGGGGGAGAGGGGAAGAGTAACGGAGAGGAAACAAATGCCCATAAAAACACCTCCCGGGGTCAAGATCAACGATAAAGATGGAGAGTCAGAGGAGCGGCCCACTGTTGCGTGTGTGGAATAAACAGCCTGGAACGTGGAGACGACTGGGGGAAGGAAGATGAAACAGAGTCTCGAGTGCAAATCCAGAGTAACGGGGGGAAGCGGCTGTGAGGATGTCTTGCTGCGTGTTAATGTGTCATTGTGAGAGTGGGGGGATTGGATGCAAGATGTCGGTTGTCGGAATTAAGATCGTTCGTATGCGGAAAAACAGGCAGGCTGAGTGTTGGAAGAGGTGATACAAGTCATGTTTCGGTTTTCTCGGGATGCACGCGCGATGTCGTGGAAATTATGTAACGATATATGCAGGTGTAAATTGGTTGTGGGCTGAAGCGAAGCGAATCCATGACTTGATCTCCCTCTTCCTTTCAGCGGTTCTTGGCCAAGTACACCCCCTCAGAGGCATCCCCCGTCCCCGTTTTTTGCAAGAAAATTTGAGAAAAGAAATAGTTCGATCCGTCGTAAAGTTGTCCGTAACAAACCTCAAGAGGTTCGACCACATACAATGTGCTCGTTTGTCATTCTTCAGCTCCTCCGATTACTCGCGGAGCTCCTTGACAGTGACCGGCGCAACGCTCGGCTTGGCGCTGACAGTGTACGCGAGCTTGTCGGTCCACAAGTGCCAGAAGTGCGAATACAGTAGCGGGATGGCACCAAAGAGGAGACCTCCGGGCATCGACACGTACTCGTACAGACTGCGGGGCAGCTTGCGTTCCGAGAAGGGGCTCGGGCGCAGTCCAAGGTCATGCGCATCAAAGCCGGCGCTATTGTCCGTGCCAAAGATTTCAAGGTTCTTCTCGCTAGTGGCCGACATTGGCGGCTGGCCTGCGACCTGTTTGGTCTACACGGCAAAAAATTAGTACCTCGTGTACACCGAGAATGGGAAAAGAAGCGACTCACGGGATGCTGCCTGGTCCATCGAGAGCAAGCCTCCATGTGATAACGATCGTGGTAGATCCAAATTATGACAGTGGCCAGAGCGCCGAGGACACCAAGACGCCACGAGAGCTCGATCGCAGTGTTGAGCACTCGGTCCTTGTCCTTCCAGCTCCAACGGTCTTCAATCACGGACCAGTTCCAGAAGTCGGCCTTTGGAGTCGAGAAGACATAGGTACCCTGGAAGAGATCACGAAGGGGTGGCCAGAAGACGATGATGGAGACGAGGATGACGAAGTGACCAATCATCAAATGCGCCTCGTACAAGCGGATGAGCAAGACGAGAATGGGCAAGAGACGGGTGCGATCCTGACGGCGTTGAGCAGGTGCGGGGGTGGCGGCGCTCCTGTCGCGGACGAGACCAATAGACTCGAGTTGCCTCTTGGTGGCGGCCCTGCTGTGCTTGGTGCGGATGGTCGGGCGAACATCAGTGTTGGTCGGGGAGCCATCATCGCCAACAGACGAGAACGAGTAGTCGGACTGAGTGTCGATTGGTGACGGTGGGCTGGCGTCTCCGGACACAAAGGAAGAAGCGGAAGATTCCGTGTCAATCACACCGGGGCTTGCGGCCCAAGCAGGCAGACGAGAGACGTGACGGCCGGGGATATGATGATTGGCCTTTTTGCGGAAGAGTTCCATATCGCCGAGTTCCTCACCCTGTGTGCGAACCTGGAGGCGGACGCGAGTGGCCTTGGTGGTCTGAGGACGCGAAAAGTAGTCGTTGGCATCCGAGTCACTTGCATAGCGGTCAGCGGTATCGTAGCCATTGTTGATGCGATCCTGTTGGACGTGCTTGCGCATTTCGAGGCGTGCGAGGCGGTGTTCAGCTTCACGTTGCGGTGATACGCCGAAGTCGCCCGTCAAGAAGCGGGTCCAAACATAGGTGGTATCTGAATTGCGAACGCGTTAGCGGCGCAGTGTTCCGGAATAAGCGAAATTGGGCTTACCCAGAGAGCCCCACAAATGGCGGACACCTTGTGTCCATCGGGCGTGGCTGTCACCAATAAAGCGCTGAACCTTGGTCTGGTTGCTAAAGCGAGGGCCAATCACATTGCACTGGCTGGCGGGCGAGTAAATGGTCTCGACGTGGAGGTGACCGCGGGTGTCAAGAAGCGATTTGCAGAACATGTGCATGTCTTCGCCGATCGCCTCCGGGCCAGTGTCCCAGAAACCGACATGAGTAGCGAGACCGATGGAGACCGAGTATGCAGAAGTGGGGACCTTGACCAGAGAGGAAGGATAGATACCTCCAATACCACTGCGGAGAAACTGGGTCAATGAACTGCGCGGGTGGGAAAAAAAAAGGTACGAGGGGGGAGGAAGACGTACACAGCGGCCCACATAATATCAGTGACGCGAGTGATTCCGGGGACGTCTGCCTGGTTGCGGTCAAAGATGATGGGTGGAACAAACATCATGCGCTCCCGCTTCTCGGGCTCGCTGAGGAGATACTTGACAGCAGCGGCCAGGAAGTAGTCGGATGCAAAGGCAGTATCGGCGTCCATGACAGTGAGGATGCCGTCTGGAATGGTGGCGGAGCGGGCCTCTTCCTCGTCGTCGTCGAAATCGGCGGCCATGAATTCGCGCTCGACGAGCCATCGTGCACCCCAGCCGACGTTGCTACCCTTGCCGGCCACCTCGCCAGGAAGACCAGAGGGGTGGATGGACACGGAGATATCAAGGAACTTGTCCACATATTGGGCCCTGAGAGACTCGCCCTTGGCTCGAGACCCAGCCTCGCGTTCTTCCATGGCGAGACAGACCTTGTACGTGGCCTTTGCGAGCGGGTGCGAGGCGAGGATGGAGAGGGTCTGGGTAAGGGTGGCCATCGACTCTTTGTAGGACGGGATGACGATGAGGTGCGGGAGCGTACGAGGCGTATAGGGCGTCTCGAGAGCCGAAGCGGGGGCATTCTTCGAGTGTTGAACATAATAGTCCCACCAATTAGTAGCAGCATGTGCGCGGACAAAGTAAAGGCATCTAAACAAGTTTTGGGGGTTAGTTCCAAACGTGGGAGAACAGCGCTGGCCGGTGTTCGGCGGGGGGGACGGACCTGATCATTCCGTAAGCGGTTCTAAGCTGACTGCTGACGAGGACGATGTGGAGCGTAAAAAAGACAAAAGCGACATAGTACTGGCCCTGGGTGGGCCCGTAGAGGGCGAGGAAGAGCATGACAATGTGGGAGATGAGCGGAAGACGCTGGATAGTGCTGTGGAGAACCGCAGCGACCCTTTTACTTGTCTTTTTGTCGCCACCGAGGAGCGGGGGGGCTGCAGCCGCGCCGTGTCGCCAGCGAGCGAGCAACGGGCGGGAGCCTCTACGGGAGTTACGGGAACCAAAAGCCATACTAGATGATAAAGAACGGTGAGCAAGCAGTCTGGGAAGAGACTCCAAGCTGCACTGCGAAACAGTCTATGGTGGTGGTCGGGTCGAAGATAGTTTTTGGGCCAAACGTACGATTTGAGCAAAGCAGACGACCCACGCGGCCCGCGACCCATAATTTGTAGAAATTGTACATTACAACGACCAGAGGCTCCTCTGCGATTTTATTCTGCAATTTTTGGACACTACGGCTGTAAAATTCGAGCGGCGGCCGCAGCGGGAAGCAGAGCACAGCAGAGCACGGAATCGAAGCGGTTCGATAACGTTGGAACTCGAGACTTGATTGGTTCCAATATCACCCCAATTTACCAGCCAATCGCCAGTGAGCTCCATTACGCCCGACGGTCCACCCAGGCTTGACGACTGACCAAGACCATGGCCGTACGTGTGGCTCACAAATCTCCCAGAAATCGCCACTAACAGCAGCCATCTAGACACTTCCAAACCTTCCATACGCGTACAATGCGCTCGAACCTTATATTTGTGAGGAGATTATGACCCTCCATCATCAAAAGCATCATCAGGCCTACATCAACGGCCTCATTGCTGCAGAGAAACAGTATGCATCTGCCACATCGCCAAAGGAACGTATTGCTCTCCAGGCTGCCATCAAGTTTAATGGCGGTGGTCAGTGATTTCCCCCCGATACACGGAGGAGACAACACCCCCCCAATCTAACCCTTGGCTAGGTCACATCAATCACTCGCTCTTCTGGGAAAACCTGGCACCTTCTCAAAAACAAAACGCAAGCGCCATCGGTGGCGTCCTCAAGGCTGGCCCTCTCGCAGACATGGTCAATAGAGACTTTGGCTCTCTCGAGGAAATGATCAAAGAGTTTAATACCGCCACCCTCGGCATCCAAGGCTCTGGCTGGGGATGGCTCGTCTATGACACAAAGAACAAGCGTCTGGTCATCACCACCACACCCAACCAGGACCCCGTTCTGAGTGAGTGGTTACACTTTTCATACGTCACCAACTCACGCAGCTTTCTAGGCCCCTACGTCCCCCTCATTGGCGTTGACATCTGGGAGCACGCCTTTTACCTCCAGTACAAGAACGTCAAGCCAGATGTAAGCCACAGTCGTCACGTCTCTCCTCTTCTAACTCCCCTGCAGTACCTCAATGCCATCTGGAACGTGATCAACTTTGAAGAGGCCGAGAGGCGTCTCCAGAGCGCAACCAGTGCCAAGCTCTAAGTAGGGCTACCAGCCGACTGTGAAGAGAGAAGAATGCAATAAAAGTCACTTTTTAGCTTTAAACACTCCGCTCCATGAGGCTAGCCCCTCTACTTTCTGCGGCTCTCCTGCGCGTCTAAAAAGTCTGCAATGATCGGGTTGACAACGTGCGCATGCGTCCTCGACACCATATGGGGTGCGCCGTCTATAAACTTGATGGTTCGTTGGGCCTTGGAGAGCTTGTCATAGGTAATGTTGGATGTACTCGGTGCCTGAAGTTCGTCGTCGGCTGTTCAAAAGGTCAGCAACCAAGAGGCGACAATGGGCCAAAAGTACTGGCCTCCCTCTAGGATGAGCACGGGGTGTCCATCAATCTTTTCCCAATCCTCGTCCGCAATCTTATCGCGGTCAATGAGCGACGAAAAAATTTTCTCAACATAGGCCGGATTAGAGGGTCGGAAGTTCTGTCAGTCGATCAGCCGAAATGAACCCATACACAAAAGTACGTCAATCGAACCGTGTGTTCGAGCCAATTCTTACTCGTGCCCTCTTTGTATTCATATTAGCGATTGCCCTTTAGACTTTTGCCCGGCCGCATCGTCACTTACGTCGGAACGATCCATAGTACGCCCATCTGCCCGCTTCCAACATGGGCCTAAACGTATCCTCTTCATTCTCTTCATTCTCCATCGTCGCTCGACAGTCGTCCCGCATTCCGCGGTATTCCCTAAGATTGGGCAGCAACTAATTCATCATCGTCAGCCCGACGAGCGCTGGTGGCCGAAATGATCGCATCGACCTACATCTATAGGTGGGGGGACCGGACTGAGTATGATGCTGAGAAACCGATTGGGGTCTAGGATTGCCATGCGAAGCACGAGGAGCGCCCCCATTTGTGCTCCCAGAATATGGCATCGGCCGATTTGTAACGCGTCCAGGACTGCCAAGAGGTCTCTTGCAGACTTTGAAATTTGTCAGTGCGTGCTGCTTGGATGGTCAGAGGCCGCGGACCTTCCAGTAATCGTACGGGCCTCCGTCCAGGGATATCTTGGAGAGCCCGTGAAAGTGGTGGTCTATAGCAATCTGGAAAACGTAAATGTGGTTTAATAGAGGTGTAGAAGATGCGTATGTACCATGTTATAATGCGCGAGCAACCGTTCGTCCTGGAACTGGGGCTCGAAAAAGGTCGAGTCTAGAACCCGCGGATGCAGCATGATCAAGAATGGTTTGTTAGGGTCTTCATGTACTTCGTGTGCACCGTTAATCTGCTTGGGGGGAATCGTATAGTGAAACTTTGAACCGTCGAGGGTCGTGGCGTATGGCATGGTCGGCGACAAGAGAGGGCAAACCTCTGCCATACGCGTGCCCCGAAAGACGCCAAGTTTAAGTTTCGGGAGCTATTAATGGATAATTTTAACGTGCTTTCTGTGCATAATAAGTAAATAAATCATTTTCAAGGGTGGGCAAGTGGAGACCAAGCTTGCTGAATTCAGACTCTTACCACAAACTCCGCCCGTTGACTGAGCACCAAACGACGCTCAAGATGGCGGCACGCAAACTTCAAGGTGCGTATTACAACCGTATATTGCTCTACATATACGCCGTAGAGACCGCCCTTTAGGCTAACATGACCCAACTACGCAGCGGAAATGGACCGCACGTTCAAGAAGATCCAAGAGGGCGTCGAGAACTTTGAAGACATCGAGTCCAAGATGAATGCAGCCGGGACAGCAGCTCAGAAGGAGAAGCTAGAGGCCGACCTCAAGACACAGATCAAGAAGCTGCAGCGGCTACGAGACCAGCTCAAGACGTGGCAAACTGGGACAGACGTCAAGGACAAGACACCAATAATAGATCATAGGCGGCTCATCGAGGTGGTGCGTCTCGTCTGGCCTCTGGTGGACCCGCTATTCGGTGCTAATGGGCTCGTATAGCAAATGGAAAAGTTTAAGATGATTGAAAAGGAGATGAAGACGAAGCAATACTCAACCGTTGGCCTCATATCGCATTCAAAGCTCGATCCAAAGGAACAACAACGAATGGACCTGATAGGGTGGCTACAGGGCAAAGTCGAAGAACTTCAGATGCAGATAGAGACTGCAGAGGCAGAGTTGGAAACATTACAAGCTGGCACAAAGAAAAAGGGAAAGAGTGGAGATGCTGGACAGGCAAGGACAGAGCTCCTCGAGCTGCAAAACGAACGAAGAAGTTGGCACATCACTCAGCTCGAAATCATCCTACGATTGGTCGAAAACTCGAATCTGCAAGTGGAGGATGTAGAGGCAGTAAAGGAGGACGTTGACTTTTTCGTCACTATGAATGCTGTATGTTCAATTTCATACCGTGCACCATCTCTCAACCTCGTTCCAGGAAGAAGACTTTGAGTACGATGATGGCGTCTATGCGGATCTCAATCTCGAGAATTATGTGGATGCCGAGGGCGACAACGACAGCACAGTGGCATCAGATGCTGAAAATGACGGTATGCAAGTCTCTGCATGTAATCAACTATGTCTCACAGTTGAGAAGAACCGCCGCCACCAAAACCTGCTCCGCGAAAGTCTAAGGCTGTCGAGGAGGATGAACCAAAGGAAGAGGTACGGGTGCGCCCTCTACTTGACAGTACTCTGACCATCCAAAGCCGATAACCAAACGAGGGAATGCTTCGTCATCGACGGCAAGACGTATGTATACCTACTTGGCGACTTCGGATGCTAATAGCTTCCAGCGCGGGCAAAATCTTCGACTAAGCCGACAGATGGTAATTTGATGCGCCTTTTCATCCCGTTTTCTCATGCCTTCGCAGTACCTACAACCCAGACATCGAAACCACCAGTCCCTGTCGCCAACTTTGTCCAACAACCCATGTCGAGCGTAGTCAAAGGAGCGGCGCGGGCGCCAATGCCAACACTACGCTATGCAGACGCCGCCGCACTTGGTACATCAACCGCCGCACATCCACCAGCAACAAGTAGTACAACAGCACCGTCGAGCGCCGTCCCTCAAACACCAGCCACAGCCATACCTCCAGCACAAGTACCGACCCCTCCAGCTCCAGCCAACGCCTCTGTTAACCTCTCTACATCCGTCTCCTCGTCCAATCTGAACCAAGCGGCATCCGCACAGCAAGTGACGCCCGCATCTGACCAGGCTGACCCACTGTCGCCGTCGGAGCGGGCCGTCTCGAGTGTGGCTCCATCGGCTGCAGCCTCTCCTATTGCGATACGGCGGAATGAATCGGTGGCGGAGAGCGGGAACAATGGAACACAGGGTCTTTCGGAGAGCTATGGTGCCCCCAGTGCGCCGTCTGTTACGAGCATGTCTCTGGCGAGTCCAGACGTCTCCTTGGCGGAAGTATCAGGTACTTGGATCGCTTCATCCTTTTTCATCTTTCTGACTCGAGAAAGCGTCACCGCAAGTTGCACGAATGCCTAATCCAGAGGTACGTTCTCTCCTATAGCCCTCATCAGTACTTATAGTCTTCTAGAACTCGTATTCGGATGTTCCGTTGAACCAAGGACAGAACAGTTACACTCTGCAAGGCATCCTACCAAACTCTTCGATACCCCCAGGCCTCGCGGTAAATGGAATGCGAGAACCAGGCAACATGACCACCAAAACAGATAACACGACAATAAGGACAATTCTCCAGCGTCCAACGGCAGCTGCGCCAGGCGACGACCAAGCAAACCTCAGCGTCAACAACGGCACCGGAACTATTGGAGCAGCACCACTTTCCCCTGGAGTCTCGAACCATGAGAATGATGATCGTGCGTCGCAGCATAGCGGACAACAACCACCGAAGTTTGCCGCAACACTCTCGGACCTGATGTCGAGTTTCCGTGCAGTGGGTCTCAAAGGTGTGTAACGTGTCTATGATCGATACTGCCTTATTGAATTGCTTAGGTCCAGAACATATGCGTGACTCGGAACAAGTCAAGGATGTGCTAGAAGCCATGTCGCCCTCGATGCCGCAGCCGCGCGATGCCGAACGGTAAGCATGCTGTGGAAAGACCCGAATCATAGCTAACATCAACCTAGTCCAAAATACCACACGACCCGCAATCCGACACAGACACCATCGTATTATCCACAGCAAATGCTGCCGCTGCTTTCGTCGCCCGAATTCTTCGAACGACTCGACGTCGAGACACTTTTCTGGGTGTTTTACTACATGCCAGGGACGTATCAGCAATGGCTAGCTGCTCAGGAGCTCAAGAAGCAGTCGTGGCGGTTCCACGTCAAGTTTTTGACCTGGTTCCAACGACACGCCAAGCCAGACGAGGTGACGGACGAGTATGAGCAAGGACAGTACCTCTACTTTGACTGGGAAGGGAGCTGGTGTGTGAGGAAGAAGAGTGGGTTCAGGTTCGAGTACCGAAATCTGAGCGACGACTGATTGGCTGATGTACGAGTGTAAAGAATCGCATTGGGTATGTATCCTCGAGCTGGTTGTTATCGTACATATATTACTTTTACGTCTGCCGTCCACTGTGGCCCAGCCTCTGGCCAACGAGGACCAAACAAACCCTAACCATCGACTGGGACTCTGCAAGGCAAAGGATCGCAAGGCGACGTCCACAAAATCCAAAATCTGTCACGTGTAGCCTGGGTTACGTCTCGTAGTCTTGTTTAAGCAACGAATATGCCGGTCGATGCTGCAAAACTCGCAAAGCTGCAAGCGCAGGCTGCTTCGACGAGAATCGGTACGTCAAAGTAGCATAATCACATCTCCATCTGGCTCGTCTATCTCTACGATATCCTTTGCCAACAGCTGACGACTTTTGTTTTTTGCATGGCCACTCGTTTCTGCATCGGACCATCGACGACGGGCTTTTCGTTTATAAATGATGGACGTTGAACATGCTCGTATTGAAAATGTCGACTGTGCATCGCTCGTGCAGGTGGCAAGGGAACCCCACGTCGCAAAGTCGTCAAGACGGCAAAGGCGGGAGGTGGACAGGATGACCGAAAGCTTCAAGCTGCACTCAAGAAGTTGAATATGCAGCCGATTACAGGTGTCGAAGAGTTGAACATGTTCAGGGAAGATGGCAATGTTTTGCATTTTAGCGCTCCAAAAGGTAATGTCCTTTCAGCTGTATTTTCGCTCTATTATACTGACAACGTGTCCCTCTCTCTTCCGGTACCTGTCCCGTTAGTCCATGGCGCCCCGGCTGCGAATACGTTTGCGGTCTATGGCACTGGACAAGTCAAGGAACTGACAGAACTCGTCCCTGGCATTCTGAACCAGCTCGGGCCCGACTCGTTGGCATCGCTGCGCAAACTGGCCGAGTCGTACCAAGCCATCCAACAGGGCCAGCGAGCGGCTGCTGGAGCGACAAAGGAGGAAGACGACGACGATGTCCCCGATCTCGTGGAGAGCTTTGATGTACCAGACACGGCTGCAGGCGAGACGAAGAAGGATGCCGACCTCGAGGAGCTCAACTGAGCCGCTGAGCCTTCTGGATGGTCTGGCGCGGTGCTTTTGACACTCGGGGCTTGCTCTTCTCCCCTCTCAATGCCTTGGTGCTCTCTCGAGAGCTGGTGCATCAAGAGGGGGACGGTGTGGCCACGAGAGGTTGACGCTATGTGAATTCCATGACTCAGTGCTTTCTGCGCGTGCTCTCCACTGTACCTGCGAATGTAACGAAATTCTACGTATTAAAGGTCCCTTGAGCGCCACGCCGGAAACAACGCCCGCTGTTCACCACTTTTGGAACTTGTTCATCCACCTCGTCAGTCACCCGCCACTCGACGTCTTGGCCGGCGTGCACAGATAGCTTACACAATATCTTGGATTATTTGTACAAGTCTCGAGTGACGGATTGGCGATGAAGACGCTTGGTCTACGTCGCTCGACGAACAAGGAAGCGTCTGCCGCGCCCGGATACAGTCCCCAGACGCTCCCAACGCTCAGCAAGCCCGTATCTGCTGTAGTTCCGCCCAAAAAGGTCATCAGAGCCCTCGCTAGCCACCGACCCACCGCGCCTCAAGAGTTGTCGTTTGCAAAGGGCGACTTCTTCTATGTGATCCGAGACGTCGTGCATGCGAATGGAACGAGTATTATGAAGCCCATAATCCAGTCACGGGTGCCAGGGGGCTCGTCCCAAAGGAGCTGTTTGAAGGATTTGACAAGTCCAATGCCGCGTGAGTGCTTTGCGATGTCTGCGATCGCGTCTCCTGCTTACATTTGCCGACCGATATGCCTCTAGACAACGTTCTATTGCTCTTGGAGGCCCTGGAGCTAGAATCTCCGGCCCAAGCCAGCCCGTCGATGCCGCTCGCTTTTCCAATCCACCAACGTCGCCACGGCAGACTCCCGTCTTCTATGCCGTCGTACAGCACGACTTTCAGGCCGAGCGTCCAGACGAGCTCGATGCAAAGGCCGGAGACGCAATCTCTGTCGTTGCACACTCGAACCGAGAGTGGTTCGTCGCTAAGCCTATTGGACGACTCGGAGGTCCCGGTTTGATTCCCGCGTCTTTCCTCGAGGTCCGAGACCCTGTAACAGGCCAGCCCATCACCGACATAGATGCTCTCATCGACCGCGGAGAATTGCCACCGGTGGAAGAGTGGAAAAAGGCGACAATGAACTACAAAGCCAGCAGCATTGCATTGGGCGTGATCGACAGTCCAAACGCTGGTCCGGTTCCCAATTCCAAGTTTCAGCAAATGGCAATGACTTCCCCTGGCGCTGAGAATCGTTTCACCTATGACCCCACCAACCCTTCAAACGCCTACCGACCAGAGGATGTCAACACATTTTCCGACGCTCGGCAAGACTACGACACGGATCAGCGCGACTCGCTGCCACCGCCAGACCTCTCCAGGCTCGATTTGGCTGACCCGCTGCCGTTTGGCGTCCTCATCCGTGCAGAGGTGTCCTCCTTCCATTACGAATCCAACGACTGGGTGTTCCGTGTGAATGCGACGTTCAGACCCGATCCTCCAGCGAAAAAGAATCCTTTTGATCCCGCGCCTCTCATGTCACGCGAGTTGACACTGTTCCGTGTCTATGACGACTTTTACGTCTTCCAAATACAACTGCTCGCGTCGTTCCCAGTCGAAGCCGGTCGGGATCCCGATCGACCAGACGAAGCGCCGCCCGAGGATGAGGATGGCCCGAGCACTCGCATTCTTCCCTACATGCCAGGCCCACAAGACGACGTCGACGAGACGGTAACAGACACACGGAGACATGATCTCGATGTCTACCTCAAAGAGCTGGTGGCGTTGCGCGAGGTCGGGGCTGAGCACATTCTTCGGTGCGAGCTCGTACGAAAGTTTTTCGCCGCTCGTGATGGAGATATAGAAAATGAAGTCCCGCTTCCCGACGAAGATTATCCTCCACAGGACAATACACGGGGCTATTACGACCACCAGCCTCAGGACGACTATCACACTCGTTCTACCCAAAGCCAGCGACAACCCTCGGACTATCATGATGCCCAATCGAGAACGACAAGTTCGAACACCTATTCCAGCCGAGCTCCCTCAACTGCCGAGACATATCACTCTAAAGAGTTGGGCCATCCGTATGCGAAAGCAAAAGCACCCACTAACCCCGTCCGTGACTCGAGGGACTCTGGAGAGGGTGAAGTAGGATATGGGCGGATGTCAGAGCTTGACAGTGGACGCGGATGGACCGACTCCAAGTATTCCCAGCCGCACCCTTATGCGCGAGAATCGGCTGCTAGCCACCAGCGCGAACCCTCTATTATCAAGTCTCCTATAACACGTTACAACTCTTCCTCGTACGGATCACCCAAACAGCATCGCGATAGTTCTCCACTGCGATCGACCTATGCGCAATCGAATGGCCGCGATAGCGAGTATCGCAGCCATACCACTACTCCAAGTATCTCGACTGGCAACCCAAATAGTCCCAGGATCAGCAGTAATAACCACAATGCTGCGTTTGTGAAGATTAAAATATTCCATTCGAGCACAGACGAGCTGATTGCTATTCGCGTCAGCCCGCGAGTGTCGTTGCGACAGCTCATGGAAAAAGTACGCGAGCGGCTAGGAGACGACGTGGCCAATGTCAAATATCGAGATGGGATGGCTGCCGGTTCTGGCGGCACTGGCCACTTTGTAGACATTTTAGATGATGCTCATCTGAGAGAATGGATGAGCAGCGGCGACAAGCTTGTGCTCTATGCGGAATGAGTCGTACGTTTGCTCCTATCGATGTCCGAGGCTTGTGCTCACATGTGTCGACAGGCCCTAATCAGACCGAGGAGCAATGCACCTGTCTTTCCCTCTTAGTGACCCTTGCGAATGTTGTGTTGTGCCTTTATCTCGGAGTCTCTTTAACATCCTTCTCATTATCTTGACCTCGGCAGACTATTGTGCGTATTGAATCTTTGTAATTGAACCCCTCATTGTCCCAACAGTGCGAGAAAAGTTTGTTCTCCCATTAAAGTGTCAGACCCTTCATAATATAGAGACCAAGGAGTCAGAGGAATACAGAATAGAAACATTAGTCGTCGTCTTTGCCTGCACTCCACACGGTGGATGCGCTCCCGGCAGAGCTACCTTCCTTTCTCAAACTACGTGACCGCACCATATCCGCCCCTCCACTCAAGTTTTGGCTATTCCGACGACTGCGCCATTCCTCGCCCAGCCGTCTCCTCGGCGCCCCATTGGGACCAGTGAGCTCGGTGAAACCTCCAGAGCCTCCCTTTGCAATCTCTTCCATGACCACTTTTTCGCGTGCGTCGAGTGCGGCTAAGTGAGACTCTGCTTCGGCCTGTTCCAATGCCTCTGCCGTTAAGGGTGCTCCTAGCGCAGGGGAGACTGATTTCCCTGGTACGAGCGAGGATGACGAACTCGAGGCAGAAGGGTTCACCTCAGCCGTGTTCTTTCGACCAAAGAACGACCATCGACTGTTCGGTGCTGCTCCAGGCGCGGCTGCTCCTGCTCCTGCAGTGGGCTGACTTGTCGTAGCGGCCGTCGGGGTGCGCTCTTGGGTCGCTGAGCGGAAGGACTGCATCGAGGGACCCTCCATCGGCGTTGGAGGTACTGAGCCCTCCTTGGCTGGGTCAATACCCATCAAACGCATCGTGGCTCGAAGTCTCTCCCTCTCTCGGCGATCTTCGTCGTCTTCCGCTGTCTCCAGCTTCCGGGCTGACATTGTCGACGGGTTGGCAGTCAGCTGAGGAGCGCCTGGTCGCAGCGTGAGTGGTCGTAGCGAGGGATCATTTGCTTTCTTCTCAGCCTCTGTCTGTGCTGCTGCTCCTCCAAACAACGAGAAGCCACGCCAGTCAAAGGACATTGATCGCCTTGACCTACGAGGATCATCTGCAGCCTTTGGAGGGGCCGGGCTTGGTTTGACGGGCGTTGCCGCAGGAGTATTAGAAGCAGCTTTGGAGAGGCCGATCGACTCGAATGTTGTCAGCTTCTCCACAGGTGCGGCTGACCGGGGCGCATCTGGAATGACACCGCCAACCCCGAAGAGTAGGCTTCCAGGACGAGCCTTGGACTTTGGGGCTCCCTTTTCACTACTTCCACCACCTCTATCTTGAAAGTCGACGGCTAAGACGTTCTCGAACCCTTCGGTCGCAATGATGCGGTCAATAATCTTCGAAGCATACAGCGAGAGCGCCTTATTTGCGTCTTTGAGATTCTTGTTCTCCGTTCTCAGCGTGTCATTCTCATTCTTGAGGCGCGTTTCCTCGGCACTCTTCGCCTTCTTCGGCACATTACCACCCTGCCCGTCAATGAACCCTTCGGCATTCTGTGCTCGACCCAGCTCTGCGGCCAAATCAAGTCCTGGTCCAGTGATCGGCAAGTCTGCCAAAGTTTCACCTTGAAGTGCGTTGCCGTCGTTATTGGTGACGGTGCTACCCCGCCGTCGAGAATGCCGTGATGCGGGAGAGTCGGTGCGCTTGATCTCGTTTCCAAAGAGAGAAGCATCGAGTGTGTTCTTGGGATCTGCAGTCGCAGGATCTGTAATACCAGCTTCGTATGCGATTTCGTCCATTTCTGAAACTTGGTCGAGTGTACTATTACGACCGTTGGACACAGACGAGGCATCTTCTCCAGCTTTAGCCTTGTCCGCTTGAGGTGCAGCACCTCCGAGCGTGAGTATGTCGAATGTACCGGCCAGAGTGCGCTGTTGAACCAGCACTTTCCACCCTTCATTTTCCTCTTGTAGCTCCGCGTTGACTCGCTGCAGGTCGAGCAACTGTGTTTGAAGGAGATGAACCGTGGATTGAAGAGAGGCGTGTGATGTTGAAAGAGTTGATAGCTCGAGCTTGAGTGTTGTCATTTCTGCCGGCTCGCTCTCCTCACTCTCAAAGTTGCGACTCGGAGTGATGGTCTCTCCTCGACGGCGCGTTACTGGCGTCGACTTGCTTCCAGCGGCAGGTTCAGGATACGACTGAGGTTGATCGTCAATCTCGCTGACGATAGAAGCATTATCATCGAGCTCAGCCGCACGCTGTTTGCGTGGTGATGCCACTTCCTTGCGGCTTTGCGACAGCGCTTGGATGCGTGACTTGAGGTGCTGTTCATTGTCGTAAAACGATTGACGCTCTGCCTCGAACGTTGAAGTCTAAGAGAACGTCAACACTCTCCCCCACACCCGTGGTTGACTGACCTGTTCGTTATACCTGCGCGTCAAATCTCGTTTCTCCTTTTCCAGTTCGCGAAGCTGAGCCCGAAGCTTCTCTGCGAGATTGTTTCGAACAGAAAGTTCTTCATCCATCCTGGCTTGATCGGCATACAGCTCGGAGATGCGGGTCTCTGCTTGATTCAAGGATGTCTGGAGACTTGCATTCTCCGCTGCGAGAGATGAAACAGTCCCATCAAGGTCTTGAATTCGAAGACGTAGCTTTTCAATAGCCATCAGCACTCACATTCTGCGTCGCATGTCACCTTGTGCACTCACTTCGTCGTAGTTCTTTTCGTCCCGACTTGCGTCTGGAGAATCATGTGTATCTGTATCCTTGGTAGAGCCCGTTATACCATCCTTTGCCGCGTCTCGTGAATCGGATCGAATCGAGTTGGGACGTGAGCTGGCCGTGGTACGGCGGATGGGAGGCGGCGCTTTTGGCGTCGGGCTTGCGCGTGAAACAGAACCTTTGGCTACAAGTGTCGTCCCAGAGGTTCCGTTGGCTGTTCCAGTTGTAGCTGGCGGTGAACGTTGGCTATTGGTCGCTGCCACGCCTGTGGGTCGCCTTGGAGGTCGTACGGGTGGTGCTGAAGAGGACATGGTGTAAGAACCGTAAATTTACGCGTTGAAGAATCGTGGTAGAATGTAAGCGTCGCGTAAATACAGAAATGTGCCCGGCAGGACAGAGAGCAACAGACGAGAGAGAAAGCAGTCTAGAGATCTCGTTAAAGAATGATCAAGAGGTATTTTAGCGTGAAGGGCTGCTGCTCGAAGCAAATGACCATTCAGGACGACGAGGCGAGGTCCAAGTTTCGACAGGACACCCAACGCTTATTTGCACAGAATGGGAACACTCCAAATACAAAGCAAGGCCATACAGGTGAACTGGCTAATTCGATGGTCGAGATAATCGTTATGCTATGGCTAAAAATATGGAAAAATACAGTAATACCCGTCATAGCAAATCACGAGCACGCGTCTGTTCGAACCTTTGTCCAAGAGGAGCCACTTTGGAAATTAGTGAAATCAAGTTTCGTCACACGGAATGGGGCGCTAGTCGGAATTGTCAGGCGGTACGGATACTTTAGTCCCCGTCGATTGTCTGGTGGCACCCAGAAGAGACGTTTGCTGGAAGAATGTACCCAACCATCGAGCGAAAGTGAGCACTGATTGAATCCAGGCACAACGAGTCTGAGAGGAGTGCCCCGTAGATCTGAATATACAAACTCTGTATCATCCTGGTCGGAGGCATTTGCTTTTGCACCTAATGCTATTTATCGGGTCGCATCACTATCTCGAAGACGAGTGGAGTTAAACTTACCAGTTTCTGTATTCCATAATCGGATTGTGTTGCTGTATGAGCCAGAAACAATCTGTGGGCCGTCTGGCGAGAATCCGACGGCGCTGACCCCGCCTTCATGACCTTGGAGTTGCTCTCCCACAACCCGACCAATTGCCGCGTCCCACAATCGAATTGTCTTGTCCGACGAGCCAGACACAATCTGTGAGCCGTCGGGCGAGAATCCGACGGCGAAGACCACGGATTCATGACCTCGGAGTGGCTCTCCCACAGCCTGACCAGTTGCCGCATCCCACAACCGAATTGTCCTGTCGGACGAGCCAGACACAATCTGTGAGCCGTCTGGCGAGAATCCGACGGCGTGGACCAGGGATCCATGACCTCGGAGTGGCTCTCCCACGGCCTGACCAGTTGCCGCGTCCCATAATCGAATTGTGTTGTCGTACAAGCCAGACACAATCTGTGAGCCGTCTGGCGAGAATCCGATGGCCAAGACCGCGGATTCATGACCTCGGAGTGGCTCTCCGACAGCCTGACCAGTTGTCGCGTCCCACAATCGAATTGTGTTGTCGTACGAGCCAGACACAATCTGTGAGCCGTCGGGCGAGAACCCGACGACCAAGACCCCGGATTCATGACCTCGGAGTGGCTCTCCCACAGCCTGACCAGTTGCAGCATCCCACAATCGAATTGTGTTGTCGTACGAGCCAGATACAATCTGTGAGCTGTCTGGTGAGAAGCCGACGGCCAAGACCGCGGATTCATGACCTCGGAGTGGCTCTCCCACAGCCTGACCAGTTGTCGCGTCCCACAATCGAATTGTGTTGTCGTACGAGCCAGACACAATTTGTGAGCTGTCTGGCGAGAATCCGACGGCGTTGACCCCGGATTCATGACCTCGGAGTGGCTCTCCCACAGCCCGACCAGTTGTCCCATCCCACAATCGAATTGTCTTGTCGTGCGAGCCAGACACAATCTGTGAGCCGTCTGGTGAGAATCCGATGGCCAAGACCGCGGATTCATGACCTCGGAGTGGCTCTCCCACCGCCTGACCAGTTGCCGCGTCCCACAATCGAATTGTTTTGTCGTATGAGCCAGACACAATCTGTGAGCCGTCTGGCGAGAATCTGACGGCGTTGACCCCGGATTCATGACCTCGGAGTGGCTCTCCCACAGCCTGACCAGTTGCCGCGTCCCACAATCGAATTGTCTTGTCCAACGAGCCAGACACAATCTGTGAGCCGTCTGGCGAGAATCCGACAGCAAAGACCGCGGATTCATGACCTCGGAGTGGCTCTCCCACAGCCTGACCAGTTGCCGCGTCCCACAATCGAATTGTCTTGTCGGACGAGCCAGACACAATCTGTGAGCCATCTGGCGAGAATCCGACGGCGTTGACCCGGATTCATGACCTCGGAATGGCTCTCCCACAGCCTGACCAGTTGCCGCGTCCCACAATCGAATTGTCTTGTCCGACGAGCCAGACACAATCTGTGAGCCGTCTGGCGAGAATCCGACGGCGTTGACCCCGGATTCATGACCTCGGAGTGGCTCTCCCACAGCCTGACCAGTTGCCGCGTCCCACAATCGAATTGTGTTGTCGTACGAGCCAGACACAATCTGTGAGCCGTCTGGCGAGAATCCGACGGCCTTGACTCCGGATTCATGACCTCGGAGTGGCTCTCCCACAGCCTGACCAGTTGCCACGTCCCACAATCGAATTGTCTTGTCGTACGAGCCAGAAACAATCTGTGAGCCATCTGGCGAGAATGCGACGGCTAAGACCCAACCTTCATGACCTCGGAGTGGCTCTCCCACAGCCTGACCAGTTGCCGCATCCCACAATCGAATTGTGTTGTCATCCGAGCCAGACACAATCTGTGAGCCGTCTGGCGAGAATTCGACGGAGTTGACCCCGGATTCGTGACCTCGAAGACTACTTGGGAGCCCAGAATACATCTCCTCGAGGCCTTCTGTTACGCGAAGAAGGTTCCTGTATCTTTTTGCACCCTCGATATGTAATATCGACTTTATAGGGGCAAACGGCAGTGCAGAAATGTAAATGTGTGGCGCGCTCTCTTGGATCGGTACCGAAAATGTCATTATAAACCGTCGAATTTGGTCCATCCTGGCTTTATCCCACATTTCACCCTGTCTGTTGTGTAAGCGTTGAATTCGTTAGGATCAGCGACTTACCCCTGTGTGGCGTCCAATAGCTCGAAGGCCAGCTATTGCTCGTGGCACACCCCCAGTGAAGCTCAGCACTTCCATCCAGTATAGCACATGTGGAGCTTGAATAATCTGTTCAAGTTCCCTCTTGACCATGGATCGCCAGGTGTCATCAGTTTCCGCCACATGGAGCAACCAATGAGAGCTGGCATATCGAAGTGCCTTTGGAATGAGTCTCGATATCCTCGCCTTTAGGTTTGGAATCTCTCTATTGAGGTAGAAAGATGACTCGAGTTGACATATATTAAACTTAAGACCATCAGTCCGCGACATGAGTCGTTTGAGACACCATGATGCGGCCTGACCATGCGCCTTGGTCACATTGAGATGGAGTGTATTGGGTTTGTTGGGAGCTGATGCGAAGGAACACCGTCGAAGGTATTCGACAAGGGTAGGATGGCGGAATTGGATCAAGTTCGTACTTGGGTCTACACTGAGCACACTTCCTAGGTTCTGTACCAGTGCCCTAGAACTCCACTTGAGCCCAAGGTTCTTGAACATGTCGTCCAAATCATCGATACTGAGTGGCTCGAATGCAGCAAGCAGCAAAGCGAGCATATTGGACATAGCTGGATAGGATCTCAGGTCCACACGCTCGAAAACGAGCTTATAAACGTCGTCTATCTCTCCAGTCTGGTCCACTGAGATCAGGCGATCATAGATGCTTTCCGGCAAGTCTAATGTAGTTTCGCTACTGAGCATTCGACATGCCGTGCTTGCCCAAATAAACAATCCATTGGCCTTCTCGACCAGTCTCAGCCTCCTGGCCTCCGGCAGTACGTCGTTTAGCTCCTTGTGTATGTAAGTTGCAATATCATCGATGTTATCACGATGATGAACATCGTGCAGGCGGTCTTCCAGCTTGGACTTGATTGAAAGCGATCCCAAGACTGCTTGGATCACAGGGTCTGGTCGACTCGTCATGAATATCTTGAGGTTTGTCACTTCTTTAACAGCTGTAGAAAGCATTTCAACAAGCTCTCTTCTCTGCGATCCAGATTGACATTCGTCAAGAGCGTCGATGACGAGAATGACACATCTTTGGAGATGATGAAGAGGCTCAATGACGAGCATACGGAACTGCTCTTGGAGAGAGCTTCGTATGAGCGAGGGATGCCGCTTCACGGCTCCGGCGACGTGTGAGCCAAGTTTGGGTATGTAGTCAACAAGGTCTCTTGCTATGGTGGAGCAGAACTTGTCGGTGGTTGATCCTTCGCTGCTTGTAAGAGAGAAGAAGAATTGGCCACCTAACACTCCCTCCTTCTTCCAAGCATCTGCTGCAGACATGGCGACTGTGGATTTGCCAGAGCCAGCGATATCGCAGAGCCAGAATATTGGCTTATCCGACGTAGCATCGTCGGCCCAGCGGTAGATGGTCTGAAGAACAGCATCGCGCGTTCCTGTCAGACAGGTCCTATGGACAGAGGATGCCACAAAAGCTGCTGTTGGTAGCTGGAGTATTGCGGCGGAGTCAACTTTGAATACTAAGTAAGCATGTCCCATACGAAGCTCTAGTCTTACCGTCTGTCAGGACGATTTCCACGTTTGCCTTGGTGGCCTCAACGTCAGCCTTGATAACCTTGGTATTCCGCTCAACGCTTTGAATACGCAATGCGGCAAAAAGTCCCAATGCACCCTGTGTATGCAGTGAACTCGTGAATAAGACGGATGAAGGCTCGTACCATGAATTGGCTATGCCGATCCTCGATATCCCGATTGAGTTTAAGAATCTCCTCTGCATCAATTTTCACTTTGATGATTGCTTTAGAAAAGGCGTGCTTGTCGAGGCGACGTTTCTCCTTTAGATTGACAACCTTATCGTGCATGTCTTCCAGGCATCTGCATCGCTCAGCCTACTGAAGCAAACTTGGAATGCGCACATACTTGACATAGTGGACGAGCGGCCGTTTGAACGCCTCGTTAATGGCCATGTCTTCTGGAGGATATGTCTCAAATAACGCTATTTGTTCCTCGATTGTGGACATGTATCCGTTCACACGTGCTGTTAGCTCGGTCCATTCCTCTTGGTTATTCTCTGTCGCCTATCTTGTTGTCAGATAAATGCCTTGTCGGTTTCGCCAACTTGCCTGCGCAACTTCGAGAATCGACTTTGTTGTTCGACAAGCTGCCTTTAGTGGAGCGAGAATGTCCGATCCCTCGGCGATATTGGCCGCTATGTCGAGGCCGACGTTGACCATGTCGTATACTTGACGTTTCTTGTTTGTTGGCCTTGGTACAGGCGGGGATCCCGATGAATTGACAGTCCCGCGCTGTTTCTTGCGTTTGGTTGACTTTTGGGTCGACATCGTAAGGTCGATGGCTCCAAGATGTGGACAGCGTCTGTCAATGCCACCCTCCAACCACCTGCTATGTACCAGACACATGTGCCAATATGATACTTGATTTGACGAATGGGAGACCTATGTCACTGCTACCGACCTGTTGGGAGCTTGTTAGACTCGCGCCTGGTCGAGAAACCTCGTAAATATACTCGGCCGCGAGCCACGCAGGACAATGTTTAGTAAACGCAGTAAATCCCTAGAATAATTCCTTTGCAGGATTTTTCGGGTACCGTCTGTGACAAAGGGTTCATTCTCGAGCTCGCTACAGGGTTGGAGAGCTGGAATCCACTACGAGGCATTGACGACACTAGAGCCGGGAGCAACCCTCTGAATGAGATCATGCTGGTCTACAAACGTGAAGCGGTGGTCTTCAGCCACTGATACCCACTCGACAATACCTCCGGTCTCTACATCTGAACTATCGAGCTGATAACAGACAGCGCCAACGTACTCCTCCAGTACATCACCACTGAAGAGACTCGATAATCCAAATGAAATGACGCCCCAACGGCCCAAAGGCTCCCCATCAACTGCGAGAACAGAGGTCTCGAAATCGAAATGAATGCGAGAGAGTTCAAAGGTGATGCCGACTCCTAGTGCCTTGACATAGGCCTCTTTGAGTGTCCAAAGCTGAAACAAGTGCTTCGTGGCTTGTGAACGTGTGCTCTCAGCAGCGGCAAGTTGGCGCAGATGTCGAGATTCGCTCCTTGTGAGCTGTATCCCGTCACGTTAGTGAAATAAGGTGCACATCAATCGTACCGTGCTCTCAATGGAAGCAATAAACGATAGTAGATCATCGTTGACCGGAATCTCCGCCTTCATTATATCGACTCCAATGGCTGATGCACCCGAGGATCCTCGAGTCTCCAGGATCCCCATCAAAACGACGGCACCGTCATGAGAGACATTGAATCCTACAGACGAAAGGGATTGCGGAGCGACCTACTGTGATATAAGACTTGAGGATGGGAACGCAAAGATAAGTACTATGTAGGGCTTTCCAGCAGGCGTTTGGCTGAACTCCAAATTTGGGACTGTAAGCCCTCGATCTCTGCCAATATCGCCCAACATCACAATTCGTAGCATCCGCCCAATGAGGAATCCTACATCAAGCCGTTAGTTTGCAAGATCCCAAGTCAAATTGGCATACGCCAGGCATCGTCTTGATGATAGAACCTGCGAGCACGGTCCACGGCAGTCTGGTCCATAAAAGAGAATACATGTTCAAGCTGGTCGGTGTCGAGAGTGGCAAATTGGAGTGGCGCAAGGGAGAGCTTGGGGTGAGTCATGAAGTGGAGGGGATCAACGAGCAACTCATGGCGACTTTGGACTTTGATCGCAAGTAATTATTTTTTTCAAGGATATAATAGCGTACTTTTGAGCTAACGGTTCAAATGATTCATCTTCTTCGCTTCGAACGTCCTGCGCGGCGAGAAGCGGTCAATGTACCTTGACGGTTAATCTTGCCACTCTTTTTCAGTGCCGGAAGGCCCTTTGCGGCGCGCCATTCCTGTCTTCGTGAGAGGCGACGACCGTGGGTGGACACTTTTTTCTTGTCAACGTCCATAGCTGTGGTTCGGAAACAGAGTCATATAATACCGGGAGCAATTTGTAAAATTACATGGATAAAAAGGTAAGACACGGGTGCCATTGACAACAGATAGAGCAGGGAACTGACCTGAGTCAACCTGTGCATCCTCGTCCGAGTACCCTTGCATGTCTTCTGCAAGGACGGCTAAAGTGTTAGCAACGATGCGTCTAGAGTAAGCAGGAAGAACTCGGTCTGTGCGTAATAAAGAAAGAGGGAAGCTAGGAGAAGAGAAAAGTTACGAAACAGCCGCCATCAGGCGGGGATCACTCAGCGTTTGCCAGGTGACTGTGGAAAGTCCCCGTAGCCAGTCACTTTCATGACCGGAATTAGGACGTTGATTCAAGTTTGGTGAGCCAAAGGCGCCAATCTCATCGGGGTCTACGAGGCCAAGGAGGGCGAAAAAGGGCCAACCTTGGACTTCATTCTCTCCATCCATCGTGTCTAGTGTTGTTTGTTTGTCTGCCTTTTCGGGCTGGGCGATGTCTGCGAGTTTCTTGCTCAATCTTTCCAGACGAGCGGCGTGCGTGGCGGCGTAAACGCTGTCTTCCCTCTTGTTGCGACGGAAAGAACGCTTAGTCTTTGAACGAGTAGATTTGGCCATTTAGTGAAGCTTGAAGGAGCTGTAGCTTGGGGCCGGCCTTTTTTTTTGTGGGCGGGGATGGTCAGGACCAAGGGATGACTTTGTTTGGTGACCCGGGTTTTGGAATGCCACTGCTGCACAGGACGTTGACTCGGAGTCCAATTTGGACCAGAAATGCATCATTTATCCATACTCGGCCCATAGGCAGAACACTCTCGACACCTAGGAGCGTGTTGCGTGTCCCGGCACGAGCATTTCACCCCTCACAGGGCCTCAAAGTCAGGAATTATTATCCGCGGAACAATGCATCTTCATACTCGTTTATGAACCGCTTTCGGTTCTTCTTCGACCGCATTCCTGGCGATTGGCTCGTCTATGGAATCATGGGAACCAACGTTTTGATATTCTTCTGCTTTGGTGTCGCAGAGACCGCATTCGTATGTAGACTCGGGATGCTTGTTTGTCACTGACAAGCAAGGCAGAAAAACGGAGACCCTCAGTTGCTCAAATGGATGTATGAAAACTTTACCTCTTCCGCCGAAAATATTCGACAAGGAAGACTGTCAGTTCCTTTCCTTGGAATATTGCGAAAGCAACTGACGATATATGGGCTGTAGTTGGACGCTTGTTACATCTGCATTTGCGCATCAAGCCACGGATCATTTATTCATGAACACACTGGGTATGTCACTGCACTGCATCTTCTTTCTATCTCTGACTATCACAGGGCTGTGGATGTTCTGTCCCGCTGTCGCTCAATCCCTTGGCTCGTATGCCTTTCTCAAGGTATACCTGACAGGTGTGTAAGATCACATCAAATTGAACAACCTATAATCATTCTCTAGGCGCCATTGGCTGTGATCTGATGTCTGCCTATTGGAACCAAAATCGCTTCACTCGAAGTATGGGAGCCAGCGGTGCATTGTGCGCAATCATGTCGTTTACGGCATGCATGAGCCCAAGGACATCCGTGGCACTCTATGGTATCATCCCGATGCCTCTATGGGCTGTCGTGGCTGGCATCTTCCTCTATGATCTTTATGGCGCCAGAAGCAGAGGCCACGTCTCGGTTAGTTCGTTTATTCAAATTATGCCAATCTAATGCATCATTTAGACCGACTTTGCGGGCCATATTGGTGGAACTTTAACGGGTATGGGTCTTTTCCTTGTGCGTCGCAGGCTGGGTATCCCATGACTTCCTTCTATTGCATTTGTAAGTTGCTCATTGTAATAAAGAAATGTTCTATAAAGTATGATGACCCAGTGGGCTGGAAAATGGACTACGCCTGAGTTTCGACCACATCCACGCTGTTTGCAGCGTCGACTGCGACCTTTGGCGGATAGCTCGACGGTTTGGATGGCTTCAGTTCCATCATAATGACCGTCAGCAGTACAAATGATCCGAATATTGCTACTCGTGTTTAGTATCTCGCATGTGCACAGTTGCCTCGACGTACCGACACCCCTTCGCGTGTTATCCCATTTCGCCTGCTCAATGATTGTTCGAATGTCACCCAAGGACACGGTCGCACGGTGTACAACGTCTTCCATTCGAATATCGAGTTTCTTCATCTCTGCCCGTGATTCGTTTCGATGGTTATCCATCTCCATTTGTATCCTGTTCCCAATTATCAGCGAACTCCATGCATTTGCATTTTAAACTCACTCGTGCTTCAAATTTCCAATGTCTTCCTTCATCTTGACGTCCAGTCGGTCCACGTCTCGTCTCAAGCCCGAAATTGACGTCGTGATAGTTGCCGCCTGATTCTTTGTCCTCATTGTGGCTTCTGTTCGAAGTTCAGAAAGCGCAGCTTTGAACAAGTAGGCTTGCTATGGAAATAAACTCGAATTAGCACAATGTTCCGCTGCTCGGTAGCATCACACGTACATTATCAAGATCTTTAACATCCAATGCATCTCTCCGGATCCTCATCATCCTATCCACGAGTAAGCCACGCGTCAAGCGCATCAATGTTCGCGCTATTGGTGTCGGAAATGTCTGCTCCAGCGCGACAAAGAACTTGTAAGTATGAAAGGGTGTAATATAGGGTTCCGAATTATCGATATCTCGCGGAATAATGGGATTTGAGACCACCAGACCATGTTCGGGATCTGTAGATGGGCCATCCTGGCTAGATGCGGCTCTCTGAGTGGCTTGTGAGCTTTCTAGGTCGTTCTTTGCCGTTTCCTCGAGCGCGGCGTGTGGATGCTGAAAGTTTGAAGACCCTCCTGAACCGGAACTTGGTGGTGCAGCAGAAATGGATGCTTGCGAAGATGCAAAACGAATTTGACGAATTAATCTCCGTGTAATCATGAGTTTTGTTGTAGACGAAGAGAATAATGATACAAGTTGGTCGAGTTCAGAAGTGGCTTGGCGAGCGTGATACTTACCCCCGACCATGAAGCTTCATGGGTATTGGCTCGTGTACGGAATCATCGGGATCAATATTTCGGTATTCCTCTGCTTTTATGCGGCAAAATCTACATTCGTACGTAAACTCGGAATGTCTATTTGTCACTGACACGCGAGGCAGAAACGCGGAGACGCTCGGTCGCTCAAATGGATGGCAGAAAACTTTACATTCTCGGCGGGAAACATCCGGCAAGGAAGAATGCCTGTTCATTTCATTAGAGTATCGTGACACCAACTCACATTCTCGACTACAGCTGGACACTCGTGACATCCGCATTTGCGCACCACTCTACCATTCATTTACTTATGAATACACTGGGTAAGTCACTGGCATGCTCCCTCTGGCTGCCCCTGACGATCAAAGGGTTGTGGCGATTGCGTCCTGACGCTCAGTATCTTGGATCATATTCCTTCCTCACGGTATACCTGGCAGGTATGAAAGACTTCACCAGATTGTGACAACCTTGTAACTATTCCCCAGGTGCTGTCGGCAGTAGTCTGGCGTCCGCTTATTGGAACCAGAACCACCCCGTCCATGGGATGGGGGCCAGTGGCGCAATGAACGCAGTCAAATCGTTTATGGCTTGCATGACCCCAAGATCATCTGTAACGCTATTTGGCATCCCAATGTCTCTTTGGGTTGCAGAGGCTGGCATCTTCCTTTACGACCTTTACCGCGTCGAAAGTGGGAGCAGACGTCTTACGTCGGTCAGTGGGTTAACCCAAACTGTACATGGCTAATGCGCTTAATAGATTGGGTTTGAGGGCCACATCGGCGGAACCATGACGGGTATCGCTCTTTTCTTTGTGCGTCGCGGGCTGGGTATCGCATGATTTATTGCATTTACGAGTTAATATTGTAGTCACCCCTTTCTTTCCTTTGGGTTTATGAGTCATGTAATTTGGTACCTAGACTAGTTCGATGTCTAATCCAAAGTTGATCCCTTGCGAGAATGTAAAGAGCTAGTCTTTGTATTACTGGTCTTTTCATAGGCGGAGGATGATGATACAAGTTGGTCGAGTCCGAGTGGTTTGACCGGCTATATTTCCTGGTTGATACCCGACGCCGACCATGTCCTCGTATTTGTTCTTCAAGGTTTCTGTTCCAAGTGAAGGTGTTCTACTTGTCGAGATGAATCGGTAAGTCTTGTTTGATTTTGTAGGCCTACGTCCTGACGAGAAGCTCCAGGCCGCCTGTGAATGCCTTCAACCAACCGTTTGTCCTCAGTCACGGTTTCAATGGGTTACATACTGACAGGTGACAAGATTCTGGGAGGAAATGCAGAAAGTCTTCGAGGCAGCGTCAAAGGATGGCGACATTCGAGTGGTTGTCCTCGCGTCTGCCCTCCCTCAGCTTTTCACAGCGGGCTTGGACCGTGTGTACTTCTGCAAACGCATGTCAATTGGCTAACTCGAACAGTCAAGAATACTGGTGTCCTAATGAACCACGGTAATCTCGATCCCGCAAGACACGCTCTCCGACTCCGCGAGCACATTCTGGTATGTGACTTTTCGTATTTTGATAACCTATTGACACATTGCGTCCTCAGGTTTTCCAGGCAGCCATTTCCTCCATCGAAAAGTGCCTCAAGCCAGTCATTGCAGCATGCCACGGGCTTTGTCTGGGTCTTGCAATAGATATCCTCTGTGCAACAGACGTTAGATATGCTGTAAGTCCCAAGTAACGGAGACGCCTCGTGTACTTACAATTTCCAGGCATCCTCCTCGTCCTTTTCCATCAAAGTTGGGACATTTCCAACATTCCTTCGTGCTGCTGACTCTTCGTAGGAGGTAGATGTAGGACTAGCAGCAGACATTGGCACTCTATCCAGGATGCCCAAGATTGTGGGCAATATGAGCCTGGTCCGCGAATGGGCCTTCTCCGCAAGAACTTTTCTGCAGACGAGGCACTACAAGTCGGATTCGTAAGCAAGGTAGTCCAAGGTGGACAGAATGAGGTCGTCGGTGCGTCTAGTGCTCGCTATGGTCGAGAACCTCTCTCACTCGTCCTTACGCAGCGGCTGCCATTGAAACGGCCAAACTCATTGCTTCCAAATCGCCCATTGCCGTCTTGGGAACAAAGCATCTATTGCTACATGCACAAGACCACTCGTACGTGTACCGTATGCCCCAATGGGGGAGAGGTTAACGGATTGCCAGAGTGACGGAGAGCTTGGAGTATACTGCAACATGGAACCAAGCCATGCTTCAGTCCGATGTAAGAACTCTGTTTATTTCTGTCTTGCTGTGGCTCACCTTGCCTCAGGATACTATCCAGGCCTTTAGGGCTGCTCTATCCCGAACGCAGCCAAAGTTTGCTCCTCTTCCCAAGCTTTGATGAATCTTTTTGGTGTTTATATGCTAGATCTGAAATTTAGAGTGTGCATCGGCGAGTGTATGAGGATGCCGACTCGCATCAAACCACCGGTTGTCGCCCAACCATCTCAGTCGCTACATTGGGCTCGGGGCTTTGCAGCCTGGTAAGCACTCGACGGGCTTCTTGGAGCGTTTAGAGACTGGCTCTTGCCTAAAATCTTTCTTAAATTGTCGCTGACGGTGTGTAACGCCCGATACGCGCAGCTACTCGCAGTTTGCCCCCTTCAAGCGCTCCCAAATTCCGTGCTGGGCGGCATGAATACGTCGTCTCAGCCATTATTTACACCTTCCAACGGTCTCCCATTGACGATGAGCAAGCAGGACGAGTCTCATCTGATCTTTGCAAACGGCAAGCATCTCGCCGCTAATCAGTTCTCCGCATCTCCCAGAGCATCTCCTGCGCTTTCAGATAGGAGAAATTCAGAGGCTGGAATGCTCAACAACGCGAGCAGCGGCCTCAGCACCGGTAGCGATGGCCCTCGGTTCAACGTCTCCGTCTTCCGGTCCACTTTTGGAGACGAACAGCAGGGACCAATCGTGCGTGCGCAGGATCCTATTGCACCAGACCAGCGGGAGCCGTTCATCACGGTGGATTCACCCCCTTCCTCTCTCCCATCTGCATCGTTTAAAAACAGCGACGGAGAACGACAATATCCACCGATTGAGATGCACTCGAGGAGCAGAGAACGTAGTGTGAGCGTTCAGTTCGACACCATAGACGATAATCAGCAAACGGCACTTCCGGCGTCGACGATCCTCAGACAGTCGTCGCTTTCGAGCGGGATGCCTCCATTCGCCATCCAGCGAAATAATTCATTCTCCAGTAATCTGACTCCTCGGCACAGCGTCAGCCAAGATAACTATGTATCCTCCAGTCTGTCCGGCCCACCTGTAACTGTAAACACGATGCACGACGCTGTACTCGCTTCATCACCCGTGTCCTCTGTATCCGCCCCATCTGCTTCGTCGGCGATTACAGGAGGCGTCGAAAAGAATCTCGACAACCACATCAGAAACTCGCCATTCCTTCACGATATCCTAGACAGAGTGATACGTACAGAGTATGCTCAGAGAGATTTGGCCCGAGAACTCGGATCACTCGCAAGCAAGATCAACCTTCTCGTGGAACGTCTCGACCCAGGCGATGCGCGAAGATCATTTTCGTCCTCGCCCGTCCCTGGCGGTCTTCTCGGTGGGAATAATGGAATACCACCCTTGGGCTCCAGTCAATTATCGGGTGGTCGCGAGGAAGGCGACATTAGCAAGCGGCTCGATGCCCTCACCATGTCGGTTCAGCAGATATTGATGATCCAACAACAGAATCATCTCGCCGGTAGCACACCGCCATTTAATCCGAATACCCCAGGAAGCAACAATGCATTCCCGGGGATGAATGACTTAGCCGCAGGTGGTCCACTTCTTGGCCATTCGAACCGTCCACATGGGCGAAATCCGCCGCCGATCAGGACGTGGTCTGCAGGGAGTTTGGATATGCCGTTGAGACAAGAGCCACATCTGGCGCGGCCAGATGCGCTCCTAAACCAGAAGCGCCGTTCCGTTGCGGGGAACCTCACCCGACGCGACTCTTCTGCCGTATGTGTCATATTCCTAACCCTTGCCCCGCATCTGACACTTCATAGACTATTGATTCTGACTGGGGAAACAACTCCCCACGCGATAGCGGACCCACAGTCACTAAATGGGAGCATTTGCAACTCGTACCCGAGCTATTGCGCTCCATTTCAAAGTATGGGTACGTCATTTTGTCATGTCAATCTCCACAGCGCGCTTATTCTCTTCAGAGTGGGTCCACCAAACAAGATTCAACAACGGGCGTTGCCCTTCCTGCTCAATGGCGCCGATATTATCGCACAGGCGCCACCAACTCAAGAACGTATCGCCGCATACGTTATTCCGGCCATCCATATCGCCCTATCGAGCCTTGCTGGTCGACCGCAGAACCGTGGGCCGATTGTTGTAATCATCTCAACAACAGTAGATCAAGCCACTCAGGCACAGCGCATGATTCGTGATCTGGGCGGTGCTATTGGCGTTCGCTCCGCGCTTGGTGTAGGGACCGGCGGAGATGTCCAACAAGAGATTCGGCTATTGCAGCAAAACATGCCCCACATTCTATGTGGCACACCCCAGAAGCTTCACTCGCTGTTTACCACTGTGGGTGGTCTGCCAGGGAATGAAGTCCGATTCCTCGTCCTCGACGAGGTCGACCAGCTCATCGCTCGGAACCTGCATGACTTTGTATTCAACATTGTCAAGTTGCTTCCTCCGTCTCGTCCTTCGTCCAACGGCGCCGGTAACACCACTCCAATCGGCGGACCCTCGTCAGGTCCCGCGTTCAGTCCGTTCGGCTCACCTGGCGATGCGTCCACTAGTCCAGGATCGGGGAACAACGCTAGTGGTAGCTTTAGCAATGGCAGTCGACGATTCCCTCCGCTTGTCCACGCACCGAATCCAAATGACCCACCAGGAAGCCAGATCCTCGTCAGCAAGAGGCAGACCGCCTTGTTCTCCAACACGGTCCCCCAAGATGTCCTCAACTTGGCAAATGCAATTCAGCTTCGGGATCCAGTTCGTGTCTTGGTCCGACGAGACGGTAATGTCACGTCTTCAGAAACGCACAAGTATACTGGCGGAGGCTTGAAACAGTTTTATCTGTATCTTGCATTCACTGCGTCTGGTGGGCGTGCCGATGCTACCCTTGCTGCCAATAGTGGTTTGGGTATTATTGGAAGTGGACGAGGGGTTCCAACCGCTGCCGAAACGGCGCAAGCCAAGGAATGGAAGCTTGAAGCTCTTTCCGATTTGTTCGACGATGTTGAAATTCCGCAAACCATTGTTCACGTCGGCAGTCAAGCCACTTTGGACGCGGTTGTCTACAAGCTTGCTAGTCGCGGCCTCGAGGCAATTCCCTTGGTAAGTGGTCTGATATCTTATTCTGTATCTTGCTCATGGGAACCTAGCACTCGGAAATGAACCCCGGAAACAAGGTCGCCGCTCTATCCAAGTTCCGCGGCAACAATTCCATGCTCGGAAAACAGCAGACATCTTCCAGGGTTCTCGTCGTGTGCGACGTACCAGTCAAGAGCCCAGATGTTTTCCAAATTCCGCTCGTCGTAAATTATGGCAAGTTAGACGAGCGTGTCTCTCCTCTTGCTAACATCCTCTAGATCTTCCGCGAGTCGTCGAAGATTATGCCCATCGGTGAGCCCCCTCACTTTGATATACACCAAGCTTACCTCTTGCCCTTAGCGTTGCTCCCGCAATGGCGTCTAGTCATTCGCGTCCCGGTGTGGTAGTAAACTTTGTGACAGCCACAGGAGGAGACGTCGAGATGTTGCGATCGATCGAGTGTTTCTACAAGTAAGCATACCTCCCTTCTTGGTCCCCTTCTTCGTTCTAACGCTTTCATAGAATCAAATGCGTTCGTGTCTTGACCCATTGTCCGACACAGACTAACGATGACTATAGCCGGAGGTCCCAATGACACTGCGGGATGTTCTCTAACGTCAAATTGTATCTCTACGACCGTCTCGACGCCAGGTGTTCCCTTGATTTTTATGCTCTCCGTTCTTGTGCCATACCACCGATCAAACTCAAGACGTTGCTTATTCGACACATTCAACCTTGTCTCCATATCACGGATCACCACAAGCCTGTACACCTTGAAGCCTCGCGTAGTCGAACAGGAACTTACCGTGTTTTACACCTTGCTCATAGCCATTAGCCCCATGTTCTCCTGTAGTGCCACTTTCCTCTATATTACTGTGTTATCTCCATCACACGAACAGAGCCGTCGTCACTACAGGACGCAAGAAATAAGCCTTCAGGAGATGGCCTCCATGCGAGTTGTCGAATCTGGTCAATGTGAGTGACGCTATTAGGATCAGGTTAGTGATGAAATTGCAAAGCCGTGCATCCTTACTTTGGCGGGAACCTCAGCATCAGCTTCCACTGCTCGAATGGCAACTCTGATGCATAGATTTGAACCTCTCCCGTCTCGAGACCGATTGCCATTAGGATCCTGTTGTTCATCAGCGCTGTAAATTACTCTGAGATTGGTCCTACCGTCCATCTGATTGAATCGAGGAGAAACAGGCTGCGGTCGCCGGCTGCTCCATCTTGAGATTCGCAAGTGGCTTCTGGAGCTTTGATTGATCGCCAGTCGCATCCCATATCTTGACCTAATACGTGTCAGGATATCAATCAAGTTTGGAAATTGTCGACTTGCCGTCTTGTCACGCGAGGCTGTGGCGAATATATTCGACTCGTGCATCCAGCAGCAATCCCAAATTACCCTTGCATGACCTTTTCCAGCAATAAAGTTGCTGTAACCTACTGAGGACGCTCAGAGGAGTAAGAGGAACCTACACGACATACCTCCATCTTCGTTACGCTTCCATAGATGCCAGGTACGATCTTTACCTCCAGCAAGGATGAATTCATCATCTTTACTGAATGCTACCCTCGTTATCGTGAGTGTGTGGCCTTCCAAGGGTGTTCCAAATGGCTTGAAGCTTTGAGAATCGTAGAGTCGGACTACGGCGTGTTTGGCGGTTGTAGCTTTACACGTTGTTGCGATGAGCGCTTTTGAACGTGAGACGGCAAGTGATATCGACTATTTATTGATGAGTGAGACCGGAAATATTCTGGTTTGACATACCTCGTAGCCATGCCCAAATATCTTCTCAATTTCTGGCCATAGTGTCACAGACGCGAGCTCTGCTTCATATGGTGCACGTTCCAAACTATTCACACTCTGCTCTACATCTAATAGACAGTATGTCAGCCTCGTCGCTATTCTTGATGGGAACTACATACTATCTTCTGATAGAGCCTTGTTTGATAGCCCTAAAGGAGGTACATTTGCGGCGACTGGTCGTGCCTGATGAATCTATAAGCTGAATGCTACCATCTACATTTCACTCACTGATACATCTTCGTCGGTGGATCGCAAACCAAGCACGCTTGCCAAACGAACAAATGCACCAGGTGCATCAAATACGCGTGCAACCTTTTCGTCCGATATAGAGGCAAACCGAAGATCGGAGAGAAAGCAAGCCTGGATACAGTCGTACCCATGAGTTTGCGCTCTGGCTATTTCTGTCCATCGGTCTTCTACCGGTCCATGAATGCGAACAGTTTGGTCTAGACTACAGTAAATTAGCCAAGCAGGGAAGGCGAATGGCTCAAGTACCTGGCAGAAATAAAGTATCGGCCTGATGGCTCCCAGTCAATACCATGAACCGGTGCTGAGTGACCTGTGACGGCTTGTACTTCATGCCATTGATCATTTACATAGTTCCACCGACGGAATGAGCCGTTCCAGCCAAAGGCTACCGCCTGATTCGCATCGACCCAAAGACCTCCCACGAAGCCACCAAGCCGTTGGCCGCCAACATCTCCAAATCGATAGCGGTTGGTCCAAATTTGGGACGTGGAGTCACTTGACGACCACAATATAACGGATGAGTCGACAGAGGTGGATAGTAAGATGCGTGAGTTTGGCGATGGCATCCACGTTACGTCTGTCACGCCAGCGTCGTGACCAATGAGCAGGGCATCTAGAGTGATATGAAAGTTGTAGGCTCTAGCGTGCGAATCAGCTTTGGTTCCATGATCCGTGAGACCAACCTCTCGCCATCAGTCACTTTGACAATGTGCTGTTTCATTGATATTTGGCGACCAGTTTCTTCTGCGCCGACTTCCCCAAGCGATGCCTCGAACGCGTCAAGAAGCTGATCATCAAGATCTCCCTTTGTCGGCTTGTCGACAGCCTCTGGTGCTTGTCGAATATCCCAAAGCCGTATTGTACCATCTTGAGATCCAGAGGCCAGCGTGATGTAGCTTATACCGTCTTCGGCAGTGTAGAGTAGACTAAAGTCAAGAGCTTTGATCCAATCCTCATGTCCTTGGAGGACGGCTGCTTCTGCAAACTATAACCATGAAAATTAGTCATCATATAGGTAATATGCTCACCTGAGAACCGGATGCGACAAAAACTCTGATCTTTGTATCCGTGAGCCCAACGGCCAATAATTGGACTAATTTGTCTCAGCCAGTTCTTTATGTATTGAATCGAAGGATACAAACCAGATGTTCCAGGTAGTTTGGACATTGCAAGGGCGATAGGGAATCGCTTTCCAGTGTCAATTACCTGTTTCTGAGTGAATTCGAGTATCAAACCCCCTGACGACTCGTTGGTATTGTCCAGTTCAGGAAGGTTCCACAGCTTGAGTTTCATATCTGACGATCCAGTGACGATAATCCCGTCATGTTCTACCAGGGCAGAGACTGCATGCGAATGGGTTTTGATTTTGTGCACAAGGTGCCACTGACGATGAGTTGAGACTGTTGAAACATTACACAGGCTACAGTGACCACGCACTGATTGATCTTGTCGGTGATGGAGGTAAAGAAATCCTTCATCGTCCCCCACCAAAATGGCATCTGATCTCCCAGAGACGAAACGAACGCAAGTAACATGTCCATTATGTCCTACTATCGTACTCTTAATCCGGTTTTTGGCTCCCTTACTCGAATCAATTGGGCGGAATCGAGTCGAGTGGCGCGTACTAGATTCCAGAGGGCGACAAACTTGTGGGACCCAAATGCAATCCATTGTGAGTCTGAAGATACACTCGCTGCGTCAGAATGGCGGTTGATTGCAGCAGCCAAATAGCACAACGACGCGTCCATGGTCGCGTTGGGAGTGTTCAAGGATGGCTGCAAACAAAGAATTGTGGCAGTCATAACAAACACGTCTATTAATTTTTAGACTTTCCACTGCTACATTCGTGCGGAATACTTAGTTTCTGAACATTGACGGTTAGTCCAGATACAGGCGGTTCAGGATGAGCCACATTCTCAGATCATCAAGCATTCTTGTAGCATATCATATTCATTGAATAGCTGCAAGAAAATACTGCGTGCGCATATCCATAATGGCAATCGACGGGGTGTCCAAGCAGAGATTGGATGCTGAGAACACGGGTCGTCCGAGAAGAGGTATCTTTTAGTGCTTCCTCGTCTCTTGGATAATCGTTTGCAGCTCTTCTACCTTTCGCTTCGATCTGAGGAGCGTGCCCAGCTAATCGCAAGTGATTAGTTCAAGTATTGGAAATAACGGTGAGCGACATACTCTCTTCTTGGTAAGTTTTCGTGCCTTCTTATCCTGTAAAACGGCCCCAAGTTAGCTGATTGATTCGTTTTGCCGGAGAGAATCTCGACATGCCTTGCCGTTTCGTAGCAATTCTAGCACTCTCCTCTCGTATGGCGAGAATCCAACGACCTCTCTGACGACAGATCGGACAAACTTGTTGCGCTCCGAGAGCTTGCCCTTGCGGTGTGCTGGGCGGGCGACTTTTGGAATGGCGGTGACCGAGCGGCCCTTGTTGAGACCGACACGGAGATCTAATCATGTGTTATAAGTTTTGTGGAAATCTTGTGCAAAGCCTCCTCACTGTTGCGGGTTGTCGGCGCCATCGACGTTGGTATTAGAGTTTGGTTTGGTTTGGCCTCCAGCCTCACGTTGGCCTTGTCCCCTCTTTCTAACAAAACCATTGCTCAAATCTCACAAGTTTATCGAGTATGCATATTTTGACCTTAGGCAACCTTCAGTCTTAATTCTTGACCGCCAGGAATATGGAAGGTCAAACTCTGAACATGCAAGCTTAGGCTATAGTATTTGGCTACTGGAATTCCCATAAGACTGGGTGCAAGTGGCTACCTACTCCAGTCCTCAAGCCACTCCCACCTCGACGTCGTCCACCCTCTCAGCCTTCATGTCCCGATCAAAGTCAACACCTGGCGTCGCAGAGATCATCTCAAAGGCACCATCTCTCCGTCATTTCACGGTAACTTCATCAACGCGGATTGCAACGCTATGGTCAAATTACGGTTCGATAGACCGTGTCTACGTGACGAGAACAGGAGGACCAAATGACGATGACAAGTCTACAAACGCAGCTCAATCCTCGATTATTGTAAAGACGGTAGCTCCTCCTCCAGTTCGTGGGGATGCAGACGAAGGCCATTTGCGCAAACTGCTCTCATACGAAGCAGAGCGGTTCTTCTATCAACACCTCTCACACAGTCTTCCAGCCGGAGCAAAGGTGGCCAAGGTTCATCCCATCGACCACAGCAAGGACGACGAGCTACCCGTGCGCTTGATACTAGAGGATCTCGCCACAGAATTCCCGAATCCAGCTTGGGGAAGCCTTGGAAGAGATGATGCGGTAATCGTACTCGATTGGCTAGCTACCTTTCACGGTACCTTTTGGAGTCTTGCCCGCAGCAGGGAGATACGAGACAACGTGATCCCTCCACCACTTCAGTACAACGTCGGCCAGCCTGTGGGAGTATGGGCTCAAGGAACTTACTGGTACTTGGATACTCGACGTGATGAGCTCGACAGCACCGATCCAACAGAGTACAGTTGGTTGCTGAAATGGACCGAGAAGGTAATGATCAACTTGATCTGGGCGACGGTTTATTGATGTTCAACAGGTCGATTCTGCCCTCAAGAAAGCTGCCGACCAATATGGCTCGCTACTCCACGGCGACGTCAAAGGTGCCAATATCGTGTTCTCGAAGCTATCTTCATCAACGCCTAAGAGGTGCGCCTTGTACGACTTTCAATATGTAGGTGTCGGGGCCGTTACCAGAGACTTGGTATACTTTCTGGGCACATCTGTCCAAGGGAACCTCCTTCGACGGATTGATCAAGAGAAGGAGCTCCTTCAATCCTATCATAATACCTAACCCGCACTATCGGTCAATTCGAAGATCCCAGCTCACTAGAGTATACGTTCGATAAGCTGTGGAAACACTGGGAGCTTGCAATAGTCGACTGGTATCGCTTCATGGCTGGTTGGGGGTTCTGGGGAAACGACAGCTGGATTGAGAAGCGGGCAAGGGAGATTGTGACTGGATGGGAGGAGCGAGGAATAGATCTTTGATGTTCGAGTTGCCTGTTTAATAAATGTGATCATGGAATACTTTGTCCCTCGACTCTTGACTCTCGGTGGTTAACATGGCTTCTTCCCGACTCCAACGATATGCTAAACCCGGTCTCCAAAGAATAACGAATCCGGGCTCTATAATGAGAATGTCACAAATTTCAATGCAGAGAAGATTACTCTCTACACCAAGTGAATCTCAAACAACGCCAGAGACGTCGAGACCCAGCCAAAAAGAGCGTTCTCGACATGCGACGTGGTATACCGATACATTCCCGCATATGGTCCCGATTGCACTACTTGGTTTTATTGTCTACGGAGTACGTTCTATCGTTCCTCTCCGTCCAGGACTCACGAGACCATGCAGGCACTTGAAATAACCCGAACGTATCTAGCACGTGAAAGACAAAGTGTAGAGCATTTGAAACGTATTGCTCAATTGGAGGAAGAGATTCTGTCATATCAAGAGCGCCTCAAGATCGCGTCACCTACGACACAAGGGTCGTCGAACAATGTCGCGGAGAGCCCAAATACTCAAAAGTCTCGCTGGTGGCCATTTTAGGTAGCCAGTTATTGTAATGGAGCATAGGGACTATATCTGGCAGTAATAAAGGACAATAGTAAAGGGTAACTTGAATACGCTTAGATAGGCGACCGAGAGAGAGTTCCATGGTGTTTGTCATAGAGCTTCATCGAGCTACCAATATCGTCAGTATAGGGGCCTATGAAAATCACACTATCGTACCTCAAAACTGCCGAAGCCAGTCCGGTGAAGGATTTCGCAATGTCGCTGTACTTCTTGATGTAGAAGACGTCATACGCTATAAAGGAGTTAGAGTTGGGATAGAACCACGATGCTAGACGCACAAACAAAGATGAGGTCCATGAGCAGCTTCATCCGTTGAACCTTTGACCAATATTGCTGGCGTCGTAGTTTGACCAGCTCCTTTTCGTCCGTAGCTTGACCAGAAGTCGTCGTTGCGCTTGCAATTGTCATGCTCTCGTTATAGAGCCGACCCTCGACTGCTACATTGTGAGTGTGGGAGAATAAAAGATGAACAAGTACTGACTCTCGCTGATTGCACCTCCAATGACGCTCAGTTCGACGCCAACTTCGACGAGGTCCACCAAAGTTCCGGCAAACCAACATAGGTCTGCCAGGCGCTCTGCTCTCTGGCCAATACGTCGTGGCACAAGTCCAAGTTTATAAAATGTTGCGAGGTCGTCGGAGATACCACACAAGAGATCGAGGAGGACGGGAGGCGGCGAATGCAGTATCTTGCGCAACAGAGGTTGAGGTCTCGCCTTTTCTCCTTTTGAGGGTAGAGATTCCGGAGCAGACACGGTTGCTAGAGGAGAAAGCCAATTGAACATGATCATGCACTTTCTACTCCAGAGTCAGACTCTGGGCCATGGATACCAGTATAAACGTACCGGGAGAGCGACAATCCAGAATAACTATATAAATTAGCTTATATACGACACTTTGAAGAGCGATACGTACCCTTTCTGAAGACCGGCTATCATATCCGCCTCCCATGGTTTCTGAGGCTGTCGCCGTAGATATTTCGAGGATCGTACGTGAAACAGAAGGTAGACTCGAATCGAATACTGGATTAATTTCTTGGGATTCACGTGAGCAGCTCTCCTCCGGCAATGGTTTACAAGCGACTTACGAGTGCCTTGTCCCTCCCATTGGATGTCAAGAACATCTCTCTCCATATCTCGATTGCTCTCACAGACTTGGCTGCCGGAGCGACGGTCTCCTCGTGTGTTTCGAGAGGCTCTTTTTCGTGGACTGTAAACTCCCCAAAGTTTGTAGCGTCGTGCACCGATTTCGGCCTGTCAAAATTGCTCCCGACGATGGATGTCTTGGGCGTCCTTGTCCGAAGGTTTACAGACCCGCTCATCGAAGGCGGTCTGGTAGACGCCGGGTTCAATGTGAACGTCGCCGACGCGGAGTCCTCTTGATGAGAATAGTCTGCAGGCGAGTATGGAAACGAGTATGGCGAGTCGCGGTCTGCAGTGGGCGCTCCAAACGGATGCTGGACTACAGATATGGACGACATGGGCTCCAAATCAGCGAACTTTTAGGAGAAAATGATTGTTTGTCCACTGAAATGTCTTAGGAAAAGCCGGTGGAGATGGTTGGTAGAATGGCCGGTTGTTGGTCGACTCCAAAAGCCTTGAACGAGACTAGGACTCGGACTACGCCAATGGCTGCCGCTGCGACGTGAGCCAGCCAGCTCAATCCCATCCGTCTAGCCAGTTTTCTGAGTCTATTTCAAAGGGACATTCTTTACACGCGACCAGACGCGCTGTCTTCAACACTCCCAAAGGAATTGGCAAACGCGTTTGTACTGGAGACCAACGACGCCTCGTACAAGCACCAATACGCGAATCTATACTTTTCACGTCTTTCTCTGTTGCGCAAGCAAGTCATCGAAAGAGCGAAACAGCAGTGGCGGTCAGCTATAGGTCTCTGCGTTCTTCATCGGCGATGTGCATTCTCACTGACTATGCAAAGGAAATGCCATCTTTGTCAACCGTATTCTAGATATAAAGAAGGGGGAACGCTGCTGGATCGTGGGTACCGTCTACAAGGAGATGCCACTCAAAGACAATGTCCTCAACGATCTTGCAAAAGAGGTACGTACCTAATATGGTGATAATTGGCACCCTTGTATTCACGGCGCCTAGCATGGAGTGGAACCTCCTCCTCCTCGCCTCAAATTTCACTCCAAAGAGGATATGGCCGTACTCGAAGACGAGTCTGGTCGTGTCCCGTTGGGTGGGGAGTTTCTTGACTCTATAAATATTGTCACAGGTCTTATTTTGGCTGTCCTTGGGGTCGAAACTACCGCAGGAGAGTTCCATGTAGTCGATGTCTGCTACCCTGGAGTCGCTGAGCAAACACCTCTCGCTCAGCATGGTACAAAAGCAACAATGGATGTGGACAATGCCAACGAGTGGATTGCACTCGTATCCGGGCTCAATGTGGGGCTCCCTTCTGCAGCCGCAGATCTGCGAGTTAACTTGCTGGTTGAGTACCTCCTGAGTGAGGCAGGCCAGCAATCCGACCAGCGAGATTCATCCACAATAACACGAGTCGTCATTGCCGGAAACTCGTTTGCGCCCGTCAGCCTCTCCGAAGAGGTAGCCAAGGAGGAAACGGTCACCGTTCCCGGAGAAGTGGCTCCTGTTGCAGCTAAACGGGCCGCCAAGAAGTTTTCGTACCAATCCAGTGCCTTCTCTATGCACCCCACACAGTCGTTATCTGGTCACCTGTCAGAACTTGCACGAGCAATGATAGTTCACCTCGTCCCAGGAGCCAATGATCCATCTAGTGCAACCCTGCCTCAGCAACCACTCCCTAGAGCCATGTTTGGTGCAGCTAAGGACTACGAGAGCTTCCACACCGAGACGAATCCATGTTGGATCGGAGCCGGGGCCTGCCAGTGAGCTCGCGTCTCTTCGTCAGAGACGGCTCCAATTGACTCATTACAGCATACTTGGAAATGGAGGACAGCCACTCGATGACGTTTTTCGATATGTCAAGTCGTCTGACCGTCTCGCGTTGGCCTGTGAGATGCTCAAGTGGCGGCATATGGCTCCTACGGCTCCTGACACACTCTGTAGGTTTCATTTCTGTTCATATGCACTCATAATAACCAATTCAATCGAGGGTGTTATCCATACTTCTCCTCTGATCCATTCATAATGACCAAAGCCCCGCACGTTTTCTTTGTAGGCAATCAGCCTCGGTTCGAAACAGCAATAGTCGACCACGGTGGAGGAAGCAAGACGAGAGTGGTACTGCTGCCGAGATTCTCCGACAACGGGGAGGTAATTCTAGTCAATCCGGCGACTTTGGAAGTGAAAGCCGTGAGGATGGACTGTCTATGGAATGAGTGAGCGGGAATAGATCCCTCGTGACCTCTGTTTCTTGGTTTGCATCCCGCCCTTCCTCCGGCCAAGATAGAGGCAACTGACATCTTCTCGATAGAAGGGTGTGGTAGAACGCGTGGTCCAGCAACGATAGCTTTAATCTGATGTGACTAGCCGTTTCCATCAACATGCCTTGGTTCATCCGGGTCGAAACACGTTGCAAGCGACAAGGATTCGGAACTCTCCGTGCGGCTTGCGAGGCGTTGGCCGACAAAAGAGAGGGTAATGAACGATTATCTCTGAAGCGGTTGCCGACGTAAACCTCAACCTGAGGTGCGGGGCTGGCTGCCCTCAGGGCTGCGGGCTCTTATGGATTGAAGAGGTACGGCGTGACCAGCGTCGAGATTGACCTCCATGCACAGCTGCACCATCTGATAGTACTGTAAAGAGTGAGCTGCCAGTCAACCTGGGCAGGGGAGTATGCGCACTGTCGATCGCTTGGTGGGGCTGATATAGGAGCACTGGCTGCTCAACGGTCCTGGCCTGGTGCAGGCGGGGGGACACGTCGCTACCGCACTTGGATAGTAATTCAGCCGGCGCGGAACTGGCAGACGCGGACTGGAGATTGCCTTTCGATGCATGCCTCGCTGCTCCCTCAAGGCTCGATCCTACTCAACCCTATTCAATGCCTCGCAGGACGGAAACACGGGATACGACGAAGCCGTTGATTCCACGATAGGACTGCAGTTCGTTTTCTACGGCCCTTCTGGCAGTTGAGTCGGTCACCTCATGTCCTGGGGGTACAAATGGCAGTGGCCAATGTCGGTTTCTTGGAGCACTTTGACAAACCCTCGGCTCCAAGTTTGATCGAAATGCCTGCCGCTCCAGCTGGTTTCCTCGATCTTCAATGGACATTCTATCCTGGCTACGATATCCGCAACTCGACAGTGGCCACATTACACTGGAAGACTGCAGAGCTGGTTGACATGTATAGAGTACGTCGACGGCCCCTTGGTGGGTCCCACCGAAGGAGCTGGGAACTCACTGATCGTCCATGTCTAATCGGACTTTAGTTCGATTCACCGGATGACGCGGCCAACGAGATGCCTCTGACAAGGGTTCTTCGACTCAACTATGTGACAGAGCAATATGAAGTCGTCTGTTGTGCTCCTGGACGCACAGCTACTCGTGAGTCTGACGCTTGGTGATACAGGTTGCACAGATCAAATGGGGTGAGGTCTCGTCGGATTCAGTGGTCGAGTTCCTGGCCGCGGACTCGAGAGCAACTGTCTCTGATCTTCGACAAAAGCATCCGGAGAGACCGAATAGCAGGTAATACCCTCTTCCAGACTCTGAAACTGCGCCAACACCGCCAATAGAGCACGCTATTTCTCGGCTGGGGACTCACACTACAAATGGTCCCCAGGGGATAGAAGAAAGGAAGATCTCTTAGTATGTGCTTTTCAACACGCCTCCCCCTGCGACCCTGATCATCGCTACAGTGCACACAGACCGTCTACCCGAATTTGGATGTATGCTACTTCGAGAGCGCGACGAACCGACTCCGAATAACCACAGAAGGTCAACTCATCATGGATGAATTGATAGTGACCTTGCTGTTGAATCTCTACTTCCGGGAGACAAACTGTTGGTAACACGAGGATGCGGCGTTTTTTTCTTGAGCGGTGGGTTGCGGCCATCTCGTTTGTCTGTTTCTTCCTTTCCTGAACAAGTAACTTAACCGTTGCTCTGGATCTTAAGCCCTCTCACTTTATCGATTTAGCGCTCTGCTCGACCTCCATCCACGCCACACACCCCAGATCTCAATCTCGTCCCGGCGTAAGCACACGGCGTCTGCCGTTGGGTTGTGGCGTGACCTGGTGTTTAAAAGGCTGGCGGGCCCCCGGATACGTTTCTGCCCTCGCACTCCTCGCGATTTCCGCCCGCCAACCGTCCTCGACTCCAGCCAGTCCCCCCAAGCCTCTGCAAGCATGGCCCAAAGTATTGTAATGAACTGGAGCTTTAAGAGTGGCGAACCAGTCATCGAATCTACGCTCGATACGCACAGCGAAACGGGAGATTTTGTCCCTCGCTATCGCGTACGTCACAATTTACGCAATAGATCTTAAAAATGAAACCCCTCTGACCGTTGGTGTCAGTTTACGAGAGGTCCAAACGGCGCTACAATGGTTTACAAAATCCACAATCGTACCGCGTCTCAGATTGGACATATTCGCTGGAGTCCAGCGATGCACAGCTCTTCGATATTCTTGCGTGCCAACGCTTTCTACAATGGACGCGGTATTGGATCCGGTATTCCTTTGCACGAATTTCGAAAGAGAGTCGAGGGTTCGCCAGAGTATGTTTATGTTACTCATCATGACAATCTCATCTTACATGGGTTTAAGTGCACGAGAGTTTACCCTCAACGGCCGCAGCTTCTTTTGGATCCGAAGCAACGAGCATTTGCAGGACATGATCGTATGCAAATCCTCTCTCCCTTGCGTGATCTCACAACTAACCGCGTTCAGTGCTGGTGCCGCAAACCTGACAACAGTGTCCAGTGTGCCGCCTTTTACGAAGAAAAGGGCGGTGTCCTCACTATCCACCCCGCTGGTCAATACCAAGGGGATGTCATCGATGAGATCCCAGTATCCTGCGTTGTCAACCTCTATATGAGGGATCTCAAGAGTTGGTAATGGGAGAACTTGCTCCCTCTTATCGCTCCTCCTATGCTGTCCGCACCTCTTCTTGTTTCTCTTGATCGCCTCTGTCTTGTTTGTCGTGTTCCAGGGACCCACAGTCTCGATACCTCACTCATGTTTGTCGCGCGCCTTTCTTCGTAAAACTAGTCGTGTTCACTGCTCAAAGCCCAATGCCAGAAGAATACAATCTATATCATCGTGCTTCGAATTGAACCACTGAAAAAGCAGTTAGGAAGAACAGCATCTGTTTTTTGGGACTGCTTACTTTTGCTCGTGCGCTTCTTGTACATGATACGGTGACCACACGCCTTGCAGCGTATCGGTTCTCGTGGTCGAATGTCGTTTTCAACACCACAATCTGTACACAGTGAGATGACAAGTCGCAGACTTTGAAAACTTGCAACTTGCCGGCACAGAGGTACTGGACATCATTCCGTGGTCTTGCCTGGTATCCTCCATAGTTTGCTCCCTGCTTTTCCGTCTGATTATTGTCGTCTGTGACCATCTGGTGATCCATGGTGGCGGAGTGGTCAGGGGCAAAGCTTGGACCGTGACCACAACCACCGATTCCTAGCTCCAATGTCTCATCACTTGTTTCTGCTATCACCAACAGACACTCCAATATACTCTCTGGCTCATCAGTCGACGAAATCTACCGCGCCATCGAGCGGGAGCACGCTCTCATCCAACTTGCCATCTTGGAGTACCGCGCCATTTTCGGGCACATTAACAGCACTCAGTGGTGCTCAGTCTGTTGGAACCGTTGGTTTGATCATCTAAGATTTGGCCGGGCAAGCACAACTTATCCAACTCTCTTCAGGCCTCGACGCAGAATGGCGCACCCAAAATCGGCGCTGGACAGGACCGACATGTGATCCAGATGATAGCGAATGCTAGTCTTGACGTTATTGAAGAGATGATGGTTAGCAATAGTGCAATGTGAGTGTTTCTGATATTGTCAGTGGCAGAGGCCTAAAGCGTATTTCAGGTACCTCAAGTCGATCGACAAATTCAATGAATGGACCGTCTCGGCGTTTGTTACTCCTGGAAGTGCGCAGACTCTTTATTCCAAGCGTAATTACTCTCTAATAGGTTTACAGACATGAAGTTTGTTCTGCTACACGAAGCCAAGAACGATGAAGGCATTCGGTCATTCTTCATGGAGGTGTGGGAGCTGTATGTCAAGGTAAGTGGCCGGAGTGGACGGATGGCAACGCCGCGCTGGGTGCTCGGCTCGTGCGGGACTAAGCGTTGATTGACGACGTCTAGACGGCAATGAATCCATTCCACCGGTCGGACCGGACGATACGCAGCACCGTCTTTGACGCACGGGTACGGGCGAGTGCTAAGAAGTGGCTCTGAGGGCGCTGTGGGATCATCTCCATGTAGGTTATGAGCATGTATATATTTTACTTGATCAGGCGCTGCATCGTCACAGCATCCAGCTGCAAGCGGCGCCAATTCAAGCTGGTCCCTCTGCTCCTTGGACCTCTACCAGAGCATAGGGTTTTCGCTGGAATTTCTCGTTCGCCGTTGTCTACTTATCAACTTCAACTTTCTTCGCATCGATCCACTTGGCACTCGTCTAGTATCCCAAATCCTTGATAATCCCTCGCGCACTCGCCAGCTCCACGGCCAGCGCCCACCGCCATTGACCTCGGATTCACAAGAGCCTCCTTCTACTCGTCGAGTTTCTCAGAATTAACTTTTTTTGCGTTTATTTGCGCACCACCGACCGACCCGCCGTCCGCCTTGTGCGTAGCCCGACTGGTGGCCTCCGCTGCCGCCTAGATTTCTTCCGTGACGCTTACTTATTTGCTATTGATAGTCATCAAATATCTACTCAATAATGTCGTCTGCCAACAATCGCGCCTCGCTATTGTCCGGTCTGCGCACGGGCGGTGTTCGCACCAGTCCAATCCCACAGACGGCTGCGATCGGAGGCTCCTTCCAGCCCCCTCGCTTTGCCAGTGGCCTCCATCACCAGACAGTCTACGAGGACGCTCTTGATAACCAGAATCCGTATCAGTATGGCGTCCCCATGACCGCCGCAATCGACGGGCGCGCTCCTCGGTTCCAGCAGCAGCAGCACCAGGCCCATCAGCAGCAGCAGCAGCAGCAACAGCTCCTTTTGCAGCAGGCTCAGCTCGCTGCGATGGGAGGCATGCCGGGCATGCAGCTCAACCCGATGGATCCCATGCAGTCTCAGCTCCTTCAGCTCCAGCTCATGCAAGCTATGGTGAGTTCTGAATGAAATCTCTTGGAATGAATCTAATTCGCAATGTAGGTTGCCCAGCAACAACAGGCGCAAAAGCTTCAAGCCGAGATTGCTCTTCAGCAGCAAGTCGCCATGGCCATCAACCAGAGGCAGGCTTCCGTCCGTAACACCAGCCGCATCCCATCCACTGCAGGACCCACCCAGACATCGTTTGATCTTGGTCTGAGCCCTCCAACTCAGTATGCCCACGAACGGTCGCCTATCATCGAGGAGAATGAATATAGCTCGATGCCAATGACCGCTGCACTCGGAGGCAAGTTTGGAAGCCGCTCCTTGTCGTCGGGCTTGAATCCGAATGCTCCCACATTCAAGCTCCCCAACGAGACGCCCGAGCTTGCTCCTCCAGTCCCTGCAACGCCTTCGACGACCGTGGTCATCTCTGGTGGTGTCACACTCGGCGGTGTCACTTCGGGATCGACACCCGTGGCATCCAAGTCTGATGCGGCAACTTCTTGGAGACGCCCCTCGAATGCCGCCGGGACGCAGCCTCGTAGCGTCAGCCCACCCAAGTCCTTGGGTCGCCAATCCCCTGCGAGCATCGAAATTGCGTCCCCAGAGCAGGTTGCTAGGTACTCTCCTCCGACCAGGGATGGTGCAGTTCCAAAGTACCGCCCTCAGGCTCTGCGTATCAAGGATCTCGAAGTTGCCATGTCCAACATTGAGATTGACCAAGGTTATCCGAGGACAATTGTCAAGCCGCCTTCGCCGACTGGGTCCAATTCATCTGGAGACAGTTACAGGAAGCCAGTGGTGACCGTGCGCCCGAGTGTGCCGTTGCGCCAACCTCGTGGACCCCCTGCTGGTGCGGAAGAGTTGACGGTCAAGAACTTTGCCACGCGTGGAAAGAGGACTGCTAGCGCGCCTCTTGTTATCGGACAAATGTCGACACTCGTCGAGGCGTTCTGAGACTTGATCGACGGTTCTGCCAAATTGCAAAGAAGTAGTTTCACCCAAAAAAGAACACCAAAAACATTGAGAAAATACGGGAAAAAATTCATACAAGAAACCCTTTGTTTTATCGCAAAGCGCGGTTGCTTTCATTCTCCTACCTCGCCAAATTCTTTCTTCGGTTTTTATTCTGACAACACCAAACGGACGACGATCAAGTACCATTCCGCAAACTCCCGCATACCCTGGGGCCTTATCTCTCTCTACCCTTTCTCCCCCTTTTTTTTTCCAATCCATCGACTCGGGATGAGAAGTGACTTTTACTTCTCGGTCAGTATGCATACGGACGCCGCTTTCCTCTGCGAGAACCATAGCCGGCTGCGATTCTCGCTTATATCGAACCATGATGGACTGGGACGCCACGAATTCTAGCAGATGCGACGGTTGTATTTGCGAGATCGCCCCACGTAAGCAATCTCCGCCGTCCCGTCACCGATCCTTCTCCCTTCAGCCCGGCGCATGGTCCCAGCAAGGTCCTCCATCTCTGCATCGTTTTTCTTGCTCCCTATGCACACCTAAGAAGATACTTCTCATCCTCCTATACATTACGAGTCGGCGAGGCGGACGCTGGCTTGGGTCGTCGAGACCCTCGTGAGCTAACCTGGCACGCTCCATCCCACTCTACCCCTTCTTGCCCTCTGCCTCGGTCTTATTTTGATCTCGTTCTCGCGTGTGTGACTATGTACTTGTTTAGTGTCGATTAGCAGCGACAAGAGAGAAGTCTTGACGGCGTTATCGTTGTCGTCGAGCGCAGCGCTCTCAGTCCCCACACTCCTTGACAATCTGATTATATTTTGCACAGTAGCTGGGTGACTGTTTCATGCGATTGGTTGTGAAACTCGAGAGGTGTTCGCGAAGCGCTTCGCTGGTAAAACACGGGGGGGAATCGCCTTGTGGAAAGCTCGGAGCGTGGGAGATGTGCAAGGCTGGCTATCAAACCATGTTAATGGACGGTGTATCACCACCAGTCCACCAGCTCGTTAGCATTATCTAGTTATGGCGACTGGCGACGGTCGTTTGGGAGTCGCTCTCGGGCAGCAACAAGGCCGGGTGCAATACTTGTGGCAGTAATTGTGACATGGAAATTGTGGGCGAGTTTAGTGTTGTGGCCAAAAAAGAAGCTGCGTTGTTGCTTCTTGACCCAGAACTACGTTTGCCTCTGCAAGATCAGCACCGCCCAGACTGCTCTAGACAACTTGTGCAGCAGTTCTACGTCGCTAGTACGCGTCCAAAGTCGCCTACAAGTGCTCAGTATCCTCCCGCGATTGCCCCTTTAGCTCCAGCGGCCCATGTTCAACGGCAGTCTCATCCCCAACCAGGCCCCGAGCAGCCAGCTCCCCTCTCTGGGTGATCTCCAGAACGGTCTACCAAACGCTATGGACAACGACGACGCCCAGCGCGCCGCCCAGCTCGCAAACGCGCTCGGGGAGCCCTCGAAAAACGAGAGCCGCCCACAGGCTACGTTCCTCACAAAACTATATGCGTACGTTGTTTCTCTCGTCTTCTCTGTGTACAATTCTGATATTTGATATTTTTTCACTATTTTTCCCTATTCGTCTCTTCATCCCTCCCCCGATTGCGTCCATTCTTGCCGGTCGTCTTCCCAACCCGACCCTGCTGCTGTCCAACTCTGTTTTATCTCAATGTGGGAACCACCCGCATTCGACGGCCGCTCTCGTCCAACAATTCCACAAACGCACGAATTCCCCCCCAACCCGCCACTGTCACGCATAATTACCGCGGGTCCCGCAGTTTGCTCGAGCGTCCGGAGAATCACCACATGATTCGTTGGGATGCCGCTGGCGAACATATCATCGTAGAACGTCCCGAGCAGCTTGCTCTTCATGTTCTTCCCTCTGTCTACCGACAATCCCGCTTTGCGAGTTTTTCCCGCCAGCTCAATGTGCGTATCTTGCCTCTGGTTGCTTCTTCCTCACACCCGCTATCCCAACCCGCGTCTCGTCCTTCCGCATGCTTCTTCCATCTGTCCATCTTCCGATCGTCCCATTGGCTGCCACCGGTCCCGCATCTCCAGATGGACTCATTTCCCATGTCAGATCTATGGCTTTATGCGCAAGGTCAATCTGCGAAACATCGACTCGACGATTGACGATCCAGACGCGAGCACTTGGTGTACGTCCCTCTCACATCTGCGTCCCCATCTAGGTTGGTTATCTCACCCTACCCTCTTTTTGCAGCACATCCCACCCTGCGTCGCAACTCTCCCGCCGACGTCATTGCAAATTTCAAGCGTAGAGTCCCTCCCAGACTCCCTAAACCGCGCAAAAGGCCAGAGGAAGCGGCCCTCACCTCTGGTGCCCCGCGTATTGCCGTGAGTTGTCTATCACGTTCTACCCACTCCGGGGCCCCTTGTCTCAGATTCTCTTCAGGGTCGCGCTCGAGGATTTTCTGCACCCGGATCATACACTCAGCCACAACCTACATGGCAAAGCGCGACACCATTTGGTCAGGCGCACGCCCGACAAGCCCTCCCACCTCTGGCCCCTCTTTCGACGTCGAATGAGATGCCATTGTACCCAAGCGGCCCACATTCTTCCTATGTGGGTCCACACGCCAGCGGTAACACGCTCCATCACCGCTCGTCACATGGCAACTTGCTGCATCCGCTCACGCCCGCGACGCCAGACGACCCTAACAGCCCACACCATCTCGCTCCAGGAAGTTACTCGGCGCATCCAACCGGCTACACCGCATCTGGCCGCGATGGCGCTCCGTTGTTCATGTCTGGCGGCCCAGGCTCGTCGCAGAATTCTGCTTACCCTTATCCGGAACAAGGAGGATCGCATCCAAACTGGTCATTTTTGCCACCCCTCCAGACGGGCAACTCTGGTGCGTTACGAAAACAAGCGCGTTTTTTTGAGATTGTGTTGACCACTCTATAGGACCAGGAAATGCCTCGCCTGACAGCCGTCCAACCACAGGCTACTCGGTGGCTTCCTCCATGTCGATCCCATACGATGACATGAATGGCGAATACGGCCGGCCCAGATCAAGTGCCGGGAGACCTCTTACGCCAACGATGATGAACACGGCTCGCCCCCAGTCTTCTCATAGCCGACCCGGGAGTGCCATTGCCCCCAATGGCCCACCCCTCCCGCCCAGTCATTTACGCATTGGGAGAGCCCGTAGACATTCGCAGGCAGTGTCCCCGTATCCGGCACCCTACTATGACCTTCATAACGACGGGCGCCCTGTCACGGCGCCAGATAATTCGACGGTCCACAGGGTACGGTCCTTTGGCAATCTTCCTCAAGTCGACTCGATTGGAGAGGAGACGGGCGCACAGGGAGCTCATCCGCCACCCTTCATGGGATTCAGCGGCTCGCACGCCGAATTTGCTTACAGCGCCGGCGGAAGTGGCCCAAACGGGAACCTTGATTCGATGGAGACATCTGGGTGGATGAACGGTTCAGCAGCTCATCCGCCGTCGTCATCACATGGACCGTCCCACGGCGGTGGTGCTGGCGGGCTCAGTGGCCAACCGAGGCCGTCGACGGCGGCGTCGACCATGTCAGCTCACTCGAGTGCAAGTGCGACTCAAACCCCTCCCGTCTTGGATCCCTCGGGGTCGTATGCTGGCCATGAGACCGACATTAATCGGTGTGAGTGATGCTGCTTCTTCCCTACTCGTCGTGCTTCTCCGCCGCCTTCTGAGCCTTCCTCTTCCCACGATCGCTATCCTTGCTTTCTATCCTCTCCCTTTTTTGTGCCTCACGATTGCCTTTTTGCTGACCTGCGTTTCCTTGCAAGGATAGTCTCGCCTGATAACTTTCACCTATTCAAAGACCAACGCGGAACCTCCACCCTCCCAACCATCATGCATCCCAATGGCGTCAAAGTCTAGATCTGCTCAATCTTAGCAGAAATATCACCAACGAAAACATATCCACTTGATTCTAGAGAAACCCCCCCCCCTGCTTTCGACGAGATGGCTCGTCTTTCCGATCTCCCACTTTCAGTAAATAACCTTGTCCCCCTGCGTCGAGACGTCCGGCTCTGCCATTCATTTATTTACCAGTCTTTACATATCTCTGTTGCCTCTCCTTTTTGATTCCCACCGCGACGTCCCAAACCTCCGACTTGGAGGGACACAAGCCCTAGGCCCCAACCTTCCAAAATAGACGACACCGATTGTCGTCCTCGAGCACTCAATACCCTCCCTCAACTCTTCGGACAAAGTGTTTGTGATCAACTCGTCTTTTCCATGCCGAGAGTCCTTTTTACCTGATGGTCGGGCCGTCGGAGCCATTCTCAATCTTGTTTTTGCTTTCGCTTTTTTTGTTTATATTCGGCTTATCACGCTCATTGCATCGAACGTTCACGTCTCTTACCTCGACTGGTTCTCCTTGCCTAGCAAACCCTGTATCACCACTACACTCTCCCTTTGCTCGATGTTGCCCTCCACTTCGATACCTCGCCTCCTGGATCGACCTCTGTCCTATTGACGGGAGAGCTCGTCTTAGGTTTTGACATGTAGATCGCTTGGGTTGCGAACCTCTGGGGGAATCTCAAGTGAATGGAAATAGATAGTTCTACCCAACAGAACAGAAAATGGGCTCGAGTGAGATGAGAGGGTTAGATGAGTTTTAGAATGGCTTGTGTGACCTGTTCTGTAGTCGCCTTGCCACCCAAGTCTGGCGTGAGTACGTGTCCCTCTACGAGGACGGTGTCTACAGCCTTTTCGATGCGAGAAGCAGCGTCTCCGTATCCGAGGTGTCGCAACATCATTGCGGCTGATCGTATCGACGCCACGGGGTTGGCCTTGTGTTGGCCAGCAATATCGGGGGCTGATCCGTGAACGCTAAAAAGAACGATCGTTAAGAATGCCGGACGTGTCAACAAGGGGGGTTCTACGCACGGTTCTCCGATTACGAAATCGTCGCCGGCATTGATGGAGGGGACGACGCCTAGGGATCCGACGAGGGCGGCTGCCGCGTCGGAAAGAATGTCTCCGTAGAGGTTTGGTGCGACCATGACGTCGAACACACTTGGGGAGGATTCAGCATCAAATGTTTATTTGGGAAGAGGGGTGTTGTTGCATACTTTGGCTCTCGGAACAGTTTGTAGACGGCGCTATCGACGAGTTGTTCGGCGATGGTGATGTCTGGCCACTCTTTGGCAACGGCTCGGACGGATTCACGGAAGAGCCCGTCGGTGATGGAGAGGACGTTGGATTTGTGGATAATGGTCAAGTGCTGGGGCTGTTTCAGATGTTGGACGATTAAGAATACTAGTTTACATGCCTTTCTTGGTCGCTCTGCTGCGAGTTTGAATGCCATTTGGCCGATACGCCGCGAGGCTCGCTCGGTAATTACCCGAGTGGCTTTGGCGACTTGCTCGCCTTTTTCGTTCTTGTCCAGAGTTTCTTGCTTGACATACTATGCAAGATGAGACGTCGATGTAAGGGTTGAGCTGGTAGACCGACCAGGCATTCCGTATTCTCTCTGACCACGACGAGATCGACGCTTGGTTTGCCAGAGGCCGAGACCTGTCCACATTAGAAAAGGGATATTGGAATAATCAAGTGGACATACTCCGACTACTGGTCTGATGTTTGCATACAAGTCCATGGCTTTACGAAGAGCGACGATTGGCGACGAATAGCCAGCAACCTTGGTCGATGGCGAACTATGTAGATTGCTCAATCCTTGAAGAATAATAAGCTGTATGGGAGTGTATTCACCTTACTGAACCAAACATGGCGCAGTCACATTCGTTTTTCAGCTTTCTACCTCGGTGTAAGCGCGACCAGGCGAGATGTAAGAGTGAAAAACAGACTGAAGTGTCTCTTCTGGTAGAGCTTTTCCATGTTTCTGAAAGTATTCAAAGCCAGCGTCCAAGTCGATGAATTCTGGTTTCGGGATTGACGAGCCGAGGGCCTCGATGGCCTGACGAGCAGCTGGGATGACCTCTCTGCCAATTCCATCGGCAGGAATAAGCCCAATCTTTAATGAACTACGCGAGGCAGTCGCAAAAGCGCGTCGGGCAAGCATCGTCGGGGGCAAAGTGTGGCCATTCAACGTTGCACCCAACCGTATAACCTGCAGACTTGAAAGGACAGCAAACCACTTTACAATAATAATCAACAAATCAAACAACAAATCATGAACAGCCGCGTCCTTTCGCCAGCATGGTCAACACCTCATACGCCACGCTCACCACTGTCATCTGTCGCCTCTACGCGTCCAAAGCCGAAAAAGTTTGACGCAGAGGGCCTCTCGGGCTACATGAAGCACCTGTTGAGCTCGACACTCGCTAGCCAAAGGTTTCCAGAGCTCAAGGAGCGTGATAAAGTCAAGGCTTGGTGTCCGTTCGCACCTTCCATCCCCGACTCTAGTCTTGCTAACGTGATTTGTGGACACAGGCCGCGAGATTGGAGAACGTGTCAAGGAGCGGATGCTGCAGATAGAACCAAATAACTTGTACGTGTCTCTTATACAGGAAAGGTTGATGCTCATATCATCTTTAGCAAGTTTGCAGTAATTACACAAATTTATGAGAAACGAGGGCAAGGAGGGCGGTCAGTCTGGAATTTGCTCACGTGAACCATCCTTGATGATGCTACATCGACAGAGCGGATTTATGTTGCCATTGGGAGGACACTGATGCAGTCGCACAAGCCATGTTTGACAACGTACGTACATTGCTATGACGATTGAAACGCCGGGCGGGCTGAAACAGTTCCAGGATACCCTGATATGCTTCTGCATAGCTTTCGCTATGCGAGTATCCGCCTGACACTGGACATCATCTTGCACTCTTTCGAAGAGTTGCCCCCCTCCGAGCATCGTTTATGCCCTTGATCACAGCTCTCATATCCAACCCCACCCTGTTTGCGCTTGTTATGGATATAACCCGTGTAGCAATGTAATGAAGAACTAACGTCAACCCTGTCCCTACTGTCAGCGAGCACCACCCGAGTGCTATCGTGGTGACCAACCTTCACTCCCACTCCAGAACTGAGATGACCCAATATACGGCGCTCGCTTCTGGATCTTGATCGTCTATCCAGCAAGAACCATCACGGAGGAGCATGTTCTCCAGTGCCGCCACTGCACGGTCGACTGGCCAACCAGCCGCTTCAGCGACGAGTTCTGCCCAGACCTTGCCACCGACAGATTCAGCAATTTCGAGCACTTTGGCTTGATCCATGTCGAGCTCCTTGACAATGGAGCGGACCATTTTCCGACTCCCAATGTGGATAATCTCGTAACCTGCCCCGAGCGGTTTGAGCGTCTTGATACTCCTTAGTACATCCTCCTCTGTGACTGCTCCTGGGGTGCTGCTTTCCTTGCCTTCTAGAACTGCGATTCCACGCAGTTTATTGAGCAGCCTGAGAAGTTCGCGCATGTCGATCATGCCACCGTTCTTGTCCCGTGTACCGACGCAGACATCGACAATCTGTACCCCGAGTTCGTATTGCCAATCGCCCATTCCGAGCATCTCTGCCCACCACCCGCCTTTCTGCGGCCCAGCGAGCGGGTCGACCCCGATGGAGATGCACATTTGTTGAAACTGTGCTCTGAATTCGGGATCCTTCTTGATATCCTCTCTGTGGGAGCTTGCAAAGCGCTGGAGCGTCATTCGAAAGTGGTCGAGCTGGACTTCGAGCGCGTCGAGAGACTGGCGCGTCAATGATTCTGAGAGAGTGGCGTAGGATTGTATGTCCGCCTTGTGTCTCTCAAAAGCCGCCAACCCGGCTCCTCTCCTCAGCGCCATGGATTGTGGTAAGAGGCTAAGAGTGGCTCGCCACCTTTTGGTCTCTGACCGCGACCTCTAAAAGGCTCGAGACATGAGATACGCTGTATTTGTAACAGGACCTGCTGGAGCCGGCAAGACTACCTTTTGCAAAAACGCCGTGCAGCATTTGCAGACAGTCAAGCGCACTGTCCATTGGGTTAATCTGGATCCTGCGGCGGATCCAGAGACGTACGAGTTTGCACCAACGATTGATATTCGGGATCTCATCAGTCTAGACGATGTCATGAGCGAATTGGGTTTTGGTCCGAATGGTGGATTGGTCTACTGCTTTGAGTACGTCGCCCTTTTGCATATCTTTGAGTCTAATGTCTCCTCAGGTATCTTTTACAAAACTTGGATTGGCTCGACGAGGAACTAGGAGACTATACTGATGACTATTTAATCATCGACTGCCCTGGTGAGATGCTTTACTGATAGTAAGCCCTGACTAAGCTCTCGAAGGCCAAATAGAGCTATATACACATCACCCAATTCTTCCCACACTCGTTGCGCACTTTAAGCAGATGGGTATACGGACGTCGGCCGCATATTTCGTCGAGTCCCAGTTCATGGAAGACAAATACAAGTTCTTTAGGTGATAAATATTATCATGGTTCACAATATGCTACTAACAAGTACAGTGGGGTACTTTCTGCAATGTCGGCCATGGTCAATTTGGAGATTCCCTGGATCAATGTCATGTCAAAGATGGATCTCGTCAGCACACGGTCCAAAGATCCAGCAAGTGGCCGGAACGGGTTTCGTACACGAAAGGACATTTCAAGGCAAGCCGTTCAACGCTATCATCTCCATGGTCTCATTCGGACAGATACCTCGACCCTGACCCACTTCTCATTGCTCCTTCTGCGGTCGAAGAGGACGAGAAGCAACTCAATAAGCGGTTTCATTCCTTGAATAGAGCGATTGCGCAACTAGTACGTCAAGCCATGCAGGAGGTCAATGCTGACAGCCCTGAAGATAGAAGAGCACCCCCTCGTCTCGTTTTTGCCATTGGACCTGACAGTGACGGAATCAATAGAACGAATCATAAGTCACATCGACTACACGATGCAATATGGGGAAGACGAAGAACCAAAAGAGGTGCGCTGCCATAGGGTGCAAGAACTCTGACTGAATGATACCAACACAGCCAAATGACATGGACGATGGAGACTTTTAATTGAATCTCTTTTGCTTCCCTGGTTCATCTTGCATTATTGTACCATGTTGAATCTTGGCCACAACCACCACCGTCCATTTTTCTGTACCGTCACCCAGCATTTGTAAACCAGATTGTGAACATGGGAGACAATAACTATGGGAACTATACAAAAATTGAAAAGGTTGGCGAAGGTACATAGTCGTGTTGTCGCGCCAACACCGGTAACTGAGCAGAGAAAGCGTAGGCACCTACGGTGTTGTGTACAAGGGCAAAGATAATCGCACAGGAAATATTGTGGCGATGAAGAAAATCCGTCTCGAGTCGGAAGACGAAGGCGTGCCGTCAACGGCCATTCGCGAGATCAGCCTACTAAAGGAGCTCGACGACGATAACATTGTAAAGTACGTCCATGAAAGAGCTCAAAGCACGTCGATGGATGGTTGTTGAACTAGGCGCTTCATTCTGGCGCCGCAGGTTGTTGGATACATTACACTACGAAGCCAAACTATACCTCGTGTTCGAATTCTTGGACAATGATCTCAAGAGATACCAGGAGAAGATGAACGCGGCCCGCACGCCTTTGTCCACCGATCTCATCAAGGCAAGTCGCACTGGTCTTGCTAGATCTGAACACGGACGTTGACAATTATGTGACAGAAATTTACGTACCAGCTTTGCTCTGGGCTCGTTTTCTGTCATTCCCACAGAATCATCCACCGAGACTTGAAGCCGCAAAACTTGCTCATCGACAAGGATGCAAATCTGAAGATTGCCGACTTTGGGCTGGCACGAGCGTTCGGTATTCCTTTGAGGACTTACACGCACGAGGTTTGCCAGCAACGTTCTGGAGAGATCATGTTCCTCGGCTCACCCCCTATAGGTTGTCACACTCTGGTATCGGGCTCCCGAGGTTCTGCTGGGCGCGCGTCAATACTCTACTGCAATCGACATGTGGTCCGTAGGATGCATCCTCGCGGAGATGATTATGAAGGGCAACCCGCTGTTCAACGGCGACTCTGAGATTGATCAAATCTTCAAAATCTTCAGGCACGTTTGGTCTCCTCAGACAATGGGACTATTTAACGTTAGCATAGGATTATGGGCACACCGAACGATACAATCTGGCCAGGTGTCAGCGAACTTCCAGACTTTAAGCCGTCTTTCCCTCAGTGGGGTCCTCAGGACCTCAGCTCGATCATCAAGAACGTGGACAAAGATGGACTAGATGTGATAAACGTCAGTCATAGCTTTACGCTATTCGGATTCGGGCTCATTTCTACATTTAGCAATGCCTCAGCTACGACCAAGCCCGCCGCATCTCCGCAAAGAGAATGCGACAGCACGCTTGGTTCGAATCTTATCGTGAAGAATTACATAGGCAACAAGAAGAGGAAGACGCTGCGTCACAATAAACGCACATCGCGCACACGCTTCTCTTTTCTTGGACTTTGGGTAATGCAATTCGATTTCCTGATAATGAAAAACCTATCCCCAGATGGGTACATAAATGTGAACTTGCAGATGTCATTCTGTCTGCCAAGCTCGGTTTTGATTGGGAATGTATCACAGACCCATGGCTCTCAGCTGGCTGGAGACTCTGATACTCCATACGCCGATACAAGCCAGAACATACCATACCAAATTGCCGCCAAGGAGTCGCTGGTCCACCGATAAGGCAAATAGAGTGCTTCGGAGAGCGTCAACGGCGGTTTGTGCGCACGGAATGGGGGTATTCACCTTGCAGTGGCCGGTCCAATAGCTCGAGCCACGCAGACAAGGGTTTGGCTGACCCCGTATGTGCTGCCGAGCATTTCTTTATTTGGAGCTGCCGCCTTGACGAGCATGACGTTTAGCCTGGTGGATAGTCAGTATTGTCGTGAACATGAAACTGCGTTAAGACTTACGAGAAGGTCATACAGACTACTCGAGATAGAAGGACCAGTATCCCTATGCCAATATAGAGAGCCCAGGTGCCGTGTTGTGAGATGGTTGACGGATCGTCCCCAATGGACAGCCTGCGAGCGAGCATGTTCAAAAGTGGAAAGGTGAGAAAGGTGATGGGCCATATCATTGTCAGGAGATTGTAGAACTTGGATGTTCCAAATCGGCGTTGAAGAATCGGAAGCGTAGTCGGAAGCATGACCACAGAGACGATACCTCCAAACGCAAATGCGAGACCAATCTCGATCGGGGAGCGTGACAACCCACCAATGGATATGGGTGAAAAGCACATCAAGGCAAAAAGAACGTCATAAGAGGTCGCAAGTACCGAGTTGAGGCAGCCTGAGAGAATGACGGTACGGAGAGGTCGATGCGAGAGAATTGTACGCGTCGTCGTTGTTGTCCGAATTGGCTCTATGCTCTCCACCATGGTGTCAGCAGAGCTTGTTGAACAGTTTGATGCACGATGTGGGAGGCGTCTTCGGACAAGTGTCTCCTTCAGGCTCGTATATGCAAAGAGGAGAGCGCAGAGTCCAAATGATGCGCCAACCATACATGGCAAAGCATATCTGTAGTTCAATCAATCGTGTACGCATAATCAACGGCTCACTCACGGATAGGTCCTGAACCAAAAGTTGTTGAAAGGGGATGTCGGCCACCGCTCTGCAGGATGCAGCAAACTTCCTCCCAGCATAGGCCCAAGAACACAACCTTTTTTCTTCCATCTCAATGCAGTGCGGGAGGCTGTAAATAAACCAACAAACCTGCGGACCATGTGACAGAGAGGAGGGGCATGGCCTGAGCTTCGTTTGTCGCGTCTGTAATCTCAGCTAGCATCGACTGTATTACGCTTTCGAAGAAATTATCAGTCAGGTATTGATAAAGGCCATAAACTTACGCTATGTTTCCTGACAATGCTCCGGCTGTATGTAGACTGATTAACGTGACTTCACGAGAAGAATGAGATTACCTATGCTTCTAGAGGTCAAAGCCCATGCTAGATTTTTCGAAAGTCCAAACAAAAATATGCTGATGACCGAGCCCGACAAACCAACATAGAGAATGGGCTTCCGACCAAGCCGGTCAGACCTAAAGGGTGTGAAGCATGGTATAGACCGTAAAACACTACGCACAGCCGTCCCCATTGTAGGATGGTGCAGCACTGGGCCACTGCAAAACAGGAATCCTTCGTGGGCAGTGAATGGAAGTAAGACGACAAAGAAAGCCCTTACCACTAGACCAGAGTAGAAACCAATTTCACTTGGTTTGTCGCTGACATGAAGCTCCTCCATCATCTATGGCTATGAACACCTTGAGTACACGAGGCTGCAGGGGCATACCTGGTTGATGAACGGAAATATGATAGTATAGTTGATAGGCTCAGCAAGGCGGATTGCTGCTAATACCATTAATTGCTTCCATGGTAGTGGTGTTCGTTTTACAGGCTGCTCTTTGGGAGTCGCAAAACCTGAGCTGCTTGGAGTGCCAACCCTTGTGGATGGTTCACTGAGAGCATTGGATTGAACCTGGCTTGAGGCAACTGAGAGCAGTGGTTCTCTTTCAAGCTCGTCTGAGGACCAAAACCGAGTCATGGTGGGTGGCAAATCCCACTGCGAAGATCATTGGATCTATCAGCAGACATTATAAAGCGCAGAGTCATCCACGAGGTCGAATTCGGCGTTCCGATCCGGATTGACTGGTTTGTTGATTGCAGAGCAGGCGGGTTGAGGTTGCTCGATTTGTCGCCCGCCGACATCTGAAGGGACCATCACGGGGAGAACGATCGTGGAAAGAACGAACAAGGGCCGAGGATGGCGTGTGTACCGCTCAAGTTTGATAACCGGCTGGAATACAAATCGACTGAAGGCTGGGATTGCCACTAGTTCGACTATCGTTTGAAGAGCGAGCCTAAATAGTCTCTGAGTTGAGAACTAACCGTTTAGCTCGTCAGGAATGATATCGCAGCAGCCAAGTACTAAGTCCGCGTGTCGCTGGTGTCCTAATCTTGGGCATATATAGCGTAGATGAGTATTTCTTTGGCAATCTGTTGTAGTACTTGGACCGCCCCATCTGCATCTTGGTCCTTTCACAGGATGTCCCCCGATAATTATCGCACAAGACGACGTGACATTTGTCAAGCGCAACCATTTTTCAGACAATTGGTTCATTGTGCTTCCTCATCATCACTTGTGACGATTCACTTGTCCCCGACGTCGATATCCTGACGAGGTCGGCATCAATGTTCGAGGTCAAATGCGTGTTCAATACGCCCTTTTCTTGATTTTAGGCCTATTACGATCGAGATCAGTGTCACAGGTTCCACCAGAACGTAGGGCCAGGGCCAAAGGAAGTTCGACGTAATCAATGCACCCACTCTTTGTCTCCACCGCTCGCATTTGCACGTTTGAGGGGTGATTCAACTCCTGAACTAGAACACAATATGCCTTCGAGCAAGGGTCGAAGCCTGGACATCCCTGCCTTATCAGGCCCCTAACCCACTGGATGTAATCGGACCAAAACATACAAAAGGTACCATTCTGACGGGATTTTTGGCCCTGCGACCGCATAGTTTCACCGCTGTTCCGATTCGGGAGTGCAAGTCCTGGGTCCTGAGCGGCGGTGTTATGATGCGCCTCCACAGTTTCTACGGACGCCAAACTCGTGATTCTGATGGGGGCTGACGTAATGGTTAGGGACGACGGCTGCCTGGTACATCATTCGAGACGCGGCAGCTATCGAGGCCGCCCTTCGGAAGATTTGGCTGAATGCGTGGGTTGCCTCCGATCATAAAATGCTTATATTTCCAGGGAACCATCAGAGCGCTTGATATTATCTACTGGATGTGAATTTCCTTGATCAAGTCCGTCGCGGATGGTAAAGGCGCTGGTTAGCTTCCCAAGGGCACAGCGTCGCCACCTAATTAATTTTAGTGTACATTGGCAAGTCCACCCTCTTCGGGTCCAGTGATCTCACCTAGCGCGCGCGTTCACCAATGCGGATATTGCCGCCATTGGCTTCATGAACCAGCCGACAAGGAGTGTATGCGCCTGCAATCCATTTGGAGATCGTTCCGGGGTTTCTTCCTCCGGAGTGTCATCCGGACGGGGCTGGAGGATGGACAAGAGCTTGGACGGCCTCCTGTTCCAACTCTATCGCAACAACCGATGACTATAGAACTAGGAGGGGCCTGAATTTGTATTCTCGACGTCAGTCACACTGTGGCAGGTCCATAGTCAGGGACGCGTCCATAGGAACGACCCGTTGCTGAGCATCGAAACGTGGACGGCGTTCAATGGATCATGATTGGCAAAAAGACTCTCGATCACCACTGGCTCCAAGGGATTGCTCATGAGGAATAAAGCGCAGTGCCAGACGGCACTGAGCCACTGTTTGGGGATGAGTAATTATCCTCCTAGCAATCAGAGATTCTTCCTTATCAGTTTAAATTTCACCTCGCGACACTTCGGCTTCTCTCTCGCCTGGTCATGGGAGCTTGGTACCGCTATGAGGCATTCAAATGCAGTTGTGCGTGTTAGAATATGGACTGTTGGCGAGATCAAGTGCATAAATGAAGAACCCTTAGGTACCGGTAGTCTGTAGGCACACCGAGTGCGACTATATAGACCCACGCCAAACTCCTAAGGGCTGCAGCACAATCTCCTCCTCGTCCTCTTTCGTGCACCTCCCTGTCATCCTTGGATATCTTCCGGCAACGGGTCGCCTGCGTAGTCGTCTGGTTGGATTAGACAGCTCGCGCTTTATACTCGCCTTGCAACCAAACAAAGGCCACTGCTCCACCGTCCCCGCAGCCCCCGGCTCGTCTGGTTTCTTGAAGCGCTCAAGGTTTACTCGCTTGTACAACGAGGCGTGAAACGAGTGCGGCAGCCGACTCTATAACCAGCCAATTTCTTGTCTTGCCTGCGTCGCCGCGTCGCTCGGTACCGGAACACCCCGTCTCGCTACGTTGACCATGTGCAAATATCGCCGTGTACACCAAAATTACCACGCCTGTGGTCACGAGTACGACCTGGAGGAGCAGGTATGCAAGTCGGGGCTGTCTTGATCTAGCCGACTGACCACTGTTTCTCTTACGCACTCTTACTTCGAAAGATTGATTGCTTCCAGCCGTATTGCAAATTCAGCTCATGTCACACCCAGGAGCCACACGATTGTCGGCGAAAATGCTCTCAATAGTAAGTGTCATGGCTGGTCCCTCGGTTCTGTGTTCAGTGGCATTGACATTGATCTCTTCGCGCGCTCCAGTCGGCAGTTTCCTCAAACCTATGGTGAGCCCGAGCAAGCGTGTGTGCAATTTTTGCCGCTCTCTCTGACGAATTGCAATAGCTGTGCATCTTGAGCGAAAGTGCCCTGCATGTTCCTGACACCCGAGTAGTCGTGCTCGTAACGCGACAACGGACCCTCCCTCTCTCTCTTCTCTATGCAAAATTTATTCTGCTTCTCCCATCATCTATACTATTCCGATGTTTGCAATCTAGTGCGAAATGGCCTCACTATTTAAGCGTGCATAATTAAGTCGGCATCCTGCGGATCGGTTCTTGAGTTTTCTCAGCCCGATCATCCCGCTCGGCGACGAAGATGAGTATTTGGAGCATTATCGACGACGCTAATCAACATATCAGGGTTGTGTGCCGTGACGCAGATCCGCATGGCCGGGAGGAGCATACCGAAAATGACTTGATCGAGTCGGAAATCCTTTTTCCAAGCTGTGACAGCCCGAATTAAGATGCTCGGCGGGGCGGCGGTATGGGGACGTCGCAAATCGATATCTGAATTATCACACGACGTTCTAGGCCTTGTATGCAAGGTTTTGCAATTTTAATTTGGGCATCTGGACTACGCGTTTATGGGCTTTACGCTTGTCTCAGGCGGAATTTTCCCGTAATAACGAGCGAGCGCTCACGAGAGGACATGCTAAATGAAGTGGATCAAAAGACTCCTCGGTACCTTTGGAGCTGTGGGCTCACCATGATCAAAATCCAAACTCCTCTCACCCGCCGACGGACAAATTATCCAGAATTACGGCGCCTTCTAGCCTGCACGGTTAAAACATCTCAATCAAGCTCTTTCGAAGTCGTTCAAGGTTTGACGTGCGTCTAGTCGTTTACGCGATTGCGATGGGTACGCACCCCTTGTACCTCCTTGTCGTCTGCCCACGATCATCCATATTCCCGGTTAGGCTGGAATATGGCCTCTCAATGGCAGTTTTCACTTGAACAACTTCGGAAAACGCCGTCAATGGTCCCTTTGGAGACCGAAATCGCACGGAGAGTCAAAGGCGTTGATTGGCTCATGCGAGTAGGTGCCACTCTCATGATGTACGTTAACCAGAATGTTTGACATCTCTTTCTTATGATACTGACAGGGGGCTTGGGCCTTGTTTAACCGCGGCAACGTATCTCCACCGATTCTATATGCGTCGGATGCTTGAAGACTACCATGAATTGGTGCGGATTCCTCCCAGGAAACCTTAAATATCTTATTTTCTTTTGACTTTAGGAGATTGCCGCTACTTGTCTCTTTCTGGCCTCCAAAACCGAAGAGAGCGGTGTGAGGTTGGATGATCTCGTCACAGTCACGTTATCCAAGGTGCATGCATGTCATCCATCAGAGGTCGCTGGGAAATACGACAATGTGAGCCTCTTGGTCACCTGTACCCTGAATTGATACCGACTGCAGGAAGCCAAACGTTGGGAGCAAGCAATTCTAGCTAACGAAGAAGTCCTCCTGGAGGTTCTATGCTTCGATTTTGATGTACGACATGCTCACGCCCAACTTGCCGATCTGGTGGGAGGCCCATCAAAATTGGATCCAAAATTGATCAGTTGTCTGTGGTCTGTCGCACACGACTCGTATCGTACCCCCTTGTGCATTCTAGAGTCGCCTCAAGTGATCGCCGCAGCATGTTTCCTCTTTGCACAGTGTCTGGTTGACGGTCCACGAGGTTCAACGCTTGCCGACAGAATAAGTGACCCGCAATCGGAATGGAGACGGGCACTTGGAGTATCAGAGAATGATTTACAGTCTATTGCTGGTATGGCTTGGTCTGGCCCCCCAATCTTCTGTGCTTATTCCAAATCTAGTCTCACTCACAATTCTCTGCCAATACTATAGAGCCCATAAGCCCGACTTTGGAAAGCCGGATACATCGTTATACAAGCTCATAGAGCCACCTCCAACCGGCAACATTGACGTCCCGCTTCTCTTCCAACCATTGTCTACTTCTCAGCATTCAAATGGTGGGTTTGCAGCACCATCCTTGGACTATGCTGGATCCAAAACTCCACAGGATAGTCCGCTGCCACCGTCGACGACGCCGTTAGGACCTGTTCCACCTTTCCCAGCAGATGCTAGTCATACCTCGAAAGGTCCAGCGTAATAAATGTATCCTTGTATCTCACTTTTGAAGGGTCACCTTGAGAATATTCGTTTTGATTTCTCCGCAGCGTCTTCCTGTTCCTTGACCACGTCAGACGATACCCAGCAACTACGAAGAGGCATCTTAGGTTGTCTAGAGATATCTCAAGTATCTCAAAAGTGATTCTATAGACGTATCTATCATTCATCTTGCGCCTTGCGCTTGGTTGGCGTCTCAAGTCTCCCAACACCCGTTTGAACTCGACGACTACGCTCAATCACAATGCTTCCACCTTTTGAGACCGAAGACACTTCTCCAAGTGGCCGTTGGGGTTCCATTGTCAAGATGTATAGACCAATTACGGACTTTCTGGAGAATGAAGGCAGTATCGGCCTCGTTCTGATCCTATCCATTCACAGTATGTAAATAATAACTACAAATACTCAACTATGGCAGGCTGACATTCATTAATTTGTCACGTATAGTCATTTCTACTGGCCTCTTCATGTTCCTCGGCGGATTCATCCTCACAGCGCCACTCTGGATACTTAATTTTGTGCCTCCAGGTACATATCCACGAATGGCGATACAGTTGGGCACGCTCGCCGCCTATGTCCTCGTCCTACTTGTGCCACTCCCTCTCTTTCGTCACCTTCGTCGCTTTCCTGGATGCCACGCAGCAATTGTCACTCTCCTTGCATGGGAAGTTCTCGTGATTCGATGGTTCTGCGTAGAAGACGACCGTGCGAGTACCATGTCCAAATTTCTGTGCCTCAGCCTGGTGCGGAATCTGGCGTTTCTCGGCTCTGCTATCGCCATAGTTTATGCTGGGACACTTGCATGGGCCTCGTCAAGAGCAAGTGGGTCCTGGCCTCCTAGGCTTTGGGTACTCGCAGTCTTGGGAGAATTGTTTGTGTTGCAGGAGTTTTACCGTAATGGAGGTGAGTCCTTGCGTCACGTATTGCGTACTTTATGAATGATATACCATCAGTCTGATCTACGTCGGATCCATATGCTGTATAGCATCCAACGGAATCTGTTGCTATTTCACCAGCATCTGTCTATCCACTCCTAATATGCTGCTGACACGTCGCGCACACAACAAAACGGATATGGTAGTCCTGTCTCGTGTGACTTGGGCGCATGTCTTTCCTATTATGGTACACACGCCTATTAAACGGATTTATCAGAACCACTCCTGAACATCCCCGAGCGACACCCTCAGACCACAGCTTCGTTCCCGCTTCAAACCCGCCACCACAATGGGACTTGATGATGCAAAATGTGCAGCAGATGTACAGAAAAAGATCATACCATAGATTATGCCTGTCTATCGACAAGTCGGTGCTCTATCCCCATATGGCTCCCCGATACTTACCTTTCTGTCAACGGCCCAGCAAGCACCATATGTTCCACCGGATTGGCATGCCAGGTCCACCCGATTTGAATATTTCAACACGGCATCGTGTATGGACCGGTGCAGCGAAAGAGTGCCTGAAGGCCATTGATGGGATCGCGGATTGTGACTCGCTGTTCACTTCAATTACGACTGTTTCCGCGTGTCATTCTGTTGGCTGACAGCTTTCGGTGGCGGCAAAGTCCTCGGGCTTCCACCTCGCGGCGCCTTTTCTGGTCGATTGGGAGCTATAAAATCGACGGGCATTCGAAGCACTCTCCTTATCTCGTCCTCTTTTTTACTCTCAACGACCATTACGATGATGAATATGACCTCTACGTCCGGTATTTTCATGGCATCGGCGATCCTCTTCTTGCTCGCTAGTCTTCCTCACGCTGCTGCAAAAGGGGGTGGACGTAGTGGGAATGGAGGTGGTAGTAGTGTGAGAATTGGCATCTTGTACATCCCGATGATCTATGTTGTCGTCGCCAGCAGTACGTTTTTTCTCCCTCCGTATTGAGATTCGCCTGCTCAAGCCGCGTCCTGGAATTTCTAGTCTTCGTTTTTATCGTTATCCTCACGATGATATACGTCTGCTGCCTCAAGTCCAGTGAACGGTTCCAGCGATGGAAAGGGGGTATGAAGGCCCGCATTCAAAACCGTCGAGACGCGCAAACTACCAAGGCTCACGAGATGCGCGAAGGGGCCCTCGATGGGACCGGAATCAAGAATCCAGTCCTAGCACCGGCAGGATATCAGACGGTCCACGCCTTTGATCAACCATATCAGCCTCCACACGGATATCCAGTGCACCATCCGTACACGTACAACCACAACGGAGAGAGCTCCCAGTCGACCTTTGTCATCCCAGCAGGGCATCATGGTAAATCGGGCTCTGGACAATGGACAGCACAGGATGGGATGCACAAGCCCTCCACCCCGGTTCCTTATGCGCAAGGTGGAATGGGATATACGACCGATGTCGGATATGCACATTCAGCATCCACCCCCAGCTACGACCTTTACGCAAGGACATGGACCCCACAGTGGCCCGAATGCTGTTTGAGAGATACCATTGATTGGGTTCATACCCACCTTTTTGTTTCTTCTTGGTCATTGATTCCTCTTCATTCTTGGACACGCATGGACATTTGGTTTATCGCTCTTGTTCTGAATAAACCCAAATACTCTTTCATTCCTGTAGCGACACTATGTCCATTTGAGGTTCCATGTGCACCAAGATTGGTGGTATATAAAACGCGCTCATAATCCACATATTAGATACGCGTGGCTCAAGACATCCGATCGCTTGCTTAAATTATCATGATACGACGGCAGATAACATATTGACAGCGTCCCATGTGATGTGTAACTTTGCGCACGCGAGGATACGAAAGTTCCGGCTCGCTCACATCAACATGGTCAACAGCTTATACTTGGAACAAAAGTTTGCTTGGGGCGCTAAGGCAGATCTATTGGTTTGTTACGGAACGAAGTCGAAAAGAGGGACAGTCGGCCGCCACTGTAAAGGAGCGAACAGAGGGGCAAAGGGACATTGTCTGGATGCACGAGACGAGCCCGCGACTATCAGGGAAAGCGAAGAGGGGGGAAAGGGGAAAAGGGAAGACGGTGAAACGGTGTCGGGCAAAGAGGGGAGCAAGAGAGAGGGCCGTCAAGAAGCGACAAGAAAGGCCGGAAAAGGACAGAGGGCAATGAGCAAATATCTCACATAATATAACGAACGGGGGTTTTTTTGAGCGAGAAGGGATGACGAATTACGGAAAGGATAGTGCAAGGAAATAAACGGGTGGGTAATAAATGGTATCATAGAAACCGGGAATGCTTTTGCTTTGCAGACGAGTCGGTCACATTTGTATGGCGTGCGGGCGATTGAAAGGGCCGTAAGATGCAGGCAGACGTCATGATACACAGGGCATTCGCATGAATGCATGAGGTTGATTGTAATGATTTTGATTGAGTGTTGGATACGATGCAAGAAGTCTGACCAGGCCAGGGGTAAAATGGATGTATGCGATGCAACGAGAGTCGAAAGTGGTGATGCCGATGGATGCAAGAGGACCCGAGCCTTTGTATGATGCTGGTGAATATGGATGCTATTAGACGGAGTCGCTCGCGACGGTGAGGGTGTAAAGTAGATGAGGTTTGGAGGCGACTGGACGCCAAATATGATAATAGTGATAGTTTAGACGAGACCTTGATGATTTTTGAGTGGGCCATGTTGACAACGCGCGACGGTTGGTTTCGAAGAATGCATAGAGTGTCGGCATAGAGAGAGGATTTGTCCAAGCGCGTCTACTTGCAAGACGTCTTGAACGACATAGTCTTTGTCGCAGCCGCGTGACGGATGCGGGCATAATGCTCACGGCCAACAACGGCAGTGAGCTGGTCGCGGTTGGCGTCGACCCACTCGACGGGAGGGAGGCCTCGGCTGGTGGTCCAAGTTCCCTGACCAGGGACGTTTTCGACCATGACGACGGTGAGCATGCCTGGGATGAGGCATTGGAGGAGATGGAGAATGTCTGCCACCGGAGCCGTCGAATGGCGCGTGTTTGAAAAGAGGGCGGACTGGAAGCACGAGGCGAACAAGGTAGTGCGGTTTGGCGAGAAGAAGGAAGTCGCGTAAGCCGGTAGAGAGATGGTCAGCGTCTCGTTGGAGGGACCTCGAAGTGGGCAGGTGACGGCAAAGAGCATCCTTGCGTCGCCGGTTGGCTGTTCGCGCCATTGTGCACGTTGGACGAGCTGATCCCTAGAAGATGGGCGGTTAATTCCGGGTTCGGACACCGTCGGTAACCAGCAAGACAGACGGATCCACGTGAAAAATTCAAATGGAAGGGAGGCCAGAGCCACGATGCAGAAAGAAAGGCCATGGCGGTGACCAGCAGGCCTTTTGACACTTCAAAGGCAAAAGCGAACCAACCAGCACCCCAATGGGAGGGTAGAAAATTGGGGGAAGAACGAAACGAAATACTTACTTGAGATGGTTCAGCCATCCATGAGCCCGTGCATATGACTGCGAGAGCGCGTCACCCGAAGGCGGGAGCGAAAGGCCAGTAAGTTTCGCCCACTCGTCGAGAACCTTTACGTCGGTACAGAATTGGACTTGGGAGGAAGTCATCTAGAAACCAGCGACGTGTGAGCGACTTTCTGGCAAGGAGAAAAAGGGGGGCCGTGTGGCAAATGGCGCGGAGAAGTGCAAGACGATGATAAAACAAGTCGAAAGACGTTATTATCAACGCCAAAGACGCGCTCGGCGCGCCCAAAACGCGGCCGCAAAAAAAAGGTTGGCAGAGTGCGGTGAGGCCGTTGGTTGTGCAAGCAAAGGAATGCAGAAGACGAAAGGAGACGTACAGTAGATTAAAAATAGTTGAGAACGGTTGGGAACGAAGAGAAGAGGACGGGGAAGATGGTCGCGGTCGGGAGAGAAGGAGATGAAGGGGCCCTTTGGAGTTTGTAGCGGCTCTGGATGGCAGGCGGGTCTGGGTTTTATAGCGGCAGGCGGTTAGTGATTACACGGAAATTAGTGAAAAATAAAGGGGAATTAAATATGAATAGGAATTAGGCTTGCGCAGGTCAAACCCATTGCGTCCCGCGCTCTCTGCGCGTTTCTCGCGATCGTCAGACCAGCGCCCCCATAAGCGAGTCACGGCATCGTCAAGGACAACAGAAATGGCGACGAAACTCGCTGCCAACGATGACCCTGCGCGCGGCAGAGACGGCCTGGAATTTCGGATGAATTTACTCACCAAGGGGGGAAAGAGCGGAGCAGGTCAAGCAGCGCCGCGGTTGGCGTCCCAAAGCCTATTATAAAACGTCGCCAAATGAACTTCTTGGTGTCTGGGAACAAGCGGTCTAACCGATTATGAATCCAACGACTGTCGCTCGCCAACCAACGCAGCCCGGCAGTTTCGCGAATAAATGATAAGTAAAACCAACTCGCGATAGCACGGCGTATCCGCGGATAGCGCTGGCTTGTCGGAGCAGCGGACGCTCTGTCACGCTCTCAGGGGCTGCGCGTCTTGTACTGGAAATGAGAAGAGGCAAGGACCGGAGGGGACAGTCCTGGAGAAAAGTAGGCGTGAGCAACGACCTTCAGGGTCAATGCGAACATATTGGCTTACCCGCATTACACCACTGGCGATTACGGCCCATTGCCAAAAAGAAACGCAAGCAGTCTTGTACTGTTCTGCCGAGTCATTCGGAGTAAAAGGCTACACGCCGTTTCAGACGTGCTCCAGCGCCGTCACTCACCTCAGCGCCCAGCCATGGCGTCCGTTACTGCCAGCAAAACGACGGCCGTTGCCACGCCACACTGCCTCATCCATTAGCCTATTTGTGGGTCATTCATCTCTCCGTAATGACCCTCCATTCGGGGGGTTGTCACGCACCGATTTCCAATGGAACGTTCTGCCCCTCTTGTTTGGCGCTAGCAACGTCTGCCTTCGGTTTCTGTGCCAGTCCAATCAACGTGTGCGAGAAGACAGACGGGAGGTTAGCCATTGGTCACAACTAGGACGCAACTAGCAGATCACACCCGACGTGTTTAGTCGCTCTGTCTCGATTGGCCAATCCGCCCTCTGCCGATCCCACCGCCAACTTGCCTCGGAGCCCAGGAGCGACAAACGCCAGAGAAAGACAGTAAATTGTGCAGCAACAACGCTGGAATATCTGCTAGAATATTCGATCAAAAGGGTCGAATATTTTCGCTAAAATCACAGGGTCGGATAATCTGCAGGATGATGCGCGACGTGAAACCAGCGGAGGCACGGCTACAAAGTTACGCACCCCTGCGTAATCAGAGGCATCCCTGAGTTACGAGAAAAGCACTCATCCACGTGGAACATGTCCGCGTCGTGAATGCAAAGAGCCGTCTGGCCCGTCCAGGCCGTCATCAGTCTAACCCAAAATATGGTAGGTATGCAACGGGATTAGAACGGCTTCCTCACCTTCTGACTCGGCATTTGTGACAACTCCTGACCCCCTAGACGTATGTCGATCATACGCTTGTCCACATGGCCGCGGGTGCATTAACCAAGGTAGGAAAGTGAAGAAACCCAAGTGTTCCTAGCACTTTTCAACGAATTTGATCGACCAGTCTCGTGTTATCCGTGTCTTTCGAAATTACAGTCGCGTGGCAGCTACTAGCGCCTCGACTGTTCAACGTTCATCCACAGCTTGCGTGCAGGATTTGAGTTGTACGAGGCTAGTCCTAGATCCGTCAAAACGGCAGTCATCCTACTGTTCATTAGCAGCCCGGCTGTTACGAGGGATTTTCCATTGCTCTTGAATTTGGGATTTCTCGAGCTAGAAGCTTATCGTACGATATTGTTCTTCATACGGGTGTCGAACGCGCGACAGCTGATCCGTCGAGGGGCGAAGGTACCGGTAGTCGGTTTGCCGCGACGGGGGGCAAGAGTTATCTCGACGAGTCCTAAAGAATTCCGACCTTTAGACCAAACGATATCTGTTCGACGCGCAGGCCCGCTCGTCAAGTCCTCAGGGATGGAGAAGTCGGAAACACGAGTGGTGATGGATCGATGGATGGAATATATTCTCTTGCCGAAACCCCAAAAGAAGGCCTTTGATGTTCTTTTCCGTTTGTTCTTTGCCCCATTGCTCGTCGAAACTTGCGGTTAGGGCGTGTTCACGAGGTGTCGCACACGGAAGGTTCGAAAAACGACAAAGAGCGAGCCTACCTGCAACAAACTGTTTCTTGTTTTTTCATCTGGCCAGCACAACAGCCCAAGGGGCTTAGAATCGTGGAACGTGTGCAGAAAAACTCGTCATTCAGCAGAGAGGAGCACGCATACCATTACAAAGGCATCATTAGAGTATCTTAAACTTGGACGAGCATGTTACCAGGAAAGGCCTCTGACCTCGAGCTGACAGAGTTTGAAGACAAGATGGGGTACAGTGTGGTTGTTGCCTACGACAACCTTGGAGCCAATTGCAATGTCCAAAATACATCCCTAGCTTGAATTCCCGACGTTTTTCATACACGACCACATCCACCTGGGTTCTCCATCTCAGTTGTCCACTGATCAATGGCGCAAAGTTGACTGCGGATTTGTCCACTTGTCAATGCGCTGGTCTACTTGCTCCCTGTCGCTTACTCGTGGAGGCTGGAGGTGGAGACTGTCTTGAGCGGTGCACAACAACGCGATTCACCGTCGAATTGGGAGTTGCGTTACGACAAACGCATTACGTGACCTGAAACCCTCTAATTGGTCTCGGAGATTGCACAAAAGGGCGTAATTTCAAGTTTGGTGCATCCCATACAGCGTCCCCACTGGGCTGGATCGGATCTGTCTGCCAGAAATAAGGGGAGCCAATAGAGTGCCAGAGCATGATCAGTAACCAGCGAGTTGTGTAACCCAGCCTCTTTCACTGCCCTTAGCTGCGGGGTGGTATAATATCTTGGCTCTTTTCGACAGCTCAGCAAGCTTGAACATCCCTTTCACGATGCCCAACACTACCGTCATATTTGAACCGTACACGAATATCGAGGTCGTCGGCGTTGGTGTAAGGAACAGACCATACCTTCAATGCGGAGAGGCTAATCCTTTGCAGTTTCTCGTAGCAGCAGGGGCCCTATCGCTTCTTACAGCTGGGTGCCTTTTCCTCTTTATTCTCGTACGTGTCTTTGGCCTAGTTTTTCTATCATTCTCACATTCCAATAGTTCAAAATCTGCACAGTCAGAGACGCAGCCGATGGCAGCTTCTTCCGGAATCCTCTTGCAGTCTACTTTGCTTGTCTTCTTTTCAGCGACGTGATTGAAGGCGTCTCGTCTGTGATCAACGCTTCTTGGGTGACCCATCGCGGTATAGAACAAAGCAGCCTCTGTGTAGCTCAGGCGGCACTCAAGCAGGCGGGTCACCTGGGTACGGCGTTCTGGTCTCTGGTCATCGCCTGCCAGACCTTTGTCGTCCTCTTCTACGGCATCAGGAGCGAGAAGTGGGTCACGTACACTACCTTGATTGGCGTTTGGCTCCTCGTCCTCTTGCTTATGCTCCTTGGGCCTTTGGCTATTGCCAAACCGGCGCATGGCCCATTCTGGGGAATTAAGGGGTCATGGTGCTGGATTGAGGATGGATACCCAATCGAAAGACACGTGCTCCAATACACCTACCAGTTTGTCTCCGCGTTTGGGTCCATGATCCTCTATACCCTCGTCGTCCTTCGCATACGAGGAAATATCGTCGTCAATGGATGGCGGTTTTCTTTTCAACGACGCCGGCCACGCTCAAAGACCCCAGACTCGTCCACTCTCCAGCCAGCATACTACACCCTCCACCGACGACAGCGCACGCACGACTCACATGTCGTGACCAATCTATCCCAGCCCAACTCACAAGTTATCAAAGTTGCCAAACACATGATGCTTTATCCGATCGCGTACATGATTCTAATCCTCCCTCATGCGACAACTCGCTTCATGTACTTTGCTGGTCATAGCATCTCCCATCTTACCATGATATGCACCGCGACCCTGCTGATGCTCAATGGATTTGTTGACACCGTCCTGTTCCTGACCACGCGACGTGTCCTCCCGGCCAAGATGTTGTTCCCGAGGCGACTGCGCTCGTTTCTCGGCCTTTCGACCACCGAAGACGACGACATCGAGTCGAAAGCTCATATCTCGTCGTCACGACCACAGATGACAATCCACGATGGTACAGGCATCCTCGTCAACATCGAACGGATATCCGATAGCGACGTACCTCAATCCCCGGTGCGTGCGAAACTACACCGTGAATCATTACATCTTCATCACCAACATCGACCGCTCGGACCATACGATATGCTCACAACGACCTTGAGAGATGGCCGTGATGCATCCGTAGGTCATACACGCCCTTCACTTGAGTCTACATGCTCAATACAGGGTGGGGACATGCTCATGAGCAGAAAAATCGCACGACCCAGCCTTCATCGCCCGAATATGTCGACTGACACCGGGATGGGTACCATCTCTGACACAACGGTCGTGGGGGATGGTAACGAGTCGAGAAAAGGTTCTTTTGAAATAGCCCGTGCAGCACGGCTCCGTGGTCCGGCGGTGGTAGAGTTTGACTCTCCTCGGCCACAGACAACCGAATCCTATATGCCCTCTCCGACATCATCGCCTGGCCTGGAACACGCCTCTGTGGGGTACCAATACAGGGTCCACGGCCATCCCTATGCGTCTCCACAAGCGACGAATCAGCATATGGGCAGATACGATTGATTCCCATCTCACATATTCAGTCACCGACGCTCCCGGACTTCAACTCATTTAAGCTTAAGCATATTTCCTTCTCATGATTATTGACAACCAATCACTGGTAACATACTAGCTTGACAGGTACCCAGGTATGGCCTGTGCTACGAGCCGATCATGTCGCCAGGTCCTTTTGCTGTCATGATCCAGCATCGTATAACAGCCTCCGCATGCTGAGGTCTCCTGAGCCATACTCTCCCATTCCCCCCTCCCTCCGACGCATCGCAATGTTTGAGGCGTACACGCATTCTCAAGTCATCGGCGTCGGCGTGAGTGTTCCTTTGTTTCCGCTCTTGCATTACAATCGCTCATTTTGTAGTTCCTCGTCGCAGCCGGTGCTCTCTCACTCCTTTCAGCTGGATCCCTCTTCGTCTTCATCGTCGTACGTCGTCTAGCCGTACATGCTCTCAATCTAACAATGCATAGATCAAGGCGGTCAAGACCAAGGATGCGACGGATGCCAATTTTTTTCGCACTCCCCTTGCAGCCTACTTTGGTTGTTTGCTCTTTAGCGACATGATAGAAGGTGTGGCTTCAATCCTAAACGTATCATGGGTCGTCCATCGTGGAGTCAAGGAGGGGACGCTATGCACTGCGCAAGCCGCTCTCAAGCAGTTTGGCCACCTTGGCACAGCGATGTGGTCGCTGATCATTGCGTGCCATACTTTTCTCCTCCTGTTCTATGGGAAGAGATTTGGACGATGGGTACTATACATCACTCTTGCCGGTGTTTGGCTCTTCGTCGTCCTGCTTGTCCTGCTTGGTCCGCTCGCCAGTGCCAAAGCCGAACGAGGTCCCTTCTGGGGAATCACAGGGTCATGGTGTTGGATCGAGGAGACGTATCCTATTGAGCGCCACCTCCTTCAGTATGACTATATGTTCATCTCCGCTTTTGGATCCTTGATTCTCTACTCTCTCGTCATCCTACGCCTGCGTGGAAACATCCTCGTCGTCGGATGGCGTTTCTTCTTTCGGCGATGTAGTACATCCAAACCAGACATGGACTCCCCACCAGAGTATCAAGCCGGTGTCGACAGCAATTCCCTGCTCTTCTGTAATCCTGGTCAACCCAGTCCGCAGGTGCTCCGAGTGGCAAGACACATGATGCTCTATCCATTGGCGTACACAATTCTCGTTACACCTGTCGCCACGACGCGCTTCATGTCCTTTTCTGGACGTCGTGTGTCTGCAGAGGTCATCATCGCAGCTGCAACGCTGCTCATGCTCAATGGGTTTGTCGACACCGTCTTATTCCTCGCTACAAGGCGTGTGGTTGTATCAAATGTGCTGTCGTCGATACGACTGCCGTCTTTTCGTCGCCAATCTATCACCGGGGACAATCTTGGTGCGGAATTGAGGAGCAAACGCGCTTCAAAGCACCCAGTAGTCCTACACAGCACTGGAGAAGGGCCTCACATATTCGTCAATGTCGAGCGAGAGACGGATGGCGACGTTCCGAAGTCCCCTGCCTCTTCGTACTCTCCCCAGCGCAGATCGTCGCAGCTCCATCGTCAACATCGCTCATTTGGGCCATATGATATGCTGACGACCTCACTCGATGAGGGACTTTCCACCAAAAAGCGTGCGTCCTCTGTATCACCACCGCTCATTCGTATACCTGCGAAGCGGGGTGTGACGTGGGACAATGAACCGGCCAGTGAGGTGAGACCGGGGACCGCATCGACCACCATTGGAGAGGAGGCGGAAAAGCACGCCGTCCAAGATCCCCAATACCCTCCACCAGCTGTGTTCGCGGAGAACGCTTCTCAATCTCGGCGACCAGAGATTCATTTGACGCTCCCACCTCTCAATACGTCGTCGCCCATCAACAGTCAGTCAGAAAGGTACAATGATCGCGTCTATGATCATCCGTATGCTTCTCCGGTGGTACGTAGCGTCTATCCCGGTCGATATGATTCATAGCGTCGTCGGTTTGTGTCGGTCAAACTTCATGTGTACTCACGTTCGGACGATAAAAGTTCTACTATTTATAATGTTATCCATGATTATTAATACAAAACACTTATCCTGAGGTGTTGGGTCGTGAGCCGTCCTTCGTCTCAGCACTTGAACTCTTCCACGCTGGGTCGCCACTATGGATGGGGCGCCTCCACCAGAAGAAGACTTTTCAGCTCTTCCGATATCCGAACGACTTGCGCACAAAAACTGGAAAGCGCGTGTCTCCGCTTATGAAGCACTCGTGAAGACGTTTGGCGCAACGCCGTCCGAGACCGATCCCGCCTTTAAGCCATATACATCCAATCCAGAACTCCTCAAGAAGATGGTCACGGATGCAAACGCCGTCGCGCAGGAGAAAGGCGTCGAAGCCGTGATCGCATTTGTCAAATTCGCTGGAGAGACGTCTGCAAAGACGAGAGAGGCTGTCGTGCCTGCCTTGGTCGACAAGTGTCTCGGATCAACGCGTCAGGGTACGAAGACAAAGGCCATAGACCTCATCCTGGAGTATGTTGAGGTGGAAAACGGTGCTGCTGCCGTTGTGGTACGTTATGACACTTGTTGGGCCACGCCTGTTAGACATCACGTGCTGATCAAGATATTCTTATCAGGAAGACGTTCTTCCGGGCTTGAACGCGAAGCAGCCAAAGACCGTGGCCGGTGCAGTAACGGCCCTAAAGGAGATCGTCAGGTGCGGGGCAACTCTGAACACGTCAGTGCATCTACAAGCTAATAATATGTCATTTCAGACTATATGGTCCGGTCGTATGCCCACCTAAGTCTGTGTTCAAGGCGTTGCCAAAGATCTTTGGGCATACAGACAAGGCCGTGCGCGCAGAGGGCTCGTTACTCGTACAATCACTATATAGCTACGTTGGAGACGCTATTCAACCGGCCATTGCAGAGCTCAAGCCTGTTCAAATCAAGGAAATCAATGAGGCATGCGAGGCGCTCAAGGCAGAGGGAAAGGGGCCCGGATCCTTCAAACCAGAACGATTCACCCGTGCAGCTGCCAGAGAAAGAGAGGCAATGGATGCCTCCGCTGTGGAAGAAGAGGCTGCCCCCCCAGCAGAGATTGACCCGACTGAATTCATGGAGGAAACTGACGTCGTCAAAAAGTTTCCCGAAGGCCTTTATACGAATTTGGCGTCCTCCAAGTGGAAGGATCGAAAGACCGCATTGGACGACCTTGCAGCAGTCCTCACGCCGATGCAGAAGATTAAAGACTCGCCTCCAGAATTTGCCGAGCTAACCAAGGCACTCGCTGGTCGCATGTCAGATGCTAATATCATGTGTGTTATGGCCGCTGCGTCCTGTGTCGAAGGTCTTGCAAAGGGGCTGGGGACACCTTTTGGCCGATACAGGGAGATAATCGTCACTCCTATGCTTGATAGGCTCAAGGAGCGCAAGCAAAACGTAACCGATTCCCTCGGCCAAGCGCTTGATGCCGTATTTGCGACCGTGGGTCTCCCGTTTCTATTCACTTTACATTGCTAACAGCCTCCTCAGGTAACTTTTCCTGACATCGTTCCGGATATTTTGCCACAACTAGCGTCAAAGAATCCTCAAGTCAAAGAAGGCGCGGTCAAGTTTCTCCATCGATGCATGCTGTCAACGAAAACGCCACCGGCGCCTGCACAAGTGAAGTCGATTTCAGAAGCGGTGGCTACCCTTCTATCGGATGGTGCAGAGCCCGTCAGGAATGAAGCCGCAGAGACGTTGGGTGTCTTTATGAAGATTGTCGGCGAGCGTGCAATGAACCCCGTCTTGGAACCGCTGGACGACATCAAGAAGAACAAGGTTAAAGAGGCATTTGACAAGGCTGTAGTCAAGTGCAAGGTTGGAGGTACGGCGCCTGCTCCTCGAGCGGCAGCTCCTCCAAAGGCAGAGCCACCAAAAGTAAGGAATATGTATTATCAGCTGTCACATCTAATAACGTGACTCAGAAAAAAGCAGTGCCAACAAAGCCCAAATCCGAGGAGGAGCCGCCCTCAGAAGATGGCCCTCCACCAACTCCTGCTAAACTTCCTCCAAAACTTGCGGCAAAGCTAGCAGTAAGCAACATCGTTCCTACATTTGGATACAATTTCACTTTTTAAAGGCCTCGAAGAAGCCAGCAGGTGATGCTGGAGGAGGCGGCGCATCAGCCCCTGCAGCCCCTGCTACGGCGGCTCCGGCTGTCAAGAAACCAGCTGCCGTTGCAGCACCAGCAAAGGCGTCTGCAAAAGCCGGACCACCTCCTGCGACGGATACGTTCAAGTTCCGCTTCACTCCTGAGGATGCCGAAGAACGCATCTCAGATCTTATACCCGCCAACATTCGAACGGACTTTGGTGACGCCAACTGGAAGACGAGGTTGGCCGCTTTGGATGAGATGACGGCATGGTTAGAAGGCGGTGTAGTCGATTCTGTCGAAAGCGAGCTGGTCGTCCGATTCTTGGCAAAGAAGGGCTGGAGTGAGAAGAACTTCCAGGTATGTTACTCCGACAAGGTATTGAAAAGGGTTCTAACGCTTGCACTCGAGGTGTCAGCCAAGCTCTATGGGGTTCTTTGCCTGCTGGCAGAGCGAGCCTCCACGTTTGGCAAAGCATCCGCTGCTTTGGCTATCCCTCACCTGACAGAGAAACTCGGAGACCTCAAATTGAAGAAGCCTGCTGGTGATGCTTTGATGCTTTTTGCGGAAAAGACATCGTTGTCATTCGTCTTCAGTCAAGGTACTTTTCTTTTCCATTTAGATCGGCCATAGTTAATATCTTCCTAGCTTATGATCCGCTCTCGAAGCAAAAGGCTCCAAAAGTGATTGCCGATGCGACTACCTGGATGAAGGATGCTCTCATAGAGTTCGGAATCGCAGGGCTCTCGCTAAGAAGTCTCATCGACTATCTCAAGAATGCGCTTACCAACTCGAACGCCGCTGTGCGTTCAAGCGCCACTAACACGCTCGTTACTCTCAAACTCTTTGCAGGCGCTGGTTAGTTCTACCTTGGTTGCTTGTCTGATACTCTCTTACGCGAACAAAGCAATCAAGGACTTCCTAGACGGTGTCAATCCTCAGCTAATGGCGACCATCGAAAAGGAGTTTGAGAAAGTGGAAGGACAAGAAGCACCAGTGCCGACGCGTACACAAGCAGATGTATCGCCAGTGACATCCAGCGGCGGTAGTGCATCCAAAGGTGCCGATCCGATGGAGGAGCTCTACCCGCGTGTGGATATCGATCGACTGCTCGTTGGCACTACCATTTTGGCAGACTCCAAGAGCGATGCATGGAAGTCCCGCAAAGAGGCCCTAGAGAAACTGCAAGGTTTGCTCGAAGCCAACAAGCGATTCAAGCCTAACCTAGGTGAGACCACTTTTTACTTCGCTTGAAATCGCTTATCGTTACTCTAGGGGACATTGGACAGGTCTTAAAGGCCCGTGTACTCGACCAAAACAAGGCGGTTCAAGCTCTAGCTCTCGACATCATCGCCCGAATCGCTACTGGCATGAACAAGCCGTTTGAAAAGTACACCCGAATATTCGTCGTCTCAGTGGCGGCTGTTCTCGCCGATCAAAAGGCTCCAATTAGAGGGTCTGCCATGGCCACATTGACAGCGATGGCTACTGCATGCGAAAGTATCGATTCTCTCCTCCATGGCCTCGCAACGGCGCTGGAGGTGCAGAACCCACTGCAAAGAAGCAATCTTCTAGGATGGATGGTAGATTGGTTCAAAGAGCATCCGCCAACAACGCCCAACTCTCTTTCAGAGCTGTCGGCGCCGACTGTCCTCTGCTTGGACGATCGCAGTGCAGACGTTCGCAAATCAGCCCAAGCCCTTCTTCCATATCTCATCCAGAACGTTGGATACGATGCCATAGTCAAAGAAACAAATCCACTCAAACCAGCTTCTCGCTCCGCCATTCTACCCATTCTGCAGGCGCTCAAGCCTTCTGGCTCGACGGCCACAACTACTCAAGCAGTAACAGAGCCAAAGCCAACCGCGGAGGCTGCCTCTGCCTCTGCTCCGAAACCCAAAGCAACCGGAGTCAGTCGCCCAATCGCAAAGGCGCCATCCAATCCGGCCTCTTCGAGACCGGAATCAAGGGCCGAATCCGAGATAGAAGCACCTACTGCTGCCAAAGTTCCACTAAAGAGCAAACTTACAGCTCTCAAGCGACCCGGTACTGTCGTCGCTCCAGCTGCTAAAGCAGCGCCTCGCACTAGCATGAGTGGTGCCACTCCTGCACCTTTCATGAACTCAAACCCAGAAAGCAAGAAAGGGAGGCTCGCCAAGGATGCTAATCGCTGGGTCATTGAATCGGGACCGGTGCGAAAGGACCTCGCAGATTTTTTGCAGGCACAGATGGACAACTCCACTTCGAAAGACGTAACCGGTCTCCTCTTCAGTCAAGAACACAATGCAGTCAATGACTGGGTGTCGGGTATGACCATTATCAGCGATTGCTACGCCAACACTCTAGCGGGGGACGAACGCTATGGTCCCACAAATGAGGATATGAAGGCAATATTGATCGCCAACTCTGATTTGGCCCTCAAATATGCGTGCCTTCGAGTTCATGAGAACCAGTCCAATGTCGTTGGAAAGGCGCTGGACGTCGTCGAAACGGTCCAAGCACTCCTGGCGGCGAGTGACTATCGACTCACAGATGCAGAAGCTGCTTGCTTTCTTCCGACTTTTGTCCACAAGGTACGACCTAATCGAAATGCCTTCATTTACTGAAGCCTTGAAGCTTGGCGACGCTCGCGAACCAGTGCGTGTACGAGTACAGCAGATCATCCAAAAGCTCCCCAAGATCTATTCGTATAGTCGCATTTTCCAGACTCTCCTCGAACACGGTTTACGGTCCAAGAACGCGAAGACTCGTCAAGGGGCCCTAGACGAGCTTGGACATGTACTGAGGAGTGCGGGTCTCAGTGCTTGTGAACCATCGAAAGCATTCCCGGTTGTCGCTTCTATGATAGGAGACAAGGATGCGGCAGTTCGTAAATCGGCGCTAAGCGTGTTGAGGTTGGTGTTTCATTGAACAGGCTGAAGTACGTATATTGACCGCCTGTAGCGAAGCGTATATCCTGGAAGGCGAACGCATCTGGAGCCACGTAGGAACGCTTTCCCTGAAAGACAAGGGCCAGCTGGAGGAGCGTCTGAGGCGTGTACCTGGCGCAAAGACACCTGCTTCTCCCGCTCCGCAAGCGAGTGCGACACATGCAGCAGGATCGAGGCTGTCGATGGTATCTCAACGTGCAGAATCACCAGCATTGACATCGCGCCTCTCTAGGCCCATGTCGCCCGCCGTTTCTGTCAACGGCAGAGCGTCTCCTGTCAGCGTCAGTGGTCGAATGACTCCAACGACGCCGACTACCTCCTCTAATCGGCCCAAGAGTCTTCTCCCTTCTCGACTCACTGCGCCAAGGGGACGAGGGGGCCCCGTCTCAGCCTCACCTAGACCCAGCTCGCTGTCCCAACGAACAGAGCCTCCTCAGCAAGTTCCTTCCATCTCAAGCCATCAATGGCCATGGCGCCCAGCTGCCCGATCTCAACGCCACAGACGACATTAGCTTAATTATATCCAACATTCTGAGCAATGATCCATCACGCAGCGTTGATGCGCTCAAAAAGGTTCAGAAGATTCTCGAGATTAGCCCCGAAGCAGGGAAAAATGACGCTCGTTATCGAGAATTGGCGGATCATACAGAAGGTCTCATCGAGACCATCACCTCGCAGATGTCTCACGTCTTTGAGCATGACATCATGAATCCCGCCAATTTTCGCCTTGCCAAGCACCTTATCCAAACTCAATGCTTTCTGCGATCATCCGCTACTCTCCGAGTCCTTAACGGTTGTTAGCCTGCGTGGATTATTGGAGGAGCTTACACTTCGATTGCTGATTACGGATGAAAGCACTGAGACAAAGGTCAAGGACCTTTCCAAGTTTATCAACATGATCTTGCTCCGACTCTTTGCTACCGGTCGCCGCATCACCATCTTCCGGTATGTTTACAAACTCTTTTGAATTCGATACAAGCTGACTATTGGACGTACAGGGCGCTTTTCCTTCTCCTTCTTCAGATCGTCAAACCGTTTGCTATGAACGGCACGACAACTGAGGATCGTCCTGCAAAAGTAGCAGAACTGGTCCTGAAATGCATCTGGAAATTAGCCAGAAACATACCGGAAGACTTGAAGAATCATGTGCTGGATCCTGTCGAATTGTTCCCGGCCATCGAGCAGTTCTTGCAATCGATACCGCCTAATGATTGGAGAGCTCGTGCGACTAACAAGATACCCAGCGGTGATATGCCTCTTCGCACGGTCAAAGTGATCATTCAGCATGTGGTCGGTGCGTCAATGACCTCATAAAACGATCGTTTTCTGATTTCTCGTAGCTGAGTTCCGAGAGGATGTCTACGATTACCTGTCTCAAGCGTTCGACGACCCTTCTGCGACAATAGTCTACCCTTACGTCTACCGCATTCTCAATGCTCGTCCAAAGGACGAAGGCCAACCCCAAGCCGAAGCCAGACCTCCATCTCCAACCCAGAGTGCGCGGTCTTCAACATTTTCACGAGCGCGTCAGGATTCGATTGCGTCCCGAGCCTCGACTCACAACACGTACGAGCCTTCAGAAGCCTCAACCAAGGCGTCACAACACAATGACGCAGACCTGGATGAGCAACTCAACGCCATTTGGCTCAAGACCTCGGTCGAAAATGGGGCAATGCACAACGATGCAATCACAGAGCTTTGGAATTTCATCAAGGCGCACCCGGAAAAGAAGCCACGGGTGGACGCCATGATTGATAGCACCGGAGGGGTCTACACTCGTTACATTCGACGAGCCCTCGCAAGGCGGCAAGCCGAGGATGACCTTAGTTCGGCGACTCCGAGAGTATCGGGTGAGTTATATCAGTCTCGAGCACAGGTGACGCGAACTGAACTCTTGCTAGGTCGGCCAAACTCCGAGGATATGTCCCAACCACCTTCATCTCCTGTCAGGACTCCTGGATCTCCGAGACGTTCTCTTGCGACAGATGAAGAATCCGTAGCGAGGATGCGGCATTTCCACGACATGTTCAATTACAATGGCAGGACAAGCATCGTCAGCAATGGATCCTCACGTGGGTCTATTTATGAAGGGCAAGGACTGAACCATCCTGGGGTCCAAGCTCATCTCGAGTCGCTGCGCCGGCGGGATAGTATGGCCTTTAACAATTCCTAGCTGGCTCTACGTTCTTGTATTTGGTATGAGGATATTTCCTATTTTGTATTCTAAAATTTCGAATATTCGTTTGAGAAGTTTAGGCGATTCCGATGAGATTTGAATGCTGTTTTTTTTCCGACCCAAACCCCAACTCACTTTTCGACCCGACCTCTACAGCTCCTTCATCCCTTTGGACACTACTTTGCCTTTAAAATGGCCTCTTTGCGTGTCTTGTCTCGTTCCCAGGTTTGTTATCGTGCGCGCATTTCGCAAACGAGCTGCTCACGGTCAAACAGTTGCGAATCGCTCGGGTTGGCCTCCCTCACACTGCATTCCGATGCTATGCGACCTCGAAACCTCAAACCTTGAAGGAGAGACTCGCCGAGCTCATCCCAAAGGAGATCGACAATGTACGTCACTCTGGGTCGAAGGCTGTAATCAAAGCGTAACCGCTTGCAACAGGTAAAAGCCATCCGTGCAGAGCATGGAAAGAAGGCATTTGGACAAGTTACGGTCGACCAGGTATACGGGTACGCCTCTTACGCTTTTCTCATTGTTTGGTCGCTTATCAGCTTGCTCGGTAGCGGTATGCGCGGTTTGCCGGCCTTGCTCTGGGACGGCTCAGTGCTCGACGCGGGTACGCCTACTTTAGTTGAGCTCGAATTTTTTGTTTGGCTGACACTATGGGGCTTGACAGAGGAGGGAATTCGCTTTAGAGGCAAGACCATCCCCGAATGTCAGGCTGAACTTCCCAAGGCGCCCGGAGGTTCAGAGCCGTTACCAGAGGGTCTCTTCTGGCTTCTCGTAACGGGTGAAGTTCCCACAGACGCTCAAGTAAAGGCGCTCTCCCAAGAATGGGCGCATCGTGCAGCGCTCCCCGAGTTTGTCGAGGAGATTATCGACAGATGCCCACCTAGCCTCCACCCAATGTCTCAGTTCTCCATTGCAGTAACGGCTCTCAATCATGAGTCTGCATTCGCAAAGGCTTACCAAGAAGGCATCTCCAAGAAGGATTACTGGGGACCCGTCTTCGAGGATTGCATGGATCTGTGAGGGACTCTTCTTGCTTCAATTTCCGCTGCTAATATGATACAGCATCGCCAAACTCCCTAACATCGCCGGCCGCATTTACCGCAATGTCTTTGGCAGTGGAAAACTCCCTGCCATCGATACATCAAAGGACTACTCCTACAATCTCGCCAATCTTCTTGGCTTCGGTGACAAGGAGGCTTTTGTTGAGCTTCTCCGCCTCTACATCACGATCCACTCGGACCATGAAGGCGGTAACGTCTCTGCCCATACTGGAAAACTCGTTGGTTCTGCTCTCTCCGATCCCTTCCTTGCATTCGGTGCTTCACTGAATGGTCTTGCTGGACCCCTACACGGTTTGGCCAACCAAGAAGTCCTTTTATGGTTGATGAAGATGAAGAGCAAGCTCGGAGATGCACCAACTGACGAGGCGGTCAGAGGATACATCTGGGATACCCTGAACGGCGGTCAAGTGGTCCCTGGCTATGGCCACGCGGTACTCAGGAAGACTGTAGGTTTAGTTACTGTTGGATTGCCATGTTCCTCACTTTTCTAGGACCCAAGATACACTGCCCAGCGAGAATTCGCCCTCAAGCACCTCCCCAACGATTCGCTCTTCAAGCTCGTCGGCCAGATCTACAACATTGCCCCAGAGGTTCTTCTCGAGGTACGACCTTGGAAACCTAATTCGTTGCTTTACTGACTCTCTTCTAGGCCGGCAAGGCCAAGAACCCATGGCCCAACGTCGACGCTCACTCTGGTGTCCTTCTTACTTATTACGGGTTCGTTTGAATACAGAACATGTGAGACACGACTAACTTGTTTCCAGCTTGACCCAGATGCAGTTCTACACTGTTTTGTTCGGTGTCTCACGCGCCTTTGGTGTTGCCGCTCAGCTCATTTGGGATCGTGCCCTCGGCGCTCCTCTCGAGCGACCAAAGAGTTATTCCAGCGAAGCCATCAAGAAGATGTTTGCCAACAAGTAAAAAGTATCTATAGTCTCCGGAGGTCAGCTAGGTCCGTCTACCCAGATCATATGTTCTCCATTAGTATGTGCATTGTCATGTTATGCATGGTTTTTATCACCCCTCTTTCGAGATATGAATGCTAAGCTACCCAACTAAAGCGTCTTGGTTTGTATTCTGCCCCCGTTGCTATCGAACTGATGGATGAAATCCAACATATTATGACAGAGCGACCATATATACAACATTTCCTCTCTCAATCCTCGTGGATTGAAAGTCAGTTTCCTCGCGCCGCTTTCCAATCTGGCGCTGCAACGACACCAATGTTCGACGCCTTGCTTGATTCGATGACAGCTCGCTTGTTGAGCTCTAATTTCTTCATTTTCGCACCCCCGTCAACTAAATGATGATGAGAATTTGCCGAATGGAGCTTGTTTACTTACACAGCGCCCAGAGAGTCACGACTACCTCGTTTTTGCCCTGGTGATTCAGTATACCCTCAGGGACTAGGAATATATTAGGAGAGGGAAGGCATAGTCAAGTAATTTCGTACCAGGATAGGAAGTTTGGGGCCCAAGGGAAGATGCAAATCTTGCAAAGAGTGAATCTTACAGAGTAGGAGTAAAAATCAAGGCATACCGGCCAAATTGCCATCCGTTTACCCAAATAACGGATCGGTATGCAATTGAGTCAAGTTCTAAGTCGAGTGCAAGAGGGACGTCTGCACCCTTCGGGATATTGAGATCAAAGCTCGTGCGGTAGACGGTGATACCCGGCGCCGTCCTGCCTGTCAAAGGCGAGCATGCCGACCACTTCGTATCGTTGAACCCAGGCTAAAGTGACAATAGTCAGCAGCAGCAACCTACATCGGCAAAGAGACTAACCAGATGAGCACCAATGCGCTCATAGTACCAGCCACCTTCGTTATATGGACCACGTACGCGATCTGGACCACTTTCTCCACCAACATCTGCCGCGCCGTCAATGCATTGGCAGAGCGAGCGTGTTCGACTCACTGCCAGCCACCGTCCATTTCACGAAATCTACGCCGTTGCCAAGTAACTTATATCCACGGATGCCTCGAGGTTTCTAACTTGATATGAGCCTCCCTGAGTTTGCTGGGAAAGATGAACATACTTTGAATTCGTCGTCGACGTTGTAATCCTGCGATAGTCCTAGGGTAAGTCAGTATCCTGATGGGGAAAGCTGGGGATGCCGATTGACCCATAGAATCGTGGTACACAGTGACAACTAAAATGTGGATTTAGTGACTTTTGATGAGGTGCCATGAGACTCGCCATTGTTCTTCGATCGGAGGACCTTCGGGTCAAAAGTTGCTTTGATTATCTGCACATCCACGCCGGACCATTGCGTTGAGGAACCTTGGGCTGACCCTATAGGATTCCCGTTTAAATACGCCATTGCAGCCCCAGAGTAGCCCGTTTGCACAGACAGCTCGACGCCTGTTGCGTTCCCGTCGAAATGCCCTCTCCAGACCAAATCTCCTCCATGATAGCCATACCTGGTAGACGTCAGTTTATGGAAGAGTATCAAACTAAAGTACAGACTCGTCTCCATAGAGAACATACTTTCCCGCATAGGGCTTCTGCGGGCGATTTGTGCTAGTCTTGTTCGCAACAACCCATTTTGAATCGTCAAAGTCCGCATATGCTTCAGGTGTGTTGTCAATGCATTTCCACGTTGACCTCGAGATGTCCGGTATCTTGATGGCATTGGACTTCAGCGTATATTTGACCGTGCCACTGAGCGAGCCGCGAAGCGTGTTGCGGGACAGAGCCACCGGATTTCCGTTCCAAGTCACCTTCTTGATACTTGACGGGCCCCATATGTCAATATTTGCCGTCGAGTTAAGATCTCCCTCTAAAGAGAGCGTCCCTTTGTTGAGAGATACGCTTCGAACTAGGTACGGTCCCATGATCCAGACACCAGCGGCGTCAGGACTTGGAGTATAGTGACCAGGATCAGTGGAAGGCGCAAGTCGTGGGGCCCATGTAGCCAAAGCGCTCGCTTTGTCCGCCAGAATGATCACCGCGTTTCCAACTGGGATCGCAGTAACGGCACTAGCGCGGTTTGCTTGGGCAGAAACCACAGTGTACTACATATATGGGTTATCATTAATCAGTTATATAACCTATTGGCTCACCTTCTCGGTCGAATTGATCGTGAAGCCTGGTGGCGTTGTTGAGTTCGAGGAAGCTAAACCTGAAGCCTGGACAATGATCTCGAAATTGTCTGACGGCGATGTGTATAAGTATATATAGTCGACCTGTCATGATATCAGTTTTATATACTTGGCACCCGGGGAACCTACACCGTCGAAGGTTTGCCATGTCAAGACCTCTGCTGTCGAGAACAGGAGCTTGGAATTGCCAAACTTGTAGTCCGCGACGAGAATCTTAGATTCTCTTCCATCAAGAGACATTACCCCGGAGGATGGCATGACGATGTCGGTCCCTAGGACTGTCGAGTTTACGCGAAGGGTAAAGAGTGTTGGCGTCAATTTCGTATTGGTGGTTTGTCGAACAATATAGAACCCTGTTCCACTCTTCGAGTCTTTCCAGAGGGTTGTGTAGATTTCATTCGAGTCACTAAAGGGCGTTCCTGTGGCTTGAGACCCGTCACCAATTCGATCTGAGGTCATATATGCCGGGCTCGCATGTAGGAAGTAAGATTGAACTTTGATCTCGTTCAACTTTGGAGTGACCGTGCGATCTTCCCGAATTGCCTGTCACTCATCAGCCCAATGGATCGTCAAGAGTCCACAGTTGCCTCACAGCTCCATAGTCATAGCCTATGAGAGTAATATGAGCAAGTTTTATCGAATAAAAGGTAGCCTGCTTACTAGAGTAGATAGTCTCGGTGCCCAGATTTCCCCAGTTCGAACCACCAAACGTCATATAGAGATTCTGCAGTCTCACGCCACCAGCAATATTGTTCTGGACAATTTAATATGTGACGGCACGTTGGAGGTAGACCAACCTTATAAAACACCTACTAATGCGTCAACTCGTGTCAGTTTTCATATCTGAGCGGCGTACGTTCGCAAATTGCTCATTTGTGAGTTTATAGCACTTATCGTACCCATTATTAGAGTTCCAGTAGTCGAAGGCACCACCTAGGTCCGTTAAACAGCGCATTATCGACTATATCGCTTACCTTGCCACTCGTAGAGTGCCAGTGGCACAGCTGGGGAAAGCTTCATATGATTTGCATGCATATCTAGCAAGTTAATGACTCAGGAGGAAAATAAGAGGGTTTTAGCTTTACTCACTCGTCTCCAGCTCTGGCCAGGTTTCTGGCGATGCACATTGGAATCCCGCTGGATACCCATCAAAGCCGTAGAGATCAACAGCGCCGACGCCTTTGACAAATGCTCCGCCTGTGCAAGAGTGTGAGGGGATTCCACAGTGATTTAACTAGACCCGACCAGGATTTTTGTCATTGTGGGTGCTGCAAAATCTCAGTCGATGACGATGATAGTCCATATCAACTTACATCGGAACTTTGTTGAGACCGCCGGTGCGAAGAGTATCAATCACATCTTGCATGTACTCATTTAGACCAGCAATATGGTACCACTCGCTTGGGCCAAATTCGTTCTCCGCTTGGACAGCTATGGGCCGCTCAACAAACTCTCGATGCCATTTGTATGAATGTACCTATGAGCGGACCATCCGGATACTATTCAGATTCAACATACTGTCCAGATCTTTCGAATAACCCTCACCTGATACGGAGCAGATAGTTTCGCAAACTCGTTGATGCTGCAGCACAAATGAGTCAGAAATAAGCAGCCAGTACAATTCTCACTATGGATGCCAAGCTTCGCGGTAAGCAGTCGCGTTTGTTCTTGCCAGACCAGGAACTACTGTTAGCCAAGCAGGCAGACCACCTATCCAATTTCTGAGGAATTTCTAAAAAGGCGCGTTTGGGAGTATACCTCCAGCTGATTCGGCGTTGATGTAAGGGCCAGGGCGTGCCTTCTCAAGGTCAGACTGGGCAGAGTAGTAGAGGCGAGACGTACAATGACTAAGAGCCCAACCTCCTTCGCTATTTCGTAGAACTTGACGATGTCATTATGGTCCGTCCAGCGATTTATCCCTTGGCTCGGACTGATGAGACCCCAGTGTACTTGGAGTTTGTGAGACCAGAAAATATGTGATGGGTGTCTCACAATAGATCGATACACCATTCAGCCCTGCGGCCTGCACATGGTTGAGAGCTTGACATAGATACCGATCAAGCGGCGCTCACCTTGTATCTAAGCGTTCTTCAGTCGCAGAGCCACAGGTATTGGTGAGAGCTTACTTCTGCAAAACGTCCTTCCAGAGCTTTGTGGAAGGTAATCTGTATGGATGGAATTCTCCTGAGAGAAACAATGTTCGCTGAAGCACGAAATCAGCGTCAATTCGCATGAAGATCTCGTCAGAACGCACCTTGTCATCAAGGAATAGAGAGTATTGGTCGAACGTGACGCTGGCACTCGAGTTCCCATGGTAGAATCCGGCTGTCGATATTGAGTTGATATACGCCTGATGTAATTGCAACTACGTACGAGAACCAGCAGGTACTTCGTAGCCATTTTGGGCAGTCACCCTGAGACCAAGAATCGACAGGATGAATACGAGGGCTGTTTTCAAGGTAGCTACTCTGGATAGATGTCAGATATGGGGTTCACAGTGTTCGATTACATACGGCATCGCGTCAATCACTTGGACGACAAACGTCTTCAAATGGAGGATTAAGAATGCACGCAGGGCGCAAAAGCCAAAGGCGTCCATCTTATATGTGGCCGACGGTAGCGTACAGTGCCGATGTTGCGCTAGGAAGCCGGTAGGCGAGAAGTCTGAGAATGATAGTCTGAGTTCTTCCAAAGAAACCCCCGGATTGCTTTGGGTACTCGTGGATACGAAGCCGGTGATGTTTAGGAAGATGCTTGAACACGATTACCGAAGCCGCAGAAGTTGATACGACCACCTGTTAGATGCCGTACACTTGAATGCGAGAAGGAATACCAGATGCTGAGGTTGTCAAGAGATCTCGGTCGTTCAGAAGCTGTTGGCGAGGCTCAAACGCCCATTCGTTGTGTAGTTGTAGACAAAGAGTTGTTTCACGAGCTCTCAGACGATATGGAGCTTGGCCAGTCTCACCTCTCAGGACCTCTGGAGATGTGGTCGCCGACTAATGGACTCACGTGCCCAGCACCACCCAAGCCCAACTCTTGAGGTCAGAGGGAACTCATGGAGAAGAAAGAGCAGTCGATTTAACTAATTCTCACTAGCTTTAGATAGCGTGATTCGTGGCTCAGTGCGATCCACGTCCGCGCAATGCTTTCCAATCCGGAGCATCGACCAGACCAAAATTGGAAGTCTTGCTTGAGGAGATAACTGCCCTTTTATTCAGCTCCAGTTTCTTCATCTTTGCGGCTCCATCTGCATAATATCAATGTCACACCCAGGAGGGGCAGAGCTGCTTACAAAGTGACCAGAGGGTGACAACCACCTCATTCTTCCCTTGATAGTTCAGAATGCCCTCGGGTACTAGAGAGGATGTATCTATATAGGCCTCTGCTCGGCAATAGGCTTACCTGGATAAGATGTCTGGGGACCAAGATCCGAGAAGAATCTTTTGGGACCTCAGAACCATCCCTATCGAATTGTGAATTTGACTCACCGTCCAAACTGCCACCCATTTACCCAAATCAACGAACGGTACGCAGTGGTAGAATTTCTGGGCTCGAGTTCAAAGTCGAAGGCGAGAGGAACGTCGGAACCATTGGGAATATTGAGATTGAATGTTGTGCGATATGCCGTTACTCCAGGTGAATCTCTTCCAGACAGAGGTGAGCACGTAGACCAAGCAGAATCGTCGTATCCAGGCTAGTTTTTTTTCAGTATTCTCGAGAAGGCTGTTATTTTTGCGCACCAAATGTGCGCCGATGCGCTCATAGTACCATCCACCTTCGTTATAGGGACCTCGCACGTCGTCAGGAGCATTGGCACCACCAACGTCTGCGTAATGGTGAGTATTAATCGCAGGATTATAAAGAATTCGATTCACTTCCTACGACTGTCCATTTGTAGAAGTCAGTTCCATTAGTGGACAGGAGCTTGTAGCCTCGAATGCCTCGAGGTTTCTGACATTGTATTAGAAATATCAAACTGTTGAGAATATCGCACCTTGAACTCGTCGTCCACGTTGTAGTCGGCAGACAAGCCTAAATTATGTGAACCCTTCGTGCAGATCCTTCTGATATACATTACCTGTCGAATCATGATAGACAGTAAGGACTGTAATGCAATTAACATTTGTCTTTTCGCGTTGTAGAAGCATACCGTTCTTCTTAGAGCGGAGGAGATTGACAGGGAATGTGCTATTGATCTGTTGGATATCTACCCCAGACCACCCTTGTGAAGACCCTTGCTTTGATGCGAGGAATTGGCCATTGAGGAAGACGGTTGCTGCCCCGGAGAAGCCTGTTTGTACCGAAAGTTCAATTCCAGTGGCATTCTTCCCGTCAAAATATCCACGCCAGACTAGGTCTCCTGAGTAGAATCCGTACCTAGAGCATGTCAACTTCAGCAGAGTTCTGTCGGCATACTTACTCTCCGCCATAGAGCACATATTTTCCAGCGAATGGCTGATGGGGACGGAGTGTACTTGTTTTGTTCGCCACAGTCCATTTTGAGTCATCAAAATCGACGGCTTTTTCTGGCGTGCTATCAATGCACTTCCACTTAACTTGCGACAGCTTAGGGATGCTGATCCCATTGGCATTCAACGAGTACTGGAGATTAGCCGTAATGGAGTTGAGCTTTGTGTTCCGGGACGTAGACATTTGTTTGCCGTTCCATGTGACCCTCCGGATGCTCGACGGGCCCCAGATATTAATCGATACAGTTGAGTTAAGATCACCAGTCAGAGCAAGCGTCCCCTGCTTCAGACTCGCGGTACGGACCAAGTATGGACCGGTTACCCAAACTCCTGCGATGTTCGAGCTTGGGGTATAGTGGCCAAGGCCAGAAGCTGGTGCTTCAATCCGTGGTGCCCAAGTAGCAAGAGCATTGGCCTTGTCTGAAATGAGAATAACGGTCTTTCCGAGTTTGACTGCAGAAACACTGGTAGTACGTTTGGCTGGGGCAGATATCACGGTGTACTGACAACATATCAGCAGAGCGGCCAGAGGAGTGAGTGGGTGCTGACGTTTTTCCCTGATTTTACGGTAAATCCAGAGGGTGTGTAATCGTTCGGCGTGGCAGAACCATTTGGCTGCACGATCACTTCAATGCTTTGCGAGGGAGACGTATAAAGATAGATATAGTCAGTCTAGACGACCTTGAGTATCTGTCAACTCCATAACACCATCTACGTACCCCATCAAATGTCTGCCATGTCAAAATCTCTGTAGTCGCAAAGAGGAGTTTTGAGTTACCGAACTTGTAGTCAGCGACGAGGACTTTGGACTCTCGTCCTTCAAGTGTCATCACACCCGACGTAGGCACAATGAAATCGTTCCCGAGAGCGGTCGAGTTGATGTGAAGATTGAACTCGGTTGTCGTCAGTTTTGTATTGGTTGTCTGACGGACAGTGTAGAAGCTGGTCCCGCTCTGAGGGTCGCGCCAAACCGTTGTATAAACGTTGCTTGAGTCGCTAAATGAGGCACCTGTGGTCTGTGAACCAGCGCCGACCCAATCGCTCGTCATATACGCTGGACTAGCATGCAAAAAGTAGGATTGAACTTTGATCTCGCTGAACTTAGGAGTGATTGTCCTGTCCTCTCGAAGAGCCTGCATTCCATAGTTAGCCATATTCCGTCTTCGGATGCCGATTTGAACACACAGCTCCGTAGTCATAACCTGATTTATGGATCAGATGGTGAGCTCTTAGTTAAGAAATCGACGTACTAGAGTAGATACTCTCGGTTCCAAGATTGCCCCAACAGGATCCGCCTATTGAGAAGATAAGAGAAGGCACTGCGAAAAACCGGAGACTTCCCATAGACCATGTAGAAGTTCTGCAGCCTCATGCCTCCTGCGATGTTGTTCTATGCCGAGTCAGAATTCCGCCTCGGAGTCTGCGTGCTCAAGCCAACCTTGTAGAATACCTGCCACAACAGTTGAGTGAGACATTAATGGCACTTAAAGAATAGCATACGTTTGCGAACTTCTCGTTCGTAAGCTCGTAGCAGTTGTCATAACCTGCTCCGGATCCCCAGAAGTCAAATGCCCCCCCTTGCCACTCGTACAGAGCTAGAGGTACCGCCGGCGCTGTATTAAGGTGATTTGCATGCAATCCTGTGCCGCATTAACATAAAAGCGGCAGTAAGACTTTCCATACCCGTATCGGTCTCGGGCCACGTTTCTGGGTGTACACAGTCGAATAAGGCGGGATACCCATCAAAGCCAAACAAGTCAACAGCTCCTGTGCCTGTAACCCATAGTTTCCGAGGCCAATTGGCATTGTGAGTGCTGTCGCGATGTCAGGAAATACAGAAGGGTCGTTTGTCGACGCTACGTACGTAGGTATTTTGTTCAATCCGCCAGCGCGGAGGGTATCGAGGACATCTTGCATATACTCGTTCAAACCTGGGATCCCGGTCTCTTGGCTGGAGCTGAACTCATTCTCTGCTTGAACCGCTAGAAGTATGTTCAATTTAACAATTAGACACGCTGGGTCAATGTTCACCAATGAGAGGGCCATCAGGGTACTGAGAACGGATTAGAGACGATGACAAGCTACGAAGAATTGCTCACTTGGTATGGTGCCGATAACTGGGCAAACTCCTTGATACTAGAAATTGATAAGGAATGGATATAAGCAGAGCCGGCTAACATACTAAGGATGCCAAGCATCGCGATAGGCAGTTGCATTGGTTCTGGCCAGAGCGGGAACGTTGGCAAGCCATGCAGGAAGGCCGCCTACATTATCAACACCAGAAACATTTCAAAATGGAGAATAGCTACCTCCAGCTGATTCAGCATTGATATAGGGTCCAGGGCGTGCCTTCCAAGATAAGTTTTCGGTAAGATACTCTAAAGTACAGTCACTTACGATCACCAGGAGCCCAACCTCTTTTGCAAGTTGAAGGAATTTGACGATATCGTTGTGGCCGGTCCATCGGTTCACCCCTTGACTTGGGCTCGTAAGTCCCCAGTGAACTGTGGGCGGTGAGGGAGATTGACTGGTGACGAACTAGCTTACGGTAGATCGAGACGCCATTCAACCCTGCTGCCTTGTACCTTGAGAGCGTTAGAGCCGAACACCAAATATCAAGACGACTCACTTTTGCAGTACGTCCTTCCACAGCTTGGGAGAAGGCAAGCGGAAGGGGTGAAATTCGCCGGAGAGGAAAAGCGTTCGCTAAGGATTCTGTCAGTACCAGAGAATGAAGAAGGGCGGGAGCTGCCTTACCGAATTGTCAAGGAAGAGGGAATACTGGTCAAAGGTTACACTTGCAGTCGAGTTTCCATGATAGAACCCAGCTAAACAGAGAATCGTGGTGCTTAGAAGGGAATACAGTAGAGAAGAGGCTACATACGTGAGCCTATTGGCACTTGATAGCCGTCCTGTGCTACGGCATTGAGAAGACCCAGTGAGAGCAAGGAAACGAGAAGTTTCTTTCGAATGAGGTTCCTGTTGGCGCTTCAGATTGTCCGTTCGCTTGTATACACTATCTAAGCACGTACGGCATTTGATCTAAACTCCAAGGTAGTAAAGACTGTGTAGGGGTAAATAATATGCCTCTGAAGTCTCGAGACATGTGCTGGCCGTCGTTATATAGCGCAGCTTGAACGGGCCGTTTCGACCAAGGGGACATCGTATGTAATACGAAGGGGTGGGCCGGATCTGGATATCCGTGATACCGATGGCTTCTCTTTCTCCGAAGAATGGTGAGCAAGAGGGCGTCGGTGAGCAAAGCTCACGAAGCCATAAAATACCGAATATCGCTCGAGGAAGCTAGTATGCTTCCTTCACGTCCTTTTCACATCTACATGCCTTCTGGATGTAGTTCTAGTCGGTAGCTTGTCTTTGCATCTACGGAAATCGTCGTTGCGCCCGGTTCACCTCCCTATTCGCCCATCGTATACTGTATTGAAACGACCGGTCTTGATTACTTGTTCCCTTGAAGCGGCGTTCGCGTCAGCTGCAAAGCGGTAGAATCATGGTCACGGTTCAAGAGCGTGATGTATTGTTAGTATTCGAGTCACATCCTGAAATGAGTCCGGAAACGCAATATCACTATTATACGAGTCGATGGCGAAGCGACGATGGGGATTGTGCGAAAGGGTGCCCTTACATTGGGACCAAGCATCCCACGCATCTTTCCCACTGGAGCTCCAATGAATCGGAGATTCCTCGTAGAGGCGGAATTCTCAGGATATTCGATGCCGACCTTTTCTGGAAAGTAATCGCATATACCAGACTGTACAGATGGCAAGCTCCTCCAACAATGCCGAGGGTGTATAGAGAGCAAGTAAGGAAGGGTATGCATAGGCAAACGGGGAAAGCACTCGAATTTACGAGTGTTGCTCGTTCTTCGTTGCAACGAGCGCACACAACGCAGCTAATGAGCACTGAGACTCAGTCCAGAAGAAGGATAGGGAATAGACACTTACCACCGACACCACTACCATCTTTAGCCATACCAACCTTGACGAGCTGCTCCATCTTCTCCCCCACGATGGCTCGCAGGGATTTACGCAGAGCCTCCTCGAAGCCCGGATAAAATTCAACGAGACTATCTCTGATGAGTATACGCCATAATCCTCATGGCGCACGTACCTGCCGTCGACCCCAAGTTCGAGGGCCGAATCCACCTCTTTCGAACCCGGGCCACCGCCAACCTCGCAATACCCACATTGTACTAGGGTTGCAGCGACTGCACAGCCACTCAATGCTGCCGATCTATTGGCGACGAGATCACAGATCCAAGCCACAATCTAGCAATCATCAGTGCCATAGCCAGTCATGAGATAGGAGACGAACGCACCTGAGTGTCCAAGTCCGATATTTGATAATCGGTAAAGCCCATTTCGTTGACCAGTAACTCGCGAACGGCCTCCGGCGATGAATCATTTTTGATTCTCGACATTAGTTCGGTGTCGAATCCATATTGGGTATTGAACTTTTTCGTCGAGTGTCCCCTGAAAAGGTAGTGTTGTGGTGGGTTGGAGCCGGGAATGGGAGGAAGATCGATGAGATAGATGAGAATGTTGCGGGCGATCTCGCCGAGATACATTCCCGAAATGAGCTTCTCAAATGCTTGGTATCGGCTGTGTGATATGAGCGTAAACAAAAAGGAGATAAAGAATACAGACGGGTTAATGGAGATGCGGTCTAGCGCATTGTCCCATCGGGTGATCGGAAGGACATGTCGCTATCATGGTTCAGCGAGATACCATGGACAAGAGAGAGAGCGGCATACGGCGTTATCAAATGCTCCCCATTCGGTATTTATAATCATCTTGTCTGCTTTTCTCGTTGCCGCATCGAGCTTTTTCAGCTTGGTGATGGAGGAAAGGTCTTCCACGTAGGCTCCGTTGGTTCCCGTGCCGAAAATGGCCCCGAGGAAGCAAGATCCTGTGAGATAGCCACGAGTCAAGAGTGTCCCGACAGTCTTGACCGGAATCAGCCAGGGCAGCTACGGAGAATCCATACACACATCGTTGACCAGGGCGACACATTTGGCAGCAACTCTTTTTTTATCCAAGGAATCTTGGAGCAATTGAACGACATCGTTTCCTATCGCACCCGTAGCGGAGAAACCCTTTGTCCACGTCAAGAGCCGACCTGCGCCCAAAGCCGTCTGCTCGACAGGAAACGAAAAGGTCATACCCAAATGGAGACATTCGTCCTCTGGAGGATTGCCGAGCTCCTTCATAAAGTCGCCAATGCAAGAGGCCATGTAATCTATCCATCATCGGTAAGCCAAGCGAGAGCCGCAAACTAAATGCCGTTACCGAAAAGGTCAACGGCAGGACCCGTCTTGAGTTCCTCGGTGACTTTGAATTTTTTCTGTTTGAGGGAAAACTTGTGATCTCCGAGCAGTTGGACTTCGCACACTCGGCTACGAGGAGATGAGGAGATTGTTCCGCCAATACCCGAGGGAAACGTAGCAAGCGTACAAGTTTGTTCCACCGAGATCTACAGCCATAAATGTGCTGTTGGCGTCGAAAGTAAGAACCAAGAGCGAGCAAAAAGGGGAGGAGGACTGACCCGGTCTCTGAGCCGTCTGGAACCCCGGTAACATATGTTGGAATCATAGCCATCGGTTCGTGTCCGTGTTGGAGACCTCTGCGGTACATAGTCACGAAATGGGCCGTAATCTGCTTGAGACGCTCGTCTGAGAGCTCAAACTGCTTCTCGATCGAATCGAGCACATCCTTAATGGGCTGTGGAGCATCTGTAGGCGGAATAGGAGCCATCGTGAAAGACGCAGACGGCGATGGTCGAGGGCAAGTTGGGCAAAGCCTGAAGTCGACATTACGCCGACGGCTGGTTCCGCGGCACCCCACATGCGTCGAAAATTCCAGGATTAATGGCCTAGATGAGATCCAGATCTTTTCGAGATAATCTCCCCAGTCACCAAAATAGATGGGCCACAATTTGGACCCGTATTATGTCTGCACCTTACTCCCGACTCGCTGTAGAGGACGAAGACGAAGACATTCAGGAGGCTCCAACTCACAATAGATCGCATAAAAGGGCATTAACGACTCTTGCTTTACTCGTTTGCGCCCTCCTAGGCTTCGAACTCGGCCACTGGTTCACGCAGAAACAAACTGCCCTTCCAGAAATACCCAAAGACAATCCAGACATGAATGGTAAACTAAATGTTGCTTAGTACGTTCCACCTTGCGCTCCGCTGCCAGGCTATTGATAGCATCATCCAGCTTTGTGTACGTTCTGAGCAGCAAATATGCATTGGTCTGACTATTGCAAGAAACTGGGGTATCTACGGACGCAAATATCCACCGCAGAACATTCCAGCTAAGGATCTGACGTACGTGTACCGCCGTTTTGCCTGCAGTGCGCATCGTGCGTAAAAGTACCTTGATTTGGCCCCAATGCATGAACTTCGGTCTACTGCTTCCGTATAGTGGACTTGAAAGTATAGCGGACTTGCTCCGCTCGGCTTCTTGTCCCGCTCCCCGCCCCTTGGCTCAATCAGCCTGCTGTACTTCAGCAGTATTTCCCAAATACTCTCCAATGCGTTCAATTGATGTTATTCGACTAAAATAATGCATAGGCACATTCTATACGCATTCGCTAATGTCCAAGCCGACTCTGGGACGGTTATCATGAGCGACAAGTGGGCAGATGAAGATATACATTACCCCGGAGATTCGTGGGAGGATACAGGCCGGAATCTCTATGGTTGTCTCAAGCAAATTAATCTCCTCAAGAAAGAGCACAGGCATCTCAAGCTACTCCTATCGATAGGAGGTTGGACGTACTCTCCTAATTTCCACAATGTCGTTATCAATCCGGCACTTCGAGCAAACTTTGTCAACTCTGCCATCAGAATCTTAGAAGACTATGGATTCGATGGGTTGGATATAGATTACGAGTATCCGAACAATCACGAGCAAGCTCGAGGCTATGTCGACCTCTTGCGCGAGCTACGACATGGCCTAGACCGACATGCCTATCAGCAGGGAGTAGATTACAAGTATCCCTTGACAGCAAGTTACATGCTTGTCTAATTTGTCTGCTAACATGAATTCTAGATTGCAGCACCTTGTGGCTCCTCCAACTATGAGAAACTATTCGCTCGAGAGATGGACCAGTACCTTTCGTTCTGGAACCTGATGGTAAGTTACGCACATATACACATATACGCCCCGAATAAGGTCTGATGACTCTTGTTAGGCGGTAAGAATAAGAAATCGTTTCCGAGTAGCGCTTATTGCTCTCAGTACGACTATGCCGGTAGTTGGGATACGGTGGCGAATCATCAAGCAAACATTCGTGGGCCACCCATAAATACCACGATGGCAGTCGACTGGTACAAAGCCCAAGGAATCCATCCATCGAAGCTAATTATCGGAATGCCTCTTTACGGCCGTTCGTTTATGAATACGAATGGACCTGGCCATCCGTTCAACGATGTAGGACAGGGCAGTTGGGAACGTGGAAGCTACGATTACCGCGCTTTGCCTCTCCCTGGAGCGACAGTGTTCGTAACCCTTCCGCCGTTGTATTAATTCGGTCTGATATAGCGCAGGTATCACGATGAACATGCCATGGCAAGCTGGTCGTACGACCATCGCACGCGGGAGATGATTTCATATGATGATGAGAAGGTAGTCGCGTGGAAGGCACGTTGGATTGTCCATCATGGTTTTGGTGGAGCAATGTTCTGGGAGCTAAGTGGGGATAAAGGCACTCCACGTCACGATATGGAACGTGGACCGGGTAAAGATGAGCAACCCGGTGGCAATCTGATCCACATTGTCAAGGAGGAACTAGGAAGCCTGGACTGCTCTCCGAATAATCTCATCTACAAAGGAAGTTGTTTCGACAATCTTAGAAACGGCCTTTGAATAAACCTCTTTGCTCGTTTCCTTTCTCAGAACTTGGACCTGATTACGATATGGGCATTGATGGTGTGATCATCATTGAAAGAACTGGGCAAGTTTCCAGATCTGCAGAAGATGGAGACTCATGAACCAATAGACGACCCATCATCCAAACGACATTCAAGACTGGCGGCTCTGCCGTGGCCGCTCAGCATGTTGATGCCCTCAATAACGCGTACGAAACCGCCGCGGCCGAGGGCAAAATGGTCGATCCAGTTGTCGTCGTCGAGACATCTCTCGGAACTTCTGCTTGTTGCAACGTGCAGCACGGATCTCTGCGTATAGCATGTCCGGTTCATTCAGAAAGTAAGCCAAGTCATTCTTCCTTGGATCTCCCGTTCTAAGTACACCTAGCCGACCCTTTATTTGTATTCTCATTCATCAAGACATTGATTGACGTCCTCCAAGACTATTTGGGCGAGGTCTCTGCAGGATCTATTCGCCAAAATTTCGATATCGTGTATCAGGTTCGAATATTTCCCCTCTCTATTTCGTGACACTGATAATAGAGTCCAGCTGCTTGAAGAGATGCTAGACGACGGTTATCCACTCACTACTGAGCCGAACGCCCTGAGAGATATCGTCATACCGCCTTCATTCTTCAAAAAGATCCTTGCTGTAGCCGGAACAGCTGGGTAGGTAGTCAGAAGCCGGGTTTTAATGCGGCTCATCCCAATGCAGCCTTGCCAAAGCGACGACGACACCCTTTTCGTCTCCTATTCCATGGAGGGCGACGGGTCTACGATATAACACCAACGAAATATTCTTCGACTTTGTAGAGGATATGACGGGTGTAATCAGCAGGTATGACACCGTGGCTGTAATACACAACATTGCTGATATCAAATAGAGAGGGAAAGCCCTTAAATCTTGAAGTCTGGGGCAAGGTCAAGACTAATGCACGACTGACAGGTAACACACACACCCCTGCATTCGAGGGCTTGCTGAGAGTATTTATAGGGACACCTGATATTCTATTGAGCCTGTCGAACACTCAGATCTTGACTGACTGCTCCTTCCATCCATGTGTGCGGTATGTACATCCATATCAAAAGGATACCCACTGAACCGCATGCCAGTCTTCCAAAGTGGGCCAAGGATAAAACTTTGTCGTTTGTTCCTCCAGACGGGCGATTCATCTTGATGGAGTACCGAATGGCTACAACAGGAACATCGACGGCGCTAGTGGCCCCTGTTCCGTTCAATCTGACGGCTGCTATCGATCTTTTGGATGAAAGCGCCAACGTCGACTTGGCCTTTCAACTAAGGCTAGGCTCGTCCAAGGGAATCGAGAATATTGTGGTCGAATGGGATATTGGACATGGAGTTACCTCATCGAGCTGGATTCCAACCAATGGCGGATCCTACACGTTTGATGCACGCAGTGGGGTGCACTAGTTCTCTATCCTTTCTCCCTTGAGGTTGATCTCCCCATTCAGATTCTTCAATGGCAGGTTCCAGCGACTGTAGGGACGGCTTTATGCAATCTTAGGGGAACATTCAATTATTCGTGAGTCGCCAGCACGGTCGATTGCCAACCTGACGAGTTGTAGGCCGTCAACGCTACGACCGTCACCGTCAATGGTCGTTTCTTTCTCCAGATCAGATGTTTGTTTTTCCGGCATCAAAATCCAGGACTTGAGGGTCAGTGGCGAGTTCTACAAGCCCTTCCGCGGAGTTCGAAGTCAATCACAATGTCGACTGGAGGTCAGATGGTAATTAACCGAGAAAATATACCCCATCAACTTATTTGCAAGAAGGGTGTACACATTAAAATCTAGGGATTGCTTTCAACGACCATCATGCGTGGCTACGGGCCTTGGTCGTCGTCTTGTAGTAACAGATCTGAGTTTCATGTTGACCACCACTTGAGAGTAACCAAAACGTCTTGAAGGTACACCGGTGCTGGGGCTCGACAATTGCATCCCAACCTTCTTCGACTCCCCGCTCACCGTCCATCCGAAATGTTCTTGTCAGTTGCTGTCCACCGGCAGAACAAACCTAATCGCAGAGTTCTCACCGTCGTTTTCTGTGCTACTTGTCTCTCGCTGTGCATCGTGGGGTATCTCGGGATCGGGTCAAGAGGTGTATCGCCGCTTACCATCGTCAAAACACCAAATGATATGACCAATGACTTGTTCAAGGAGAGGTTTTCGATTGAAGAAGGGCCGTTCAGTGCTGAGGCTCTCGATGACAACTCCGAACAGACGACTGTGATTGGGCACGCACCTGGGTGGACAATGTTTAGCAATTTATATATGTCAAACGGGACATTTTTCATTGTCACCTCGCAGGACGAGGCTAATGCATCTCAAAACTCCAGCATGCCCTGGCGAAACGGCACGATCCCCATCAAGCGGTTCATAATTTCGACTGGTCTTCCAGGCTTCGACAATCCACAAAGCTACCAGGAACGTGAACCGACAGACCACGACTTGAGGATTATTACGAATGAGGACGCCAATTCACGGTGGGGTGACCGCCTGACAGTCGCTGATGGACATTCAGTACGGGACATTGAGGATCTTGCTCCGCATGCTGAAGTGTCTTAGTGGCTCTACCAGAATTCCGGTCTTCAGTATTTGGCCCATTTCTACGTGAGTGACTCCTAGTTGCGTTGACACGACACCGCTCAATGAAATTGGTAGCATTTTGTCGCGGAAACATTGTTCGGCTCCTGGGATTTTCATTTCGGGACGTTCGGTGGGAGTGTGACTGACCGAGGAGAGGCAATTTCCCCGGCACCAACTCGACTGATCTTCATGAAGGCGACTCCTGAACAACTTCGAGATCCAGCAAAATTCAATTTTTCTATCTTAGAGCAGCCTTTCGTGCCGTGTCTGTCGAGACTTCTATCGACTGGGTCGACAGAGTGTACATGACACGGGCCGGCGACAAGGCGTGGCTGTTCCCCAAAGCCATGCTTGTCGATAGATACGTAGCATTCAGGAGTCCGCTTGTCGGCATGGACACCCAAAGACTTGCAGCCCCGGGGAGTCACCTCACGAACGTACTCGACACCCAGTGACCATCACCTACGTCAACCGACAAGGTGACAGGAGAAGACGGTGTCTGCGAACTGAGAGTCACAAAGAGTTGGTCGAAGCCCTAGAAAGCTTGTCCAAGCGGTGAGGTTGGGAATTTAACCATATACAAGCAGAGTCGCTCTCTCAAGAAGAGCAGCTGAGAGTTGTAGCTCTTACAGCGGTGTGTATGGTCTCCTCTATAGAATATACCCGATTGACTATCAGATCCTTGTCAGTGTGCATGGTAATTCACGCACCTGCTTTCGATGCCGCCGACAAAACTGAGTATGGTTGTGGAGATATTCTTTCCATATGGGTTCCTTCATGACTATGAATGGACGGCGGGGCTCTGGGACATCAGTACTATGGAGTTTGGAATGATACGGCCTTTCAGTATCCGTCCTTACCTACCATCGGCATCCCGGAAGGATTTCAAGGTTGCGACATACCAGTATCTGGATCTTTCGTTGCTAAGTTGATCGAGGACCATGTCGAAGACGTGATGGAGGGATTAGCTATCTAACTTACAGACTAGCCCTGCTTTCGACTAACAGTGCGAATGAACGTTTGATTTCAAGCTTTATATGCGACGCGATCGACGGCCAACCAATACTCGTTTCCTTGTGCCCATCCAAGGGGACCTAGATCGCATTCCGAGCAGATCAGGAGTTTCTTCCCTGTATTTCCTACGTCTTTAGTGAATCCAATATTCTCAAACGACATTGGACTGCCTTGAATGTACCACCATTTGGTTGGAACGTTCGAATCTAGCGCCGGCAATGACGCTGGTCGCGGGTGAACAGGAGAATCAATCTGATATCCGTATCAGGCAATGAGAGCTTTAGAGAGATGTATACTTACGGGGTCAATGGTTGCTTCCTCGCGCTGCGACGCCACTCCCTTGAGAAGTATGAGACTGCCGCAGCCCACTTTTGGGCATAGAAGATCGTGGATGTTCTTGAAATTTGCATCGAGAACATCACTATCATTCTGAAACGAATCGAGCAACGAGCCAATGGGCCTGACCCGCCGCGAAGACGCCGCAAAGGCGTTTAGTATCTGAGCTTGGAGCTCTGGTGGAGGATTTAGTTGATCATTGCTGCCAGAATCTGCCATCCTTAACTCAGGGGTATGAAGTCGGCTCCAAGGAAGGGTAATTCGCAAGCGACGTCGAAGATGCGAGCACTGGATTATCATTGAGAAATACAGAGCAGACTAGAATGTCGCTATAAGCGCTTCACTCGAGGGTCACCCTTCTCGCTCCGTTTCTTTAATTTTTGCTGTCGTTTGCTCATGCTTGCAGCTCCTTGGTCGTCATCTGTGGCCTCTTCCTTTGATCCTGAGAAGAAATATGGCTTGAGGAATATCGAATAGATCTTCCACAGTGCAAAGAGGGGAATCTATGAGCATGTGAGGAGACAAGTGAGCTCGACCACTCTGGTAGAATAGCTTTCTGGAAACGTGACTTACGCATAGATAGAGCCACCAGAACCATTCACCCAACGCTGCGCTTCCAACCTGGCAAGCCCAGGTGACATAAATAATATCCCAACACCATTCCGTGACTCCGGGCATATTCAGGTCCTCGCCGCTTCCAATGAGTGCCTGGGTCGTTGGATCACGTCGTGGAGAGCCAATAGAGGTCAAGTGCGAGTAGAGAACGAAGAGGGGGACAAAAGTGAGGCCATGGATGACGCTCGACGTGCGTGGGGGGATAACAGACGACCTGAATAAGAAGCGGATTAAAATGGAGATGAGCGGGGCGAGCACCATCCAAATGTTGAGATTTCGCAACGCTGCTTCATTCTGAGCCGCTGTCCGTTTTGCAGACGCGTTTGCCTGCAGTAGAGCGACGTATGTGAGCATGAAATACTACAAAACCAAGAATGTTCAGAGGCTGACCATCGTGATGTCGGGGTTGGGTTCAAGTTTGGACTCAATCAGGCTTCGACCCGACGAAGCTCACGCAATGGATCCCAGCGGCACGGCGAACCGCATTGAAACTGCAATCGAAGCGAATGAAGCACGGAAGAAGGCTCTCTTGAAACATATCCACGAATTGGAAACCCAGTTAGCCACCGTGGACAATCTCATTGTACGCCAGTCATCTAATCAGGTTTATTCTTCGCTAAATCATCGTCTAGGCAAAAGCCGAAGCTCATATAGATGTACCCGACGATCCTGACAGCGACGAAGACGCGTTTGTAGTGAGCGTCCCCGGTGCGCAGGACGCGGTTCCTCCCTTTGGTGCAACAGAACTGGAAGACCTGGTGAGCATCCTTCTTAATATGTACTCCTACTGACTGGCACTATAGCGTTCGCCATTCTACGAAGAAAGTCAGAGACACATTACATACAATGAGCTCACCTCCAATCGGCTATGTGGGATGGATATATCTACACGGGCATCAATCTGATATCTTCTAGGGACAGAGGCTGAGGATACGGCTCTGAAGGACGCCGTTCAACGAGAGGGCATGCGTTATCACGCATTACAGCTGCAGAAACAGTGAGTGAGTTTGCAATCAGATCTCTGTACTTACTATGCTTCTCGAGAGGGTATAACGCATTAATTGCGTTGAAGGATGTTCCCTTGTCAAGCTATGGGGAACTCAGAACGTACCTTGACTGGGAGAGAGTCGCCAGATATGTAAGTCTATCCACCTCTTTTACCCCACTCTCATACTAGCTGCAGATTCCTGGGCGAATTCCTTCCATGTGCAAAGTCCGGTGGCTGGCTCATCTGCACCCAGGGGTCAATCGCGGCGAATGGTCTGAAGAGGAGCGGGCAGAACTCATAAAAGCAGTGAATCAGGCGAGGCAACTGGTTGCTACAGAATTGATGGATGAAGGAGTCGTGGACTGGGAGGCAGTCGCTGCTGCGGTGGGAGTACGCCGAGTACCGCATCCCCTTTCTTCGAGTGACCTCTTCATCTAGAATGGAAGGATTGCGATCGACTGCATGAAGGCATACCAGGCTTTGGGTGTCGCCAAAGCTGCACATTTAACATGGACACCAGAACTCGACGCTGCCCTCCTAGAGGCTGTAGCTCAGCACGGAGAGAACAATATGGCAAAGGGTGAGCTACTTGTGTATATACTACTCATCTAAGGCGTTCCAGTTGCGACTTCGATGCCAATCAGCATGACCCGACAGCAGTGTATTGCACGCCACCAAGTCCTTTCAGGCAAAGTCAAAGCTGGAACCTGGTCCCCGGAAGAGGACGCCAAACTGGAAGCTCTTCTGGAAGAATATCCCGCTAACGTCAAGAGAAGATGGAAACTCATTTCTGCAGCTATGGGCACCAGAACCGAGAGGCAGTGTCGTATCAGGTAAAGCTTCTACTCATCTCGTTTCGTCAGTTGATATATCGCGCAGATTTCATGACGCACTGGACAAGTCTGTACGAAGAGACGATTGGACAGATGCCGAAGATCAAATTATTAAGGATCTATTGGCGTCGGGTATTACAATGGACCTCCCCAAGCTAGCAAAGGACCTCAATAGACCTCTGGAAAAGGTATCACTTGCACTTACTTAGACTGTAATCTAACGCACTCTAACAGCTCAGGAAGCGTGTAGGAGCATTCTCAAAGGGACACAGTCCAAGTCAGAAGTACATGACAATGGCCATGCGCGCTCGTGTGACGAAGCCCACCGCACAAACAAGCAGCGCGGCCGAATTGGAGAATGCAGGACAGTCTACCTCTGGCCCTCCCAGAAGAAGCAAGAGGTCAAAACCGGCTGCTGACACGACAGTAGAGGAGTCTGAAGAAGAAAGCGATGGACTGGACGAAGATTCTGATTTTGAGGAGCGGGCGGTTCGCCAGCCGCGGACCAGACGCAAAGAACAGAAATGAAAATTTGATTCGTGCTCGTGTGAGGCTTGCTGTAACACTTTTGTATTGGTAAAAATTTGGTGACAGCGATTAGATATTCAGTGGTCAATCGGAGACATCTAAGCAACTAAAATTTGGAATCATGATTCCATTTTGTCTGCTTGGCTCGTTTTGTCTTCCCTGTAAAACATACAGTCAATACTTGGCGCGAAGAGGAGGTAAAGGACGTATAATGTAGAGAACGTTGTTGCATCTACTACTGTTTTAGATCTTGCTTTCTGGTACAATAAGCGCAGCATACCTTATGAACACCTCTCCAAGAGCGCCATTCGATTTGCCATCCTGATATTCCTCGGTATTGGCGAGCTAACGGGACATAAGGACAAGTATGACAAACCAAAGAACTCACTTGGAGGTTCATGAAGGCATCAGTCGAAACAAGGAACCCTCGATACTCAAGACCCCATTTGAGCTTGACGGCGACGGCCTTTCCTGTCAAATCTTGGAGAAATGGCTTGGGATTTACAGGTGCGACCTGTATAAGAGTATTAGAGAAGAAATCTCTGTCGACAAAGGTCAACTTGCCGCTGCCATGTCGAGGTCGGGTCCAAAACTTGGAACCCACCGCTACCCAGAGTTCACATTGTTAAGGTCTATGCGAGCATTATCATGAGTCTCGATCGTGTTTTTATGACCCTTGGAATGTTCATCATGGACCGGTTCGAGTATCTAGACGAGAGTGGTCAACCAACTGGACGAGAGGCTCAAGAGCAGGTTCGTCGGGTCTCGAGTAGACTTTCCTAGTGACGATAGACGAAGATAGGTGGAGGAGGAACGTATGCATCTATCGGGGCCAGGATGTTTCTTCAAGATGACCAAATCTCGATGATAGTAGACAAGGGGTTTGACTTTCAGTCAAGTGTTTTGGAGCAGCTGAGTGAATATGGGAGAGACATGTGGATATATCGAGAACATGCGGACAGAGGTACAACCCGAGCACTGAATCTCTATCGAGGGGAGCACAGAGGGTGAGCTTCTTCCACCTTTCTATATTCAATTAATGTTTCAAGGTTTGAGTATCTCACTCCACGGCTGCGGATCACCCCGAAAGACTTTACATCTGCACAGAGAGCTCGCTACCTTCATTTCATTTGTTCTCCAACGCGAGCCCAAGAGATCATGCGCGAGGTTCATGGAATCGCAGACTGGAATCCGGTGACCATATATGAACCCATTCCAGTGGGTTTGGTTTGTCGATTCGAATGCGAAATGACCATTCATGCACAGGATCGTTGTGTTCCAAGTGAATTACCCGCACTTCGCGAGGTATTACCCGACATTCATATACTCAGTCCAAACGCGTTAGAAGCGTGTACATTGCTCTCCCTAGCATCCGACAGGGAGCCCAGCCGAGAACTCATTGAGGCGGCTGCAACACAGCTCTACGACTTCGGTGTTGGACCAAATGGGCAGGGATCTGTCTTGATTCGCAGTGGAGAGCTTGGGGTGCTCATCCACGATTCCACGGGTCGGCTTTGGATCGAAGCCTATTTCCAAAGCAGAGACTCCGACAAGGTGGTCGACGTGACGGGTAGAGTTTCAATAGCTTTGAGGATCTCATTGACAGGATTCAGGTGCTGGGAATGCCTTTCTGGGCGGTCTAGCTGCCGGATTATATCATAGTAACCAAGATGTGAGGCAAGGTAAGATCTTGAGGAATGAAAACCGACTTCTAATGCTTATCATACCCAGCGGCAATCTATGCCAGCATCTCTGCAAGCTTTGTGATCGAACAGCATGGGCTCCCAACGTTCAAGGACGGGCTCTGGAACGGAGACTCGCCAGAAAGAAGACTACATTCACTCAGGTCACGAGTTGTAGGGTAGCAATGGACACGATGGACAAGATGAATGTTGGACCAGTAGCTGATGCGAATCTGGTGTACATTACGGTGTGGCCGGTTCCGCGATTCCGTTGTTCAACTTGGCGACGCTCTGAGCAAAGAGAGATTGCTGCATAGCGAGTAACTCTTCTGGGCTCATGTCATTATCCTGCATTTTGGCAGCCTTTCGGTCGCGGTCCTGGCAAATGTTGTTAGTAACCTACGTACAACGCGAGGATCACACAACGACGCACGGATTTGACAATCTGCTTGTGATCCTTGACGACTTCTTCGAGCTCCGGAATGTACTTCTCAAAGCCTAACGTCTTTGCAGTTCGTTAGCTGCCGCCCAAGGCGCGCTGTTGGATGAATAGGCGGACCTTTAACGCTGAAAGAACATGATCCGGCGATATCGTCTTGCGAGATTCCTTTTCACAGACCTCGTTGGACTCGGACGAGACGAGGTGAATGAACTCTGCAGTGGTTTCAGTGCCTGTCGCGCAACACACCGTCCCTTAGTCTCCACAGACCTATGCAGCAGTCCAACACGAGCTGAAGAGTTTCCTTGGAGGCGGAGAGAGATGGTCCTAGAATCTCTGCGACCCGGAAATGAGCATTCGCGCGCGACGACGAGCAGCGCGTTGTCGAGCTTACCAGACACGTATTTGTTCACTGTCGCTTTCGGGAGCGAGAGATCATCGTCGTTTGCGCCAGTGCCGCCGACATCTTGGTCTGACATTGTGGCTCAACGGAAACCAAGCGACCTCTCTGCGAGGCTGGGGCGAGTTAGAAAACAATAAATCCACGAAAAAAATAAAACATCGAAAGCAAGACGCGACGAAGATGTCAAAAGTTATAGTTTACGGATGGGAGTGCTCGTCTTCGAGTCTAGCCGCTTCATCTCCTTCTCCAGGCGGTCGAGTCCGCCCTGCGAGCCACTGTCCTTGCTGACGCCTTCAACCGTCCCTCGTGCACCATGTTTGTCAAACAAATAGGTGAGGAGGTTCTTCTTCTCATCCGAAAGGCTCGCCAGCATGGTGAACAGGTACGTCTCGTCTCGGAGGACAAGCTGGGCGGCGATGATAGCGGCAGCTGCCGATTCTCTGACAAGTAGCTGTGTGTCGTTAAGGCTCTAGAAGCAAATTAGATGCGATCTGTCAAATGAATCGCGCGTACCTGTGACAGAGTGAGTTGCAGTCTGGGAAGCTCCTCTTCAAGAATCTCGGTCGGCAACCGCAGAATAAACTTTCCAATCGCCAGCAATCCAAATGCATGAGATAAAGCCCGCGTCTCCGCGTTACCGTCGGTTGGAATGGGCTCCGCAAGGAAACGCTTTAAGCTTGTGTGCATTGTGCTGAGACCGTAGATCGGATCAATGCGGTCTGTAAGGGCATCTCGAATTGTGTTGGATGCTTCGGAAATCTGGCATCTCATGTTAGATGGGTGGATGAACGCCTAGGGTTTTACCGACCGTTTGAAGATTGCAGTAACGAAGGTGGAACAAGAGAGCCAAAAGTTCAGATTCTCGTCCCTCGAGATATGATTGCTGGTGCTCCACCATTTCCCAGATCACAATAAGGCCTCTTTCGAGAATATCTTCGGGCTGCATAGACTTTAATCTTCCGATAATGAAACTTGCGAGACCATACCTTGTCGCATGTGAGGTACTGAAACAATGCCGACGAGAGCTTGTTGAACACTAGACCACCCTTCCATATATCGTCTGCCAACCCCTCGTCTCCTTCAGTCTCCATTGCAGGGTTCTTCCTGCAGAGGAAAATGAGTTGGTTTAATTCAGCAACTCCGGCAGTGCCATTTTCCAGGAATCGATACAAGCTGCCAATTGGGTAGACGGGTCAGAGCCAGACTGGAAATCGGTCTCTTGCAGCACTGTACGCGATAGTGTTAGTCCGAACGACAGGAAATCCCATATACTTACAAGAAACACGCTTTAGCCACCAACTGGATTCATTCCGTCGATCCTTTAGCCTGTCGACAATTGAGCTTGAGCCACGCTTGTATGGCGGGCTATCCTGGTACACTGCAGCTTGACGTAAGAGCACCGAGCGCTTGTTAGCGGGTGTTGCAGGTGGAGGCGACTTCTTCGTCGTGTTTCCATTCGCCGATTTGGTACTCGTACTCGCCTTGAGAGGTGGTTTAGCAGTACTGGCAGATGGCATAAGCGACGGAGGAATATGTAGATTCTGTACTGTATCATCCGGTTCCACGAGCTCCTCTAAGAGTCTCTCGGCTGCACTCTCTGCCTGTTCCGCTCGTGCGCGCAGTGCATCCTCGATGACTGGGCCGGGTACTTTGAGCGGGTTGGTGCTCCGTGTCAACGAGGCTGCTTCGAGGGTGCGACCAGGAGGAGTAGATGTAACTGCGTCGGAGAAAGATGCCATAGGGAGCGACTCGCTAGAGCCTGCATCACTATTGGGCGCTCGAACGCGCATTAGGGACTCATCATCGGACGGATGAGGTGATAGTGTGAGGGTATCATTCGTGGCGGGCATGTGTGTAAGCGTTGTTCCCTTGGGAGAAGCAAAGACTCCAGATGCTCGCTTGACTCTATTGGTGGATGTAGACGGCGGAGACATTGAACGAGCACTGAGCGAAGACTTCAGAGGGACCGTGCCTTTGGGAGGGGACCGGTATGTATTGGGAGGAGACGAAGGAAGGGGGACGGCAGATGCAATTCGGACACTGTTGTTTAATTTCTGTGAAGCGTACTGCGTCGGGGATGGAGGAGGGGAGGCAGAAGCGGTCGAGATGGACGCAGATTGTGATGGTGACTTTGCGATTGGACCAGTGGTCAATGCGGGAGCAGTGGATGATCTCGAGAAGGCACCAGATGCTCTCTTTGCGGTTGTCCCACTTGCAACAGGCGTTCGACCAGATGGCGAGCCAGGGGATGCAGGACGTCGTGCATGAGATGCCATGCTGGATGCATGAGAAGTAGCAGCATGTCGTAGTGTGGGAGGTGCAGCCGCGATTTGTTTGGCCTTGGCTCGGCTGGCAGCAATGGCTGCGGCCACACTCGACTTTTTCGCTTCTGCGATGGGCACGGTTCCATTCTGTGATGCCTGACCCGTTGGGGCTACCTTGTCAAGTTGTTTTCGTGCTGTTGGGTCGAGAGTGTTGGCTATGGCGTCTGCTCTGTCCTTCCAAATGCCGTCAAAGATCCAGAAAAGGCTCCGTGCGCTATCACGGATGCCCGCGTTGGCGTCTCCCAGTGCCTTTTTGATCGACTTTTCCAGCAGCTCAAGTCCTCCGCTCGACTCGATGACGGATTTTCCTCTTACGGCGGTATTCTCCAGGACAGTACGGATGTGTCCCACCGTATATTGTCGAGCGCTGACATTCTTGTCCTGGATGCCATTCCACAAGAGAGGCATGACGATCCTTGGATGACAATGGCCATGGAGGAGAATTTCTCTAACCGTAGCTTGACTTTGATTCGCGACAATCTTCTTGGTGAGAGAGCTCATCTTGAAGAGAGCCGTCAACGTGAGCTCGACAAATGGCTCAAAGGCATGCCGCAGAGCAAGGACCAGTTCAGCGTATAACGCGCAGGTATTTGTTGATACCGTAGTTCGCAGCGAGGCCAACTGTGGATATAAGTCGGTATTCAAGCGGGGTCGTAATACACTCACAGTCTTTAAAGAGTTTGTCATGAACCCAGACTTCAAACACTCCATGAATGCCTCGAGATATCGAATGTGAACATCTCCTTTGAGCATTCCTCGTACCCGTTGAATGGCGCGTTCACGGAGTTGCCAATTATGCTCCGTTTCCTTCCCCTCGAACGGAGGTTGCATAGTCGCAAATTCGTGCTCCAGGTCGCGTACGGAAGCAACCTATAGATTGATGTAAGCGTGGGAGAGAGAATAATCTAATGAAACATACGTAGACGGTCACCACCTCCTCAGTCTTACCATCTTGTACCTCTGCCGTACTGGCAAAGCTTTGGGTTCGCGAAGTTCCTGCGACAGAAGATGCCAAGGTTGCAGACGACTTTTGTGTTGGTAGTCCAGGATGAGAGCCTGTAGTAGAAAGTGCTGGCGGGTGAGACGGGTCTTCAGCTGATGTTTCGATCGTCTGTGTGGGGGCGGCGAGAAGTTGATTCAGGATATTATCGACAATGCCTTTGCGCACTCCCTTCTTGGTCATTTCTTTCTTTAAATCGGCTCTTGCGCTGTCGGTCACGGTCGATGCCGTGAACATTTCAATCACCGCGTTTCGTGCACAGTCCCGCACACCTCCGTCACTGTCTTCTAGCACATCCACTAGATGTGTCAGGAATGGTCGTAACGGAAATCGTTGATTCGTCCTACGGAGCTGGAGCAATGTCAAGATCGACTGTTATGAGATATATTAGCATCTCGCAACTAGGACGGCTGTACGGAGAGATATACCTGCTCGCGCACTCGCGTGACTTTGCTGCTGAAACCCAACTCCCTAAGGAACCGTTCAAACATGGCGAGTGGGGGCTCCGGTCCCTTTGTTGCTTGTGAATGCTTCATACCAGGACCGGCGGAGGCGGATGCGGACGTCGGGTTGGGATTAAACTTGAGCGCAGTGTTCCCAGCTGAAACCAATGCATCGCGCGCACAGTCACGAGCGCGTTCACGATTGTCCCCAAGACGGTCCAGGATGCCACCAGCAGAGAGAAATGCAAGCAGCGCATGCCGAAAGACGGTGGCGTCGTGTGAGCTTGGATGTCCATGATCTTCGGATTCACGATGGGTAACAATGACTGGGAAGAGAGCTGAAATGGCGGAGAGAGAGGCGGTAGAGACGTGCTGATTTGGGATACGGAGCGTCGTTTTCAGCGCAGCGATGACTTCTTCAATCTCTGTCGGCTGTTTTGAAGACAATGTAAGCCAATATAGCCATTAGATGTAGGAAATGAAACCAGCCTGGACGCCAGCAGCGAATTCGGCTTGCAATTTGTTGAGGGCATCTATCTTCACCTCTGAATCTTAAGAGCTATGAGCACAAACTAATCCTCTTCTATTTTAACGATGATATATACCATTCGACTTGAGCCGCTCGAGGCATTTGGCTATCCGTTCATCGCTATCGGCCATCGAGGTCAGGGCCAAGGTGTGTGGGTCAAGGTTGGACACCCTTCAGGTCGAAAGATGATATTTATTCATCCGCTGACTACATTTACAGCTGGTGGTTTGAAGAGCTACTTGCGATCCGAGTGGCCCAAGGACATGTTCGGTGCAACCTTGTCTCGAATTCGCTGCTTCTGTCAGGAAGATTAGACATTTTGAAAATGCGGAGAAACAGGAGACTTACGACTACTTTCAAATCTGGGAATCCATCCTCGACCTTTCTGTCCCAGATGAGCGTCATAATAGGATCAGATTGAGCGCCATTAGGAGCTTCTGCAAGCCACATTCTAAAACGACCAGCAGGTAGAGGAGCTGCGGCAGCCACCAAGCTGATAGTCTGTATCTGAGGGGGTGGAAAGGTGACAGACAGTTCTGTAGCTATCCAAGTAGCTCTGTGAAGCCTATTCAATAGTTAATTTAGTTTCCTGCTTGCATATATTATGCTCACCATCGGCACTACAAAATATGAGGAGTCAAACGAGGTCTAATATATACACTACTTACTCTATCACAGTATTCGATAGTGACTACCGGGTATCTGGGGGCTAGCGGAGGTTCAAAGGTGCTCGCATCCAACGGATTTTCAGATTTCGCCTCGACTTTGATCTCGGACGCGCTCCTTGGATCACAATCTGTGCATGTTTCTAGTCTTTTATCTGGATCAGACATGGTCAAGGTCAAGGTGCAAGACAAGCAAAACTGCCACTTTGCTCCTCGACCTCGGCACCTCTTGCCATGGCGGATGACAATAAAATCCTCGGCTTGCCGCCGTTTGTTGTAGACTTTACACAGACAGATAAAGTCGTGACAGAGGATCATCCCCGACTGCGCAGACCCATGATTGTAGGCGCCGACATTCCAGAGGCGCCGTTTCCGATTCGGATGGCGGGCGAGGTCCAACACGGTTTCAAACGTGGAAGTAGAGAGCTCGGATGTCACACCGGTGAGTCTACGTCTAGACTGTTGGGCACTTGATCTGAAGACATCTTTGATTAGCAAACCTGCCGGACGACGCGTTAGAGCCAATGACTTCGACGGTCAAGACTGGCATCTATTTTGGATATGCTCAAGTTCATCCAGAGTGTCCAAATGGCACTGCTGCACATCTCCCTAGCGAAGACTATCAAGTCTGGCCGATGGTGATGAGCATCGGGTGGAATCCATTCTACAAGAATGAGAAGCTTACTGCGGTACGTTGACGAAACTGAAGAGAGGTTATCATGCTTATCACGTTGTTAGGAGGTCCACTTGATTCACAAGTTTGCCGAGGATTTCTACGGACACAAGATGTCCGTTGTAGTGCTTGGGTATATCCGACCCGAGTTGGATTACACGACAAAAGGTCGATCTTTCTTAATCATACTGACAGTGGACTCACATGTTTCCAGAGGCGCTGATCCAGGATATCCAAACAGACATCAAGGTTGCACTCAACTCGCTCAATAGAGAGGCATATCAAGAGTATGCAAAGGATTCGTTATTCAAGTTGTAGTTTGGGCAAGGAGGCACATCTGGATGATTATTAGGCCTATCAGGCCAGAAAGTCGGAATCTAGTGTTGTATTTCCATTTATTGGAACTACTTTTATGAGTGCCTGTTGATCTGAATTTTGGTGGTGAGGGTGGAGCACCGTGTCAACTCCGCTTGGACCCAGCAGTCATGGCGTCTACAAACTCTACAACACGTCAAATCTTTTCCGATCTCACAAATGCCCCGCGTCGTGCTCCTGTTACTGATAGAAAGCGCACGCGTCGCCAGACAGAGGAACACGACGCGCTCCTCGACGCGTCAAATCTCCCGCAGCCTTCCTCACCACGTTTAAAATCCCAAACGGTTCAGCTAGAAAAAGTACACGCGCCCGTCAAACCCAGAACGCGCGGTGGAACGCTCCATCGAATCCGACAGGCCAGCCTTTGTTTATCGCGCCCAGAGGCTGCTCCAGGTATGCGCTCGGCGACGCGTCAATCTGAATCGTTTGCTCATTTTTGATTCAATCTCTAGTCTCGTCGCGTCAGGTTCTTGAATCTTTTGTATCGTCCACGACGTCCGACCGTCATGTATTCCGCAACGAACGAGGTCACATCAGCCCTGTAGTCTCATGCTCATATAGTAATTGTACGACAAGGGTTCTCAATCTGGTACTATCTAACAATCTGATAGCGGCAAAGCACGGCAAAGGTTCTATCCTCGCCGTTACGACAGACGACGGGGCGGTAGAGCTTGTCGACACGGCAAGGCGCAAAGGGGGAACAGCACGTAGGTGCTCAATGATAACTTTGGGCCTTGCTGACACATTTCTAGCCACTCCAGTGCACATCCAAGCCGCACCCGCTGGCGCCATCTTTGATGTCCAGTGGCGAAATGACGACAAGCATATCGTGAGTAATGCCTTTATATTTGCAATACTGTCTAACACGAGAGACTTTTTAGGCGGCTGCATGCGACGCAACGCTGGGCATTTTCGACGTGGAAACGCAAACGGCACTGTTACAGTTTCATGGGCACACGGCTGCCATCAAAACAATTGCTTGGGACCCCAACGATCATGGTGCGCAGTCTGAATCCCCCGCGCTCTCCAGCAATTGACACGGGCTCTGCAGCCCTGCTCACGACTGCGGGACGGGACGGGAATATTCACGTCTGGGATACGAGGTTGCATGCGGGCGCATATGACTGTATGTGTGCCTACCTCGTAACCGTTAGCGCAAAAAGGATTGATCGCGTACCTGTGGTTTAGCGAAAGTCGCCCCGGTCCTGGTGATAAAGCAAGCGCACAACCCCCAAGGGCGTCGGAAACGCAACGTGCCAGTTCGTCCGCGTTTCATTTGTCGTGGGGCGGATGTGGCTGACCGGGTTTGAAATAGTACTCGACCTCAAAGAGCGTGACTTCCATCCTCCATCTTCCGAATACACCTCGCCATCTGGTCTCTTCTGGATCCTCGGACGGGTGAGTAGGAGAAACCCGTTCTCGAGATGAAATTGCTCATTAGGTTTCGTCCAGGGTGTTGCTCAAATGGGACCTCCGCTCTCTCCGTTCTGCTAAACAGTCAGTCGAGGAGACTTGTTCGGACCCGACGATGACGTTTACCGGCTCGAAACGAAGTCGGGGTATTACGAGCATTGTCTGTGGAGGGTCGGACAATAGTTTGATCTATGGCTTGTGTACGGACGCAATGGTCTATCCGTACCTGACGTCGACATTGGAAGCGCATCCTGGTGCATTTAGCTCTGATCCTACCAGCAAAGGGAGTGGAATCTCATTTTTCTGCAAACTCTCGACCAGCGCCTGCGGACGGTGGCTGGCGACCGGGGGAGGGAGTGGATATGCGGCGTTGTTCGATATTTCGGGTAAAAGCGATGTCGTGGTTGATCGAAGACCTGTCATCGTGCGAACCGAAAGTAGCCGTCCTGAATCCGAGGTGACTGCCGTTAGCTGGGCAATGCCAGACACGGTACGTTGGGGGTTTTCTACTGGACTTGTCTAACATGATCTTACTTTTGGGTTGTTTAGATTGCACTGTGCTCGGAAGAAGTGGTCAGTGTATGGCGAGCAGACGCGGACCAAGCTCGGGCATGCAGAGAGGACCAAAAGGACAGCGAGTGGCACTGGCGATGGGTAGAATAAATGGAGTTGATTCTATTGCAGAATATGCGAGCGTTCATGTTAGGGTGGGAAAGGACCATAGAAGCTAGTCGAGGTGCTGCGGCGTGCAGATGGAAGAGATAAATCTGGATATTGGAGCTCAATGGTTGCCATGGCCGGAGACCGGGAACTCATGTCATTTATCGCTGACGTCGAAAATAGCGAGAGCGTGATAGAAAGACTACGGTGAAATCGAAAGCATATTCACCAGCCTCGAGATAGGACGAGAGGAGTGCTACCAGACGGGGGGGTCAGCGGATACTTTTGGCGGTGGCATCTGTTTCACCTCGGAGGTCTTTGTTGGGCACGACGTCAAGCGACGGGCTCAAAGGGGGGAGACAAATGTAAGAAGCCCGAGCGTTGATATCTAAAACAGGCTTACGTTATTCCGGTGTTGCGCTTGATCCCTTTATCGGCACATAAACAAAGTCGTAAAAAAACGAGGAAAAAGAGGAGCGTACCAGCTAGCAGAGCAGATATGAGAAGTGCATCGACCGTCAGATGAATCAATTTTCCAAACATTTCTTTCCCAAAACACGAGCTAGTCGGCGCCAAGGTTCGGCAGCAGCAACCCAAAACCCCCTTCAAGGGCCCTCGCAATAGCACCGCCACGGCCCTCCAAGCTTGTCTCCTTCCTCTTCCTCCGTCCTCGATTCTACAAGTGCCCGACGGCCCACCTACGCTCGCTTTTATCGTACATATTCCCAGAAAAATTTCATCCATGACGCTCCTCAAGGCCGTCGTCGCCTCGTCCGCCGTCGCGTTTACGATTCTCTCCCAGGCAGTCACCCCCGTCGCAGCTTTGGCCGCTCCTGCACACGGACTTTCTGCCCGTCACGCTGCCCCAGGTATCTCACCAAACCACGGAGGTATCATCAAGCGCAAGCGAAACCTGCACAAGCAACGCAAACGTTGCCTGGCCCAGAATAACCCTGGCACCACTTCGTCTGCCTCCAACCCCACGCCCACCGACACCGGAAATAACAATGGTGGAAGCACCGGCAACACTGGCAACACGGGCGGAAACAACGGCGGTGGAGGCCAAGTGAGCAGCTGGGTGTGCGGTAACACCAACACCAAGATTGGTATCGCCATGGAGGTAAGAACAAAAAAACCTCCAGTGTTTTTTTATTGTCATCACTGACACAAAATTTTTAGTGGATGTTGGCTGACAACCTCGCCGCCTTCCGTGGAAACGCGTGCGGTGTCTACAACTGGGCTGCCTATCCTCCGGACCCGAACCAGCTCGGCAACCTTCAGTACTGGCCCATGTTGGCTCGCGGAGACTGGAACAATGTCAACGAGTTCCAAAACAATGTCTTGAACAGCGGAACCCACTATCCGTGGGCCCTTGGCTTCAACGAGTATGTCTCATCCTCGAACTCCCCCTTACCACATCCTTAACCGTCTTCCAGGGTCAACCAGCGTGGCCAAGCTGCTGGTGACGGCGATTACATGGACATTGGATGGGCTGCACAGCTCTGGAGAGAAAACTTTATGCCTCTGAGGTATAGGGGAACTGGTCTCGTTTCGCCCTCGACCACCAACACCGATGGCGGACTCGACTGGATGCAAAACTGGATGAACACCCTGGGCGGCCATGAGCAGCCTGATGCGATTGCCACCCACTGGTACGGTACGAGCCCAGATGACCTCCGCAACTGGCTCGAAAAGGTGCACAACCGCTTCGGCAAGCCTATCTGGCTCACCGAGTTTGCGTGCAACGTGCGTCTTCATCGTGTCATAACTTTTTTCCCACACTGACGACGATTACAGGACTTTGGCACTAACAGCTGCCCGATGGACGTCTTCGCGTTTGCTGCGGCTGCAAAGGCCATCATCAACAGCCTCGACTATGTCGTCGTTGCCTGTCCATTTGGCTTTGTGAACACACTGAGCGGCGTCAACTATGCCAGCCGTCTCATCTACGACGGTGGATGGCCCAATGACCTTGCCAGGATGTGGCTCAGCTACTGAGCGATCATGCACCGTGCGACGTGATGATTATGAGACGGGGGGTTTCCCGTCTCCAGTCTCCAACGGCGCGAGTGCTCGAGTGATCGCTGGCGGTCGTATCGCTCGTCAGCCTTTGGATAGATGATCAAAGTCACTTTGTTTTTGAACAAGCATTCTTCCTCCTCACGCCCCTCTCTCTCTCCTCCCCCTTCCCTCCGCCTCATCGCCGCAAAAACGGCTGCGGTTGGTATATGACGACCTAGTCATTATTCCCTCTAATCATTTCTGATTTTATCTACGTTTTGATGTCCTTTCTGCGCATGTATTGCGCGGTTCCTTGGGTCGAATAGCACCTGCCACGCTCTTTAAACACTTACTCTCTCTCTCTCTTTTTTGGTGCTCAATAGACTTGATGGACCGAGGTCCTTTCACATTACTTTTTGTGTGCGTGTGTGTTGTGAGAAATTAATTATGGTCACTCGATCGATCAGGATGCCGCGGAAAGCGGGCCAAATTTGGATCGAAAGTCAGGGCTCAGAAGGAGACCCAATGCCAAGGTCTGAGCTCAGGTGTAAACTGAAAAGCTATTAGTGACTAGATTAACTGTTAATTGCGCAGATCGCTCCGACGCCGATGTCATCTCCGGTGGCCACCTTGGTGATGAGTGAGAACAAAGTGTTGTAAAGTTGATGTGTACCAACTTTTTACTCGAGCTTGGACTGTATACTGCAGTCTGCAGGGGATATTGGGCCGTTTTACCAGCCAGACAGGCTCCTGGCGCCTTGTAACACTCCAAGAGTATTCTCAGTGACTTTTATTCACTTTTAAAGGCACTTCTCTTGGCCCAAGCGCCGTCCTGTCGGGCGGAGATTGATCTCGGGAATGGGTGCCAAGCACGCATCTTGTTCTCTTCCACGACCGGCGACTCGCCTCTGCGCTCGTTTTCCTCGCTCTACCGCCTGCTAACAGCGTCTACACTCGTTTAAAGACACTCTGAGCACTCTGTACTCGACTTTCCGTCGGTAATCGTCTGCTCCCGTCGCCTCAAAAACAGACCCTACAGTACAACAACAACCTCGTCGCCTTATCGCTAGTTGTCCTCACACGGCCCAATGACGCTCTTCAACTCTCTGCTTTCGGCCGCTCTCCTCGCCGTTTCAGTCCTCACGGCGCAGGCAGACGCGACGCCCCTCGTCGCCAACGGCCTTTCCGCCCGACACCCGCACGTGGGAATGTCCGCAAACCATCACGGCCAGTTGCGCAAGCGCGTCTCTCATCGTCATCGTAAGCGTTGCCTTGCTCAAAACGCTCCTGGAGCTTCTTCGTCCTCGTCCTCGGCCCTCCTGCCCCGACCGGCAATAGCAACGACGGGAACAACAACAATAACAACAATAACAACAACGGTGGAACAATAACAATGGTGGTGGAAATACCTATACGCCACCACCCATTGGAGGTGCCGTCTGCGGTGATAAAAAGCTCGGTCTCGCCGCCGAGTGGAATGTCGATGCTTCCCGCTTGGTCTCCCCCCGTACGTGCATCACGTACAACTGGGATGCATCCAACCGTGGACCCTATGATATCCCCGGCTTGATCTATGTGCCCATGGTCTCCCGTTTGGGCAACCTCGACGGCTTTTACGCAAACGTTGTCAACAGGCCCGACAGAAACTACCCCTGGATCGCCTTTTTGAACGAGTAAGTCGTGACATCTCATTCTACTGCCTATTGGATGCTTATAAATCGTTTAGGGCCAACGAACCAGGACAAGCCAACGTCGACGTCGGAACGGCCGTCGCTCTCTGGCGCCAGCACGCTCTCCCCCTTCGTAACAGGGGTATCAAACTCCTCTCCCCCTCCGTCACGTCTTCCCCCGAGGGCACCCGCTGGATTGTCGACTTTTACAACTCGCTCGGGGATTGGGAGAAGCCAGACGCGATCTCTCTTCACTGGTATGGAACCGATTTCGACTCGCTCAGGAACTATATCAACGACATGTCCGGTCGCTTTGGCGGTCGTCACATCTGGCTCACCGAGTTTGGCTGCACGGTATGTGCCTCGTCGTTTTGCTTCTTCTCGTCTCGCTTATTGATGCGGCATGATAGCTCTTCCCATACGTCCCGTGCAGCATCGACCAAGGATCGTTTGCTGCTCAGGCTATCGCCTTCCTCAATAGTCACTGGGCAATTGACATCTATGCTCCGTTCGGTTTCGTCAATGACTTGGGAGGAGCAAACGAAGGTGTCCGCCTTATCGACCCCGGAAGCGGTAACGCCAACTCGCTCGGCTCGATGTACCTCTGGTCCTAAGTGTCGAGCAACCTTGTATGAGATATATCATCCATTGGTGTACCTCTTCCCGCAAGATGGACGCATCCCTCTCTCATTCTCCTCCCCCACTAGCCTCCCGATACCTAATCACGCCTCCTGGTCTTCGCGCCCTGACTGCCTATCTTTTACTCTAGCAAGGAAGACTTTGCAATGCTCCTTGGATGTTCTATTATATGTGTTGCAATCTAAACCCCCCTTCTTTCTTGCATGTTCTTGCTTCCGCTTGTCCTTTGAAGCGCGAGCCGTATCAGTGGCCCTCGATTATAAACTTTAAGAGTCCGCATTTCGTAATGATGTGAGAGAGAAATTGAGATATGCTGTGCGCGGGGACGGCGGAAGATTGACGGGCCAAGAGTGACACGCACGCGAACCCATTTGATGCCTGATGATGGCAACCGGATTCAAGTTGACGTATAGAAAACATGTCATTAACACGAATCGGCATACATGCAAGAACTGGGCCCCGGCAGTCGGCAGCACATGCCCTCTCCTTTCAAGCACGCTCGTGCTCGTAGAATAACAAACGGACAGGTAAGGGGCCGGATTATGGCTTGTAGTCGGCAAGTTCGATCGCAAAGGCCACTGCGAGCTTGGAAAACTCGAGCATGTGCTCAAACGAAAACTCGGGCAGATCCATCGTACTGTGAGCGAGTGAGTGAGTGGGCGATGACGAGAATGGAGGGAGAAAGACGAGACATTGTGCTCGTCGGTACACCGTGTAAACGGGATAGACCGACTAGCGAGCGACAATTTTGGAAAGAGTAACACTTACTCGCGTGTCGAGTGGATGTCATGGTTTGAATTCTCAAACGAGCTCTCTGTTAGTCGTTGATCAGTGTCCCTGCGCAATCTCTGGGTTTCAGAAGGTTACCGATTGCAAAGGAAGATGGGTAGCCATTCTTGGACCATGAAGCGCTAACGAAGGATCAGATTTGATCCATCTGGGCCATTGCAGCCTTACTGGTCAGAGCACGCATATCTGTAATTATTCAGCAAGACAGCACGCAACTATGAAGCTGTTACATACCCGCACTTGGTCTCGACATATGGGATACTCAGGTAGGCCTTGATAAGTTGTTGGACAAACTTGACAACGCTGGTGAATGCAGACTGTTAGATCAACGATGAGAGCCCACAGCAGACGCACTTTGGGTCAACATAGTCTGTAATCACACCGACTTCCTCTCGTGTTCCCTTTTTGACAAACGCAGTCATGTCAAACTATAGCGCAACGTTGAGCGACGAGTCCTGACAGATCACAAAGGAGTTCACCTGAATCTGAGCCAAGACCTTTGCCTTGTTCTGCCTGTAGTCTGTTGCTACTGCTTGAGAGCCGAGAAGACCTAGCACAGATGAGTCACGCCTGGTACAGAGCCAGACACTTACCACCCTCCTATAAAGAGACAGCCAAGTTAGGTCGCCCTACATCTGATTCGTCTGCTTACCTCTGCAGAATACCTGTCACGTCTTCAGCATTAGATCTATCGAGGCTTGCCAACGCACCAGTGGAATTCGATGTCATTCTTTGGCTTGAATCCAGCCTCCAGAAGAACTCGGTATGCCTCAAGAATGGTCACAGTTCCAGAACCCTGATGAACTCCATCAGCATGCGACGAGCGAGTGACAAGCAAACGAACATCGTCATCCGCACCAGGAGCCGGGAAGAATGGCCACGTATTTATACTAACAAGATGTTAGAGATGTGACAGAGTTGGCTGTAAGCGTACCTGTCTTGATGTGCGCTGTTGATGATGGTTAGAATGGTCAGGAGAGAATAGAACGGCGTACGAGATGATGATGCTACCGCTGGGATTTGTCCCTGGAATCTTTGCGATCTATACGCGGTGAGATACACCATCAAGAGTCAACGCGACCAACAATTGAGTTTTGTCCCCAGCTGTGCGCAAATTCCGCAATGTCGATGTCGTCCCGAGTCGAGGCAGCTGACGTAATCTATAAAGCATGAGGACTACTCCTAAAAGCGACGCCTTTTTACCTCGTAAATCCGGCCAAGGAGCCACTCTTGGGACTGCTTTCCAGTCTTGGCACAAGGTGAGCGCTATGTGAGTATCACTAGGTTAAACATACGTCGCTTCGATAATCTGGTCGGGAATTAGTCAAGCCATCGGCATAGGAGAGCGCGTACATCGGGTGCGGAAGCTCGTAAATGTTGCGAGGTTGCTCTTGGGACCTTTCGTCGACAAGTACGAAATGACCTCTTGCACAGTATCTGAGCAGTTGGGCTTTGGGTACGGTTTGGAATCGACGGTATGGAACGCGGTGCTCGGCTGAGTATCCGTACTGTCCGCCCAATGAGTCCGGAACTTGTCTATAGGAGTATAGAGACCAACATATCAAAGAACTTTGCACCAGAGGCTTTGGCATAGATCTACCCATGGGTCAGTCACATGGACCGTGTGCTGGGCTGACGAGCACGCCGCGTATGTCGACTGCGCATTCCTCACCTTTTCCAACTCGGTAATCCAGACAGGCTCAGAGTCTTCAAATTGAACCAGACGACGCTGGTTGAGGTCCAATTCGATGCCGGGCCAGGAGTGCGGTAGAGACGCCAACTTGTTCTCGAACACCAACCGTCCCCGGTTTATCGAGTCGTGAACGGGAGAAAGAATCGTCTGTCCGGTTGGAACAGCATACGAAAAGTGCAAAGCAGTCAACAAGAGTGCGACTTGGGCCTTCATCACGAAAACTCAAAGTTGTTGTCAGGAGCAAGCCTAGAAGAGCAACGGCTGAGCATTGTGCGAGCGAGATAAGCGGGTATAACTACCGGAAATATGGCTGGAAAGCAGTTGGGAAAGGCTGCAATGGTGGTTCGTACCCCGTTCAACCTCGAAATGGGCGATCCTTGATGTTTTTCAAACAGAGGCTTCTTGTCCCCGCGGGTAAAGCTTCGCCTTCTCCACCCGTAGGACCTGCATTGGGAGCAAAAGGAGTCAAGTCGATGGACTTTTGCAAAGAGTTCAATGCACGGACAGCGCACATAGAGCCTGGGCTGGCGATCCCGACAAAGATTATCGTCGCTCCGGATCGCTCGTTTACTTTTACCACAAAGTCTCCTTCGACCACGTACTTCCTGAAGAAGGCGGCAGGCATCGAAAAGGGGACTGGCAAGCCCGGACAGGAGACCAACGGAACTATTAGCGTCAAACACATCTACGAGATTGCCAAAATCAAACACGAGGACGTTAAAGGCATGAATATGAGCTTGGAGAGCATGGCGCGGTGTATAGTCGCGACGGCGAAAACTCTTGGTCTCAAGGTTGTGCTATAGCTGTTTCTGGTATGCTGTTACTGGCTCTTAGATGACAATATTAACGATTCATAGTCTCATCTATGTATACGGGATTCCCCGAGTCCATCATCCACCGCTAATAGAGCGTTTTGCTAACTTGGCCTAGCACTCTGACGAAATGTGACTTGTCAATTAAACAAGTTAAAGCCTGATGTTACTCGAGGGTGGGCCTCGGTTTGTACGGCTGGGTTGGATCCACAGTTGAGCGCTGGACCTGCCCAGTTGGACCTCGCCAAAACGGGTAGGACTGGCTTCAAGGACTGGTACCGTCCCAATCGCCACGGATCGAGGTTTATGTAGGCATTGCGATCATGCCATTTCGCGTCTCGTCGACAATTTGCACTCTGATCACACAAATGGATGGCCCAGGGCTGCGTCTGCGTGGTCGAACATGGTCGAAATCTACTCGCGTTTGAGCGTCAGTCTCGCGCGAACAGAATAGAAGCTCGGGCTCTTGGAGTTGTTTATACTTCCGAGCGAAAGAACAACAGCTTCCGTCGCAGTCGTCTTCGCCGTCGCCGTCGACAGCGCCAGCACAACTCGATATTTCACACCGACGAAATGGCGGGAATACGTCCTACCGACGCTCCCGACGTTCCTGGTCCGGTGAGGAAGCCCTTGTTCGACAGGACAAAGGCCGACAAGGTTGCCGTTTGGGAAACTCCGCTTTCGGATGGAACCCCTGAGCTTGTTGTGCCGTAGCCGCACGAGAAGCAAACATCTCTGACAGTCTCAATTGCTTTCTTTGTGTCGCAGATTCCTATTTCGGACGACGTTTTTCATCACTGCACATCACACCGAGCAAGCCAATAGGTCTCCGCATTTACGTGACCTATGTAGCCCATTCATACACCCATGTCTTCTTTGACGTGACAACGCGTACCATCGGAAGAATTTGCCAATGTCTGGACCAGTGCCCTTGTGCTCGAATGTTCCCAAGGGGAGAGGCTGTAGAGACTTCGACGGCGGACACATATAAGCAGCTCGGGTTTGACAAGGAGTCTTTCCTCAAACCACAACTCGTCCTCTCACTGTCCTCTACCGCGTCACCTTGCTATCCAGCGCCGCTCGCACTCTCCGCACTCGGCCAAATATCCGGAACGCGGTGCATCTTACGACATTCCTGGAGCCCCAATCTAACCGTGTCCCTCTTCCTGATCGTTATCTGACTTCAGGTGAGCCACGATGCTCGGTCTTTTGTCACAGCATAATATTCTTCTGGCTACTTCATACATCCGGTGCCTGTGGCTCTGGATTTCTGCCTCTTTATCATCTCTTTTGATTGGATAATCATCTAACGCTGCATTTATCCTTTTTCTAGCCATCCGACCCGCTGTCCAGCTGACAAGACCGCATCCAGTTCCTCGGATCAGTACTCAAGCGGCCCCCAAACAGCATAAATAGCGTCTCTCTGAGCTCTTCTTCCCCTCCAACTCTCTCCTCTCTTCCCACCTCACCACTTTCGAGTTTGCGCGCATTTACCTACACGACTATGGACGAAGTACTTTCCTGGACATCCTCCGACCCTCGCGACTCTGTTCTCTTCAATCAAAACTTTGCCGTCAATTATCGTTTCATCACCGTACGTCGCATCCTGCCTGCCTCGCCATCCGCGCGTCTTCAAGCAACTGACCCCGACTTGCCACCCTACAGGAAGTCGACAATCGCAACGTCACTACAACTACACTCTGGCGTGCCGTCAGACAGTCTCGTGAAGACCGGCTTGCCAGATTTGAGTGGACGCCGAGTGGGTCGCTCGGACGGGCGACGATTGGGAGGGTAAGAGCCGGTGCCCCAAGGCGCCCAATCTACTGCGACTGATGTGATTTATACCTGCTGCAGACGACAATGGCTGTTTCCGAACTCTTGCGCCCAGTAAACGGTGACATCCACTCTTCGACACGGTACGTCGCATTCCGTTTGATCGGTCGGTTATCGCAGAGCCTAATCAGACGTATCCACAGATCGTTCAACGGTCCTGACGGGCGCCTCTATTACTGGGCGTCTTCGCCAACTGGAGAATGTACCGTGCGTTACTTCCGCGCTCCTGCAGTTTCGTTCCGTCTGACTCTATCTGCCACAGCTCTTCGACTCGAACCAAAATAAAGTCGCCTTCTTCCGCCCGATACGCCCGACACGCTACCCGGTTGGAGATGTGTACGGCGAGCTACATTTTTGCTCCGCACAGAGCACTGGCACCCTGGTGAGTTGTTTCAGCTTCTCAGCCTCGTGTTCATCGACCCTGATCGTGCTTCGCGGCGAAAACCAGTTACATCCTCCGCTGATGGACATGATCTGTATGACGGCTATGGCCTATCGGGTGCTCGTTCAGTGGGGCTGGTAAACAGCAATACTCAATCCGTGTCAAACTCGCAGTCCTCGCCTCACGCTTCACGGAAACTCGCGGCCAGTTCTCCTCTTCCTCGTGTACCCTGTCTCTCGCCTCTCTAGCGTATCACATGTAGCTATGTATGCAGTTGTTCCGTTTTTCAAATAAAATGATTCGCCGTTCTGCCCGTTTCATCTGCTGCGCCACACGTTGGCCAAATCAGCTTTGCGCATGGCGAAAGCAGCCGGCTCGCGGTCTGGCAGCAACCGGGATTTTCAGTCATTTTCACTCTGCTCTAGATCGACTAGGGCCGTATTGGCAGCCATGCCCGTCGACCAAGACTTTCCATGAAGATTCTAGAGCAAGTAGAAGGTATATTGGACCTATTGGAACAATGAGGGCCAGTCTACGTGCCCTCTGGACGGTGCTACCACCCGCTCGGACTCTCGACAAGCAAGGTGACCTCGCCCGACGCGAAATCATAACAAAACGAGCAGAAGAGTGCACGAGAACCATTCTGGGCGAATAGACGTTTTGGCTAGAGCTCGTGGCATGCGCCACGTTAGGACACACCTTCTAGTGGTCTCGGAGACTCACTCGATCGTAGGGACCGCGTCATGGTTCACCCATGTAGTCTCTATTGGTGCCCGGTCAGACGACGCAGCCAGCGGTGACAGTGTTGTGACCGCTCTCACTTGTTTCGACTGCCTCCTTTGGAAGGAACCACCCCGACTCTGGCCCGCCCAAAAGCGGTGGTTGAATACGTAGCTCGGTGCTTTTCAATCACAACTTGGACGTTGGTTCGTAAGCTGGGGCCCTGCGTCGTTTCAAATGCCGTTCCGAGTCGTGATGGTGAACAAAGTGTGAGCCTGGTGACCCTCGATCTGGCAAGATGGCGATAAGAGGGATTGTATTGTATTGCGAGGGTTGTGGCATCCAATCCGAGCGTCGCCTGCCTCCATGGTCTGTTTTAGGGATTGAGCTAGCCTTAGTCGTCTTATCGTCCTTTCGTGCCTCTCTGTAGCAGCTCCAAATATGCCGGACATCACTTGGTTTCAACCAGCACCATCTTTTCTGACTAGCAAGGTCCAAACACCCTTGAAACCTCGAGGCGTCTTCAAATGTTAATAGTAGGGTACACGTATATCTATCGACGCACCGATATATCACCAACCACAGCTCGTCTTACTCGTGTTGTTTGCAGTGAGCGTCCAGCCGGTACACGCGACGGCGTCGCTGAATCTAGTGTGGTTAATAGCGAGATAGAATCTCAACGGGATGCCCAAACGGGCATTCCTCTTCCTGAACCACCAAGCGGTGCGCGGCCGGTTCAACGTTCCAGATCGAGAACATGCGTCAAACATCGAGCCGCAGCAAATCTTTGGGCCTCCAAGTTCGGTATTTGCCGATCGATGCGTACAGAGGCTACCGCGGTTCGACCTGAGCGCGCGAGGACGATGACGCCTCAGTATTTTGCCGTCCCCTGTATCCTACCACATGAGTACGATGACGTGAATCGATAGGGCATGCTTGAGGTGAAAACGGGCAGATTCGAATCTGCCGCAAATGTATCTGGCTAAATTTGCTCCGCCATCCGACCCTGTATTGCCAAGTTCAGTCTCTGGAATGATCCGAAACGCACTTTCCAAGCTGAGTTGGGATATCACCGCGGCAGAGGTACGGGTATCGCATACGGGCAGTGGCCATGCTTTGCGGCTCTCTACTGTCTGGCCAGATTTCTGGCGCTGTAGAGGCTTATGGCATCAATTTCCAATCGCCAACAGTAGAGGGAACGATTTTGGTCGCGATTTCGGCAGTATCCCCCGTGAGCCCCGTCCAGCGGCATCTTGAATGCTAACGAGATTATCGAGAGATACCAGGGAAGTCGATACTTGTTCGTTATTGCTGGAAAGGAGGTGACCATGACGCGCCGCTGCTCGTATCTAACGCCCAAATCGACCCATAGTGGTATCAAAGTCCTCGCCCAGTGATTCGGAAGTGTTATATTTAGTATCTCGAGTGTGGGAGATTTCTGTGTCTTATTCACAGTTGGCGCGGGGTTCAAAAATGGAAACTCTGAATAAATTTGGAGAGACACTATAAGCAGGCTATACCATTAGACATGGACGAAACGAGAACAGACTACTGGGGCATAAATGTTACACATCATGTTGATAATGAGATAAGAATCTCTGATTCCCTTCAGCTTACTCGAGCAGGAGAAGCGGCGGCTGGTTCATCACTGGCGACCGAGAAGCGAACAGACGCTCTGTTCGTCGAAGTTGCTTCTGGGTCCCGCAGGCTTCCTTCTGGAGCTGGAGAGTAGGAAAGAGTGTCCGGAATCGTCGACGACGAGGCGTCATGCTTCAGCTCTTCGTGCTCTGCGTCAACCTCTGCTGGGTGATCCAGTCCGACGGTTTTGTGACTCTCTTGGTCTGAATTGCCAACTCCCAGCTTGAGCTTGCTGATGCTAAGACTGGGCGCAGTGCTCTGACCGCCAATGCTCGGGGGTCTTGTAAGGCCGGACCCAATGGATGGAGATCCGACACCATTGGGGCCAGAGCCAACTCGAGCGCTCCAACGACTCTCTTCACTCTCCCAGCTTCCTCTACGCGAACTTCTCGGCCGGAGCGCTCGAACGCTGGCAGCTACTTCTGCATCATCATCATCTATGCCAATATGTGAAGAGTTGACGTCTCCATCGCCATGATATTGATCTAGTGACACGGAGATGCCGTCTGTCCAATCATTCCCCCTGGCAGATAGAGCAAAAGCGGAAGAAGCGAGCGTGAGAGTCGAGGCATTATCTGCAGGCACGGCAGTTGGATTTGGGTTATTTCGAGGATGATGAGTGGTGTGAAGGGGGGCTTGCATACTCGAACGGTGTCTAGAGGCTGCACGGGCGACGGCTGGATGTACCAAAGGCACAGAGAATCGTGGATTATTTGAGTTTGATGATGAGGGAGAGTTTGGACTCGGGGCTTGAGCAATGTGAGCCATGGTTCCGGCAATCAGGCCATTGCCCGAGTCGATTGACATGAGGGTAGTAGGTTTTGTACTGGCTGCAACTGATCTGAACGTTCGGAGATCTGAAATTTGGGATGAGGAGGAACGGGATGGAGTCGGAGACGGAGGAGACGTCGGGGGTAGTGGACGAATAGACGCGTCTTCGTCTGCTTCGAGTGCTGGAGATCTCTTTGTCCACATCGAGTCTGCAGTCAGCGAGTTGCGTTCGGAGAACATACTGCGTGCTGCCGAGGGTGAAGGCAAATCCTGGTCGTCGTTGAGAACGACGGTCCTGGCGGCAGGCTCATTGGTTGGAGGGACCTGAAGAGATAAAGAACGACCCCTAACAGTCGAGGAAGGGTCTGCACTGTCCGTGTTGACGTTGGCGACGCTCAAGGCGGGTTTGGGCGGGCGTTGGGCATGAGAGCCGCCAAGTTTCTTTGAGAGCCATGTGATGATAGGTTTGCTCGCTTTGTGTCGCAGTTTTTTAGTATTATTTACGGGCCCAATGGATGTTGGTGGCCCTTGCGTGATTGTGGCCATGATGCAGCAGACTCCAAGAAGCGAGGACCAAATAACAGCGGAAGCAATTGCATTCAACGTCGAGTATCGATCACAATGCAGGAATTTAGAGCAATCTTATGATTACATTTCATACTTGCTCGCAAATAGATCAACAACAATATTGTTTACACACTAGACGCGTCAATTATATCTACTATACGCTTAAAGCCAATATTACATCGACATAAAACTAGAGGTGGACGCGCCAGTGATCGAATACTTGCTTGGTCCCGGCCACAACCGCGAATGGCTCAACAGCCTTATTATCCCAACAAGAAATGGCGCCCAAATCGCCAATATAACTACTCTTCTCAGCAAGACAACTACTCGGGAGACTTTACGTCCGTTTCCGGTGGTCATAGGCAAAGCCGACAGGACCAGGCAGACGTCTACCAGCGAGACATTGACCAGGGACAGGCAGAAACTGATCCATGGCACCAGGTGGGACGTTTTAGACTCGATCCTTGTTCGCTGACACGTGAGTACAGCAACGAGGGGTCGCGCCAGCTTCAAACGCTGCACACTATGGTTATGACGAACGAGGTCCTCAACAAGGCTGGAGACAACATGGAGGACATCACGCAATGCGTGGAAATGATCAGGGTTATACGCGAGACTTTTCACGGCGTTTCCATGCTCACAACGAATCTCACAATACAAATACCGCGCCGTCTCAGCAGTGGCGCGACCCACACGTAGAAACTACGTCTCACTGGAGAGAAAGGGAGCGTGAGGTCATTTCTGATTATGATCATAGCCGCCCTGCGCGCTCCATGGACTGGGAGGCAGGCCCCAACCATGCAGGATGGGAAGACCACCCTCCGACCGCTCCAACGGCCCATTTCCAGCAACAGATCCATTCTCATCAAGACATGTGGTCTCAAAATTCGACTGCGGATTGGCAGGAGCAGAACCAGTGGCCTCGTCATCAAGGACGACAGTACGACAACCGCCAGGGTTTCCAGCAGCACCCAAAACGGTACCCAAACCAATACAACCATTATGACAATCATAAATACGCCCGGCCAAAGCAATGGAACAAGTATAAACAGCAGAATAGCGAACAATACCATTCCAACGACTACAACGACGCACGAAGTCAAGATTTTCCCATGAAGTGGGCACTTTCAATCTAGAATCGCGCATTAATCATCGCTAACCCATTTTTGAAGGCATAGCTACGCACGAAAGGCAGAGAAACGGCGTCACTCCAGATCGCCCTCTCCCGACTCAAAGCACGAACACCGTACTTCGCTTTCTCCCAAGAGAAGAAAGAGGGAGACACCTCCCGTAGTCTCAAAAGGTGTCTACACTAGACGATCTCGATCGCGCGAGTCAGAGGACGGCCACGATCGTCAATACAGAGATTCAAAACCGAAACGCGAGCATAATGATCGCCATGAATACAGTCGGTCCTCAACCCAGTACCATGAACGTAGTTTCAAGAACAAGGAACGAGACTACCGAGGTCGAAGTGACCGAGACACGAAGAAACATGGTAGAGCTCGCAGCTCGAGTCCGAGCAGCCGAAGCAGGAGCCGTAGTACGAGTCGGGGTCGTAGAGGCTCACCAATTCGAGCACGTTCTTGGTCGCGAAGTCAAGGCTCGAGCCGGAGTCGAAGCAGGAGTCGAAGTCAGAGCCGCTCTCGTAGCCGCAGCATCACTCCACGGAGTCGTTCGAGGAGCCGATCTAGTCGAAGGAGCAAATCTCGTGATAAACGTCCCCGAGAGGGCAGATACAAGCGCAAGCGTTCTGCATCCGCGTCACGTTCGAGGTCGCCGCCTAGTCCTCAAACATTGCGTAACAAAGCAAAGAATGCAGTCTCGAAGCACGTGAGTCTGTATGATCAAAGTCACACTGTTTGCTGAGTCTCGTTTAGCGACTGCCCACCAAGACTGCACCCAAGATGCCCCTGCTCAAAGACGTTCCTTTAGCCGCATCCCGTGCTGTCATCCCTACTCCGCCTACTGCACCTCGTGCAAAATCCCAAGCTCGATCGGATACCTTGAGTGCACCAGACACCCAACCTCAGACTGAACAAAAGTCTGCTTTGAGCCAATTTTTCCCGGATGCGGCTCCCCGTGCACCAAAGGGACATCCTTCATCCAACCCATACGGCACTCATACACCTCCAGGAGAGCCAGATGATCCTCACTCTACACCTTTACCGGTCCCGCTCAATGCTGGCGAGATGGAAACCAGTAGTGTAGCGGTGGCAGAATCGGTTATTACTCAACCCACGAGAAGCAATCCTCCAGGGCGCGAAAACGCCATGGGGCCTCCTCCGACCCGCACAGGCGCCAAGGAGGCTCCTTCACTTGTTCTTGATACCACATCAAAGGCGCCTTCAGAGCAGGGGCCGCCAACCAGTCCATTAAAGACGACACAAGCGACGCCGCTGGCTTCAGAGACCCCAGTTCAGCCAAAACAGCGGAAGACAGAGGATCTGTACAAAATTGTGTCGCAGGTTGGCGAGGGTACTTTTGGAAAGGTCTATAAAGCCCGTAATCAGCTCAGTGGTGTCCATGTAGCATTGAAGCGCATCAGGATGGAAGGAGAAAAGGATGGGTTCCCAGTAACGGCCATGCGGGAAATCAAGCTCCTCCAAAGCCTCAAGCATGACAATGTTGTCAAGCTACACGAGATGATGGTTTCCAAAGGTTGGATTTGTATCACTTGTGGCCGATCATGCTCATATTACAATAGGCCTTGTCTATATGGTGCTGGAATACGCTCACCACGATCTTGTCGGCGTTCTGCAACAAACTCAATTCATCTTGGAACCATCCCATCTCAAGGCACTCAGCATGCAGATGCTTAGTGGTCTTTCATACTTGCATCTCAAGGGCATCATTCACCGTGACCTTAAAGCTTCGAATATTCTCATCAACTCGGAAGGTCAACTCAAGCTCGCAGACTTTGGGCTTGCAAGGTTTTACCACAAGCGACGACGGGCAGATTACACGAATCGTGTGATCACGCTCTGGTACCGGCCTCCTGAGCTCCTATTAGGTGCTACAGTCTATGGGCCAGAGGTGGATATATGGAGTGCGGGGTGTATCTTTCTTGAACTCTTCGTCAAAAAGCCGACATTTCAGGGAAACGACGAGATTCATCAGCTAGATGTTATCTATCAAGTCATGGGGACACCATCCGTTGCATCATGGCCATCTCTCCCGAGCTTGCCATGGTACGAACTCGTCAAGCCCACCATCGTGATGACAAATGTCTTCCAAAAGACCTTTTCACGGTACGATATTCGATTTTGCTCTGCTTTGTACTTTCTGACGAGGCATAGATGGCTTCCGCCGGGTGCTCTCGACATTGCCGAGCAGATGCTCACGTTTGATCCCGATAAACGGATAACAGCAGCAGATGCAGTCAATCATCCCTACTTTGCTAGCGAAGAGCCTTTACCGCAGCCTCCAAAGTATGTGCCGTTTCCAGGTGGCGGCGGTTTACGTGTTTGACCCATACTCTAGTCTATCACATTTGGAAGGAGAATGGCATGAGCTCGAAGCGAAAAAATATAAACGGAAGCGACGAGCCGAGGCCGAAGCAGAAGCTCCAGAGAGTGCTATTCCTAACGAAATTTCCGATCAGCAATAGCAGTGATTACTCTCAATCTTAGGTGTGAGAAACCCTCACTCAATGGAGACGATTGATGTAAAACAATGTAAATTCCACGGAGAAGACACTATTCACGGGCGTCCACTTCATTTATGCCTGAGCTCCGACAAGGGTTGGGATATGGTTGGGGAAGAGACTGTCTTGAAGGGCGGTTTTGACTGGATTGACAGAAGCATCGCCATCAAGCGTAGTGCTAAACCTCTTCTGAGCCTCGGCGAGCGCCTTGAGATCGACGACAGCCTTGTCTCCCTTTGAAGAATTGAGAACCTTTGGTGCAGTGCCGTCGAGTAAACCAAGTTGCTTGTCGGTCCATACGGGGTCCATCTTCTCCGCCTCCTTGGAAGCCGTGATACCAACACCCGCACGTCCACCTTCTTTGACCCAATCCGCACGACGCTTGATGCCGAGTCTGTTGAAAACGTCGTTGGTAGCTTGCACGAGGTGGCTCATCTGTTCGACGGTGTGACCAGGGGTGGGTGTAATCCGGAGGCGCTCTTCGCCCACTGCGACGGTTGGGTAGTTGATCGATTGGACGTAGATGCCGTGTTCCATCAGGAGCGTGTCGGATGCCATCTTGGCGAGGCCTGCGTCGCCAACGAGGACGGGGACAATGTGCGATGGGCCAGGTACGACGGGAATATCGAGAGCATCAAATTGACGCTTCAATTCGCGGGTGTTGAGGTGCTGAAGACGACGGTCGCCCATGTATGCCTTTTGGTACGCAATGCTTGCCTGAGCACCGGCGACGTTGGCGGGAGGGAGCGAAGTCGTAAAGATGAAACCGGGAGCATACGAGCGAATCATGTCGACGAGATCGGTAGAGCCAGCGATGTAGCCACCGACGACGCCATAGGCCTTGCCGAGGGTTCCTGTGATAATGTCGATCCTGTCCATGGCAGAGCCCTTGACGGCTTGGACACTCTTGCCGGCGGCAAGATGCGCGTCAAAGTCAAGGTGCTCTGCAACACCAGCGCCGTTGGGTCCATACATGCCTACGGCATGCACCTCGTCGAGGAAGGTAATAGCTCCATACTCTTCGGCAAGGTCGCAAATCTTTTCGATTGGACCGACAGACCCGCACATAGAGTATACACTCTCGAATGCGATGATCTTGGGTGTCTCCTTGGGGAACTGAGCGAGCTTTTGTTCGAGGTCGACGGTATCGTTGTGCTTGAAAATGACCTTGCGAGCGCCAGAGTGGCGGATTCCTTGGATCATCGAAGCATGGTTCATGCTGTCGGAGAAGATGACGCAGCCAGGCAGCTTGGACCCCAGCGTCGCGAGGGTAGCATCATTGGCGACGTAGCAAGAACTAAAGACGAGGGCGGCTGGTTTTTTGTGCAGACCGGCGAGCTCCTCTTCCAATGCAAGGTGCATTTGTCCATTGCCTGCAATGTTCCTCGTTCCACCAGCTCCAGCACCATACTTGTTGAGCGTGCGGTGCATCGTCTCGAGAACGACAGGGTTCTTGGACATTCCCAGGTAGTCGTTGGAGCACCATACGTCGACTTCTTCTGCATGTGAGGCCGTATGAGCGACTGGGAACCGTGCGGCGAGACGGTTAATGTTGTTAAAGTATCGATACGAACGGTCCTTGTGTTTCTTGTCGAGCTCTCCAGAATAGAAGCGCTGGTAATCAAAGGAAGAGGGAGATACATTTTTAGCCTCGTAGAGGGCAGTGTGCGCCTTGTGAGCGCTGCTGCTGCTGCTTGGTGCTGCTTGTTGGTCGGTCGTCTTGTGGGCATGGGCGGGGCACCCAGCCTTTTGGGCGGCGAGGATCGTCTCTGCAGATTTTGCGGCTGCAGTGTCTGGTGAAGAGTGAGGGCATACCCCAGCTCCAGACGCGACGGGGAACACGCCCTCCTTGCGGTGAATCTCTTCGACGGCAGCTTTGCCGGCAAGCGACGCATAGCCGTGTGCGCGGGTCGTTGAGCCCACGATTTGAGACGAACGCAGGACGAGTGCGGGGCCCATGACTGGGCAATGGGTCGCCTTTTCCGTCAGTCGCGAGATTGCCGGATATCTGGACGACGTCGTCAGCGGCAGGAATTGGCGATGGAGAGACGAAAAGGCGGTAAAATGGGAGCTAGAGACGTAGAAAACTGTCTACAAACCTGACAGAGGTGCTGGTCGCAAGCGTACGCAGCGTCGAAGTTTTCGTCCTGCCCAGGTATGGGCAGGAAGCCTTGAAACGAGCTACAGAGGATAGTTTATCGAGCATTTTAGATGTGGGGGAACTCGCGAGCTGGTGGTCGACTGCGAGGGTAGGGTCCAAGTTTTGTTGGCACAGAATGAGCCGATGAGCTGCTAATGGGGGCTAGTGCTGGCCAATCACAGGGCGCGGCTTATGCTCACGGCGGAATCACACAGGCCGGGCTATGGAATAATAATCCCTGTAGATAATTCACAACGACGACAGCCATCAGCCGACATGATGCCTAGCTGCCATGTCGCGCGACTCGGCCTATTGTCGCCTTGTTGCGCGGAATCAACGAGTCGTGCCGATAAGTCACGCTCAAGGATGTCCCGAAGTCTTACGAAATGCTCAAGATTGCCGCGCTGGTGGGCCAAGGGATAGACGGGCCAAATCGCGAGGGGTGCACTGGAATAGCAGGTAAAGATAGCGTACACGAGCGGCGAATAGATGTCGAGGAACTTGTTGCAATATAAGATAGTGCACCGAACAAGAAAATTGTACTCGATTCCTGCTCTTTTGAGCGGTTTAGAAACCGCGCCCGCGGCCTCTGCTGTGGTGTCAACGCTGGACGCACAGAGAACATGGAATCTGTCTCACCTGCCTCGGGGACGTCCACCATAGGGATTATACCCATGCGCATGACCGCCACGACCACCTCGATACCCGCCTCGTCCCCTGCCTCTGGGGATTCCCCGCATAAACGCTGGTAGGTTGGTTCGCTTTGCAGTGACCTATAAGCGAGTCGATCAGGGTTGATCATAACTGTCAATTGCAGATCTCCCAACCTTGATGAGTCGTCCCCTGAAGAGCGATTCGTTGAGCACGAGGGCAGCCTCTACGTGCGCGGGCTGAGCGAATTCAACATATGCATAGCTAGTAGCAATGTAAGCGGGTTAACTCTGAGGTTTGGCTACGTTACCCCTTGGGATGGCCAGTGAATTTATCCAACAGAATTGTAACCCGATTGATGGTCCCACATGATGCAAAATGAGCTTGAATCTCCTCTGGAGTCGCTCCGTAGTCGACCTAGCAGTGTTCAGTAATCTTGCAAGACGGATTCGACCAAGCTCACATTTCCGACATAGATGCTGCGCGCATCCGCATCGTCGTCTGTACTAAAATCCGCACCAGATGCATCTGCATTTGCGCCTGGTGTTGAGCCTCCCGAGGTCTTTGCAGCCGTCTCGGTATCATTTGGCGGGCCTGCGAGCGATGGATGGTTTGCGAGTGCAGCGAGTTCTGCAGCCTCGTTTTCTCTCGCAAGATCTCTCTCCATTTCCTGGACTTGGCGGCGCATTTCTTCAATTTCCTACGCGACACGGAGACGCGCTTTTCGTGAGCAGCGAGCAAAACGACGTCGGCTGAGCGTCACGAGCTTACCCGGTCGTCGTCGTCCAACGCGACATTGGCTGATGTTGCAGTGTCCGCCATGTAAATGTTGCGCGTGGGCTGAGCGGCTGCGGAAATGGCAGAGGGCAAAAGAAAGGCAGACTTGGACTCTACCACCTCCGCACTCAAATGACCAAGCGGCCACGAATAGAAGACGATACCCCAGCTTTTGATGGTTCAAAGCCAATAGCACTCCAACGTCGACGCGTCTGGAGAGGTTAGTCCTCAATATCGTATGAGGCCATTCGCTCACCGCCCACGCCGTCCAGCCTGCGAGGAATGTCGCCGCAAAAAGGTGAAATGCGACAGTAGAGAGTGCGTATATTGCTCCTTGCATTCGTCGTCTGCGCCCTTTATTCTCCGCCACTGACCCCGAGTCTCGCATCTTAGACCTGTGTGTTCACAGTGCGCCGCAACAAACGCCGAGTGCAAATGGACACAAACCAAGGACAGAGCCGCGCTCAGTCGACAGTCAGTCTTATCGTCTTGTTGATATGCCACTCAGCCTCTGCAGCTACGTACAAGAGCTCGAGGCTAGACTCTTGTACATGGAACAGCTCTTCAAGCAGCACGCGCCAGACGTAGAAGTCTTCCCCAAAGAGGGATCAGGTTTACCGCCGCACATGGCCAAAAACATACCCACCCTCGTCCCCTTTACGTCGGCTACACGCCCAGCACAGGCTCCCACTACAAAGGAGGACGACCTTGACGTGCTTAGCCACGTAAAGCACGAAGATGAAAGCACATTGACAGATCATTTCGGTCAGATGGCTCTCGACGCAGAAGGACACCTTCGGTATGTTCTCCCGTACCTTTCCATACGGACAGCTCTCAATAGGATTCACTTACAGATGGATCGGTGGCTCATCTACAATGACACTCATCGAGACATTCCGTAACGAGACAGCAAATGATGAAGATTTTGGGGCGACTCCAAGCTCTGATCAGTCGGACGGCCCGAATATGCTCTATTTCCCTACCGGACTCGGTTTCGGCAAGCTACGGGCTCTTCCCTCTGCTGAAGAAGTGGAGTACCCTGAGAGAGACTTAGCTGACAAATTGGTGAGCGTTTGGTTCCATCCCGCGCTCACATGATGCGCCTCCCGCTCGCCGGCCTTCTAACGTTCCCTCTCCTGTAGGTCCAAGCGTATTTTGAGCGCTTCCATTTTCTGCTCCCCGTGCTCGACAAGCCCTCCTTTTTGGTGCGCTACAAGCACCTCATGGACAATAATGGCACGGGCGAGCAGGTTGGCTTCATCGCAGTCGTCTTTGCCGTCTTTGCATGTGCAGCGAGGTTTTTAGACGACAGTCGCATCAAATCGGCACATTACATGGACCCTCGTGGGACTGCCATGATTTTCTACGAAAGGTGCGCCAAAGCTTTTTTTTTGAACGTGGGGATGCCGCCCATCATCTGACCCGTCTCGCCAAAGGGCCATGATGCTCTACATCATCGACCACACTAGCACCCAATTCGCACACGTTCAATGTTTCGCGCTTCTTTCCGCCTTTTTGGCCAGTCTCAACCGGCTCCCACAGGCGTGGTTGCTCGTGGGTCAAGCGGTACGAACCGCCCAGGATCTCGGTCTCCATCGCTCCCCCAAACCACTCAAACTATCCAAAGTGGACAAGGAGACACGTCGAAAGGTCTGGTGGTGCGTCTACGGTCTCGACCGATGCCTCGCAGTTCGTAAGTGGATACCCCAGCTCTCAATATCGGATTTTCTCATATTCTGTAGAGCTTGGACGCCCTCTTGGTATCGACGATAATGATATTGATGTCGATATGCCCGTCCCATACGACGATGTGGACCTGCCTGCCTATTTCGAGGGCAAACTGGGCGACAAGAAAGAGCCGACGCTGATGCAGGGCTTTGTTGCACTAACCGCACTGTACAAGATTGCCGGTATGTTCGCGACCCTGATTACTTTGTACCCTCACAGTCCCGTAGGCAAAGTTTTGAGGCACGTGTACTCGACGGACAAACTCAAGGGCAACATTGCGAGTGACAAAGCAGCCGAGCTTCACAAGGTGGTCGACAAGTTAGATCAGCAGCTAACCCTATGGGTAGACCAACTCCATCCGACGTTGAGACAATCCCCGGATACCCCGCAAATGGTGAGCCATCGACTCGGCATCGATCGCCTTTGCTTAAATCTCCAAGGTTTCTATGAGCGCCGTGCTATGCTCGTCCTACTATGCCGTTCTCATCACGTTGCATCGCAACTTTTTGCCAACACGCAAGAATATGATGCATTATGTGGGCTCTTCATCGGTGCCCAAGGCGGTCTGTGCGAGCCGCTCGTGCATCTTCCTCGCGACATCCATGAACCCGGCTATTCCGCCTTCGCACCACCTCGCAGTCTTTGTTCAGTCTCTCTTCTCTTCGGCAATTATTATCCTCCTGGTGGTTATGCACGCCACGGATAAAAATGCTGCCGAAATTGCCATGTCGGAAGTGGGGAATTGTGTCCACGCCTTGGAGAGCCTGGAAACCACCTGGCCCGGTGCCTCAAAGTGCAAGGAACTTTTAATCGAGCTTACCCAGGTGACAAAGGCTAATCTTGCGCGAATTGGCAAGCCGAAGAGCTCACGGCATAGCTCTCGTGGCTCCGTTCAACTGTCAAACCCAGCTTCGCAAGAAAGTTCTCCAAAGCCGGTGACTTCCCAAGCCACGGTGTCAAATGGGACGAAGACGCCACTCCAAGCCTATTCCCTGAACGGCTCTTCCACCGGAACGCCGTCCCCACCCATGACCTTTTTGTCCCCGATCAAGCCCCGCGCGGAGACAGTTGGGGGTCGTCCACTCACCCTACGCGACCCAAAGCAACCCGAGTTGGGCGCGCAAGGTGGTCGTCTGACGAACCCAGAGTTTGGCGGGTCCGACTTGCAAGACCAACGGTTCAATCCTCGCCTTGCGCAAGAGGCGTATACAACGTCGACGTGGCGGAATACGAGCCCACCTGTTGCGACCTATCTGAATGACCCTCGCATCTACGGGCCACAGGCCGATTATGCGGTGCCATTTTCGCCTACCGACCCCGTCCAGGGCATTCCTGCCAATGCGATTTATGGCGGCTCGTCCATCTACACATCGACTTGGAACATGGGGGACGCTCAACCGACCTCACTTGACGCGTCTGACTACCCGTCGCTCTCTGGAATGGACTTTATCCAGACGTTTGCCCCGACTGGCCAGATGCAAGGCGAGGCATTATGGGAGAATATGCCAGAGGTATTTAGTGCCGAACCGCGGATGTTCGGCGTTTTGGATGAGCTTCAAGATGGACACCTTTAGGGTACTAGCTGCGATAATCAATGTGAAATAGCTATGCGCGTTTCGTTCTACATAACATTCTCGTATAGATGCTCTATTAGGTTCCTTGTATCCTATTTCGTCGTGTATAATCATCTTCAAACAGTTATTGGTTCGGTGGCGGGTGAAGTCGAACTATGGAGTCTTCTCCACCGCCAGTCGAATCTCGAACCCTGCCATTAACCGCAGTAAACCTGCGTACGATACCTCGAATAGCCTCCTCTATCGCCAAGTTTGTGGCCGAACAGCGACAAAATGTTCGTCTATACGCTGCCGACGCGCTAGACGTGCCGAATTCCGCTGATGTCACATCAAAACGTATACACGGCAACAAGAAGAGTAGTCCACTGCTCAAATCACGGCTCGAGATTCGCCAAGCGAGGGAAGCAGAGGCGGCAAAGGAGGCGCATGTGGGAAGCGAGTCGAGACCCGCGAAGAAGACGCATGTGCTTGATCAAAAAGAAGCGCTTTACGGAGTTCGTGACGTTGTAGGAGCCAAAGCTACCGCGTCTCGCAAGCGGCGTCGTATGGGCGACGGTGACGAAGAATATGAAGCTCGTACGTTGACACCTGCTGTTTAAATTGTAACTCACTTTGTTTCTCAAGGACTTGAAGAGCGTCGTGAGCGGAAGCGAGCGAGAAAAGCCATCATGGACCCGAATGCGAAGATGAGGAATACTGGAGACGATTTGGACGCTGAACAGAGTGAGAAGAATGATAAGAAGAAGGAAAAGAAGAAAAGAGCAAAAGGCGCCCTTGGAATGACCTTGATGGAAACGTTTACAGCAGCGAACGTGAAGAAATCGTCCCGCCTCACCGTGGGTATCTTTTTGGGTCAATTGTCTCTTTCTTATCATTATCAACAGCTTCCACCCGTGGTTGGGCGTATGTTCAAGAACTCAAAGGCCGGGAATATCATCCATTTGACAGGCAAGGAGAATGCCCGCACATGCAAACAAGACGGTGCGTGCATTCTGCTTGGACCTAGCGCTGGTTGACGCTCCATACAGCATCTAATGCACTGCGCAAGATGAAAAAAGGTTCTGAGGATACGAAGAGAGAAAGGTGTACTTCACCATGTTCAGAAGAAACAAACCCCTGCGATGTGTCGTTCGATCGACTCGGTGCTCTTGCTCGACCTCGAAGTCACCAATCCAAATCATGGGCATTGGGATCACAGCTTCCTGATGAGGACGAAGAACTTGAGCCAGGGCGCTCTCATTTGAGCAGAGGATCCGTGGGTCCGGAAGTCCAGTCGTCACATTCACCAATTGGCGTTATGAAGCTCCCCACTTATTGGAACTTGACATCAAAGACTGCAAATGTTGGCATTTTTGAGTGCCCAAGCTTCACTCATGCTCAACTCACTGCGCGCGAAGGTATTGGGCAAAGGGATCAGGACGAAACGCTTGAAAGGACTACGGCGTCTCCTTACTTTGTTCGTCCCCTCGTCCAAATTCCGGCCCGTATTCTCCAAAAGGAAGTATCTGACCAAGAAATTCAAGATTCGGCTCGACTCAAAGTCGGAACTCCCCTTGGGGGGGATGGCGAGACGATGCGCCAAGCTCGAGGTTGTGACGAAGAACTCACGATGAAAGCTATTCAGGAACAAGTCGGACGAATGGAAGAGGGACAGGCGTTTCGTGAAAGTCCCAACTTGGATGAAGAACCATCTTTCACTTCCCTCGACCTCATGCTCCGCCAGCACGACGAAGAGGATGTTCTATACAATCGTACTTTCAGGCTTGAATCCCTTATGGCGAGAGAGTGGCTCGGAAACATACTGGTCGGTGTGCAGGCGGATCCCCAGGAAGTTGGCTACGATGATTCGGTTTACGCAAACAGTGTCAACACTGGCTCCCCTATTGAAGATAAGGCAAGAGAAACATGCTTGATGTCAGAAGAGCCTGGAGATTCCTTCCTCGGAGTGCCACTGGACAACGAGTGTGGGGAAGAAGAAGTTGTTGATGGCGATGCAATCTTCTACTCTGATCAAGGCAACGACGCTGCCTCTATGCTGGATGATCTACGCAGCAGCAATGCACCCCAGGTCAAACCAGACTACGAAGCCCAAGCCATTGAATCACAAAGTGACACGGCCGGGGATATCCTTCCCTTTGTATCCAGTCAACTTATACTGCGTGGTCTTGGTGCTCCAGGCATTGGCGAACGATGGACATCTCAGCCAGCGTCAACACTGGGTCAAAGCGTCCAAGAAATCGAGATTGCCGCCGCGAGGCGACTGATAGGTCGTTGGTAGAAATGGATCTATTTGATTTTCATGACGAAGTACATCTCATCTCCCCTGAATCAAAACCCGACTTTGGCCTTTGGTGCATATTTCTCTTCTAAATACTTGATTTCTTCGTCATCCAGTTTGACATTAACTGCTTCTGAAATGCAAATGAGACACAGAGAGGTTCAAATCACGATATACGTACTGATCATATCCTCCAAATGAGAGAGGTTTGTGGTACCGACAATCGGAGCAGCCACTGGATCCTGGTAAGCAGCCAAGCGAGAGAGACCTGGGTCATGGTGATGCCTCGCTTGTTTGCAATCTCCTCGACCCTGGGTAAATGGGATGAGTAACGAGTTAGGTGATACGTCTGAACACGGACCGATCGACAATAACCATGTTTGGATCTTCTTCCTTCTGAAGCGTAGAGAACCATCGATCGTTTTTGGCACGATGAGTTGCGTTTCGGTCTTTACGCGGCCTACTGAGAACTCCACGGGAGAGAGGAGACCAAGGGATTGTGCCGACACCGAACAGCTATACAGATTGTGAGCTACTTTCTATGCAAGTAACAGACTTACGCGGCAAGTGGGTAACATCTCGTCCTCCTCTTGACGATACAGAAGGGAATGATAGTTTTGCATAGAGATGAAAGGAGTGAGGTTATTGTTTATGGCATAATCTGAAAAAATAAGGTCAGAATACAGTGTGAATGATATTCCAAGGATGCTCACTTTGCATCATGTGGAATTGCCATGCGTAGCAGGAGCTCATCCCAATATACCGCACGTACCCTGCTTGTACAACGTCATGAAGTGCACGCATCGTCTCTTCGATGGGGGTATCTGGGTCGAAGCGATGGCACTGAAGCACGTCGACATAGTCCATCTGGAGTCGCTCCAAGCTCGCCTTGATTGATTCAAAGATGTGCTTTCTGGAGAGGCCACGGTAGTTGACATAGCCAAAGTCTTCTGGATCGTTGCGCGCATCATAGGGAGCATCCTCTGGGGGGACGCAGAAGTAGACCTTGGTAAGGACTACAAACGACGATCGTGGGGCACCAATTTCCTTGATGGCTTTACCCAATATTCTTTCTGATTCTCCTAGGCTGTAAACATTGGCCGTGTCGAATGTCTTGGAGCGAGATAAGTGACTGCCTATAGGATCCTGAAAGGGCGTACGTTGATACCAAGTCGATAGGCCTCCTTGATCTGCCTGATCCCCTCCTCTTCCTCGAGCACCCAGTCAGCCCATGATTTTTTGCCCTAGCAAACGTGAGGCATTTGACAGAGGAAAACTGGATTTGCTCACATAACTCATGCATCCTAGGATGATACGTGAAACTTTCAATCCAGACTTGCCCAGACGGACTGTAGAGAGTTAATGTGATAGTTGAAACCGCCGTGAAACCTGCCATATTTCATCTGTGTCTTCTCAGCCATCGTGGGTTCGGTCGGGCAGGTCGAGCCTTGGTGAAATCGAATCGTGCTTTATATCTACCGGATGATGTAAGAGCTGACTGATACTTGCCATAGAGTTTGTGTGCCCCTGCTCGCACGTCCGATGGACCAATCAAGTCTGCGAAAGATCGAGAGAGACCAGATGGTCTACTTATTGGATGGAGTACTGACCTACGCAGCGGTAATGTACTCTAAGGCAAACTGGAGAAGCAAATTCAAGCCAGCCATCGAATCGCCACTCAGCGCAGCTGGGACCATTCTTGGGCACCTTGCTTGTACCAATGGATATCTTAGCCAACCTCGAAAGTCCAAGGAATAAAGGTCATTGGTGAGAGACAACTGATGCGATATTGCTAGAGACAACTTTCATTGATTTTACCGATGGCCTACATCTTTTGCAATCAAAACCAACCTTGGCCTTTGGTGTATATTTCTCTTTCAAATAATTGATCTCTTCGTCGTCCAGTTTGACGTTGACTGCTTCTAGAAGAGAGTGAGACACAAAAATATGAATTTCGGCCTACCTACTGATCATATCCTCCAAATGCGAGAGGTTTGTAGTGCCGACAATCGGAGCAGCCACTGGGTCCTTGGTAAGCAGCCAAGCGAGAGAGAGCTGGGTCATGGTGATGCTTCGCTTGTTTGCAATCTCTTCGACGCTGTAGGCATGAGATGAGAGAGACGCTAGCAGGCGAGTGGGCAACCAACCGATCGACAATGACCATATTTGGACCTTCGTCATTCTGAACGAGATAAGTCCACTTATCGTTCTTCGCACGGTACGTCGCGTGTCGGTCCTTGCGCGGTCTGCTAAGGATTCCACGAGTGAGGGGGACCAGGGAATTGTACCCACGCCGAACAACTATACACCGTATAAGCTATACCTGCTCTATTTTCACGCGAGAAGCAGACTTACACGGCAAGTGGGCAACATCTCGTCTTCCTCTTGGCGATAAAGAAGTGAATGGTAGTTCTGCATGGAAATAAGGGGCGTAAGGTTGTTATTGATGGCATAATCTGACGAACAGGGCAAAGATAAAGCATGCATAAGAGACCAAGGAAGCTTACTTTGCATCACCATGCATAGCAGGAACTCATTCCGATATACCGCGCATATCCTGCCTGAACGACATCATGAAGCGCACGCATCGTCTCTTCGATGGGTGCATCTGGATCAAACCGATGGCACTGAAGCACGTCGACATAGTCCATCTGAAGTCGCTCCAAGCTCGCCTTGATTGATTCAAAGATGTGCTTTCTGGAGAGACCACGGTAGTTGACATAGCCATACTCTTCAGGGTTGTCGTTTGCTTCCTTGGGCGCGTCCTCTGGAGGGATATTGCCATAGACCTTGGTGAAGATCACGAATGACGATCGAGGGGCCCCAATTCCTTTGACTGACTTGCCCAAGATCCTCTCCGATTCTCCAAGACTGTGGATATTGGCCGTGTCGAATGTCTTGGAGCGAGATAAGTGACTGCCTATAGGATCCTGAAAGGGCGTACGTTGATACCAAGTCGATAGGCCTCCTTGATCTGTCTGATCCCCTCCTCTTACTCGAGCACCCAGTCAGCCCTTGATTTTTTGCCCTAGCAAACGTGAGGCAGTGACAGAGGAAGGCTGGATTTTGCTCACATAACTCATGCATCCTAGGATGATACGTGAAATTTTCAATCCAGACTTGCCCAGACGAACTGTAGAGTGTTATTTTAGTCATCCAAACATCGCCAAACTCACCATATTTCATCTGAGTTTTCTCCATCGTGGTTATGGTCGAACAGGCCTAGTTAGCGACGTCTAGTTTCCCTGTTTATTTTTATCTACAGAGTCAGAGTGATGTCAGAGCTGACCGAGACTTGCCATAGAGTTCCGATGGACCAATCAAGAGTGCGCGAGACAGATGGACGATACGTTGGCACTGGGTAAATATCTGATAATCAGAAGCAATCAGAATGGAGTTATCTGATGATCAGAAGCAACCAGAATGCAGTTTGTGCGAAAAGGGACCTGGCATTCAACCCAGCACGAAGAAAAGTACAGGCAGAATGACAGGCGAAACCAGCCACTCGAAAAGAATGGGGGCGGTTATCCAGACTCGCAGAAGATGGGATCGGAAACACGTAAACGGCACTGTGGTCGCCGACCGCCGATTCTCTCTCAACAGGTGAAGGTTGGTGAGTAGAGAGAATGGCGACGACGACAAAACGACGCAGACAATGATAGAGGCTCGTGGTAGTATTTTCGAGAGAAAAAAAATAGTCGAATGGTGCTCCAAAAATGGCAATCGATCAACGTGGAATGGATGAATATGGGAGTGGCCGAAAAGCTAGGCGAGGAGTTGCCGTGCCGATGGATGGATGGTCGACACAACTAGAGGGCGATTGGGAGATGCTTAGGCAGTGGCGGCTGCGGGCGAAGGCACATTGTTGGTAGCAGCCTCGCCGGTAGCATACTTTTGCTCTGCAGCCTCTCTTTCTTGAGAGTTGACGGCAATCTTGATGACAATTTCCCTTCCTCCAATCTCCTTGCCTTGGAGGAGCTCGATGGCCTTCTTTTGCTGTTCCTCAGAGCCAACGTCGACAAAGCCGTATCCCTTGGAGCGACGAGGCTGGCCCCATCGGCGACGGACGACACGAGCAGAGATGACAGTGATTCCGGCAGAGGTAAAGAGCTCGGAGAGGGCGGCGTCGTCGACTGAGAAACCGAGGTTGGCGACGAAGAGCATCGTCTTGGATGGCTCTCCCTCTGGGGCTTCACCGACGGGACGAGTAGGTTTAGGCGGTCTGGGAGCTTTGGGGGCCTTGACCTTCTTAGCTTTGGGTTCAGCGGCCGCGGGGGCGGTCTCAGTAGCACCGTTGTCAGCAGGAGCGTCTTTCTCCTTGTCTGCTGACTTTGCCTTTTTGGGCTTGCGCTAGAAGGATCGGAATAGTAAGCGAGATGATACAAACATTGAAAGCGTGAGGGGAAAGGCCCAGGCCAAAAAAAGGATCGCGACTCACAATATTGCGTTTCTTCTTGGACTTGGAAGCGCCGTCTGTGTTCGTGCCGTTCTCAGCAACGTCCTTTGTCGCGGGAGCATCGGCAGTGCCGTTTGTGGTTGGCTGCTCTGCTGCATCGGTGGTTGCATTGGCTTTTTTGCTGGTGCGTTTCTTGGAAGCACGCTTCTCCTTTTTTTCCTTTTGCTTTTCCTCTGTAGGTTTGGCGATCTCGACGATGAGCGTGCGACCGTCGAGCTCCTTTTTGTTGAGGAGATCTACGGCCTTTTGGGCAGCTTCGGCGGTGTTGAAGGCAACAAAGCCATAGCCCGCTGGACGAGTGCCACGGAGGATGACCTGGCAGGAGATGCTAGACGTGTAATGAGCACGAGATGGAATAAATCAGTAGTGGTCGCTGGCGAGCTTACATGTCATCAGCAACCGGGCTGAAGAAAGTCTTGAGGCCCTCGTCGGTGGTCGCGTATGCGAGGTTGCCAGCAAAGACCTGGAGATAACTGCAGTCAGAAGGAGACTACGCGTAGGTCGCTGGGCAACTTGCCTTGAAACCGGGCTGCTCGTCGGCAGGCGTGGGGACGGCGCCAACGTCGGCGGGAGCAGCGGCAGGAGCGGTTGAATCAGCCATTAGGATGGACTAGGACGTATTATGAACAAGCTGAGATACGACTGAGCGTAGCTGGAATTCCTGGTTGAGAGTTGAACAACTTGGGAGGAGATTAAGTGTCTACTGCCAAATAAACCACCCGCGTACATGTTTAATCTGAACAGTCTAATCACATAAATCTATACTTTTAAACATCTTATACCATCTTTGTCAAGGCGCCCCAGCCTCTGCGACAACTTGGCTGCTGCCTCTGTGGCTGCGACGACGACGCACACGATGCAGCGCTCAGACTCGGTCTCATCGACAGGATCGAGATCTTCTGGGACATTTGGATATCATCAACGTCTGTTGGAGGGCTCTGGATCCAACTCTCCGTCCGTCTCGCGGGCAGCGTCCATCACACAGCGGCCACCGTCCATCCTCAGCCCGCCACCAGGCTCTGGAGCGGCCAGAAAATGGGTTCCAACGCACAGGACAGGCCAGAGCGTCGATATGGTACAGTCACGGATGGCCCTCTGGGAGGAAAAGGCCCGCGCCAGTCAAGCTGAATCTACACCGACAAACGGCAGCACTACCACATCGCAAACACCTTCTCATGCTCACAGACGTTCTGTAGATCTCAGCCGGTATCGTCCAGAGAACATATCGTCGCCACCGCCCAGAAACGACACACCCTCGAAGCGGCATACGCTCTCTACGCCGATAGACATTTCTACATATCTCCCACCATCGTCTCAGACACCGTCTACAAGCGTGACAACGCCGACGCGCGACCCAATCTCGTCCTCAACACGCCCCAGCACTCGGCCCGTATTATCACATCTCGACAATCTGCCTCCAGAGACGCCGCCTGCGTCTATCAGCTCCTCGAGATCTACAGAGACTGTTGCTCCCTCTCTCACGGGCTCATCTACGGGTTCTTCTGGGGCATCAAACGAGACGGCTCAGCCACCCTCCCAAGCAGAGTACAAGAACTCTTACTTGCTTCAAAGGCGAAGTGCAAAGAAATACAGCGATTCTTTGACTACGGGTCGACGATTAGGCCGTCATATGCCGCGGATAGCCAGCGGAGATGGCAATGACGACCCAGAAGAGCCTCAGGAAGAAAGCCTTCCGCCACCTCCACCGCCAAAGGAACCCAATCGTGTTTCTGCAAATAGATTTCTTGAAGAGAAGCGAAGGAGTATGGAGGTCAAGTCGACTACTCGCGTTACCTCGCCAGTCTTGCCTTCCCAGCTCGAGCCGCACAAATCCCCGACGTCTCCTGCCTCGGTCCGGCATGCACCATCGCCGTCTATGGACTATGCTCTCTCTTCACCAACATCGGCCGACGATGTTGCTGGTGTACCAGGTCGTTTGAGACTCTCCAAAACCACGTCCGCTCCAACAACACCTCTTAAAGCCCGCCCGATATATGGCCTATGGGCAGACATACAACGTCATCTAATTCAGGCCTATGAGTATCTCTGCCACGTCGGAGAAGCACAGCAGTGGATCGAGGGGTGCCTGGGCGAAGAACTTCCTTTTGGAGTCGTAGAAATGGACGAAGGACTGCGAAATGGAGTAGTCCTTGCTAGACTGGCTCAGGTCTGGGATGGTGCTTCCGTTCGCAAGATTTTTGATGTGAGTCCAAAACTCGACTGAAATCCTTGTACACTCACGTCGCGTAGGATCCCCGACTGAAACTCGGGTGGCGACATACAGACAATATTAATCACTTTCTTGTATTTGTTCGCAAGGTCGGACTTCCAGAGGTACGAGGCCGGTTCTGCTGCCTTATCAATCGCTCACCACAATTCAGTGCTTCATATTCATCGTGACGGATCTCTACGACAAGAAGAATATACCCAAAGTCATCTACTGTATTCATGCACTCAGTCATTTGCTCGCACGTCGCGGGATGGCTCAACGAATCGGAAATCTCGTCGGGAGACTCCAGTTTACGGACGATCAACTGCAACAGACCCAACGCGGCCTCAAAGATGCTGGCGTACCGATGCCAAACTTTGGAGACATTGGTCGGGAACTTGCCAAGGAGATCAATGAAGAGATGGAACAAGAGGTAGAGACGGAAGACGAGAGTATGTCTCAACTTCAAGGATACGCTCTCCATTCTAACGACTCTTTAGGGCGAGACAGAATGCTTCTCGAGGTTGAGGATTCCATCGTCAAACTGCAAACACGTTGTCGCGGCTATTTAGCCTCTCAAGCGCTGCAAACCCAGAAAGCAAAGCTCAAGATGGCCGAGAGATACGTAATAAAGCTACAAGCGCAGTGCAGAGGCTCGCTTCTCCGACGAAGGGTAGCGGCAACGCGACAGCAACAACGAGCATCATCTCGATGGGTGACCGCACTGCAGGCACGCGCCCGTGGCGCACTCGCTAGGCGGAACATCTTTGCTCAAGTTCGACGGATACGTGCTCTGTCAAAGATCTTCATTCGAGTTCAAGCACAAGCTCGTGGCGTTCTTGTACGACGACGTACACAGAAACTCAAGGCTGGACTTCGGACAATGTCGAGGTCGATCTTGAAACTCCAAAGTGTTGCCCGTGCCCGTATCGTCAAGAAGCAGCACAATCAGCTTGCAAAAGTTCTCCACAATCCTGTGATCATAAAGAACGTGGTTGGACTTCAAGCTACGGTGCGCGGATACCTTGTGCGTAATCAGCAAGCAGAGTTACTTGGCGCCTTGACCCGTGCCGAGCCGCACGTCGTCAAGCTCCAAGCGCGCATTCGAGCGGCGTTGGTTCGTCGAAGGCTTCGCACTCAGCTAGCCAAGCTCGACGACGCTCGCGACATTGTCGTGCACATCCAAGCAGCCGCACGGGCGTTCATGGCCCGAAAGCGTCTTCTCAACCTCATTCGTGGCCTCCGGAGGGCTACGCCAGGTGTCGTCTCTTTGCAGGCGCTGGCTCGTGCCAAGTTGGTGATGAATGCACGCAAAGAACTCAACAAAGCCCTCGCGACCAAGCAGGTCATCGTTGCCGTTGGCAATCTCCAGACGATAGCACGCGCTGCTTTGGTTCGAAAGCAACACCAAGAGCAACAAAAGAAGCTCGACTTTGTTGCTCCGGATGTAGTTGGGTTCCAGGCGATGGCTCGCGCTGCCCTTGTGAGGAATGAATACTGGGCATGGAGAGATCATCTTCACCGCAGCCAGCTTGAAGCTATCTATCTTCAGTCCCTGTGCCGAGGCATTCTTCAGCGGAGGAAGTTCCGGAGCAAGGTCAAACACTATAGAGACAATCTGCACAAGGTTATCAAGATCCAGTCATTGTTCCGCGCGAACCAGCAGCGTGAGCAATACAAGCAGCTCACTCTTGGGAAGAATGTCAACGTCAGCACTATCAAGAACTTTGTCCATCTTCTCGATGATTCCGAGACGGACTTCCAAGAGGAGATAGAGGTGGAAGAGCTGCGAAAGCGGGTTGTCGAGGCCATTCGTGAAAATCAGCAACTGGAGACTGATGTCAGTGAGCTCGATGTCAAGATTGGTCTCGTGGTGCAAAATGTCAAGAGCTTTGAAGAAGTCATCCGCGCTCGCAAACGCCATGGAGCCGACAGCGCTGCTGCCCATGCTGCCAGAGCCTCGCTTCTTGCGGCACACGGTGATCCATTCGCGGGTCCGAATACCCTGGATCAGACGACGAAGCGGAAGTTGGAGCTTTATCAACAGCTTTTCTATCTCCTTCAAACCAGAGGAGAGTACCTAGCTCGTCTATTCTTCCGAATGTCTCGCATGGAGGTGGCAGAAACAACGAGGAGGATGACCGAGCGTGTTGTCCTCACCCTCTTTGGGTACGGTCAAGATCGACGCGAGGATTATCTTCTCTTGAAGCTATTCCAACAGTCGATCCACGAAGAAGTCATGGCAGCCGACGATATTGTCCAGGTTGCGATGTCACATCCTATGTACATCAATGTCGCCTTCAGCTACGTCCGACCAAAGCAGGTCACCTACCTACGAGAGACGCTTCAAGGAGTTATCCGTGTCATCGTCGAACAAGATGATCTCGACCTGGAAACCGACCCCGTGGTGGTACGTATAGATGTAGGCAAGTAGTCTGGTTGCTCACCTGATTCAGATTTATCGCACAAGGATCAATAACGAAGAAATGAGGACTAGGATGCCGAGCAATAAACCTCGGAATGTTGACTATATCCGAGCATTAGAGGACGTTGAAACGCGCAAGGAGTTTATCCATCGTGAGGCCTCTTGCCTCTCGTCACTCATCATCTAACGAACTGCTTTAGATCTCCAAAAGCTTCTTGCTGTCACAAAGGATTTTGTAGCCGCCATCACCTCCTCTACGAGGAAGGTGCCTTATAGCATTCGGTATTTGGCCCGGGAGACACTCATAGCGCTCAAAGTAACTCATATTCCTCAATCTTTATATCCTCTCTAACGTTAGATAGGAAAAGTTCCCGGACAGAGAAGAAATTGTTTACGCCTCTGCCATTGGCCGTCTCATCTATTACCGATACATCAATCCAGCCCTCGTGTAAGCATCCGTTTGTGTGACTTGGTATCCCTCTGAACCAAAACAGGGCGCCGGAGTCTTTTGATATTGTTCCGGATATGATTAGTCCAGAGGCACGCAAGAATCTATCAGAAGTATCCGCTGTTCTCACTCAAATTACGAGTGGTGTACCCTTTGGAGAGGAGAATCCATCGATGATGGCTATCAACGAGTATGTTGAGCTGGCTATCCAGCAAATGAGCGAGTGGTTCTTGCAAGGTGCGCGTGTCTCTGTATACTCGAGGTCTTTGCTCAGTGTAGTCAAGTGGCCGATGTGGATACTGCCGAGGAGCATTACCATGCCCACGAGTTCCTCGACGCTACTGTTCAACCGAAACCTATTTACATCTCCCCAAACGAAGTCTATGCAATGCACAATATCTTGCTAAAGAATTTGGATGGGCTTGTGCGTATACTTGCTCAATCATCACTGACGATTGACCGCTTCTAGGCGCCGCAACGCGAGGACACGCTAAGGGCCATCTTGACCGAGCTGGAAGGCCCTCCCATGCTTAGCGATCATACTGGTTCAAGCGATCTTCACGATGCTAGAGATCGTGCCATTACCTTGGAATTGACGAACCGCTTCGCGGTAGTTAGAGGTGAGGTCGTCTCTAGACTACGAGTGCAATTTATGTTAACCACTCGTAGATGAGCAAGCAGAACTCAAAGCCCTATGGGTCCGAGCGAAGCGCGGTGTGCTCGCCATCCTTCGAGTCCAACCAGCAAAGGACTTGGTGGAGTCCTTGATGCAGCCAGTGACAGAGGATCACGAACTGCTATGGGAGGAGATCATTGACAATGAGATGAACGCAGAGCGCATGAAGCAGCATCGGAATCGTCGAATGGCCTCGACTACTCAAGCAGATGCGTCGTACCGCCTGGAGGATATCCGATCGTAAGAAATAATCTATTATTGTAACCAGTGCCTCACATTTATCCAGACAATCCTATCGCGACATGAAAGCCCACGCCATCTTCTACCTTCTCGAGCTAGAAAAACAGGGCAAAGTCACCCGTCTCGACGGATATCAGGACGTGCTGAATGCCATTGCAAGCGATGTGAGAAGCAAGCACCGCAAACGTCTTCAGAGGCAACAGGAAAAGGCGTCTATGCGAGAGGCGCTTCAGCATCTTCGAGAACGGAAGAAGTCTTACGAAGAGCAAATCCAGAAGTATCAGGATTATGTGGGTACTGCAATGGCAACTATGGGAAAGGGCAAAGGGTAAGCACTATCCTATTCGAATGAGCCTTGCGCTTACATGCATTCAGACCCAAGAAGCGCTTCGTTATGCCATTCTCTAAGCAGTACTTCCACATTCGCGACCTTCAACGACAAGGGCAGGATACTGAAGTACCGTCGTACAAGTACAGCGCCCAGCAGTGGTATCACAAAGGAATCCTCCTTTCCATCGACCAGTTTTCTCCTCGCCAATTCGATCGGGTTGACATTATCCTCAAGTCACCCAAACCAGGACTCTTTACTATCTCGATCCACAACTCGAACTCGTTGGTTGCGACCACGGACGTTCGCATGGAGGATCTTCTGCAGGCACAATATGAGAATCGCGTAGCCTTGACGTTGTTTAATGGACTGGCCAAGTTTAACCTCAACTTATTGTTGTATCAGATCAACAAAAAGTACGCCCCTTCCCCAATTAGAACACACAAGCTGACAGATGCCCTAGGTTCTATGTCTAATTTACCCTCGTAACGATATTCATGACACGCTTCTGCCAATTGCATGCTTCGATTCAGACTGTTCAACCTTGATAATCACTGTATTCTACGACTGATCTCGGTATATCCCCATGCGAAGATACTACACCTCGACAGAGATGCGCTCTATCGGTCAATTATCACATTTATATGGTATTTTGTGTCCATTGGACTGTCCTGAATGTACTCCCTCATGCCCATGCACCTACCAGTGCCATGCCCCCTGCTCCAGCGAGCACAGCAATGGCAGCAGAAACCCTGTGTCGCAGAGACTGGCCCATTAGTCCACTATTGCGTCCTTCTCCTAGAAAATCGGCCGCCAAGAGCTCGACGAGGGATGCCCACAGCAGCAAGCCGGCAGAAATTGCGTTCATGACGCCGACAAGAACGAGGGCAGTACTGGATCCAGGATCATATGAGCTGCCTGGGGAATAGAGCAGGATCAAGCCGATGGCTTGACCGACAGGTGTGGTGATGCCATAGAGAGCACCCATGATGTAAGGTCTGACTGGAGGAGGGATGGACCATTTCCCTAGATTCTCTCGTGGCTCGAAGCGAAGTAATGCAATCCTTGTCCCAAGAGACAAACCCTCAAACGTTTCTACAAACCGGATTAGGAATGGAGCAATTTGAGGTGTGCTTTGACTCACGATGGAATACGATAGCAATAAAAAGAACAACGAAGCCTGATCCCTTTGATACACTTAAGGCCATTCCTGTGATGTGTGTGAGCGCCGCACCACATGACCGAGAAAGCCACCTACCGATGAACACGCTGTGAAAGAGAATACCCATCTCGAGCAAGGCGACTCGTAAAAAGTCACCTTTTTCTTTAGCAGTATCCTTTGTAGTATACACATGGACCTTGTCCTGCTTTTGCTTTGGTTCCTTTTCGGAGTTCCGTGGCGGGCCGTCGACTATTTCGGAGCGATGATGATGGAAATTCTCGGGCCCATGGATTTCTGCAAAGACTAACTGCACGGTGACGACGAGAAAGAGTCCAAGCATAGAGATTGCACCGGGCATTGCGGGGTAGCGACCCCAAACAGAGTTGGGATCCAGGCAAGGGCTTAACAACGATCCAAATGCAGTGGGTAATAGATGGCTACACTCCACGGTGTGAGTAACGAGCAAATGCTGTAACCCAAGCACGCACCAGAACGAGGTAGCAATGAGAACACCTGTTCCAAAGTGCTTGAGGAGGAAAAGGATGCGTTGAGGAATGCTTAGGCGTGGAAACCGGGTGGCAAAGACAGGGAGAAGTGCGGCCGACGACGAGACGGCGAAAATGACAATTACTGCAGTAATCTGGAGCGGTTTATTATACTGTCCTGGCTGATCTAGAGATGTGCACGCCGAGGATGAGGATGCAGACGCGGGAATGGCGTTTGTGCTCATCGCTGGCTCAAAGAGGTTGGGTTTCAAGCTTATTCCCTGCGTCAATGGCGACTTTGTGAGTCCATCACCTTGCCACATCATGACACTTTCCTAATTATATATAATGTTTTTAGACCATCCAATCACCGGTTTTCAGAGCGTTGGCCTGACCAAAGATCCAACGTGTTTGCCGAGGGTGGGGTGCATAGAGAGTCTCAAATCCCACCGCAATGTCGAAAGGAGCATCCACAGGTTCAGATCAATAGGAAAAGATGGATTGAGGAACTTACAAGAAGGCTCAGGGGAGACGGAAAGATCGTTACAAGACACCGGTTTCTGTAAGACCTTGGCTCTCGCGCTCAGTCTGTGATTGACGAGCTATACGGCAGCTCCGATGGCGTCTTCCTAGACTGGCGAGCTTCCGCCCTTTTGTATGACGATTCATTTCTAAGCCATTCTCATAGGGTCTACCAAAGCAGCCCAGAGAGCTTGCCTCCATACCAGCGCAATCAATCTCGGGAGGAGCTTGATCCAAGAATCATATCTTCTGGAAGCCCTGAGAGGCCTCCAAGGTACACCATTGCGACCGTGGGACGGTCTGTGATGAATCCTGTCGACCTAACGCTTCACGACGAAGATGAAAAGGAAATATATTCGCCCCATCTCGAGAGAGACACACCAGACTATGCAAAACTGGAGTATGAAATGGAGTCTGACCGCGAAGACGTGGGCTTTGTTCCCGACCAAACAACAGATACACGCTCCAGGTTTCCAAACCCACGGAGACCAAGTCCACCACGAGCACCAAGAAGCATGCGTAATTTACCTCCCCCTCCACCCTTCGACTCCTACGACTCTCGCTTCGGTGGCCCTAGGAGTAGGATGCGACCACATACGCTACCAGAAAAACCGGGCTTTGCATCTAATTTCCCTCCGCTATCGTCGGCAAGTATATGGCCGACTCCTATTCGGGAACGTGATTCCAGCCGATGGTCAGTACGAAGACCGGAAGATAAAGCTCCAGGACGGCGATACAATGAACATGCAAGAGCGCGTGACCGGCGAGAAAGTCGTCCTGTTGAGTGTTCCAACCGACAAACCCGTCGGACGTCCCCTCAACGTCGAAGAGTAGTAGATGGACTACGCGAACGTGGTAGAATCGCCGATCTACCGTCACAGCCCTCGGGGAACCGCCGTCACTTTTCGCATGTACAAAGTTCTCGCGTCGAACCATTGGCACTGGTCAGTCCCGCATTGGATGTTGTGCGTGACGATCTCGTTCGAGCTTCTGAGCAACAAGTGCCAGAAAATCTTCAGGATATTGATATCAATGACGTCCACGAACTCATTGACACGTCGTGGACGACACCTCAGGTAGCCACACCAGAAGAGTCTCCTGCACCAGGCTTCTCTCATTTAGGCGGTGATTTTACTCGAAGGACTCCGCTTCTACGTGCCGAAACAAATGTATCTCCCTTGTTTGCAGCCACCCCAAGTCGCGCCCCGGAGGGAGAGTCGTCAGGCAGCGACGAAGATACAGCGGACGAAATGGAGATGCGAATTCCCCAACCTAGGCGAAGCGAAAACAGCATGGATGTGCTCACCGAGGCAGGCAGACTACTCACCTCGATCAACGCAGAGGTTGCGCGGGGTGTGCTATGGCCAGAGGAGTTCACTCCGGGGGTAACATCCACCTCATCGACTAGACCAGCGCGAAGAATATTGGCTCCGGGTTCCCGACCACAACCTCGAGCTCAAGTCGAAATACCGCCGTCTCGGAGTCGACCGGCCCTCGACGCATCTTCAAGACAGCAGAGCTCCAAAGCTGCCAATAAGGGGAGTAATATTAGATTCGATGTAGCCAAAACTGTGGTGTTACCTCGGCCTGAATATGCTCGTGCGCGTCGTATCCTGCGCAGCGAACGGGACATCATGGACGCGCGCGATCCGTTGGTCTGGGTATCGATGCCTGGAGACGTCCAGTTTATCGATTCGAGTTCAAGGTAAGAATTCTATTTCCGACGCGAATAGCTTTCGAACTTTTCAGATCTCGAATTGAATCCTGGTCGTTGCCTGCACCTCAGCGCCTTCGTTCATCCGAGGAGAGGAACTATGTTGTCTCAGATGCATGCGTCCTGGGAGACTCGCGAGTTATAATTGTGCACGAGAGTGGACCAAACCCGGTTGCTATTCTTACATTGCCTGAGCAGCCAGAGGTAAGGAATCCAACGAGTGGCGTGCACATTCTAATAAAAAATAGGATATACCAAAGAGATATAATATATCCAACATTCTCGTGCCCACTGATGGACTACAGCGGCGAGGTGGTATTACTAGCGTATGTGCTGTCAATCAATCACTCTTTGTCACTGGTGGAGTAGATAAACGGGTGCTACTGTGGAAGGTCAGCAAACCTAGGACGCAGAATGCACCAACTTCCACCCTCAAGCCGCTCAATATCACACACTCTACGGCTGTGCGCGCTTTGGCATACGAATCTCAGAAGAAATGGCTCATATCTGCCGCTGGATCTAAAATTGCCATCACCGACTTGAAATCAGAGGGGGAGATTGTACCAGCAAAGCGACAAAAGTGGGCATCCAGCGAGGTCTTTAATATCCATATAAGCGAACAGAATCGAGATCTTATCCTTCTAGAGGTGATATCTTGCTGATTCTAACACCATTCTTGCTAACAGATTTTCAGACGGGTGATTTGGACAAGCAGGTCCGAATTTATGACACGAGGAGCTTGCAAAATGCAGATAATTCCCCTTTGGCTCTGATTGGGACCACTGAAACTACGTCAATCTCTCAGTTCTTACGCGGAGATTGGAGCAACTCGCTGATCGTGCGCCCTTCAGGCGGCAACAAGGTCAGGGTATGGGACGTACGATTCCCTAGTGAACCTTTATGCGTGCACTCAGTTCCACACCCTGTCACACATACAATATTCACTAATGGAGGCAAGACGATCGCATCGACTGGCGGACACATGGTCAGTTTCTTAGATGCCCAAGCCTAAATGTATCTACTATATTCATAGTTTATTACATACCACAGCACCTACCTTACAATTCATCATTTGCCTCCTGAGTCATGGTGGATCTGGACCTCTTGAACCTGACCAAAATGTCGACTTCTTGTGAAGGCATTCGCGTCGCTCTCAAGTCGTGTCTCATACGTTCTGAGTGTGTACTTAAGCACAATAATTTGCCCTCAGAATGCCTACGAGACCATTTTGACGAGCTACCGACGGAATGCAAGCAGCTTCGGCAGTCACTCTACGAATGCAAGAAAGGGATGGTTCGTATTATCAATCTTTGTCTTTTTGGGATCTCAAATTACATTTAGCTCGATATGAGGAACAGATTCCGAGGAAACCCTGGTGCAAAAATCTCGAACAAGCTGCTAGAAGAGCAGGCGCAAGAGGAGCTGGCATAATACTTGGCATTCGAGGCTTTAAATATTACTCAGTCTCTACGAGTGTCACCTTAACTGGCGGTCATGTAATGGTATACACAAAATGTCTATTAGCTTATGCAGGATGGTCATAACGAATATCGTGAGTTCGTACATTGGGCCTTTTAAGGACGTAAATTTGCGATGCTTCCGTCTAGTGAACACCATTAACAGCTGCGTCCGCAATGACAGGAGCAGGAGAGGCCACTGTCAATTCCTCGTCTGGCTCCTTTTTGCTGACAATGATGAAGCTGTGTTGACCTCCACAGGTCATACCGAGGCACTTCCAAACTGAACTCTCGCGTCCTGCGATCAAGGTAGGACTCGACGTCTCGGATACGTCACGCGAAATACCCAGGTTGCCTTGACCCCAGCTAAAGAGAATACCGGTATCCGTCAAGGCGAGGTTGTAGCGCGGGCCTGCTTGGATGTCGGTGACAAAGCCCTGGATGGGCACCTGAACCGGTTCAAAGGTGGCCATCCCTTTTGCATCTGGATCCGCGAGGATACTCGGGTGATCCGGTCCCACGCCCAGTTGGCCACCGTCGTTTCTTCCAACGGCGAACACCCGCCCGTCCTCTAGTCTGAAGAGGGTATGGTGTTCGCCACCAGCAATTTGAACCACCCTTGACCCGGTAACGTCAGGGTGAAGGGATGGGACATCCTCAACGGTATAGTGGACAGAATCTGTAACATTTGCGGCGCTCTTGAATCCAAGTTGGCCCCAGCTGTTCAAGCCCCAGGCCCAGACGGTTCCAGACTTGTCCACAGCAAAGGAATGGTAGTCGCCTGTCCCCACGACGACTGCCTCGCGGATATCGAGACGTTCGGGTTCCATGCCGTTCTTGCGATGGCGTGAGACGACCTTACGGCCAATCTGGCCTTGCTCCGATGAGCCCCATCCATATACGAGACCGTCTGTAGTCAAGGCTATGACATGGTTGGCACCGGCAGAGATGGCCGCAATCTGAATGCTCTTGAAGCCGGGAAGCGCGACGGGATGGAGCGTTTCCGATGCTCCTGCAGCTCTCGCTGCACCATCCTTTGCTTTTTCTGTTGAAGAAAAGGCTTTCTGGCCTTCTGGACTCTGTAAAAATTGTTAGTGGATGCAGGGGACGGCAAAGGGGCTACACACCCTGAAAGTACCCCATATGCGCAGTTCACCCTTGTCACTCAAGGCAGCACCAGTGCAATCTCCTGCAACCACGACGACTGCGCGGAACTTTTGCTCGACGAGCGCATCGATGACATGAGGTGTGGCAGAGAGCTCTTCTTGATCCACTGGGTTCCCATCCGCATCCTTGACTCCTTCTGTCTGTCTTCCAAGCGCAGAATCGTCATTGACGCCCCATGACCAGACCTAGCGGATGGCGGTAAGCACAAGAATTCTGAGTGAGCTCGCTTGGTCCACACACCTTTCCCTGTTCATCCAACATCAGTGAATGCATTCCACCAGCAGCAACTGCTTCGATACCGGCACCAGGTTCACCAAACCGACCCTCCTCGATGGCTTCTGCACACCACGCATGGAGCTTTGGTTTCGTGAGCTCGGTGGTTTCGTCAGGACCGAGTCCCAACTGTCCAAAATCGCCATTTCCAAACACGAAAAGCTGACGAGGAGGACGCGCTTTGGGCGCTGGCTGTCGTAGCGGGTTCAGCGGTGCAGCTTTTTCTTTTACGGGCCTAGACGACTTTGCGGCCGCACTCTTTGTCGTCTTTGCGTGTTTTTTCTCACTATGGGCACCTGCTTCATAGTTTGTCGTCCCTCTTCGTGGTCTTTTCGACGCTGCCTCTTCCTGATCGTCTGATGACACGTCGGATGCGGGTCTTTTCAGGCTTTTCGAAGTCTCTGTAGCGGCTTTTGGAGGCATTTTTACGCGTTTTGGCGTCAGACGTGATGGAAGACGAGTTCAAGGTGTGTGTTTTTGCCGGCCTCCACTGAATTTTTACTTGATCCTCGCCACTGACACTCGGTTGTCACGAGTTTGCGCAACGTTTGGCAGATTGCAGCCGATTCATAGATATCAATGCTTCACCCGCAACGAGGCATCTTCAACGCCGACGAATTTGTTGTTTCTGCGGGCTGCGTCCTTTTGAAGCCGCTTCCACGAGGTGCGCCACTAGCTTGGTGTTGTACGCGTGCTCACCTTTTGGGAAAGACAAGTCGATAACAGTCCCTCGTCTTCCGGACGAGTACTCGTTGGTCTTTATTCGCAACAGGAGAGGGGATTCAGTCATCGCCAAAGGACGCAAGGACATGGACGAGGCAGCTCCTCACACAGCAGTACGCGAAACATACGAGGAAACTGGTTACAAGAGCACGATCATTGCACTCCCAAACCCCTCGTTGACGCCCGGTGCCAGAGAAGCTGTCATGAACAAAGAGGCAATCGCAGTCACACTCAAGGTGGATCGTATGTCTCGTCCTGACAAAAAGAGCGCGCAAAAGTTTGTGTTTTGGTATGTCTCTGAAGTTGATACCGACGAGAGTGGCGAAGCCGTTCAGCGCGTGCAAGGGACACAACTCGATCACGAGGATTACGAAGTACTCGATGCACCTCTGGATGAATGTGGACTTACGTGGGAGGAAGACAGAAAACTTGTCGAGTTGACTAAGTCTCTGCTCCTCATGCGATACAAAGTGGTTACGGGTCTTGATCCACCGGATACGAAGAGCCATGGGAGCGGAAGATGATGATGCGCACATAGGCCTTAATATTGCATAGTCGTAGTGGTAACATGCTGCATTCAAGACCCAAGACAACGAGAGCGACAAGAAAGTTTAGACCTCTGCTTGCACTTCCGGCTCCTTGTAGTCCTTTGCAATCTTTGTACCAGTCTCCTATATACGTGGTCAGCGGTGAACGGTATAAACAGCTGAGGGCACTCACATCCGTCACCTCGCCGTGGAGCTCCAAAAGTTTGTTGATATCAAACTTGGGCGACTTGACAATCTTGGCTTTTCGGATGTAGACGTTTTGGATAGGGTAGATGCCGCGGGCGGCCTTTTCGATTTCGCGACCAATGGCCTCTGGGACAAACTTTTGCACGAGCTCCTTGAGATCGCACGATGTCGCCTCGCGAGTCATGATCTCAAACATCTTCTTTCTAATCTCCCGGATCTGGGCAGTTTGAGCATAGGTCGTCTTGCTGACCTGGTTAGGTCTTCGCTTGGTAAAGGCAATGGCAAAGAGTCGGACAATGTAGCCGTCTGTCGTCTTGACGTCGACATGTGCCTCGATGAGCGACTGCCACTTGCGGACGAGGGAGCGGAGTTTGTCAGAGGTAAAGTCCATGCCATGGAAGTTTGTCAGGCAGTTCTTGCCCTGGACCTCGTCGACTCGTAGCTTGATCTTGCGGAAGGTCTGTTCCTCGTCCTTGACAAGGTCAGCAAGCGAGACTTCGATGATTCGTCCCTTGAGCGAGTCGCTGGCGTTTTCTGGATGTCTATTAGCAGAATGCCGATGAAATAGGACAATTGATACGTACTGAGACCCTGCGACCTGTTGACAAGAGTCTTGCCAATGTTCTTCACCTCGAAGAACGACGGGCCCTTGATATCATACCATTCTAAACAGACAGATTAAGCCTTTTAGAAATATACATTATAAATAATGCATACCTTTGCGCGAGAATGGATCGACGACCTTCTTCTTGAGACCTTTCTTGCCCTTGGAGAGGCGCTTGTTCTGCGTCCATCAGCGAATTATTCTGCGCTCTGAGCGGCGTTCCCAAACCTTTCCAACAGCCATTGTTCACCGACAAGTCGTACAAAAGGTGGCGACCGAGGTCCAAGCGGTCGACTTTAGATTAGGAGTGACAAACAAAGAGGCCAAACAACGTGCAGACCACTTCCATGCTGGTGTTCAATTTGTGAGGATAATACAAGTATATAATACATAGTTTTACTTCTTGTGCTGAATACCAATCGCAAGGTGACTTGGACATGACTCCTGCCGAGTGGGCAACTTGCTGCTCAACATTTGTAGACAAGTACTCTAGAGGACAGTGGGGAGAGGATATACGGCGTAATGGATGTCTGGGCTGGACCTGGAAGCCTCATCCAGTATGGCATTTCGAGCAGGAGCCTGTCAGCAAACCTGATAGACAGTAGACTTGGCCAGCATTTGGATACATGACGCGACAGGTAACACTCAGGTATCGAAACAGCACTACGGAACCCTTGGTAGAATCAGAGTTACCTGAGGAACCTGACCTCGAAGGCGCCGTCGATTGGAACCAAGTCTCACACGAGGAGCAGGAGAGAGCTGAATTCGACGCAATACGTGGTGTACTCGCCCTCATTTCAGGTCCCTGCCTTTTATTTTGTCGTTTCTGATGGAGGTGCGTTCGGATTGGATTCATGATACATACTGACAGTTGATTCATAGATGGACGCGTATTGTCGATAGAAGAGACGGTCAAGACGACGATTTTTCGTCCAGGAGTTGTTCCCGAGGCAGCGGTTCACACTACGCACATTGACCGACCTGGAGAACAAGCCGAGGACGCGTCCGTGTTCCCTCTGTTATCTCAGGGAGATCACCCTGTGTTACAGACACCGTGTTTGTACGTGCATCCGTGCGAGACGCAAACAGCGGTGAAAGAGCTCGTGCATGCTCGTCAATCGGAGACGGGGGATACAATGGGACATGAGCAATGGCTAGAGATGTGGTTTCTTGTGCTTGGAGGAGTGCTCGACCTGGGTGAATAGTGGGACCCTCCGGAGCTTGACATGATTCACATGAGCTCCGCCCTATCCGGGGGGATATATAAGCCGCGTCTTGATGAGAATTCGTTGGACTGGATCCCATTATTGACACCGTCGGACGACTGTCCAATTGCCCGTCGTACGATTGTGAGGCCCAATAGTCATACCACGGGGTTATAAATGTTTGCTGCTCGACGTCTCCATCGCGTCCTTGTCCAGTTTCCTCTCCGCCAAATGTCTTCCCAAGTCAACACAAACGAAGTCTGGATCGTTGGTGCGTCTAGGACACCCGTTGGATCTCTCAATGGTGCCCTCAAGACGCTCCCGGCGACACAGCTCGGCTCGATTGCCATCAAACACGCCGTCGAGAGTTCAAAAGTGCCCGCTGCCGCCGTAGAAGAAGTCTTTCTTGGTCAGGTCATCCAAGCGGGTGCAGGTCAGTCCCCAGCACGCCAGGCAGCGCTCGGTGCAGGCCTCCCAGAGACGGCAGACGCGACGACGATCAACAAAGTCTGCGCAAGCGGTCTCAAGTCGATCATGCTCGGTGCTCAACAGATCCAACTCGGTCAGCGCGATGTTGTCGTTGCGGGAGGCATGGAAAGCATGAGCAATGCACCGTGCGTCGAATCCATAATCGCTAACTCGTCATCTCACTTTTCACTCTAGATTCCTCATTGCCCGACAGAACCCAGCGTTTGGAAACGGCACGTTGATCGACTCGATGCAAAACGATGGCCTCTGGGAGGTCTACAACAAATTCCCAATGGGCAACTGTGCAGAGCATACCGCCCAACAGCATGGTATTACGCGTGAAAGCGCCGATGCTCATGCCATCGAAAGCTACAAGCGCGCTGCCGAGGCTTGGAAGCGGGGTGCTTTTGACAATGAGATTGCTCCCGTTGTCATCAAGGATCGACGAGTATGTTTTTCAACGTTCCCTATATTCTTGATTCACTAAAATTGCTCTAGGGGACCGAGACGATTGTCAAAGAGGACGAAGAATACAAAAATGTCAAGTTTGACAAGATCCCCACCTTGAAGCCCGTCTTCTCGAAGGATGGCATTGTCACTGCCGCCAATGCATCGAACCTCAACGATGGTGCCAGCGCTGTCGTCCTCGTCAGCCGCGCAAAGGGCGAGGAACTCGGACTCAAGCCACTGGCAAAGATTGTTTGTAAGTCTCCTGCTGATATCAGCTACCGATGTGCTAACACGCTTCTCTAGCGTATGCTGACGCTGCTCTCAAGCCGATTGACTTCCCAATCGCGCCCACCGTTGCCATCCCCGCTGCGATTCAAAAGGCCGGACTGACCAAGGACGACATTGCTCTTTACGAGATCAACGAAGCCTTCTCGGTGGTCGTTCGTGCAGCAGAAAAAATCCTAGACCTCGATCCTAAAAAGATCAACGTCAACGGTGGTGCGGTGGCCCTCGGCCACGCGATTGGAAACTCGGGTTCCCGTATCATCGTGTCCCTGGTACATGCACTCAAGCCTGGAGAGTATGGAGCGGCTGGTGTCTGCAATGGAGTACGTCCCCCATTTCGTCTTTTGTCGACCATGGACTGACGTTCGTGTAGGGAGGAGCTGCATCCGCATTGGTGATCCAGCGCCTGTAGACGTAGATCTGATGTATCTTACTCGTGGAAAGAATAGTCTTTTTGTTGCATCTTGTAGAGTGGCAAACTCGGTGGCAGTGTTCTATCGCTCGTTGACGCTGTCCTCGCCACTCGTTTCAAACGATGAAGCGCGAGTTGCGCACTATTCTGCAAGCTTTACAAGAAGGAAAGACCACTGAGCGTAAACAGGCGGTCGAGGACATTACCCGATACTTTCAAAACCCACTCAAAGCCGCCAACCTTGGAACCATCACCCAAGAGGATTGGAAAGACGTGTTTGGCGCGCTCTCTTCCGCTGCACGACAAGAGCATGACGGACTCAGAGGAGCGTCCAAGGGCCTCGATGCAAAGAAACGAAAGATTGAGGATATCAGCGTCGCCGTCAGGATCGTCGTCGCCACGAGCATCCCACATCTCAACAACGTCGCCATTGAAGTTCTTGTCCCACTTTTACTAGACTTATTGAGTCAGCCGGGGGCATTGGCCAACACGACTGGCCAAAATTATGGAAGAGCGTTACAGAGCATTGTTGCGCACGGTCCGCACGTTCGTTCCTTCAAGGTCAAGACATGGAAGCGCCTTTCGCGACTTGCTTGGGCAGTCTTGCTCAACGATTCGCCTTCGGATGTTCATACATGGACCGAGGAAGATCCAAAAGTGACTGGTCGAGCTAGCACGCCATCTGCCGAAGGTATGTGAAGGATGTTATATTTTTATTCAACTAATGCGACTATAGCCACTGCATCGACGACCCAGTTCATTTTCGCCAGTATCATTCGCCATCTTTGCGCCTCGCCGTTTGCCCCCTTCATCGAACGAGATGCGAAAAGTCGAGCAGACTATAGCGAAGAAGTAGACGAAGAAACCAATTGGGCCATGTACCTGATGGTCAAGTTTTGTCGATACTTTGAAATGTATCGAGGTGCAGTCGCAAGCCACGTCGACCTGATTCCAGCCCTTTGTCATTTCTTGGAGCAAGTAGAGCTCAATAGGATTCTTGACATGATGTGGCTATCCCGTCGTCTATGGCCCACCCTAGTCGGGATCGTGCGCTCTATTCGTTCGCCAGTCAATCAGGCTCAAGTTGTCTTTATCTTCAAGGTCCTATTGCCATACCTGGTCCTCTCGCCGTTTGATGCCGGACGGGCTGACGGGCTCGTTGTCATTGACTCCAACAGCTTTAATCCGCTTACAGACCTACTGTTAGCGTTTGATCAACTCTCGTTTGGAAAGAACGCAAACGAGTGCCTCTCTCTTGACAGCCTTCGTCTTGAGCTGAGTTTACCCGACGAGACGTCTCGTGCTGCTTTCTCGACAACCGTATTCCGCCATGGCCCCGCCTTCAATGTATCTCAAGCTTATATGTGGGCTCTTCTTGAAGTTCATAGTGACTGTATTTTCTATGTACGTTTCAATTTGTATGATCTCAAATCCGACTCATTCACTTTAGCTCTATCGACAAGAGGAAACAACACCTCATCTCCGCCACGACTCGGGCGAACCACAGACCAAGAGGAGACGCTCTGAGAATGCTCTAGAGGTGCTTCTTCACGAAATCAAAACAGTCACCAACATCGCGCAACAACTTTATCGAGTACAAGTTCTTTCATTCCTCATCTCGTCTCACTGGGAGGAGCTAGACTCGACACATAGACAACTCATCATAAGCACTATCATACGTATTTCAAACGTGGATGACTCCGTCTCCAGCTTTGCGTTGCTCACGCTAGCTACGATCGCAGCGGCACCTGCCGTGCGTCAAGACGTTCCGCCGTCCACATGGACAGGAATGTGGGCGAGTGGGTACCAAGCTCTCATCTCCAACTCGCCTCAGTTATGTAGGGCCGGTGCACATTTATTGTACACGCTCTTGCATGCCAATCGGGTCGAGACGAGCGTCGCTTTGCAACACATTGCAGAGTTTGCACAAGTCTTCCAGACTGAGAACGAGTTTTTTGGACAGGATGCACCAATGGTGTCGTCCGCAAACCTTGTTATCCGTCGGTCGGTCAGCATTCCTATTATCAGCGAAGCAACCTGCGCGATTCTTTCCAAGTTTGTCACTCTTGCCGACTCTGATGCCTCGCTATGCCGTCTTCATCTTGAAGACGCGTCAAAGCGGTGGCTCAGAGAATCATTGTACCGTCTAATCAATATGGAGCAGGCGTCGGTAACAACCATTCGACTAGGCAAAGGGTCGAGAGAGGTCGATAGGACTCCCCGGTCATCCCAACAACTCGACTCTTGCTTCAATGTTCAAGATCTCCTTCGCCTGCTTCAGGCAATTGGCGCAGTAGAGGCCCGTCCGACTCTACGATGCGAAATGCCTCTACCAGACGACGAGTTTGCACGCATGTTTGCTGCTTATGAGGAGGATCACGCACTGCGTCAATTTGTGATCAACGCAGTCATTCCTCGTTTGCCGCTCGCAAAGGGTAACCAGGTCGGAAGCGTAGACCTAGAACATAATAGTTCTGGGAGCATGGGCCAAGAATTGGCTTCTGCTGGTGGACTAGAGGAACACTTTGCAATCGAATTTACCCCTTCACCACGGGCCTCAAAGGCAATCACCATGCTCGAAGAGGTCCTCGGTGAGGCTATATCGAGTGTGGTTCAAGCCCAGGATTCGATACCAGAGGGTAGCCAACGTCGACAAAGATCCACCGTCCTCGATAAAAGCAGACTTCTTACCAAAATCTCGACTCTCGCGCTCTCTTTCCAGGCATGTCTCGAGATGAGCAGCACACGAACAAATACAGAGCTGTACCGTCAAGCGTTTGCAGCGCTGCAGCTGGTTGCACCCTGGTCGACACCATCTCCGACATCAGGAGATTGGAATGCAGAGAGATGGGTCGTAATCATCCATGAGCTTCGTCCTCTTGTGTGGATTGCTCCCAAGGAGTCACGGGAGTCACACCTCCCAAAGAGCCTTCTCCTCCGACCTGGACCAAAATGTGGACTACGACGTGCAAAGTCAAATCAACTCTCGAAGGATCCAGTGGCTCTGCGCCGCAAGCAAGAGGATGACAGCTCGCAACGTCTTCTTGTACTTGTCTGGCAAAATAAGCTAGTAAGCTTTTATCCAAGTCATAAAAAGAGCCAGACTGATTCAGCCAGGCCAACGAGTTTCTGGAGATAGCCAGCAATGCAATCTCAGTGCTTTTGCCAGCAATGGTCGAAAGTTGGTCGCCCGGGACCACGGAATCAGCAAGAGTCAACAGTCGCGATGTCGAGGATATGGATTTCCAGGACGCCCAGGCGAGTTTGAAGGAGAAGCCTGTCTCTTCAGCTGGTCTAGGTGATACTTTTATCCCTACTGCAATCGCCTTAGCGGTCACAAAAGCCCTGAAAGACTCAAAGGTATACTGGAGTATACCGTGGCTAGACGATCTAGTAGCGGACGCCCAAGGAGAGACATTTCTCCGCCTTTTGCAGGGATATTGTCTCTCTATTATGTCCAGAGTCACCCCGCTCAACCCAAATTCCGCATGCGCCCTGCTCGAATCGACTATCTCCAAGCGGAAGACATGGGAGTTATGGAAATCGGAGAGTATGCATCTTCAGACGCTACAGCTGCTCGATGTACTCTCAAATCAATGGATCAAAGACGAGGGCAAGCTGCGTGAAGTTGTTCGGGCTCTCATTCCGAAATGGATCGACAAGAAGATCATGAGCGGAGGGAGCTGGAAATCCCTCGTAGCGCTACCTACCCTTCTCGATCGCTTCCTTGTGTCAAATCCATACGCCTCCTGGTGGGGAGACGAAGCGGATGAGAGGATGGACATTGACAATGATTCTGCCGAGGAAGATACTCGTACCCCTCTAGGACTGTTAGCAGTTCTGCTGGTGGATGGAGATATCCGTGTCCGGTCTTCTGCAGGCGAGGTCTTTGCCACAATCTTTCGACGCCTTAGTGGCTCGGAAGCTACTACGATGAATTTGTATAACGAAGAGCTCTCACTAAAGCTCCCCAGAAATTCCAACTGGCAAGTTAACCTGGTCATATCCCAGTCTGAAAGGCTAATTCAGTGTTTATTAGGTTGGAGGGAATGCTCTCTCGATTCATAGCGCTTTCCAACGTCATGATTGTCTCTTCTCCTCTTCGGCGAGGAGTGTACTGGCACCTGATCGAGGTCTGTACGGAAACGCCACGGTACACCCCATACTTGTCCTCCTTGACGGATGCCATCTCGCGACACCTCGGCTTTGACAGTAGTCGCGAATTGTTTGTTGCACACGCTGGGCAACTGGCACGCCAAGCCAGCGTATCGTCCATCGAATTTTTCCAAGTACCCCCTCGTCTGCTTGGGTTCCGTACCCACAAAGACTGTGCCGACGCCAGCTTAGCTTCCATCGTGCCCATGATCTTCTACTCTTGTCGACCCTCTGACTTTTACAAAACCAGTCCCGTTCAAGACCCTTCGATTATACGATACTGCAAGGCGATTCATAGGTCGCCGCGCGATGTTATCAAGGAATGCTTTGCCGAGCTGGTGGCGGGGTGTATAATCATCGAAGATGGAATCGAAGCTTATAATCCCAACGAGTCACATCGACTATGGACTTGGATTCTTCGGTGCGCACAAGATTGTGAACCTGATACAGACCCCAAGGAGTTCTTGCGAAGACAGGCAGACAAGATTCTTGCCTCTATACTTGGCTATCTGTCAGACTATGGCTTTGAGCCGAATGGTAGAATTATAGATGCTCTCCGCGAGGCGTCGCTCTTGGATCAAGAGTGTAGCCAACCTACCCTCCGACGATTACAGCGACTGTCTCGGGATGATGTACCTACCATGCACGGGGTAAATGGTCCCTCTGCTCCGGCTATCACCGTATTACGGGCTATGCAATGGTTCTGGTCCTTACAAATACCAGAAGAGGAGCGTGATGCACTGTATCTCCCTGTCTGTTACCATACGACCCAGCGCCTGTTTGTTGCGGCAAACTCGACACCGCTACTCAATGAACAGGCTCGATACATGCACTCACTCATCGTCTGGCTCTGTGCCTTTGCAGGGATAATGGGCGACAAGACGGTGATACATCTCGTACTGACCAGTTGCATGACTTTGATCCAACAAGAGGACCTTGCTCCTCTTTCACAGGTCATCATGAGCTGGGCTTTTGATGAGGCCCGAGCTCCCGCTGGCTCCGCTGACGAATTAGCCCTTGCTCCGGTGATTAGTCGAGTTGCAGAACTCGGACTTCACTACTCATCCGCTTCTGATGAACAGACCTCGGCTCTCGGAATGAGGATGCTGGAGTGGATTGAGAGAGAGGTGCAATCTCTGTGCAAAGTGGAAAAGTTCAAAGAGGAACTACGGCCAGTAGTTACTCTCTGGCCTCGGAAAGTTGAAGCTTTCTCTCAGTCGAGCCTCGCCCTGGGATCTCTGTCACACGAACACGAGGTGGACATACTTTTCCGTGGGAAGTATCCAATTGGATGCTTCCGTGCGGTGCGCCATTTGAGCTCCCACGAGAGGTATACCACCCATATTTTCGCAGCCAAGCATTTCTGGACCCTCCGTGATCATATTCCAGATGACGATCTACTTCTCCCGGATGATATAAATGCCTTCATGGAGCTTCTCTACCATGTATCCGGGCAGATTCAATCCATACGGAGCGAAGTACCACCCGAGAACACGCTCTGCGCTCGTCAGAGAGAGAGACCTGCGGAAGATAGAATCAAGGGGATCATTGTGGAATGGCTCTTTGATTCGCTTTCAATTTCTCCACCCACCTCGCTTCATAAGATCCACGAAACCTTGCGCCGACTATGCCATCCTGACTGTGGAGATTCCACCACGGGAATCGAAGACCTACTCTCTCCCATTCGATCAGGGTTCCTGGATGCCATTCGAGCACCCTCCTCGAGCATCTCTGACATTAAGAAACCCTCATTTCGGGCAATGACCACCAACTACACCAGTTGGGTCTGCGAGATAGGGTCATTCTTGGCAAATGTCATCGGACAATACGACCTCTTCTTCGCACAATTATCCCCCCTACTACGTTGGTCATCCTCATTTGCAGCGGAAATGCTGCCAGTCTTGGTACATCAGGCGTTGTTGCTTGACACACATGGTCGCATGAAGAAGAGCGTCCGTGGTTCACTCTCGACCTACTTCATGCAAACAATACGTGGCGAAGAATCCGAAGTTGCCGTACGCCAAGCGATCCTCGACGTCTTTCTGCATCTTCGGCACCTGGATCCTGGGAAAAGCGAACCCCTAGCATACGATACCTGGCTTGAGATGGATTATCTCGAGTTGGCGAAGACGGCACTATCCTGTGGCGCGTATGCAACGGCAGTCCTCCTTCTGGAGTTGGTAGAGGAGCATAAAAACCCAAAGGTTCCCGCTGACTTTGGGTCAACTTATGAGGAAGCGCTCTATGAGATTTATCGGCACATTGACGAGCCGGATGGATTCTACGCTATCCCAGGGAGGGACGTCAAAAGGCACCTCATGTACAAGTTCAATCATGAAGGAAAGTGGGACAAGGCGTTTCAATCCCACGTCTCAAGATATGAGATAGAGCATAGCAGAGCCGTAGGAAATCGGTACCAGCACCTTTCAGATGTCATCCAATCTCTTCATTCCTCTGGATTCAACCATCTGGCAATGTCACTTGCAGGCACTGCTATAAGCGATGGAGCCAGTGCTTCCTCCGACCTAACCTATGCATTAGCCTGGAGGACTGAATCCTGGGACTTACCACCGTCGTCCAACCCATCCCTTCGTAGCGCTGGCCTGTATGCAGCCATGCAAGCGGTACACAGGGGCCGTGATCTGGAAGCCACCCACAAGATTTGCGATCGCTCGATTCGACAAGAGATGAAAATTCTCAAGAGATCGAATGCAGAAAACGTCTCCGAGATGAGGAAGTGTATAGAAAACCTCCTATGCTTCCGTGAAATCAAATTATGGCTCCAAGACTGGCGCCAACTTCACGCCCGTCTCCCTGACTCGACATCTGAATGGTTCGAGAGCTTTTCGCGCCTTGCACCCGACCTCGAGTACGTTATGCATTCATAACTCCACTTTTACTAACAAGTACGGAGGTTTGACGCTGCTGAAGCCCTCATTGGAACGAGGGTTTCTTTAATCCATTCTCTGCGCAATACATTGAGCACTGAACAGATTGGTGGCACGGAATCCTCATCACTCGCAGACCTCGTCACTCTCGAGACCCTCTGTCTAACAAGCCTCGCTGAAAGTGCACGACGGTCGAAGAAGCCTCAAGTCGCATTCAACGCTGTTTCCCAAGCTCAGCAGATTCAAACGGATGACAGCTTTCATGTCTCAAGAGAGTTTGCAGAAACCTTGTGGATACAAGGAGAACACTCGACCGCAATTCAATTCTTAGAAAAGCTCGCTGCACGGCAGTTCCATGAGACTGGGCTTTCGGCTTCACCCAACATCAGAATGGATGAACGTCGTGCCTGGGCCATCGTTCACTCTCAACTGGTAAGTGGAATGGTTAAAGAGGTTCATTCTGACCCTTTATAAGGGGTCGTGGACAACCGCCGCACGCTCGCTCGATCCATCGGACATTCAAAGACGATTCTTCGACCCGGCAGTTCAGCTACTGGACCCTCAGACTCAGATTTCAAGACGCTCGGCGAAGGGTGTTTACCTCCAATACGCAGAGTTTGCGAATAGGCACCTACGTCGAATGGATGAAGCAGAGGAGTACCAGCGTCAACAAGACTGGGTCATAAAGGTTGAAGCAGAGCTTCAACAATTGAATCAGGCGTACAAGAATGCCCAATCTTCCACAGAAAAGGACCTATTTCGTCGCCGCAGAGATAAGACGTTACTCTTGCTCCGAGAGGACCAGAAGACACTCGAACAGCATCGAAAGGCGGCTACAACATTCCTAGAGCAGGCTATCTCCATGTTTGCTCATTACATGGAAGTCTCGGACGACTCTGACGAGGAAGTGGCGATTAAATTCTGTGGGCTCTGGTTCTCTCGATTCGACTCGGAGAAATCGGCGGAAGCTATTCGACATGCACTACAACGCATATCAACATATAAGCTACTCTTTTTGGCACATCAGCTCACTGCTCGGCTAGGTATCAAGTGGCCCACTGCTTCAGAAGGCAAACGAAATCACAAGGCATTGAATCAACTCGTGGAAGCAATGTGCACACAGCACCCTTTCCACTCATTGCTACAAGTTTTGACTGCCAAGGGTGTGGATAACCTTCCAAAGGTCAAAGGCGAAGAAATCCCTTCTGAGTTCACCCAGAACAGAGCAGAGGAGGCGAAGAAGATAATAGAAAATGTTCGAACGACGCTCGGCTCCGGGACTGGCCAGCAGTACAAACGACCCGAGGGTTTCATGAACATGATGGAGGAAGCATTGAAAGGTTACGTCGAATGGGCGCGATGGCCTATCAAGGATATGGGGTGCAAGAGTCGCGTATGGTATAACATACCCCCAAACCTTGCCATCTATCGCTGGGGAAGTAGCAAGAATGGGAAGCCGCAGATCGTCCTGCATATCCCACCGGCTACGGCAGACATTCCTGTCTCTATGAATGGGGACTATTCAAATATTCCAACGATCAAGTGCTATGAACGTAGCTTCACTGTCGCAGGCGGGTTACATGTCCCCAAGATCAATGAATGCATCGATACAGCAGGTAAAAGGCATCGACAATTGGTAAGATCTTGCCGATTATTTATCCAATATCTAACGAGTTATAGTTCAAAGGAGAAGGTGATGATGATCTACGGCAGGATGCAGTCATGGAGCAGGTATTCCAGTTGATCAATATCCTACTCAAGCAAGACCGCGAAAGCAAGCGCAGGAACCTCTCACTTCGTAATTACAAGGTTATCCCTTTGCCTGGTCACGGTGGTCTGATCCAATACGTCCTCAACACCGAAGCAATGAATTCATGGCTGCCCAAAGCTCACGCCCGGTCGGTTTCAATCCCTTATTCACATATTCTTTGTTAGCTGATATGGTACAGATATCGTCCCACCGATTTGCCATTCACAGAGACACTGAAGTTGCTAAGGCAAATATCATCCAAAGCTTCATTGGATGAGAGAATTCGAGTCTTCAAGCATATTCGAGACAACTTTCTACCAGTATTGCGACACTTTTTCACCGAATCCACAAAGCAACCCATGGTCTGGTATTCGAAGCGGCTGGCGTACACCCGCAGCGTGGCGACATGTTCAATAGGTATTATCGCCCACTTGTTCTATCTAGTATTATTAACATTCACAGGCGGTCATATTCTGGGACTTGGAGACCGACACATGGGCAATCTATTAATGGACGTTCACACAGGAGAAATGATCCACATCGACTTAGGTATCGCATTTGATCAAGTAAGAGAGACCCAAACGTGTGCACACCATCACTCACTTCCGTTAGGGAAAACTCTTGCCGATCCCGGAAACGGTTCCATTCAGGCTCACAGCGGATGTTGTAGATGGGATGGGAGTTGCAGGGACCGAAGGTGTCTTCCGTCGGTGTTGCCAGGAGACTCTTCGTGTTCTCAGAGAGGGCTCTGAGACCATCAATACCGTGCTCGAGGTGTTCAAATATGACCCGTTGCACAGTTGGTGAGTATCGGCCCTGGACCCCTCGCGGGAAATGCTGATAGCGGTGACAGGACTGCGAATCGTAACAAATTGCGTCGAGTGCAAGATTCTTTCAATGAAGAGTTGGAGGGGTTCAAGAAGCCGGAAGCAGTTGTTCAGGGTGCCGAACGAGCCATCAAGTCTGTCACCAAAAAACTGGACGGCTCGCTCAGCGTCGAATATACGGTCAATGAGTTAATCGTGCAAGCTCGCGATCCAAACAATCTCTCTCGTATATTCGCTGGTAGGTCATTCTTTCAATAGAGTCGGCGGCAATCTGACAGCTGACAGGTTGGAACCCGCAATGTTGAGACTTGGTCTGGTGATGTGATACACTATTTTTTGTGAGATACTTGTACAAGTCACGTGTCATAAGATAAGATGATGCCTGTGGAACGTCAGTCATAACCTCGAATATGGACCTCACTCACCAGCTGCAATGGTTTCACCATCCCTCCGCAGCAAGACTCGTCCCATATCCTTGTTAGTTTTGAACGTTTCAACGGGTAGTCTAGAGAAGGATGCTAATCCAGCCGTCTCCGATATGCTGCCTGCCCTGATCGTGATGCGTATCTTGCCAGACATGCCTTTGGTCAGGACGCGAGGCTTTGCTTTTAAGACAACTCCAGTGACGCGATCCAGCGATTCGAGGAGAGTGATGGTGGCCGGGACATTGCGAGCATGATGGAAGAGTTCAACCTAAACAAGTAAGTAAAGCGTAGAGAAAAACCCGAATACCGTACGGAGGCGCCATTGATGAGAGGTGTTTGAATATCAAAGAGTATGACCTGCGCCACAATCGAGCTGGCCAATGGCACTGGAGATGCGGGGGAACAAAGAACAGATCCGATGCTACCAGAATCAGTTATGGCCATGAGTGACTATGATCACATACCTCAAATGGGTAGAGTCGATACCTGTCAAGTAGAGGTGAACGTTGGAGCCAGCGGCAGCCCATAACATCGTTTCTCCATCGCGTTCTATCACTACGATGCGCGATCAATAATTTCTAAAGGGTGGCATCAAATGCTCACGCTTGATGATTGCGCTCTCATCTCCAGGGACAACTCGCACGACCTCGCCGACCTGAATCAAGCCTGAGCAAATTGTGCCACTAACTGCGTATCCAGACGAAACAGCAGTTTGTCCTCTGAACACATTGGTGACAGGGAATCTAAATGGCGCCTCTACTGCTCTGCCGGGTGGCTCGAGTTGTTCTTCAATAGATTAGCGTCCATCGACGCGTCTCAAAGGAGGAACATACCCAACAGCTCGACTAGCGTGGGGCCTGAGTACCACTCGGATAGCCTCGAAGCCTCTGGTATGTCTCGAGTCACCAGGTTGACTCCGAGGAATCCAGCGACGGGTGCAAACGTCGTCTTTGAGGGGTGAAATCCCGTTTGAACAAGGAACTGGCTGAGAGACTCGACAATTTCGTTATATCGATCTTTTGACCATTCCACCTACAAGACGTAAGAATAGAGTCCGCTGAGAGGGTATATCGCACTCACCGTGTCCAGTTTGTTGACAGCCACCACTAATTGTTGAACTCCTAGACTACGGACGAGAATCAAATGCTCTCGTGTTTGGCCCCCTTTATCGAAGCCCGCTTCGAACTCCCCCGTCGTAGCGTCGACCACGAGGAGAGCGCAATCCGCCTGTGAAGCACCTAAAGGATTCAGACAAATATAAAAGCCGTTGGGAAGAGGCTCTACCTGATATCATATTCGGGACGAAGTCCTTGTGTCCAGGCGCGTCGAGAACAACCAACTCTCGCGTCGGAAGCGGAATAACCGTCTGCGCTATATCTATCGTGATTCCTCTGTTCTGGTCAGTCGCTGAGCTCTATGAGGCAATCAACTCACCGATCCCTCTCCTCTTCTCCTGAGTCGAGCTCCCAAGCCCATGTGAAACTGCCTTTACCGGATTTCTGGCTAGCGCGATCGGTCTGCGTCCGTTTCCTGGCTTCTATTCTTCCAAGGTCGTACAAGAGACGCCCGGTTAGTGTCGACTTGCCAGCATCGACATGTCCTGATACTCTTAGTCGCATTCACTGACGGCTTCACAGGACATACCAATGATTACCAGACTGATACTAATTTTTGCGTCTCCTTCTCCGGCCAATGACTTCTTTGCCTGTTCCAAAAGTGCTTCTCTGGTAAATGAAGCTTTTGGTGGTTCTTCCATCTCTTTCGGAGGAAGATCCTCCTTCTCCTTGAGATTAAGTGCGATCATATCGATATCCAATTGAGTCGGTGGTCGATGAATAGGTGTTGCTGTTCCAGACAATACGCCTGCCGTCTTATTCTTCTTGTTTCCCCGCACTGGCGTAGCGGCTCCAGACGCCACGCCACCTCTCACAGCCGCCATCCTCTCTTGCTTTTCCTTTTCCTTTGCCGCTGTTAAGTGTCAGTGAGCATTTCAATTCACCACGACGGAGCGGGATGCAA